>CAWUFW010000805.1:1887500-2502500 GCA_963921515.1 Calotriton arnoldi
ACATAATATTTGCGTACTAATAATAAACGCATGATCTGTGCTTTTAAATATAACGTGTGGTTGCAAAATAAAGCGATGGTAAGTAAGGGACAGCTTTATATGTTGCTTTTTGCTAGGTAATACCTAATTGGGGTACGTAGAAAGACGGGAGGGAAACGAAAGGGTTTATATTTCTTTGTTTTAACAATATTTTGTTTATCTTTGAAAATAGTGCGCTTAGGCCTGTCGAGCAGCGATATAAAATGGCCGCCAGTTGCTAGAGTACGCATGAGCGGGGGACCATGTGATAGAGGAGAGAGGCTGTGGAAAAGGGATGATCACGTGCTGATGCTGAGAGGCTAAGATGGAAGTATGGTCAAGGCTGTTGTGACCTTTCTGAGCAGATGTGTGCCAACATGATCAGCAAGAAGCGTGAGAAGTCCAACTGAATCAATAGACGGAACTGTTAAATCCAAAATGTAGCAGAAAAAGATACAAATTGGACTGATCGAAACAGATGAGCAATGACAAACTGTGGGAAACGATGCTTGCATGGACATTCCACAAGGAACTGGTTAAGACCAGGAAGTTTGATTAAAATGTATATGGGCCTGAGTTTTGACCAATGAGAAAGAGTCACGCCATGAAGAAGAAACATGTTATGCTGTAAGCTAGAATTAGGGAATAAGAAGACCTACTCTTGGTGGGAGGGGTTAGATGCTGCGGGAATTGCTACGGGAGTTGCTGGAGAAGTTAGATGCTGTAGATGGGTGAAGTTGCGGTTGCTGATGCTGACGAGCTGATGCTGATGCTGCTGCTGCTGCTGCTATTTTTCTTTTCCAGTGGAGTATAAGATGCTGCTTTAGGAGAATTTTTCCTGATAGATTTTTATTTTAGAACTACTAGATTTTCCCCAGATAGATAGATTGATTTTTAAGAGTTCTTACTATGATAACCTTATTTTTCCGTCTAATAAAAATGCATTGCAATTTCAAATTATTCTTATATTGATGATAAATGTAATGATCTGAATAATAAGCTTAATCTCATTTCCTGCGTTCAAAACTTTATATAAACTTTATTATTCTTTAAACAAATGACTCAGTGATTCTTTGGCTCAATGATTAAAATGAAATATTAAAGAGTTTATTGTGATCGAGCTGGTCTTAATCACCATCAACTGATTCCTACTAGTTGGTCCATCGACCAATGAGCGGAATACCTTAAAGCAAATGAGAAATATTATGTCATGATAAAAGAGGTATCCCGTCTCCTTCCAGCGAATCGTTTTCTCCTAGGTTAATGACGGAGGAAATCCAGGGAATAAATGAGTAAGTGAATGTATATGCGGTGTTATGGGCCCCACCGTCATATGGATATAGTGTGTGTGTTAGAGGAAAAGTTGCACCTGGATGACCAAAACATAATAGGAGAATTATTTTTATTGTTAGCGCTGGATCAGATTTCTTGGTAGCAGAGTTATGGTTTCTATAGATTAGTTTGGTGATTGTTGATAAGTTCATGTCTAACACTTTTTGTTGAGTCGCGTTATGTTATATGTAAGTTTTCACGCTTCCGGGAAGTAGGAAGTGGAACACGTGTGGCAAGAGAAGTCACATGGAATTGTACATTGTCGGAGTTCATTTTTGGTGATAACACAGGTTGTGTTATAATAGGGACATTTTGCGTATAAAAGGTGTGTAAGTGAAATAGTGATCGGTTTTCTTGTGAAACTTTGGCCTTAATTCTCAGGAGCAGTATAGTCTCCACATGTGTTTTATCCCCAGAGAAACGGGTTTACTGATTGCTTGAAAGAAGGGTAAGGTAGAGGGAAGTACTACTTTATCGGCGAAACTAAAAATTCTGTGGTAGGGTAGAGGTAAGCGCTGCCTACTGGAAAATACAGAGTTCTTGTGTAAATGGTCAAAGCTATCTTTTCGGTTTAGCGAATCAGACAATGGAAATGTGTTTTAAATGTTGTAACTAACAAAGAATTGTTGAAAAAGAAATTGCCGATAAATTTTGTAAAGGAGTGGTCAAGAGCAGAAGTGACGTAGACAGGAGTCGCGCTGGGATTGGACAGTGCGCTAGTCACATGGAAACAGGAGCAGAACCGACGTAGACAAAAGACGCGCTGGGATTGGACAGTGTGCGGTAGACAGAAATCGCTCTGATTGGAGCATTGGTGTGAGTCGCGCTAGTATTGGTTGGAATAACGCATAGAGAACAGTGTTGAATTGCGGATCATTTAAGGAGAAAAAAGGTTGTGAATCATGTCGTACTATGAGTATGGTAGGGAGAAAACGTCATGGATGTCGAAAGTTAAGAACTTCTTTAAGAAAGACAAAAAGGTAGTGACTAGAGAGGGACAAATAATTCCTCCGCCGAAATCACCAGCTTCACATATGATGCTGAAATATGGATATCATACATGCATATGGTTAGAAAATTGGACAAAATATACCAAGAATGATGGAGCATTGGCTTTCCCTGAGAATGGTTCATTTAATGTAGCTGTACTACGGAACTTGAGAGAAAAGATGGCAATGTTAGAACCTAGACCTAGACCGACACAGTTTGAAGCTTTAACGGAATGGGAAGATGAGATGTATGAGCGAGAGAGATTCAGAGGATTAAAGAATCATGAGTTTGTGCCTGGAAGGTTATGGGGAGTAAATCATGAGGACAGAATAAAGCGTTGGAGATATGCTAACATGACAGGAGGTTTGTTTCCAGCTTTTACAGTTGAGGAAGAAGCAAAGAGAAAGTGTACAGAGAAAAAGAAACATGTAGTGGTAGAAAAGTATGTGTATGGTGGTAGTGAAACGGATGACGATTTGCTGGAAGATATTTTAAACAGAAACGCACCTCCATACCAACAGACTTCTGCGGTGGTGACACCTAATGCACCGCAAATGGAAACAGGGAGGAATAAAAATCCCGAATGAAGAGATGAGACAAATAGGTCACAAGATCAATTAAAAACTTCACAAAATGAAGAGATAGAAAGTGACAATGCAACTGAATTAGCAAAAACAACAAGAGAATTGACTGAGAAAATAAGAGAATTGACAAAGAATATGGAAGCTGTAACTGTACCAGTAACGATAGGTCCAGTAATGCCAATTTTTGAGAATCAGAAAATTGATGAACATTCTTTAGTGATTCCCATGAATTCACATTTGCAAAGAAAAAGAGAAGGGATGGAGCTGAATAATGAAGGTGCACACAATTTGGCTAGTACCTATAGACTAAGCCCACCTACAAATTTGACGATAAATGAAAATGAGATTAGGAGAATGCCTATGGTGACAGAGTCCGCATCAGGAACACCAGAAAGAAGTAGCAATTGGATAGAATTAAATAGTACACCTGTAGGTCCGACTCCAGATGAGTTAAATGAATGGATGAAAGCGCTAAAAACAAAAGAACCGGAAGAGAAACCATTAGATGTAATTAGGTTGAAAATAGACATGGAAGAATTGATTTTAGGAACAATTGGAACAGAAAAATTAAAAAATTATCAGGATGATGAGATTATGTTTTTGTGCAAGAGTCTTACTTGGAGAGCTAGAAATTTACATGACAAATTGGAAGAGACAGCAAATGAACTAGGAGTGGAATTTGTGAAAGTGAGAACGTTGCAGAAACCATACAGAGTAGATTTTTGTGAGAAAGACAGAGAATTTGAACACATCAGGAAGACTGACCCAAATAAAAGAGTTAATTGTTTTACTGAGAAAATGGGGTGATGTGAATAGATGGAGAAATAGATGGTCGAAAAGGAATGAGAAAACAGATAAAGCATCTTTGGCTTTTGCAGTGACAGATAAGGAACCAGTTGTAAGGGAGTACCCGATGAGAGAAACTCCAGGAGGTAGTTATGTGCATGTTCCATGGACTAGACAGGATATACTGTCATTTACAAATGACTTCCCTAAATTGAGAGAGAAGCCAGTAGAATGGTACAGACAAGTGTAAAGATTTGTTAAGGTGTCAAAAGTGCTGTGGATAGATCTGGATGGATTGTTTGATATAGTAGTGCCGGCTGATTTGTGGACAGAATGTAAGAATACTATTGATTGGCCAACTGTAGGCGCTAAAACAGGAGCGCCAGGACCAGAAGTGATGAGGAAGTACGACCAAGTAATTACCTTTTTGAAGAATAAAATTCCACCTAAAGAAACAGATTGGGTAAATATAGACAGAACGCAGGAAAGTAAAAAATCAGTGCACGCCTACTATGAGAGATTGTTGTTGGTCTTCAAACAGTATAGTGGTTATGAGACACTGAATGAGAAGGATACGAGTCATTTTGTATATAGGTTTGTGTATGGATTGAAACCAGAGATAAGTGAAATGATTAAGCAGCACATGATTGGTTGGCAGAATAGCACAGTGGATGAGGTTTTGAGATATGCTAAGTATTGCAGTGATGATATTGAGAGTAGACATCGTAAATTGAAAGAAAAGGCCATGTGGGCGCAGGTGAAAGTTGCAGAGAAGCAAGAAGCTCAATTGAGTAATACTGGTAATGAAACAGGACAGGTTAAATCCCGACCTAATATAGGTAAAGGAAAAGGACAAATGAGCATAGATGAGGCAAAGAAAAAGTGGCCATGCCACAACTGCGGAAAGCTAGGACATTGGAGAAACGAGTGTAAATTTCCTCCAAAACCTAATGTGGAAAATCAATCATTAAATTCACAGGTGCAGAGTGAGGTAGTTACTCAACAAGGTCAGGTGCCACAACCACCACTTCCCAAGAGTGTTAACCAACAGAAATACAGTGCAGAAACAGGATTCTACGGAGGAGAACAGGTAACACAGTTGCCGCGTGCAGCTGCAATTTCTCAATATTGGTTACGACAGGATGAGGATGACACGGATGAAAGTTCCTGACGGTGCCTAGGAGAGGGGGAAGAGTGCGTGCTTGGCGCAACTCTAGAGGTAGATCAGTCTGGTCCATTTGTGGATGGAGAAGTCAATGGTGCAAATGTAACATTCCTTGTTGACACTGGAGCTACCCGTTCTACTGTTAGGTCAGTGGAAATTCCAAACCTTCCTCTCTCAGGTGAACATATCCAAGTAGTTGGAGTTTCAAATCAGCAAATTAAAACGCCTCTTACTAAATTAGTGAAGGTAAGAATTGGTCCATTTAGCGAAATGCACCGATTTGTGGTATGCGATTGTAGTCCTGTGAACCTATTAGGACGCGATTTATTGTGCAAGATGAACTGCACTATCTATTGTACCCCAGACGGAATTGCATTTCAGACTCCGGATGAGGATGTGCTGTATAAAATGACAATGGTGAATTTAGAACCAGAAGTAAATGGTTTGTTTCCTGTATTTGATGCAGAGAAAATCCCAATTGAATTGAAAAAGACAGTGAAAGAAGAAGTGTGGGACTTTACAGGAGAAGATGTAGGATTAATGAAAGGAGTAGATCCCGTTAAAATAACAGTGAAAGAGGGAACGAGTTACCCAAATACGCCCCAGTATAAATTGACACCAGAAATAATTGAAGGAATAACGCCAGTAATAAATAAAGTGATTGAACAAGGGATTCTAAAAGAAATCATGAGCAGTCCATGTAATTCGCCAATAATGGGACTGAAAAAGCCTAACGGAACATATAGAATTGTACAAGATTTGAGGAAGGTAAACTAAATTGTTGTGCCTTGTTGCCCGATAGTACCGAACCCTGCTGTGATTCTATACCAGATTCCACGTGAAGCAGAATGGTACACAGTAATTGATTTATGTCATGCATTTTTCTCTATTCCACTGCATCCAGATAGCCAGCCATTATTTGCGTTCCGGTTTGGAGAGCGTATTTTGGCATGGTGCCGAATTCTTCAAGGGTACACAGAAAGTCCCTCAATCTTTAATCAGATTCTAAAGAAATCGTTGGAAGATTTAAGAATGCCAGAAAAATCAGTGATGGTTCAGTATATTGATGACCTACTGGTGGCATCAAAAACGAAAGAAGCATGTGTCAATGATACAATTGCTTTGCTGAATCATTTAGCAAAAAGAGGACATAAAGTGTCCCCATCAAAATTGCAGTTTTGTCAACAAAAAGTCCAGTATTTAGGGCATAAAATTGAGAAAGGAGTGCGAAAGGTAACGACTGAAAGAATAAAAATGATTCAAGGAATGAGAGCTCCAATGACACAAAGAGAGGTAAGAATGTTTTTGGGAATGGTTGGATATTGTCGACAAAGGATAAGCGGTTTTTCACTGATTGCTAAACCATTGCAGAAACTGACAAAGAAGGATGTTAAAGATCCTTTTGAAATGAATGATGAAGAAATGAAAGCATTCAGAGAGCTGAAAAAGAAATTATGTGAAGCTCCAGCATTAGGAATGCCTGACTATGAGAAAGATTTTGAGCTGTATTGCAGTGAAAGAGATGGATGTGCATTTTCAGTTTTGGTACAGAGACATGGAACTATGAAAAGACCAATTGCATATTTTTCGGCAGTTTTAGACCCTGTAGCGAAAGCATTGCCTGGATGTTTGAAAGCAGTTGCTGCTACTTGTGTGAGTCTGGAACAGAGTGAAGGCATAGTGATGGGGTATCCACTGAGAGTATATGTTCACCATTCTGTGGAAATTCTCTTGACAAGAACGAAAACCCAATACATGACACAAAGTCGGCTGACTAGGTATGAAAAAGTAATTGAGTGCAGATAATGTGACCATTGACAGATGTATGAATGTGAATCCTTCGACTTCACTGCCAGATGAAGAGAGTGTGATTGAAATGGATGAAGTAGATCACGATTGTCTGAATGTGCTGGAATACTGTACAAAACCAAGGTCTGACATACGAGATGAGCCTTTGAAAGAATCAGATTATATTCTGTTTGTGGACGGCTCATGTTTGAGAACGAGTGATGGAGTTCTAAGTGCAGCATATGCAGTTTGCACAGTAGCAACTGTAATGGAAGCATCTTGTCTGAAAGGGGTACGGTCTGCCCAAGTCGCTGAATTAGTAGCTCTGATTCAAGCATGCAAGTTGGGAAGAAATGTACGGGTTACGATTGTGACAGATAGCCAGTACGGCTTTGGGGTGGTGCACGACTTCGGTCAGATTTGGTCACAAGGGGTTTCTTGACGTCTGCAGGAACGCCAATTAGAAATGGAGATTTTGTGAAAAAGCTGCTTGAGGCGATACAGCTGCCTAAACAGATTGCTGTTGTGAAGTGCAATGCACATAAAAATGGGGAAGACTACATAACTGTTGGTAATAAATATGCTGACGAAATGGCACAGTACTGTGCAAAGAATGTGGTTTCTTTAAACAAAAGTCGGGAAAGAGAGCATATTTCTTGTCCTTTGCTTTTTACTAACTCTATTGAGACATGGGATGAGGTGAGACAGTTACAAGAAGCTGCAGATGAGGAAAAAGATACATGGATAAAAGCAGGATGTAGAAAACATGAAGAAAATGATGTTTGGGTTTACAGAGATGAGAGACCAGTTATGCCTGATAGCATGATTTCTGACATGGCACGGATGTACCATGGACAAGCCCATATTGGGAGAGATTCAATGATCAGACTTTTTAGACAAACATGGTATAATCCAAAATTTAGAGCCATAGCTTAGAGTCTTTGTCAGAGATGTCTTATTTGTCAACAGTTAAATCCAGGAAGGAAGACAGTAGTGAGTCTAGGAACAATAGGACGAGAAGGGGGTCCTTTCACTAGAATGCAAATGGATTTTATTGAAATGCCACCTTGCAACAGACTAAGGTATGTCCTAGTGGTCGTCTGTTTGTTTTCCCGTTGGGTGGAGGCATACCCAACAAGAAGGAATGATGGTATTACGGTAGCAAAACTTATGCTGCGAGAATTCATTCCGAGGTATGGTTTTCCAGTCACGATTGAAACAGATAGAGGAACACACTTCCAAAATGAATTAGTTAAACTGATTTGTGAAGCACTTAGTATTAAACAGAAACTGCATTGTGCATACAGACCAGAGGCTTCTGGAATCGTAGAGCAAGTGAATGGAACAATCAAGAACAGGTTAGGAAAAATGTGTCAAGCTACAGGACTCAAATGGCCAGATGCCTTGCCATTAGTTCTAATGACAATCAGAAGTATTCCGGAAAGGAAAACTGGACTCAGTCCCCATGAAATAATTATGGGACGAGCAATGAGACAAGCACAAGTACCGGTCAACAAACTACTGACTATAACTGATGATCTAGTGCTGGATTATTGCAAAGGATTGGCTGATGTGGTGCGTTCTGTGTTTCGAACCGGATGCGACCACTCTTGAAAGAAAACCAGCTCACGACTTGAATCCAGGAGATTGGGTCCGCATAAAAGTCCACCGGAGAAGAAACTGTTTGGTTCCTCGCTGGGACGAACCACGACAAGTGATCCTGGTGACGACCACTGCAGTCAAGTGTGCAGGAGTGAAACACTGGGTACATGCCAGTCACACCATCAGAGTTCCATAACCTGAAGATCGACATGTGAGTCGACATCTGGAAGTATTCGATAACAGTTCAGCATCAGAAACAGAAGAAAAAACAAACAGGGTGCCAGAACCTGAAGATCGACCTGTAAGTCGACATCTGGAAGACCCAACTACAAGTACAACGACAGTAGAAGAAGTAGAAGAAATAGCTGAAGTTCCAGAACTTGAAGATCGACCTGTAAGTCGACATCTGGAAATATCAGACACCAGTTCAGAATCTGATACAGAGCATTCGGATTGTGAAGAAATTCTAAAAAGAAATTGGAATTTTGAAAGCATAAGAGAAGAAACTGAGCCAGAAGATAGTGACAGTGAGCAACCAAGTACAAGTTGTGGTAAAAATCCTTCGGAGATAATATTGATAGATGAAGAAGGGAGAGTTTCAAACAAAAAGCTAGAAAAATCGGAAGATCCCCGAGGAGCAATAGGGACAAATAGTCAAACACGAGAACAGGGAAATTTAGAAGCAGAAAGGAAAACTGACACAAATTCGGAAGAACCTCGAGGAGGGACAGAAATAGGTGAACGAAGGAAGATAAGAAAAGAACCACAAGTAGAAGAAAATGAAATTATAAGTTTCAAAATAAGAGGCAATGACGAAAGAATTGAAACAGAGTCTGAAGAAAGTGGAGAAGAAAGAAACCAAAAACTAGAGTCAAGAAAAAGAAATTGGAAAACAGAAAGAGAGGAAAAAGGAAGTGAAGCAAAAAGGCCAAGAAAAGGAGACAATTGGCCCAACGAAGTAAGAAAATTAAGATACAGAATCATAAGGTTGGATGGGAAAAGCGCTGAACAAGTGAATGAAATAAGTCAGAGAGAGCAAGAAAAACAAGGTGGAAAACACTTGCAGAAAACGAAAAGAATAAAGAAGGTAAATCCGAAGTATAGATCGCCTGAATGGTTGTATCTTGCTTTGACTAGTAACAAAGAAGAAAAGAACACTCACGAGAACCCAGAACAAAGAAACCTGATGGGAGAAAGTGAAGTGCAACAAACCTGAAGAAGTTTAAATAGTTTCTACCGGATTTGACAAAACACTGGATCTGACGAATTTTACCGGATATGACAAAGAAAGAATTCTGAGAAAGAATTAAAAGAAAGTACCAAGTAAAGACAAAACATTGGAGTACAGAGTGGCAAATAAGTCATTTCTGAGGTGTAGTGACACAATTTTCTGGAAAACAAATAAATAAGGTTATAAAACAAAAATGGAGAATACTAGAGATAGAAAATGTAAATGTGAGTTTTGAAGTAGATGGTGCAAGATGTGCTGTTTTTGTACAGGATTATTAATGACAGTATGGGTGGTTTTAGCAATCACTATTCCAATTAGTTTAGCTGTAGTAGAAACGTCTAATAACACTAAGAAAGAAAAAGGAGCCAACACTAAGAAAGAAAAAGGAGCTAACACTCAAGAACCAGTTATTTTAAAGAGTAGTGCAGAATTACACAAGGACAAATCAATAACAGATTTTTCAAAAAATGTTTTTACTAAATTATTATATGAGTATGTAGAAACAATGGATGTAAGAGATTGCTATGTTTGTATGCAGTTGCCTGCATCTGTAGCAGAGGGTGTGACTTATCATCATCTCCCTTTGATGTATGGAATAACATGTAGCGTTTTAGCAAGTTTATTTTATAAAACAGGTAGATTAGAATATTATTACACTGACATAAATAAGATTTTTGCGAAAGTTTCTGTAGTTCCCGAGCTGAACAAAATAAAAGAGGGAAAAACGTTTGGTGAATATTTTTTAGAAGATAAGATTTTAACATTAGATAGTATAATTAGGTACAACCTTACCTGTGAGTTAAAGAAGGAAGAAAAGGTATTTTTAGAGATGGTTGAAGAGAGAAGAGTGAAATTTCAAAGAAAAGTGATAGAAGAGACAAAAACACCTCTTTGGGCGTTTGAGGAAGACAATCATGACAAGAAAAAGACAAATGCAGCTATGACTTTGGATTGGCCCCAACAGGGAAGGTTGTGCATTAGAAGAAATAAGACAAGATATGACAATTATTTTGTGGGTTCCAGTATTTGCCATGACAATTACCAAATTTTAGGTGGATGGGGATTCAAAGGGGGAAAAGATCCAATATTTCCAGGGATTTATTATGTTTGCGGAAATAGGGCTTATTATAGGTTGCCGGACCATTGGTATGGGTCATGTTACTTAGGCCTGGTGTTTCCAAAGATTTTTCATATGGATAGAAAAGAAAAAGGAACACACAAAATGATAAATACCTTTACACGTAGAAAAAGGGAAAGTTTTTCAGAAATAGTAGGTGATATTTTTGGAGCATTGATACCAGCAGTGGGAATATCTTTGAATGCATTTTGAATTCGGAAATTATCCACAGTGGTAGATCGTTTATCTACAGATACTGCTGGAGGGTTCTTGATGGTAAATACCGAGATGGTTGCCATGAGAGCTATGGTGATGCAAAATCGACTTGCCCTTGACATTCTTTTGGCAAAGAGGGCGGAGTCTGTGGAATGCTGAAAGTCCAACATTGTTGCACTTACATTCCAGATAAAAGTGAAAATATACAGAAGTATATTACAAATATTACAAGTTTGCACAAAGAACTTGTTCCACTGGAGGTTGAAAGCGTTTTTGGAAAACTGGGTAAAGGGTTTTCTTCAGTAATAAATTGGTTAACAAGAATGAGTGGATTAATAATAGGGAAAGTTATAATAATAGCAACCGTGATAATAATAATAATATTAGTACTAAAGCTTGCAATAACGTGTATAAAGAGAAGAAGAAGGCAGAATAAAATAGAAAAAGAAAACATGATAAACAAGGAGAGAGAGAGAGAAATGGGTGAAATAGAGTTAGAAGAAATAAAAGAGAACATGTACAAGAAAACGAAGAGAAGTTGAAATGATACAGTTGTGTAAACTAACAAAGGCAAATGGATAAAAGATATATGCTGTCTGAGAAAATTGTATAACTTAGGTTTTATGGTGATATTAAAAATCACCAAAGGGGGAGTTGATGGAGCAGGGTATTTGAAATTTTTTTAACCTCCTAATATTTTCGTAAAATAATTAATAAACATGTTCGTTTAAGTAAATAACCAACAATGTATGTTACATGTTAAGGGTTAAAGGTAACACGCTATTCCGTGTGCAAATTAATCAACTTATAATTGTTTACGTGTCTAACATAACATAATATTTGCGTACTAACAATAAACGCATGATCTGTGCTTTTAAATAAAACGTGTGGTTGCAAAATAAAGCGATGGTAAGTAAGGGACAGCTTTATATGTTGCTTTTTGCTAGGTAATACCTAATTGGGGTACGTAGAAAGACGGGAGGGAAACGAAAGGGTTTATATTTCTTTGTTTTAACAATATTTTGTTTATCTTTGAAAATAGTGCGCTTAGGCCTGTCGAGCAGCGATATAAAATGGCCGCCAGTTGCTAGAGTACGCATGAGCGGGGGACCATGTGATAGAGGAGAGAGGCTGTGGAAAAGGGATGATCACGTGCTGATGCTGAGAGGCTAAGATGGAAGTATGGTCAAGGCTGTTGTGACCTTTCTGAGCAGATGTGTGCCAAGATGATCAGCAAGAAGCGTGAGAAGTCCAACTGAATCAATAGACGGAACTGTTAAACCCAAAATGTAGCAGAAAAAGATACAAATTGGACTGATCGAAACGGATGAGCAATGACAAACTGTGGGAAACTATGCTTGCATGGACATTCCACAAGGAACTGGTTAAACCAGGAAGTTTGATTAAAATGTATATGGGCCTGAGTTTTGACCAATGAGAAAGTCACGCCATGAAGAAGAAACATTTTATGCTGTAAGCTAGAATTAGGGTATAAGAAGACCTACTCTTGGTGGGAGGGGTTAGATGCTGCGGGAATTGCTACGGGAGTTGCTGGAGAAGTTAGATGCTGTAGATGGGTGAAGTTGCGGTTGCTGATGCTGACGAGCTGATGCTGCTGCTGCTATTTTTCTTTTCCAGTTGAGTATAAGATGCTGCTTTAGGAGAATGTTTCCTGATAGATTTTTATTTTAGAACTACTAGATTTTCCCCAGATAGATAGATTGATTTTTAAGAGTTCTTACTATGATAACCTTATTTTTCCGTCTAATAAAAATGCATTGCAATTTCAAATTATTCTTATATTGATGATAAATGTAATGATCTGAATAATAAGCTTAATCTCATTTCCTGCGTTCAAAACTTTATATAAACTATTATTCTTTAAACAAATGACTCAGTGATTCTTTAGCTCAATGATTAAAATGAAATATTAAAGAGTTTATTGTGATCGAGCTGGTCTTAATCACCATCAACTGATTCCTACTAGTTGGTCCATCGACCAATGATCGGAATACCTTAAAGCAAATGAGAAATATTATGTCATGATAAAAGAGGTATCCCGTCTCCTTCCAGCGAATCGTTTTCTCTAGGTTAATGACGGAGGAAATCCAGGGAATAAATGAGTAAGTGAATGTATATGCGGTGTTATGGGCCCCACCGTCATATGGATATAGTGTGTGTGTTAGAGGAAAAGTTGCACCTGGATGACCAAAGCATAATAGGAGAATTATTTTTATTGTTAGCGCTGGATCACTGGCCTCACCTCCAAACTGGATAATCCGCAGTGGGGGGCGTTCATAGAACAAAACAAGCTCTGCATGCTCCAGGAAACCTGGGCTAGGGTGGACAGACAGACAGATTAGGCTATGCGTCTTTTAGCATAGCAGCCACATTTGGGGGAAGGGGAAGGCCTTCAGGGGGACTCTGTACCTGGGTTGCTGTGCACTTGGGGTGCACAGGAAAACAGATAGAGAACTCTTCCAGTGATATCCTTTGTATCTTTTTGAGTTTTCCCACAAAGATTAGAATTGCTTTAATCAACGTTTATTCTCGACCAGTTGGTTATGGCCATGAGTCAACGACCCTTGACCAACTGACAACTTTTCTGCTTACTATTCCTGATAGTATTTTGGTAATTCTTGGCGGTGATTCTAATTGCCAGTATGAGCCCTTGAATGGCCTGAATGCGGGTAACCTCAGCGAGGAGGACCTGCACTGGGCCATTCCAGAGCACAATTTCCCGCCAACGCGGGCTTGGACCCCATTGGTACTCCAGATGAACACCCTCACACTGAACCATTCACTTAGGGCGTGCAATGGGCGCACAAAATCCGATTCTCTAGGAAATTGTACTTATAATAGACTAGGATGTGCCTCCATTTTAGATTATATCTTGGTGGACACAAAATCCTGGCATAGGGTAATAGATTTCAAGATCGTGCCCCGTCACGATAGTGACCATAACGCCCTGATTCTAGAGACGGTCCCACCGTGTCCTAAGAGCGTACTTGAAGTTAAACCTTCAACTGCTTCTCTGTTAACCTTGACTAACTGCAGGAGGAGAGTCAGATGGGGGGAAATTTGTCAATCACAGGAAAAGCTATCTTCCCTCTATCAAACAGTCATTCCATTCCTTAGGGCCGCAAACAAACTTAGTGGAACCGATGACTTTTCTAGCGTCCTCCCCGAAATTATTGATAACCATCAAGGTCTAATATCTGCCATGGCCAATATCTTTTTCCCTAGTAAAAGAAGGGAAAATGGGCCCCCAGGGCACCCTTGGTATAGCGATGATTGCCGCAAGGCTAAGCAAACTCTTATCTGTGCCATTAAATCTAATGATAGGTTACTAATAAAAGTTAAAAGGGTAGCCTACAAAAGCATTATTAAATTGGCAAAAAGAAGTTGGGAATGTGATAAGTGGGATAGGCTGAGAAGCACCCTAAGTACTCACGATATGAGGACCTTCTGGAATCTAGTAAATACAGGTTGTTCAGAGAGCAAATTGGCAATAGAACCCACATAGGGGCGGAAGTATGGAATGCCCATTTTGAGTCTTTATATGCAAGGGTAGAGGGTGATGCAGGGCAAGCCAGAAATGAGTGTCCCCCCTTCCAGTTAATTTGTTCCGATGCTCCCGCAATTTCCTTTAAGGAGATAACTGATGCTTTGCGCAAGGTAGCTCCATCCAAGGCTCCAGGGTTAGAGAAGATCCCTGGTGACCTCTTTCGCAATGAACCTACTATTTGGGCTCCTTACCTGTGGATCCTGTTCAATGCCATCTTGCAGGGAATGTCGATCCCTCCTACCTGGATGGGGGCGGAAATCATACCGATTCAGAGAAAAGGTTCACCACTCCTCCCGGTTAATTATCGTCCCATCAGCCTCATAGATGTCAGCCAAAAGATATATGCCCGAGTGCTGCTGGGGCGACTCCAGCGTATGATGGAGGAGTAAACTATTCTTAGCCCTTTTCTAGCTGGGTTCAGAGCAAGGATGTCCACAATAGATCAAATTTTCAGGTTACAACTATTACATTGGAAGACAGTGTACATAGAGGGTGGCAGCCTCTATCTGATCTTTGTGGACTTAAAATCAGCATTTGATTTGGTGCCCAAAGACAAATTGTGGGCTATTTTATTGAACTTGGGGGCCCCTCCGTATCTCTGTTACCAGCTGGAACGACTCCACGAACGTAACTTTGCCTAAATCCGGTATGGTAAAAACGGTGAGCTCACTGATTCCATACCTATAGATAGAGGTGTTCGCCAAGGCTGTGTGTTGGCCCGACCCTTTTTTGCCTTTTTATTAATGGCCTAGTGGAGGCTTTGATTGCAGGGAGGGATATAGACGCCCCTAGGCTGGCGAATCGTAAGGTACCAGCCTTGATGTTCGCCGATGATACCCTCCTGCTGTCAAAGTCACCTATGGGAATTCAGAGAGCCTTAGAGACTTTCCATCTTTTCTGCAAAAATAGGGGGTTAGAGATCAATTTGCAGAAAACCAAATATATGGTATTCAATGTAGGCAATAGTACTCAATCAAATCCCCGTCTAGATGGGAAACCACTAGAGAGTGTGACCGTTTTTGAATATCTGGGAATTACGCTCACTGAAAAAAATGGACTGGGGTACACAAATTAAGAAGGCAAGTTGAAAGCTGGCCCAGACAACGGGGGGGGGGGGGAGGGTTAGCAAATGTACACAGGAATTGTATCCACAAAACTGTTGGACCGGTGGTGGAAATCTATAAAGCACAAGCCAGGGGCGCTGCACTGTATGTGGCAGAAATCTGGGGCCACCGGCCACCTGACTATCTAAAATCGAGAACTCCTTTGCCAGGCAATTGTTGGGTCTCCCCATAAGCTCCCCGCTTACACCACTTCGCATGGACCTTGTGGTCAGACCAATTGCAGAGAATGTTGCTCTTAGACCCCTTCTATTCTGGCGACGCCTATGGAGCACCCCAGAATTGGCTGCGTATAGAGAAGAGCTGAACGAAGTGTTGAGCCTACAGGGTGAGGGTAAAATCCCATGGCTGGCCTTTATTAAAAATACTTTGGCGGCCATAGGAAGGGGTGATCTGTGGGTTAATGCTGAAGAAAATTGCTTGAAAACATCTAGGAAGGCTTTGATAGAGAGTTACAGGGATTACAAACTCACCCGAATGCAGGGGAGTTCTGCGACCAGCTCACTGACTGCAGTGTTTTTAGAGAGAAAAAAATCAACACAGATTAGAGCCTGCCCTTGACGATATCCAGCCAGCCCTTGCCAAAAAGCTTTATTTACAGTTCAGGCATGGGGTACTTCCATTACGTGGTTTTACAAACAATTGGGTGGGGTACATCAACTTTGGGATGTCCGGCATGTAATAATGCAGCCGAGACGGATTATCATGTACTATTTTTTTGTCAAGGGTATAAGAAGGCGAGACACCGATGGTTATTGCAGTTATGCAGAAACCTCGGAACCAAGCACTGCACACAGGTTTTTAAGATATTGAAATATGACACTAGCATGCCTATTGTCATATCTCACGTTTTTATTTTCCATGTGGTGTGTACGTCGACCTATCTTAAAGTTGGGTCTTGCCTGATTAGGTTATTTTATTTTATTATTGGGCTTGGTGGTTTTTTTAAGCTGATACCTTGTAATATTTTAATTGTGCAAGTTTGTATCTTGTACCCATTTATCTCTCTTGAACTTCTATTTTTAACGGAATTTTATGAAATAATACTGTAATGCACATGCTCTTTTTTGAGCTATTTGTATTTTGAGCAATGAAAGTTTTTGCCAGGAAAATTGAATGAACGAACTGTGCTGTTTTTTTTAATTTGTGCTTTTATGGTCTTAATGGCCGAAATAAAGATCTTTTGACTGACTGACTGAAGGGAAGGCCTAACAGGCCTCTAGTCAGAAGGGCAAAAAAATAATTCTGTAGAAACACTATGCATACCGATTAATAAATAGAAGATTAGCACAACACATCTGTAATGTGAATGGTCTTAAAACATTTCTGTTAGACTGGAGGTGGGCGTCAAAGGAGCTGGTGTCGTTTTCTTCCTAAAATAGATGAAGTTTGTCTGTGCGGTTCTCCATAGCAAGTTTCTTTAGTATTTGGGCATTCTGAATTGCATTGGAGGCTAATTTTTTATGCAAAGAGGTGGTTGCTTCTTTCATGGTTCCCTACAGTCATTGTTGCTATGATATGAAGGACCCTAAAAAGGTAGTTAAAAGTCAGTTACTGGTATGACCACAAATGAAGTTCCAACCTGCCAAATACTTGTGACCTGCTGGGCATTCTACTATTCCACGTTCATCACTCAGCTGCATGGGCACATGGGTACCTGAAGTCTCACTCTAGTTAATAACATCTTGAACAAACTCAACTTTCCTTCACGGAACACATCAAAACTGCATTCATTTACAAAAGATGATTACGTTCCTCTTTTGGGCACACCATTGGGTTTGACGGAGCATGAGATTCTTGCTGTTCTGAAATGTTGACACTAACCAAATGTCGTCCCCCCCTCCCCCCGCCAATAGTTGGAACTTGATGCAGGCAGACCCGTGTGTCCCAGGAAGCCACAGCAAGATCTTATCTTATTTACAGTGTTCTAATGCAGCTATACTAGCAGCCCTATTTTGGTAAAGACAGATTTTTGAAAATACCTTCACTGATCTTCCATGGTAGTTTACTAAATGAAATAGTATTCATTTGATAAAATACTGACTTCGTGGCGATCTTCCAAATGCACTGAACTGGTTTCTAAATGATGGCATTAAACATGGATATCCAGGGAGACAATAGCGTCTTAAAATTGAAACAAAACTGAATACCAAAAATGCACAAACCCCTGGCGACTTATCAATTGGGCATACGCTCTCCAGCAGAAAAAAAAATCTGAATAGATCAACCACTTCTTACAACCATTCGCAATCAATCTGTCATCCTACATACAATTCACAAGGGACCAGTTGAATAAATTGACTAATACGATCTGATCAAATAACATGAAATTAGATACCTTAGACGTCTGTTCCCAGTTTATCAATATACCTAAATCAAAGGGACAAATCCATCCAACACTTTCTTTCACGCAGAAAAACTAACTTTGTATGAACACACCAATAAGATTCTGGATATGTTTAATCTAGTACTAGAAACCAACGTCTTCAACCACAATGGTAAATGATATAGACATATCCAGGGCGTAGACATGGGTGTGAAATTTCCATGCTCTTATGCAAAGCTATACATGGGTCCCTTTGAAGAATTTCATCTGTGGTAATCAAGCCCACCTGCCACTATCAATAATATTGTGTTTTGGGGCAGCTATATAGACTATGTTTTTATGATCTAAACTAGCTAGCAAAGAGCACTCATTACAACTGTTGCTGAATCCTCTTAATGACTATGATTACAACTTAAGATGTGCTCAACACCATAGAAAAACATCTATTTCGTTTCTTCATGTTGCTCTGTACCATAAAAAAACACAGATTCAAGACTATACAGAAAATCAATTTCCTTTAATGTATTACATGCCACGAGTGCCCGCCCTAAATCCATAATCCAAACCATTCCTTGTGGTGAAATGACAAAACTTCCACATAGCTGAAGTGAAGACATTTTCCAAGAACTCAGACGTATGGCATCACGGTTTCAGGATAAAGGATACAATACGACATTATCTAACAAATCAAAGGAGAGAATACTAGGAGTACACAGTTTTAAAGTACTTTCGGAGAGTAAATAAACCTAAGGACACCAAATCTATCTGTCCTACTCTTATTGCATATATAAAATCCTACTTTAACATTGGCACATTATAGGAAAGTGCCCCTTTTTGTACAGTCACCCCCCACTTTTTGCTCCAAATGCTGATGGTTATGACTGGTAGCACACTGGAGTCTGCTGTCCAGACCCCAGTGCCCTCTCCCAAAACTGCTATGATCGACTTGGCAAAGACTTTACCCCCTTATCAGTCCCCAGTATGTGGTGCCAGAGATACCTAGGGCTTCGGTGGCAAAGGAGTCCGCAGGGCTGCAGCACGATTTTGTACCACCCTGGGTGACCGGCAACAAATGATGGACGGAATGCTGAATGAATCAAACATTCAACCCCAGTCAAGAGATCTGGGTTAAATCCATCATTCTTTTGCTCACTACGCCACCCCAGTTTGGAATTTTGGCCCAGATCTCTGTACTGGGGTGAATGTTTGACATTGTTCATCATTCTGTCCATCAATTGTTCTTTGTGCACCATGGGTGACCCAAGCAAAACTAAACTACTCACAGCGGGCCTGCCATTGCAGACTGCAGGAACCGTCTAAACTGCTCGTACTTGACTGTGCCCTCACCATGTGTTGCAGAGTTAAATGCAATATCTGTAATATATGTCAGACACCCCTATGGTAGGCCTCCTCACCCTAGGAGGCAGGGTGCAGTATATTAAGGTGAGGACATATAAGTGCAAGCCTATATGTCCCCATAATAGTGTTCCCTATTGGAAACTACTAGAAGTGCTAGAGTCCATAGAATAACACGGGCTGCCACCATGGCATTTCCGAAGTTGGCAGCTCCATTATGGTACCGCCGAAATGTCATGGTTGGTATCAAACAACGTGCCTTCTCACCGCTGACACGACTCTCGTGCTATGGGTGACATGGCATGCACCTAGGTGGCGACCTTCGAGTTTGCCCACCCGGTTGCCCCAGCTTCACTGTGTTCTGGCTGATCAGCCCACGCTTTCTTTCCTGTCCCTGCTGCCACCAAGACTGGATTCTGACCTCCTGCCAGGCAGTGTGATCACTCCCAGGAGTCAGAAACAAAGGCTTGGGAAGGAAGGAAGTCATACCTCCCTCCTCCCAAACAGATAAGTGAAGTGGCACATAAGGCGGTGAGGTTCAAAGGCTGCACCGTTTCTGATACGCATCTGGGCTGACTCCCAGTGGAGGAAACAGTCCTCCTCTTGCCCCAGGCACAACTGCATCCGGGCAGGCAGGAAATTAGCTATGCAGGGAGGTGTACACCCTCAGAATACTGGTCACACTTGCAGGGTGAGAAGCCTGGTCGGTACACCACAATTCGACTTCTGGCATCTTTAGGGATGGCAGGATAGGGGGTTCTGGGTAGTGACCTACACCCCCGGATGTGGTCACCTCTGGGCGGACTAGCTGCAGGGACCACTTACCCACTGGATACCAGCGCCCACACATCTAACTCCCCTAAATCTAGGATTTAAGGAACACCCCTGACACCAGAACCTCACATCTGAACAACTTGCAATAGAGGGATCTAGAGGAAACAACAGGATTTTTACCACAGCACCACAGCAAAAGAGGGATGCTTTGTCCTAGAGGCAACAGGCTGTGATTGACCCTCGACCGTGGCTAAAACTCGGCACTCCCGAACAGAGGGACCCCTGTGGAAACCAGAAGCACCCTTAGACTGCCCTGGACTAGTGGCACTAGTCCCCTGCAAACTGCAGGTAAAAACGCTTGCCCGATCGAAAGAATCGCTAGCCATCAGACTCTCCGTGGGATCACCCAAATCCAGGTGGTTCAGTGCATTGTGGGAGTTGTAGTCTCGCCTGTCCTGAAGTTACAGGGCGCTACCTCACTTGCCCAGACCCAGTGAAGTTCCGATACCTTTTCGCTGTGCTTCCCGCCGACAAGGCTTGTTGGTCACCAATCTGGTAACCGACCGCCACACTCGAAGCTGCATCTACAGGGAACACTGTGCAACCTTCATCCGACATCAGCAGCTGTGTATCTGTTGTGTTTTTGCATTGTTTTTAGCAGCACTGTGTAAGCGGTAAAAATCAGCACCACCGCAGCACCCGTTCAGCACCAAGGACAGCCAGGACAATCTGCACCCGGACTCCATGAGCTAGGAAAAATTGATAGGACTGTTGTGGCCTGGCCCAGGGGCCCGCATGACCATAGCCCTGTAAGGGTTCCACGTAACTTGGCCTGCAAGTGACAGATTGTCACTAATGGTTTTTTCCCCCATTGACCGCAATATTATCTTTTTCATGCATTTTTCTGCACTGATTTAATATTGTTTCAACAATCTATAGCACCGGTTGTATGTACGCTATTCCATTTGTTTTGGTGTCTAAATTAAGATAAAAATATACTCTATTTTTATAAATTGGTGTCAGATTTCTCTTGAGTCTTGTCTATTACTTATCGTCCATGTTCGTACTCTGAAATGCTTAACACATGTTCCTCTAGTAAACCCTGACTGTCTTTGCCACACTACCAGAAATGAGCTAAGAATTTATAGGTGTGAATCCAAACACCATCTTTGGGGTACTATGATAGCCTTACATGGTGATGTCTAATCCTCAGACCACATAATACTCCACTTTCCTACATTGGTGTCACAGCGGTGGGGATCCAGAACCTGTGTTTTGCAGTACCAGTTGGTCATAAGTGATTTTGCACGAGAAATCCACTTAATTGACTTTAGCATCGAAAATAATTTTTTCTGAATTATTTCGATTTTACTAATTGGATTGTTAGGGCCCTGTCCTGTGCCCCAAAACTGACCCCCAGCCAAAAAAACTACCCGACCCCCCAGCCCTGAGCCCTAAAATCCAGCCTCCAGCTCTACTTACCAAGCAGAGTCTGGATCCTACCTGTTCCTTCCATTCTCCCCGCCCATCCACTATTTATTGAGAAGTTTTATATAGCGCTGGCCAGACCCGAGGGTATCAGAGCGCTTTACAACATTTTTTTTGCAGGGTAACACAATAGGGTCATGGTATATAATATTGATTCGGAGGTCCCAGCGTGCTGTGCAACATTGAGGTATGGAAGTCCTGAGAAACCTCGATGGGAACACAATAGGTCATGGTATATAATATTGTTTCGGAGGTCCCAGCGTGCTGAGCAACATTGAGGTATGGAAGTCCTGAGAAACCTCGATGGGTGCACGAAGTCTTGGGTTGAACCTCTTTCAGGGAGGAGGGAATGAGGAGGAGGGGAGCGGGGAAGAGGTAGGTTTGAGTATCACAGTGACAAGATGCTGCAGAGAGCAGGCTTGTGCGCTTCGGCGGCTGTTACCGATTCGGGAAGGCACGATTGAGGAAGAGGTCTTTTAGGAGTTTCTTGAATTTGACAAAGGAAGAGGTAGTCCTGATGTCGATTGGGATCTGAATCTAGAGCGCGGACGGTCTTTACCACGCATATGCGTGGCAAAGGCTAGTGTTGTAACACTTGCGCGGTAATGAAACGTGTGGTTCCGTCCGCGTTGTTAATGCCGTTACCGCATTAGCTATAGAATGACAGCTAAAAAGGAGGAACTTGAGAAGCTCCTTGACTCCTATGAGAAAGAAAGGATAAAGGGAAGGTCAGTCCTCTGAAGAATCACCTGAATAAGGTGAGGATGAGGCCCTAGCTGAAAATGATAACTTTGGGGAAGAAGGTGACAACCTTAACTCTCCACCATTCCCCAGACCCCCTTCACCAGTGGGAAGTGACAGGAGTCACACCAGCAGACCTCCCAATGGTTAGGTAGTAGGAATCCATCAGGATGAGTTTGACCTACTCTATCTGGAGGAGAAAAGGCTTGAACTTGGGACTTTGGCTCAAAGATGGTGGCAGCAACAACAGTACAAAGGAGAAGGAGGAATCCTTTGACCCCAAAATCACCAAAGTGATTGTCCCCAAGTTGAGTGCTGTTGACGATATTGACAAATGGTCAGCAGCCTTTGAGAGGGTCTGCAAAATGAGGAGGACAGCACACCTGCACTAGAGCTCTCTACTTTGGGAGTTATTCTCGGTGAAGGCCAGAGATCGACTGCTGACCCTTAATGAGGAGGTATCTGAGTCCTATCAGCATATGAAGGATACCTCGATAGAAGGATTTGGACACACTACTGAAGAATACAGATTGAGGTTTAGGGATACCCATAAAGGTCAAAACCAGACATTGGTGGACTTTGTGGACTCCAGTCAAAGTACTAGAAGGCTGGATAAAAGGCAATGAGGTGGGACTTATGATGGGCTATATAATTTAATTATGAAGGAACTAAATA
Source organism: Calotriton arnoldi (assembly GCA_963921515.1). Taxonomy (NCBI): domain Eukaryota; kingdom Metazoa; phylum Chordata; class Amphibia; order Caudata; family Salamandridae; genus Calotriton; species Calotriton arnoldi. Next base: position 1,910,379 of record CAWUFW010000805.1, read on the forward strand.
TACCACAGAGAAATTGCATCAGCATTTGGTGTATTCCAAATTGTCTTCTCCTAGAGAGCTAGGGAAGATAGCTGACAAATGGGTCAGAACCAGGATTGCTAGAAAGACCCACGGTGGGAGTGAACAGAAAAAGGGTTCACAGACTTTCCAAAAGGGGAAGGAGGTGAGCACCAAACCAGACAAAAAAATGAGCTTTCTAAAGGCCCCCAGAAAGCAAGAGAAAGGACACAAAGTCCACTAAGGCAACTTCTAAAAGGTCACAGGACCAGGGGGAGAGTTCTCCTGAGATGCCCCAGTGCCTGAGGAGGAAACTGCAGCTGATGGAGTCTGGCCTGGCAGAACTCTTAAGTTCAGGAGAACCCTCCAGGGAGAACCTATGCCAAGGGCAAAAGCTATACCCTCATCTTAAAGGCCTTAGGCAGCAAGCTGCAAAGCAAGAAGAGGGTGATGTCAGTGGTATCCGCAGGGTCTACCATGAGGATGGGCTTCTGTACACCGAGGCCAGGGACCCCAAACCAGGGGCAGCCAGAAGAGTGGTGGTCCCACATATGTACAGAAAGTTCATCCTTACCTTAGTCCACGACATCCCCTTGGCTGGACATCTGGGACAAACTAAAACCTGGGGCAGGTCAGTTGCCCATTTTCATTGGCCCGAGATGTCTTTAAAAGGAGTTTTGTCGCTCCTGTGTGACCTGTCAGGCCAGTGGCAAGACAGACGCACAAACAAAGGCTCCCTTAATTCTTCTGCCAGTGGTTGGGACTGACATTGTTGGTCCCCTTGACCCTCAAACTGTATCTGGGAATAGATGTATCCTAGTAGTAGTACCTGGAGGCAATATCCCCTCAGGACTGCAACTGCTCCTAACATTCAAGGCCCTCCTTGGAATCATCACCAGGGTTGGGTTTCCTAAAGAGGTGGTCTCTGATTGAGGGACTAACTTCATGGCTGTATACCTAAAAGCTATGTGGGATGAATGTGGTGTGAGCTACAAGTTCACTACCCACCCCCCCCCCACCCCCAATCACCCTCGGACCAATGGTTTAGTTGAAAGGTTCAACAAAACCATGAAAGGCAGGATTATGGCCTTCCTTGAAAAACGTAGGAGCCTATTGTTTGCCTACAGAGAGGGGCCACAAAAGGGGGTTGGATTCAGCCCTTTCAAACTTTTGTTTGGCCATCCTTTAAGGTGTCCATTGAGTCTTGTAAGGGAAGGATGGGAAAATCTCTCCAAGAGCCCAAGCAGGACATAGTGGATTATGTACTAGGCATACGTTCACGTATGGCAGAGTACATTAAGAGAGCAAACAAGATTTTAGAGGCCAGCCAGGAGATTATCAAGCACTGGTATCACCAGAAGTCGGCACTGGTGGAGTACCAACCAGGTCAGCTTGTGTGGGTGTTGGAGCCTGTGACTTCCATGGACCTCCAGGACAAGTGAACTAGGCCCTAGCCCATCTTGGAGAAGAAGGGGGGGGGGGGGGGTCACCTACTTGGTTGACTTAGGCACCCCAAGGAGTCCTCAGAGTTCTCCATGTAAATAGCCTAAAACACCACCAGGATAGAGCTGGCATGACCATACTCATTGTCACGGATGGAGGCCCGGAAGAGGAAAGTGAATCCCTCCCTGAGCTGCTGTCAAACAACCCACAGGCTGGGTCAGTGGAAGATGTTTCGTCGGACATCCTCACTGCAAAACAGCAACCTGACTGCAGGCAAGTCCTACGTCAGTTTGCTGAGCTCTTTTCCTTGACCCGTGGTCAGACAACATGGTGTACGCATGATGTAGACACTGGTGACAGCCTCCCTGTCAAAAATAAGATTTGAATGTTGTCAGACCTAGTTATGGCTTGCATAAAGACTGCGATATTCAAGATGTTAGAGCTTGGGGTTATTGAACCCTCTCAGCCCCTGGGCTAGCCCAGTGGTACTGTTCCCCCAAAACTCATTCCAGAGATGGGAAACCTTAAATAAAGTTTTGTATGGGTTTAAATGCAGTTACCAAAACTGATGCTCACCCCCATCCCAAGAGCAGATTAACTAATTGGAAAGCTGGGTGCAACCAAGACTTTGAGTACCTTTGACTTAACATCAGGGTACTGGCAAATTGGACTCACCCAAGGAGCAAAAGAGGTCAGCATTTTCGACCCCAGAAGGCCACTATCAGTTCAGAGTGATACATTTTGGATTAAAAAATGCATCTGCCCCCTTCCAGAGGTTGGTGAAGGGAGTCCTTTCAGGCCTGGATGATATAGGTACCTTTTGTCCACCTGGGAGAATCACCTGGTCCACCTCAAGAAAGTGTTACAGGCTCTTCATCAGGCAGGCCTAACTATCAAGGCCAATTAAGTGTTAGATAGGACAGAGCTCTGTTGTGTACTTGTCCACCTCGTAGGTGGGAGTAAAGTCCAACCTCTTCAAGCTCAAGATCCAGATCATTCTGGACTGGGAAGCTCCCAAGACCCAGACTTTTTTTTTTTTATTGATAATCAGGACCACGCCGTAATTCATAAATACATAATACGCATAAAACCAATCATTATATATAGTAAATTAGCCATGTACAAAAAAAAATTGATAATCAAATTTTTATTGTTTTCTCGACAAACAATGCCAGCCAATCATCAATATACAAAGAGAAGAAAAGATCACAGTCAACAGCTAGACTCTTCCTCATCTCGGAGCCGGTAAGGTACAAAATAAAATGCAATTGAACATTCCCTGCATGGCTATTCCAACTCCCCCCAACCACCTTCCCCACACCCTACGATACTTTTTAGGACAACCGCGTGCCTCATACATGAGTTTCTCTTGTGTGGCACACCAGTCAACCCCTCTCCGCCATTTCCCAACGCACGGGAGATTAGGGCATTTCCAAGATGCAGCTATGTCCCTCTTAGCCACCACCATCTCCGTAGTGAGAAACAACTTTTCATTTCTGGACCCATCCAGCCCATCTGTAATACCCAGGAGTGCGTGTCGCGGGTCGTGAGGGACTTCCCACCCCAGTATTTCCGTGAGTTCTTCCTCAATGTCACCCCAGAACCGTGTCAAACGGGGACATGCCCATACCATGTGAAAGAAATCAGCCGGTTCATGGGCGCACCTGGTGCAGGCGGGGGTCGGGCAAAAACCTGCCCGGTGAAGGCGTGTCGGGGTCAGGTAGGCTGCATGCAAATAGTATAGCTGGACCATACGGAGCCGGGCTGAGGCGGTGACCGTCCTGGGGGCCATAAGAGCATCGCGCCAGTCTTCCTCCTCTAATGGGCCCACCCACTCCTCCCATTGGTTTCGGAGTCGATCTAGCGTGGTCGGGGTGTTATTGACCAGTGTCCTGTAGATGCGGGAGATACCACCCCCCCCCCCCTCCCCAGGTCCCCCAGCATAATCTGCGCCTCTGGCGGGCTGTGTTCAGGGATCCGCGTGTCCTCCGTCAGGTGTACGTGGAGGGCATGGCGCAGCTGTAGATATTTATAAAATTGTGTCTGATGCAGGGAGTACCGGGTGCGGAGGTCCTGGAAGGAGCGCATGTGACCGCTTGCCCACACATCACCCACCTGTGAGATCCCTATAAGGTCCCAGGATCTAAAGTCCTGTAGCCACTAACCTCTCTGAGCCAGGTGCCTTGCCAGAGGGGCATGCACTGGGTCAGCTTTTGTGTCCACTTAGTGTGTCGCAGCGCTGCCCGCCAGGCCAACAGCGCGGAGCGCGTCACCCCCGGTAGTCGGGACGGAATGGGTTCCCCACATAACATAGATTGGATTTGGGTCAGGTCTAACTCGCCCAGCTCAAGCCTGTAGGCCGGGTCAGACCAACCCTCGTTAAACCAGTCGTGCATGGAAAGCAAGCGTGTGGCCAGATAATACAAGTATAAATGGGTCATCCCCAGACCCCCATCAAATGAAGGAATCCTGCATATGCTCAGGGCCAAGCGAACCCTCCCCTTCCCCCAGAGGAACTTACAGGCCATGCTGTCCAACTCCCGGAACCAGGCCCTCGGAAAGCAGAAGGGGGTGTTTTGAAGAACATAGAGGAACCTGGGGAGAATCATCATTTTAAACAGGGCGACTCTCCCCATGGGGTTCAGAGGTAATGCTTGCCATTTCTGGAGATTTGCCTTGACTCTCTTCACCAGAGGAGTAACGTTGAGGGCCCAGCCTAGCTCAGGGAGCAGAGTCACCCATATCCCCAAGTATTTGAACGACTGGCGTCGGAACGGTATGTTGGACTGCCAGTCGTAGCATTCTCGAGACAGGTGGAGAGGGACCAGGACCGACTTGTCGGGATTCAGCCGGAGGCCCGCTCAAAGGAGTGTAGAATCTGGAGGCATTGAGGGCCGGATCGAGCGGGGTCTGCTAGATAAATAAGGACATCGTCCGCATAGAGAGCGATCTTATCAGCCTCTACATTGGGCCATTCCCATCCCCGCACACGCCCCTCGGACCGTATCAAGGCCGCCAGGGGCTCCATCGCCAAGGCGAAGAGCAGGGGGGAAAGGGGACGTCCCTGCCTTGTTCCCCTGTGGACAGAGAAGGGCTCCGACAAGACCCCATTGACTAGAACGTGCGCCCTCGGGTGGGCATACAGGACGAGAACCAGACCCCGAAAGTGGGGACCAAAACCCATCTCAGCGAGGACAGCATCTAAAAACCCCCAGTCCACTGAATCAAAGGCTTTCTCAAAGTCCACAAGGAGGACCGCCAAATAGGGGGTGAGCAAGTGGCGGTGAGCCAGGGCCAGATGCAATCTTCGGAGACAAAGCCGGGTACCACGCGAGGGCATGAACCCGCACTGGTCCGGGTGGACCAACACGGATAGGTAGGGTTTTAGCCGCTGGGCAAGAATCGTGGCGAAAAGTTTCATCTCCGTGTTGATAAGGGAGATGGGGCGGTAGTCCGCACACCGTGGGGAGGGTGGCTGAGATTTGGGAAGAACCACGATGGTGGCCATATCGGTCTCGGGTGGGAAGGAACCCTTTTCGGTCGCCTCCTCAAACAGGTTAGCGTGGTGCGGAACGAGGGTCTCACGGTATAGAGCATAGTATTCCTGGGGGAGGCCATCCGGACCCGGGGTCTTGCCCGAGGAGGAAAGGGTTATTGCTTCACCAATCTCTTCGTGGGTGATAGCGCGGTCCAGGTCTGCCTGGACCGTGGGGTCCAGGCGGGGAAGACGAGCGCCCCCCGGCCCCCAGCAAGCCCGAGAGCTGTCAGGCCCCCGGGACATCCAACGAGAGGGAGCGATGAGGACCAGGCCCGGGCGGTGGCGAGGGCCGGTAGGACTTGGCCCGGGGGAGGGAGGAGGAGCGCCCGCTGCCCGAATTGCGCAGCCGGTGGGCCTCCCCACCACCACCCCAGAAGGCGAGCCCCGGGGGCAGGGAGGGACGCAGCGGCGGCAGATCCGAGGGTCCCAGGGGGGCCACAGCACCGGGGAGGACCGAGAGGATGGTGGGGGGCCAGGGGGCCAAACGCCAACCTCCCGCACCGCTGCCCGATACAGCAGCCGATCCCTGACCACCTCCTCCTCACTGGTAATCTCTCCTCCTGGAATTCCGGGACGGTCTTCGGAGCCGAGGTGAGGCGATTCCACTTCCGGCCACCCCGTCCTCGATTCAGGCGTGAAGCTCCCCAATGCGTCGCAGTTTACACTGCAGTCGCCTCCTCAGGCCACACAGGCGGGGGATGAGCTCCGGAGGCTCAACAGCCGTGGGCGCCGGGCGCCGCCATTTTGTGCTCGCTGAGCGCAAAGAGGTCTCTGCACCGGAGCGGGCAACGGGAGGCCCGAGCAGGTCCCAGAGGCCAAGGCGTCCGCTGCGGAGAAGGACAGGAGCTGGGGCTCCGATCGGCCCTCCCAGGGCCAGAGCGCCGGGATCACCGACGGGGCGCGATGGAGGCCGCCATCTTGCGACTCCGGGGCCTCGGCGATTCAAGGGCCCAGCCGGGCGCCCAGAGCTTTGATTCGGCAGGTAGACGGTTCCGGGCCTAGCTCCGCATTCAGGGAACCGCAGCAGGCAGGTGTGGATTGCGGATGGGTGCCGCTGACTGCAGGATGCGAGGCGGATGATGGAGGGGTCCCGGAGCACTGAGAGTGCGACCGCCATCTTGACGCCTCAGCCATGCACAACATTTTTATTAGCATTTCAAAAATATACTTATCCAGACAAGAACAAACAAACAAAAAAGAGAGAACCAAAAAGAGGTAAAGAGAAAAAACAAGAAAGAATATTCCTATACATTGCTGCCTTCCTCTATTGTCCCCTTTGGGCATATAGTTTCTCGTATTTACTTACCCGATTCATTTTTAGTACCTAGCTTTCGTAGGATGATGGAGCCAAAAATTTCCACTTTTGCAGAATCAATGATTTGGCTACTAGTGGCCCAATATAAAAGAACTGTTGTTGTTAAGTCGCAGAGTAATTCATGGGCAAGATCCCAATAATACCCCTTGCAGATCTGATTCAATTTGGACTTGTCATTTTTCACCTAAAAAGCAATAATCTTACTCCGAAAGTTAAATGATTTAGGACAGAGAAAGATGCGCCCAGTCCCCTCGGGAGTGCGCACATCTAAAACAGCTAGCTGACGAGGTACATCGGGTATAAGCGGTGAGGGATATAATATACAGCTCATTTTGAGTAAAAAGCCATACGCCTAAAATTGGCTCTGAGCACAGCCTTATAGAGCAAAAGATTGTATCTCCAAGCTTGCATTGTCCATCCCAGGGATGTGGAATTTAATCAAATATCTACTTGTCCATGGGGCAGGTTGCTTCATAAATCTACTTGTCCTGTAGCAAAATCCATTTGTCCCTTTTGTACCATGTAATGCAGCGACAAATTATGGCAGCAATCTCATTATATAAGAGCTCTGAAATAGACTTTCTGATTATGCCAGGGCTCCTTCCACAGCAGGAGCTAAATACTAGCAATTCCCTTATGTTGTCATGTTTCCGCAGATCTACATATTGGGACTGAAGGTAATGGTAAGCAACAGTTTCAGGATTGGAATGCCTTTTTGAGTCTGTGCAAACCTACTAACTTGCATGTTTTAAGGTTTTTCACCAAGTCTTCTCTAATCTTTTCCCATACTGGGAAAGGTTGGAAATTTACTCCTGGCAATGGCAGACATAAAACTTCTTCCAGGGTTGGGAAAAAAGTGGTTGGAGTGAAAGTGAACTTGTAAACACTCAGATTTTTCGCATTAGCAAACGTACACCTGCATATTTGCTCATGCTAAAATACAGTACACACATTTTCCAGGAGTACTATATCTTGGCCTACTTCTGTAAAGTCTTGTGAATTCACGAAAGCTGTATATCTGCACTTAATGCAAGGACATGGCTGCACTTTTGAGACTTTATTTAATAAAGGTTTTAAATTGTCCTCCCAATAGAAATTTACCTAGAGTAAAATATCCAGCCTTCTCTCATTTCTTGAAAGCGCTGTTCTGAAGGGATAAGCCAAATAATCCACTTTCGTTCAAAGGTATCGATGGGTGGGTCAGGGAAAAGTGGTATTCTTCTTGGAGCTGCCTAAAACTCCTAGTAATCATGTGAGAAAGTGTGTACCAAGATCGTTTGGGCAGCTTCAGAATATTAAGAAAAGCAGGTAGCTATACTCCATATTCCCGCAGCATCTGCTGAAGATAAAAACACCTCGAAGAAGGATGCCCCACCGCTGCCCGAATGAGCAAATCGAGAAAGGCAGCTTGATAGTAATTGCTCACGCAGGGAAGTGCTAGCCCTCCGACCGCTACAGGCAGCTGGAGCGTCAGTAATTTAGTGCAGGGTTTTTTCAATTGGTCAACCTCTACAAAAAAGGCCTGTTTAACCAGAATTACTACAGTGAAAAAGACAAAAACAAATAAAAGAACTGACATTTTGATGATCGCTATCCTCCAATGATGGACAGAGGTAGATTGTCAACTATTTAGCAGTCCACGAATAGCAGTGTAGTTAAATTTAAAGAAATCGGAAAAATCGTGAGAAACAAAAATCCCTAAATATCTTACAGGATGAGAAATCAAAAACTTTTGTTGCAATTCAATAGGAAGAATCATGGGGGGCGGAGGGGGAGGGGCAATGGTATAAAAGGACCTCAGAATTAGCTTGGTTAATCTTATAACCCCCTATTTCTGAAAATGATTGAATTAAGCAAAAAGTGTTTTCTAGATTGTAGGCAGTTCTTGGCAAATATAGAATATCATCATCTGCAAATAGTTTCAGTTCAGGGGCGCCCGCAAGTGGTGGCTAAATTTCCGGGTCTTGTCTAAGAGCCGGCAATAAAGGCTCGACGAACAGAGCAAATATTACAGGTGACATTGGGCACCCTTGTTGCGACAAAGTGCAAAGTGCTGTGTATTGACCACTATTTTTGCCTCCGCTTTGGCATACAGGTTTCTCAACAGTGTGATCAATAGAAAAGGAAATCCAAAGCACCAGAGAATCGTAAATAGTACGTCCCACTGCACACAGTCAAACACTTTCTCGGCATCTAACATAATTATAGCTGCTCCGACCTTATTATTAGAGTAGTAATCTATTGCTTGTACAAGGAAGTTCGTGTTGACTGAAAGTTCTACCCGGCAGAAAGCCATTTTGATCCCTGTGTACTACTGTCCATGTGGCAGGGGCCAGCCTTAACATGATAATCTTTGCAAAAAGTTTATAGTCAGAATTTAAAAGACTTATAGAACAGTAAGACTCTGGCTGTTCCATGGACATGTCTTTTTTGAGAAAATGCACAATCACCGCCTCCCCAAATTCCTTTGGAATTTCGTTGCAATTTAAAAATTCATTATATAACACCACCAAAAAGTGTTCGTGATGTCCAGCAAAAATCTGGTAGAATTCAGATGGTATGCCATCGCTGCCACTGGCTTTGGGAAAAATCTATATGGCCTCTAAAATTTCCCTCAGCATAATGGGAGCTTCGATCATCTCGCTCAAATCCCTCTCTAGGGAAGGGAGTTTAATTGAGTGAAAAAAAGTCTCGATTGCACCAGGCGAGGAATTACAGTCAGAGGTATACAAATGAGCATAGTGCTCCAGAAATACCCTGCCTATCTGCTCTGAGTCTGAGAATACACGATTCTGCCTCATATCCTAAATTCCTTTAGTAGTCCCTTGGTTACATTTCTTTTTTAATGACCATGCCAGAAGGCGACCTATTTGCTCGCTCTCCTCCGTGTTTTTGAAAGCAAGTTTTCTGATTCACTATACCTAGAGAAAGAAAATACTCTGAACTTCCACCTCGAGAACAACAACGACACCAACTCCACCACCCTGATTGACAACCTCGCCAAACTCGGTCTCAGACAGCTCGTCACAACACCCACCCACTCCGCCGGCCACACGCTTGACCCCATCTTCTCCGCAAGCCCCCACGTCTCCTTCAGCCACACCACCGAACTCCACTGGACCGACCATCGATGCATCCACTTCACCTTCCGGAAACCCACCACGCACCACCGCACTCAACAGATCCCCCGCCGCAGCTGGAGCAAAATCACCGAAGACCAGCTAAACACCGCCCGAAGCCCACCCGCTGACCCCACCGACACCGCCGCCCGCAACCTCAGGCGCTGGATCGACGACTGAGTCAACACTCTCGCCCCGATCAAGAAACCCTCCAACAGACGCACTGACAAGAAAGCCAGCGGACCTCCAGGCTTCCAAGCAAACCTGCCGGAAACTAGAGAAGAAATGGCACCGCGAACAGACACCGGACAGCTACGCAGCCCACAAGAACGCCATCCGCAGACACCATCGCCTCATCAGATCCGCCAAAAGGGCCTCCTTCAAGGACCGCCTCGACAACAACGCACACAACAGCAAAGAGCTCTTCAACATCGTGAAGGAACTCTCCAACCCCAGCTCCAACACCAACTACATCCCACCATCGCAAGACCTGTGCGACTCCCTTGCCACCTTCTTCCATCGCAAGATCGCAGACATCCACGACAGCTTCAACAACCTGACCGCCCTGACAGCCACCGACACCTCAGACCCCACGGCCACCACCCACATCAACCCCCGGCTCACCTGGACCAACATAAACGACGACGACACCATCAAAATCATGAACACCATCCACTCCGGCTCTCCGTCAGACCCATGCCCACACCACATCTTCAACAAAGCTAGCGCCACCATCGCTCCCCATCTCCGCAAGGCCATCAACATCTCCTTCGAGACCGCAACCTTCCCGGAGAGCTGGAATCACGCCGAGATCAACGCCTTACTCAAGAAACCCAAGGCGGATCAGAGGGACCTCAAGAACTTCCGGCCCATCTCCCCGCTCCCGTTCCCGGCGAAGGTCATCGAGAAAACCGTCAACAGACAGCTGACCCGCTACCTCGAGGAGAACAACATCCTGGACCCGTCCCAGTCCGGGTTCCGCAGCAACCACAGCACCGAAACTGCCCTCATCGCCGCCACCGATGACATCAGGGCCCTGCTGAACAACGGCGAAACCGCGGCCCTCATCCTCCTGGACCTATCAGACGCCTTCGACACTGTCTGCCACTGCACCCTACGCACACGCCTCCACAACGCAGGGATCCGAGACAAGGCTCTGGAATGGACCACCTCCTTCCTCTCCGGCAGAACCCAGAGCGTCCGCCTCCCCCCTTTCCGTTCCAAAGCCTCCGAGACAATCTGCAGCGTACCCAAAGTACCATCCCTCAGCCCAACATTGTTCAACGTCTACATGGCTCCGCTCGCCCACGTCGCCCGACTGCACGACCTCAACATTATCTCCTACGCCGACGGCACCCAGCTGATCCTCTCCCTCACCAAGGACCCCCTCACCGCCAAAACCAACCTCCACGAAGGAATGAAAGCCGTCGCCGAGTGGATGAAGAACAGCCGTCTGAAGCTGAACTCTGACAAAACGGAGGTCCTCATCCTCGGCCCCACCCCCTCAGCCTGGGACGACTCCTGGTGGCCGACCGCACTGGGAGCAGCACCAACACCCACCGACCACGCACGCAACCTGGGGTTTATCCTCGACTCAACACTCTCCATGACCAAGCAAGTCAACGCCGTCTCATCCTCCTGCTTCAACACCCTCCGCATGCTCCGCAAGATCTACAGGTGGATCCCCACCGAAATAAGAAGAACGGTTACCCAGGCCCTCGTCAGCAGCAGGCTGGACTACGGAAACGCCCCCTTAGCAGGAGCCTCGGCCAAACTCCTGAAACGTCTACAACGCATACAGAACGCCTCTGCACGCCTGATCCTCGACATCCCCCGCCACAGCCACATCACACCCCACCTGAGAGACCTGCACTGGCTTCGTGTCAACAAGAGGCACACCTTCAAGCTCCTCACCCACGCACACAAGGCACTCCACAACACCGGACCAGCATACCTCAACAGACGACTCACCTTCTACACCCCGAACCGCCAGCTCCGCCGACCTCGCCACCATCCCCCGCATCCGAAGAGCGACCACCAGCGGCAGATCATTCTCCCACCTCGCCGCCAAGACCTGGAACACCCTCCCCATCCTCCTACGGCAGACCCAGGACCTACTAACCTTCAGGAGGCTACTCAAGACCTGGCTTTTCGAGCAGTAGCAGCACCCCTCCCCCCCCCCAGCGCCTTGAGACCCTCACGGGTGAGTAGTGCGCTTTACAAATTTCTTGATTGATTTGAGCGGCTGACTTGCCTTCGCCAGATTATCATTAGACTCAATTGTATGTACCCTGAGGTCTGCACACCTGGCTTGCTCTAGTTCGAGTTGCAAAGTGGAAATTTCTTCGCACCTGACTATTAATTTAGGCACTAGAAATTACCTTCCCCATATAAACGATGTGCATGCCCCCCCAGACAGAATAATTAGCTGATGTATTGACATTGCACTAGAAAAACTCAGTTAATGCCGTACGTATAATTGTGACCCAGCCCTCCAGCATTAGTAGAGATTTGTCTAGAGACCAACATGGCCTTTTTTTACAGGGGCCGGTTATTTTTAAGTCGCCGTATGGATCTGAACGATCCGAAAATGGATTTGAAAGAATGCCTGAACCTGACTTTCTCCAGTTATAAGATAATAAAAAGTCATCAATATGTGACGCTAAGTTGAAACATATGGAAAAACAAGCATCCTCCCTCATAGGATAATCGACTCTCCAGGGATCAATCAAGGCAAAGTCAGGAACTAAAACTAGCCATGGCCCATGCTGATTTCGGCTTATTCTGATGTTTAAGTGAGAGCAATCACAACCCACTTGTTGAATAAAATTGAAATCTCCTCCAATAAATGTTAGTCCTGGGAGTGGCGTTCGAATGTTATAAATATCTTCTTCAAGTGGTGTTGCCTCGTCTTCTATAGGCCCGTAGAAGATAATTAAATATATTACCTGATCATGTGTCTTTAGACTTACCATGATCCACCTAGCGTTGAGATCACGCATTACCTGTATCACTTTACTCACAAACTTGTTTGTGAGCAAAATAGCGATCCCTCCTTACTACAGCATTTGCTGATGCAAAAAATGCCTGCAACATGAAACTTCAAAACACAACAAACACCTGGCTCCGTACTAACCTACACTCCTACTATTTATGGAGTAACGGGCAGACTATTCTTTTATCTGTCCAAGTCGAATTTTTATTAGTCTTTAAATTGATTCAAAACAATTTTTTCAAAAGACTGAAAAAGAAACACATATTTCTCAAATTGACACAGAAACCTTCACATATAAATAACACAATGCACAATCAAAAACAATTTGGACATACACCAAAGTGAGAATTATTTGCAACAAATTACAACAAGCGACAAAACATAAATCAAATGCAAAAAACATTTAAGGCTTGCAATAAATCAAATGCAAAAAACATTTAAAGCTTGCATCATCTGTGAAAAAACACAACGGTGATTGCGTAAAATGTCCAATTTTATGGACTAAACTTATTGTTTCAGCAAGAATATCACAAAAGTGTTAAAAATAATGAATTAATCTTTAATACATCCGACACTCAACACATTTAGATTTAACTAAATGCCTCTCTAAATGCCTCTTAAAAATGCCAACGCGTTTCAAGACCCAGGCTGGATAGTACTGGGACTCTCGTCAGGGCTTCAAACAAATGATCGGGATATTCTAAAAAAACAAAAACAAAAATGAAAAACGTGATGCAACAACAGCATCAACCTCAAACTACCTTTCTCTCTCATATATATATATATAGCTGATTTTTTGTGTACCTGATTCTTGAAGTAGGAGCAGCCGCTCCAGTTCGTCGATTCCACGCGTTTTTATCTATATATCAGTTGGCTCGTTCTACTGTAGCTTTAAACTGTGTATAATTCTGCAAGAGAAGATCATTCATAGAATGAAAACTTCTACTCGATCCCTGACTTGCCTCTAAACCTTTCAATGCCGGTAAAAAAAAAATATTTAAATGTACCTTGCGCAAAGGCTGCAGAGCATGGACAGGAGCTATTCGGATTGAGACTCACAATTCTACAAAAGGGAAAAGGTATTGCGTTCATTAAATAGAATGTTTATCAAGCGGCCGCACTATACGATTTAAATTCAGTTGTCATTTGGACTTACTTTAAATGAGTTCGTCCGATATTAGACTCTGCAAAAGGCAGGCTTTTCTTCTGTTCGAAAGTGAGCGTGCTCGCATTCACTGGAATTGATTCTAGAAAGCAAGCGTGAATGCATTAGGCTTGCCGTCATATGTTAGGTTGAAATTCATGACTTCACTTGTACTCAAGGAATTACAGGGGAGGGACAAACAAACTGGATTAACTCTCACCCGGCATCTCTCACTAGAGCACTTCCTGGTTGTGACAGCTATGAATCCTGGGTAACAGATTTCTCAACCAATCAAAACCTAACACTGTTCCTCGTTTTGTGCATAACTAAGAAATGCATTGTGGGACATATAGTAACTAAACTAAATTCTACTTAATTCAGTCATGCCATTTTGCCCAGAAGAAGCACTATTAAACTCTAAGATAAGGTAGGCTTCTTTTCTCAACAAAGCAGCGTCGATGTCAAAATGACGTTTAGATGTATCAATGCAAGACAACACGGTCCATTTAAAATCCTTTTCACAGTGGGATTTATCCATGAAATGTTGCACCATGGGAGCGGTCAAAACCTTCTTTTTGATCCTTGAGCGGTGCTGTGTGGTTCTTTGATTTATCTGTTGGTTTGTTTTTCCTATATACAGCAAAGCACATGGGCAAACAACCGCATATATAATATTTTTTGAGTTGCAGTTTGTAAACTCAGAATGTCGCCATTTGATGCCATTATGGGAAAATTCAGCACCCTCGATTGTGGAATCACAAGCCGCACACGTGCCGCATCTGTGATGACCCACAATAGGTTTTAAATGCCATTGTGATGTTAAGGACTGTTTGTTTATTTTGAATAGGAAAAATGTCTGCCCGTACTAGTTGTTGCCCAATGCTTCGGTTTTTTCGCATGGCAAACAGTGGTTTTGGAAAACCACATTCCAATTTTTCAAGTAAATGCCAATTTTTTAATATGACTTGCCTAAACCTATTCGTATCAGGGCCAAACGTGGTTGCGCAAATCATGCGTTCTAATGGAGGTTTCTCCTTTTGTAAGAGGTCCTCCCGAGGCGTATACCAAGCTCTTTTTATTGCATGCTTCAGGAGCTTTTTTGGATATCCACGAAGGATCATCTGTTCTTTAAAAATTGCCGCATGATGCTCATAATCCAATTTTGATGAACAATTGCGACGTATTCGCAATAGTTGACCGTATGGGAGGTTTTCCCTTAAAGTCCTAGGATGAGCACTTGTGTGGTGAAGAATAGTATTTTTGTCGGTAGCCTTTCTATGCAGAGTAGTTGTCAACTTTTTATCATTTGGTACTACTTCAATATCCAAAACCGTCAACCTTGTTCGACTCATAGTCAATATAAATTTGATATCTTGGTGGCGAGTATTAAGCCAACCATGGAAGCTTTCCAACTCTTCTTTGGAGCCATTCCACAGGCACCAAATGTCATCTATATAGCGCATCCATTGCGATATATGCCCTTTAAATGGATTGTTGTTGAAAACAAACCTGTTCTCATATTGTGCCATAAAAAGAACCGCCATTTCGGGAGCAAATGGACAGCCCATGGCTGATCCCTTAATTTGAAGAGAAAAAAAAAAAAAAAAAGGAGTCATCGAATTTAAAATAGTTTTTCTTTAAGGCAACCTCAGCCAATTGAAGAATGAATTGAGAAGGTACCCGGTGGGGACGTGGTCTTTCTTCCAGGTATGCCTCGATCACTTCAAGTGCTTCATCCTGGGGTATCTGCGTATATAATGAGGTGACGTCAAACGACACCATCCATTGGGTCAACTCATCAAACTCATGCCCTTCGATTTTATTAATAAAATCAGCAGTGTCCCGCACATAGGAAGGTACCTGGGTCAAAAAGGGTTTAAGAAAAAAGTCGACATACTTGGAAATTGGCTTTAGTAATGAGTCGCTGCCCGAGACTATTGGCCTTCCTGGGGGCTTTTCCAACCTCTTATGTATTTTAGGTAAGAAGTACAATACGGGGATCCTTGGGAACTTCTTAGACAGAAAATCAAATTCTTTAGGACCCAAGAACCCACCGTCAAAACCTGTTTTCAATATTCCAAAGATGGTTTCTTGAGTAGACCTAGTCGGATCCTCCTTGACCTTCCGGTACCATTCAGAATTGTTCACCTGCTGCTTCCCTTCAGTCACATACATTTCTTTGGGCCAGATGACAACGGCACCGCCTTTGTCGGCTTGTTTTATTACTACCGATGTGTCTTGTTTCAAAGTCTCAATTGCCATTTGCTGCTGTCACGTAATGTTGCGCTTAATGAAAACTTTTTTTGTTTCCAATTGACTGATGCCTGATAAATTTTAGCTTATGAACAAGCAGTGTTATCAGGCATCAGTCAATTGGAAACAAAAAAAGTTTTCATTAAGCGCAACATTACGTGACAGCAGCAAATGGCAATTGAGACTTTGAAACAAGACACATCGATAGTAATAAAACAAGCCGACAAAGGCGGTGCCGTGTCATCTGGCCCAAAAAATGTATGTGACTGAAGAAGCAGCAGGTGAACAATTCTGAATGGTACCGAAGGTCAGGAGGATCAGACTAGGTCTACTCAGAAACCATCTTTGGAATATTGAAAACAGGTTTTGACGGTGGGTTCTTGGGTCCTAAAGAATTTGATTTTTGTCTAAGAAGTTCCCAAGGATCCCGTATTGTACTTCTTACCTACAAATACATAAGAGGTTGGAAAATCCCCGCGAAGGCCAATAGTCTCGGGCAGCGACTCATTACTAGAGCCAATTTCCAAGTATGTCGACTTTTCTTAAACCCTTTTGACTCAGGTACCTTCCTATGTGCGGGACACTGCTGATTTTATTAATAAAATCGAAGAGCATGAGTTTGATGAGTTGACCCAATGGATGGTGTCGTTTGACGTCACCTCATTATATACGCAGATACCCCAGGATGAAGCACTCAAGTGATCGAGGCATACCTGGAAGAAAGACCACGTCCCCGCAGTACCTTCACAATTCATTCTTCAATTGGCTGAGGTTGCCTTAAAGAAAACTATTTTAAATTCGATGACTCTTTTTTTTTCTTCAAATTGGGGATCAGCCATGGACTGTCCATTTGCTCCGAAATGGCGGTTCTTTTATGGCACAATATGAGAACAGGTTTGTTTTCAACAACGATCCATTTAAAGAGAATATAGCGCAATGAGCAGCGCTATATAGATGACATTTGGTGCCTGTGGAATGGCTCAAAGAAGAGTTGAAAGCTCCATGGTTGGCTTAATACTACGCCGCCAAGATATCAAATTTACATTGACTATGAGTCGAACAAGGTTGACGATTTTGGATATTGAAGTAGTACCAAATGATAAAAAGTTGACAACTACTCTGCATAGAAAGGCTACCGACAAAAATACTATTCTTCACCACACAAGTGCTCATCCTAGGACTTTAAGGAAAACCTCCCATGCGGTCAACTATTGCGAATACGTCGCAATTGTTCATCAAAATTAGATTATGAGCATCATGCGGCAATTTTTAAAGAACAGATGATCCTTCGTGGATATCAAAAAGCTCCTGAAGCATGCAATAAAAAGAGCGTGGTATACGCCTCGGGAGGACCTCTTACAAAGGAAGGAGAAACCTCCATTAGAACGCATGATTTGCGCAACCGCGTTTGGCCCTG
Organism: Calotriton arnoldi; assembly: GCA_963921515.1. Classification (NCBI taxonomy): domain Eukaryota; kingdom Metazoa; phylum Chordata; class Amphibia; order Caudata; family Salamandridae; genus Calotriton; species Calotriton arnoldi. Next base: position 1,927,600 of record CAWUFW010000805.1, read on the forward strand.
ATACGAATAGGTTTAGGCAAGTCATATTAAAAATTGGCATTTACTTGAAAATTGGAATGTGGTTTTCCAAAACCACTGTTTGCCATGCAAAAAAAACCGAAGCATTGGGCAACAACTAGTACGGGCAGACATTTTTCCTATTCAAAATAAACAAACAGTCCTTAAGATCACAATGGCATTTAAAACCTATTGTGGGTCATCACAAATGCGGCACGTGTGCGGCTTGTGATTCCACAATCGAGGGTGCTGAATTTTCCCATGATGGCATCAAATGGCAACATTCTGAGTTTACAAACTGCAAATCAAAAATATTGTATATGCATGCGGTTGTTTGCCCATGTGCTTTGCTGTATATAGGAAAACAAACCAACAGATAAATCAAAGAATCACACAGCACCGCTCAAGGATCAAAAGAAGGTTTTGACCGCTCCCATGGTGCAACATTTCATGGATAAATCCCACTGTGAAAAGGATTTTAAATGGACCGTGTTGTCTTGCATTGATACATCTAAACCTCATTTTGACATCGACGCTGCTTTGTTGAGAGAAGAAGCCTACCTTATCTTAGAGTTTAATAGTGCTTCTTCTGGGCAAAATGGCATGACTGAATTAAGTAGAATTTAGTTTAGTTAATATATGTCCCACAATGCATTTCTTAGTTATGCACAAAACGAGGAACAGTGTTAGGTTTTGATTGGTTGAGAAATCTGTTACCCAGGATTCATAGCTGTCACAACCAGGAAGTGCTCTAGTGAGAGATGCCGGGTGAGAGTTAATCCAGTTTGTTCAATGAAGTCGATACAAGTAAGTTTGTTTGTCCCTCCCCTGTAATTCCTTGAGTACAAGTGAAGCCATGAATTTTAACCTAACATATGACTGCAAACCTAATGCATTCACGCTTGCTTTCTAGAATCAATTCCAGTGAATGTGAGCATGCTCGCTTTCGAGCAGAAGAAAAGCCTGCCTTTTGCAGTCTCTAATATCGGACGAACTCATTTAAAGTAAGTCCAAATGGCAACTGAATTTAAATCGTATAGTGCGGCCGCTTGATAAACATTCTATTTAATGAACGCAATACCTTTTCCCTTTTGTAGAATTGTGAGTCCCAATCCGAATAGCTCCTGTCCATGCTCTGCAGCCTTTGCGCAAGGTACATTTAAATTAATTTTTTTACCGGCATTGAAAGGTTTAGAGGCAAGTCAGGGATCGAGTAGAAGTTTTCATTCTATGAATGATCTTCTCTTGCAGAATTATACACAGTTTAAAGCTTCAGTAGAACGAGTCAACTGATATATAGATAAAAATGCGTGGAATCAACAAACTGGAGCGGCTGCTCCTACTTCAAGAATCAGGTTCACAAAAAATCAGCTATATATATGAGAGAGAAAGGTAGTTTGGGGTTGATGCTGTTGTTGCATCACGTTTTTCATTTTTTGTTTTGTTTTTTTAGAATATCCCGATCATTTGTTTGAAGCCCTGACGAGAGTCCCAGTACTATCCAGCCTGGGTCTTGAAACGCGTTGGCATTTTCAAGAGGCATTTAGAGAGGCATTTAGTTAAATCTAAATGTGTTGAGTGTCGGATGTATTAAAGATTAATTCATTATTTTTAACACTTTTGTGATATTCTTGCTGAAACAATAAGTTTAGTCCATAAAATTGGACATTTTACGCAATCACCGTTGTGTTTTTTCACAGATGATGCAAGCTTTAAATGTTTTTTGCATTTGATTTATTGCAAGCCTTAAATGTTTTTTGCATTTGATTTATGTTTTGTCGCTTGTTGTGCATTGTGTTATTTATATGTGAAGGTTTCTGTGTCAATTTGAGAAATGTGTTTCTTTTTCAGTCTTTTGAAAAAATTGTCTTGAATCAATTTAAAGACTATTTAATAAAAAATTATACTTGGACAGATAAAAGAATAGTCTGCCCGTTACTCCATAAATAGTAGGAGTGTAGGTTAGTACGGAGCCAGGTGTTTATGTTGTGTTTTGAATAGCCCTACCTGGCCCCGGTCCTTTGGGCTTAACCCCTATTGTTGCAATATGAAACTTGGCATCTTTGGAAGTTTGGCCGATGCTTTTAACTCTGTCTCCTGGAGCAAGATTATCTGAGCACTTGACACCTTCAACCATGAAAAAATAGATAGCGTACCTGTTTATACTTTTTTACTAGTGCTTCCCTCCCCCAACCCTTGACCCCACACCACTGTGACCCACCTCATCCCTTGACCTTCCTCCATCCCTGGAACTTTACCGGCCTTGGGGTATTAGGAATGTTCCCCTCCCTTTCCCTCTTCGTGCACCCCTTACCCCTCCACCCCGCCTCCCCCGCCCCTGAGTCGTCGTGCTGTGACCGGGCAACAATGCTGTCTAGGGCAGCTGACTGTAGTGCTTCGCCCTAAATCAAAGCAAAAGGGGCAATCATCCAGTAAAAAAGCTGCAATCAACAAAAGGAGGGAATCTTATTTGGCAATAAGAATGTCCCTCGACCCTCCCCCTGTCGCTGCAGAGAGTGGAGAAAATCACGTGCCCGGTCTATAGACAAAGATATGTGCCCGCCCCTTGTATAAAAACTTTCAACTTTGATTGTTGAATAATGCCTGCTGAAGCACCAAGATTTTGAAAGCAATAATTCACGCCTCTAAATTCTCTGCGCCGTCATGCAGAGAATGTGGACATGCCAGAAAATATCTTAAAGGAGAAATTGCCCGGGATCTGGTAAGTCTGATCTCTGAAGGCGAAGGCCAAGGTATGTTCCTTGACCCTGAAATCCCCAAATTTCACAATATTAGTTCGAGGGTACTTCGCATTTGGATGCTCAATTGCTGGAACACAATGGGCCCGTGTGATTGTAAGGTCTATCTTTTGGAAAGCTGTCTCAGGACATACATATTTAAAAATAAGGTCCAATACTACAGCCGCTACTGACTGGCCATTCTCACGTCTTTTGGGAACTCCTGTAAATCGCAGATTGGATCGCTGCGATCTGTTCTCTGCATCGTCAACCTTTATCTGAAGCTCGGTCAGTTTAGATTGTAGTTTAGTCACATGGGCTACTTGGAATGACTTATCTTCAAGATCTGAAGTTAGTTGTTCAGTCCCAGAGATACCTGTACTAAGCTGTTGTATATTGGCTTGAATCGAGCTCAACTATCTGTTTTTTATGCGCTTCTTCTTGAGATATTTTCAAATCATTTAGTTCTTTCAGAATATGTTGGAGCAGAAGGTTCATGGAGCCTGGTTGGCGTTCACCCTTCCCAAAATTTTGATCTTGCACTTGAATCTGATACGAGTGTTGAGGCCACAGCTAGTGCTACAGTGGCAGCTGGGCCCTTTGTCTGCGTGCTATTCCAAACCATTGGTAGAAAAGAAGGATCTGCTGCATTGACTGCCATATCCCAAACAGTGGCGCCTCCCTGCCCTTCTGAAAATGTGCTTCCCTTGGGTATCATAGAATCCGCTTCTTGACGTTGATCCCTGGTCCTAGTGCCTGAAAAGAGGGGATATGTTGATGGCTGCTTGCTTCCCGAGAAGCCCGTCAGTGGCTGAGCTTGCCTGAGGAAGTACTAGATCTCATGTTTTTTGTTAAATTAGTGCTTAATGCATCAAAATGCATTTCTGCAATGTTACCGGTTTCCATGGATGCAGGGGACGCCTTGCTGAATATTGGTTCTCTGCTCATATATTGTCAAACCGTTCTCGCATTTAGCGTGTGGAATTCAGGGCAGGGCTCCTGCCCGCTCGAATAGTCTGAGGAGCAGCTCCTAGATTCTCTTCTGAATAGATCAGACCTGACTCCCTTTACAGAGGATATGCAATTGCGATGTTTTGCGCTGCGGGTTGAATTAGGGACTGCACGACTCTTGGCGGACATGTCTCTTGACAGCATCTTCATTACTTTCCCACAACTGCGCTATGGGGATACTTGCAGGGGACACACGCCGCACCAGTCACTATACAGGCCACTTTCGCACCCACCCACCAGTCCCTTCTCCCAGAGGAAGGCCTAATGCCCAACCCCCAGGTGCACTAGAGTTGCTTTGCATCAGCCCCAGATGCACTTTAAGGCGGTTAATACTTAATAGCATAGAGTACATGTAGTAGTTTATGCAGCTCACTACTTGCTGCCTCCACCGCTAGTATATTTGCCTTATTAAGGCCCTATCAGTACCAATTCCTTGTACAAATAATAGTTCCTGTGGCCTGCCCACTTATTAAGCCATGCTTATTGCACAAGAAAGCACGTATCTGTTTGGGGCTTTTTCTTGTGCTGTTTCAGTCATGGTGCTCAAGTTGCTCCGGCTTGCTGCATCTGCAACATCCGAAGGCATGCAGAGATGTTCTGAGAATAGGAAAAATACACCACCTCTTACTAGCGACTGTTCTGAGCCTGCGAGAGCCGCGCAGCTGCTGGAAACGATGTCCTCAATATCAATGCTTAGGGTGCGGGGGGCTCCTCCTGGTCCCGCTAATGAGTGTAGTGCTGGATACGCCCATTTCCGCATGCCGCTCGTCACACACACTTCTTAGTCTGACTTGCTCGCAGCGTCAGAGGTGGTGCCAGAGGGCTTTCTGTCCGAGTGTAAGTCACTTGCTCCCGGGCTACCTTGAATCCCTCTTCTTTGGGTGGGTAAAGGAAAGCGGCGGGGAGAGGCTGCTACTGCTGAAGCTTCCCTCACTACAGGGGACCTCATTCTCACGCACAGTACAGAGCAGCGCGAGATATGCTCTCCATCTTAGCAGCGCACCTCTCAAATGACTGATGCAGATGAAAGGAGAAAACCTCAAACTGTTGAGGTGCTCCATTTCCCTACAGGGTATGAACTTTACAGTGGAACACAGACCACACACATCTTGATGGAGGACACTACATTGAAACAAGTCATTTCTCCCAAACGCAAAATCAAAGAGTGTAGAGGACAAAACATACAGGACTTACTTTGCCACAATTTTTTGCCACCAAACCCTGACTTTACTCAACAATCTTTGTTAACCCACAAACCATCAGGCGTTCAAAAATGTGGCAAATGCTACATATCCCTTTGCCATAGACAATATATCAGCATTTCATTGCAATAGTAACAAGAAGTATAAAATCAAAGACTTCGTTAACTGTAACACTAAATTTGTTTCATACATCATCATATGTCCAGCTCACAGATCCACATAGGGAGAAGCCTCAAGAAACATATACAAGGGCACATCCGAGCCATATGTAATTGAGATAACTCCTGCCCATTTGTAGTCACTTATAATTAAATGAATGCCATTCTGGGTATCATTTTAATCAAATTCCATGTACTAGAATCCCTAAAGGTCAAACCAGGGTTCGGAACAAAACATCGATATTACTGAAGAATGAGAGCAAGTGGAAAATTAGACTGCGATCAGAGGACAGAGGACTTTACCAAGACAGGGAACTTAATCACGTATTGAACTCGCACTGAACTATATATGGAGTCAGACTTTATTTTACTGTAGAACAATGGATCATTCAACTTTTACAGTTACCTGCTGCGAGCACTGCTATGACCCGATTAGACACAGCATATACCACTGTCACCATCCCTGTGTGCTAATGATATCAACTGCGTATTTATACCTTTTGAACACCCGTATGACCATTCGGTTTCCATTTGTACTACCTGTCCAACCATCAATACAAATGTATCTTTGTTAATTATGATATATAAACCTTTGATCCTATCACTCAATGTAATGTCCATATTTATAATCGAACAATTATCTGTCAAATCCTATAAATATGCTATATTTTGCACACAATTGTCAATTTGTTACCTTCATAATCTGGCTACCTGCTCACACTTCACATCTGCTATCTGCAACATGGCATTTACCTTCTTATACGGTGGTCTAAGCTATTATTTTCAACGTTATTTTCCTTTCTTTACTTTTTCCATCCCACATCTTTTATTGTTAACTTTTACTACCAACATAGGCACATCGGACTAGCTGTAACACCTAGTGAGTTCTAATGGATTAACCACAGCGTAGACGCAGTTTTCATTCCTTCAAGATGGCAAAAATTTGCGAGTCACTCACTAAAAATTATCAAGCACACTCACAACTTTTCAGTTATCCCTTTCTTCTTCAAACTTTATAAACAATTAGCCTTCCATACATTAATTTGCACAGTCTCAGTACAATTTTCGGATACGCATTTACTGCTATTTTCTGCCCGTTTTTGTACCTTCACCCTTTATGGTAACAATTATTGAATAAAAGAGTCCTTTTTCTATATTTCCAGCCGCAGTTAAAGGAACGCCTGACATATGACACCACAGCATTTACTGACTCCGCAGGAGGACACCAGCACCACGTTACCTGCTCCATTTATTGCTCTACCCGAATGTAGTACTATATATTGGTACTTCGCATGGCTTCTTTGTGTTTCTGGACATGCGTTGAAGAGTTCACATTATCAATGTTTAAAGATGGTCTCTCCATGAACTATTGGCAGCATAACACTTTTTCATCTTTTATCGTGCTAAGCAACCATGTTCCAAATTTTTCACAGATATGCATACTCATATGCCTTACTTTAGCCTTCTCTTTACATTTCAGTTGAGCGCTCCCTTTCTATGTTCTCGCCACAAATATGGAATGTACTTACTAAGCAGAAACATGATGTTCAGTCTGATTTGGTTTTTCTTGGTCTTGGAAAAGAGCTCACTTGCACCGAGCTGCCCTTTACTCTTTTCTACCACCATAACTGTACTTATTTGCAATATATACATGAGTCAACATACACAGTTCAATCAATCAAACCAACTTTATTCGATTTACACTTCAAACCATATAAGTATAGCATAATAAAACATTCATCAATTATACATAAGATCTCATCAGATACATACCCAATATGTCAAAGTTAAAAACATGAGCATATTTCATATATCACCTAGAGCACGCCTCACTCGGACTGCTCCCGCAAGAAAACAGACAACTGAGTGACAACCCTTCATGTGCAGTAAAAGCTTTAAATACAAGAGCTCTGGCCTAACCTGTTTAAAATTTACCATCTTTCAAATAGGACAGATAAAATGGTTCCTTAAAACACACTGGACGGAGCATAATAAAGTGGGTTGTGTTCTGCGTGAAATCATCATCACAACAACATGGGCAAATGTCTGATTATTTAGTCCATTCTGACAGTATTGTCAATAGTTAATGAAAAAGATTCATCCTGAATCTTGTGAGAAGGTATGTATGAAAAGTAGATGGAATCACACAGATATGGCTTAATTGACAATGTAGTTTGAATCATGACGGAATGTCTTACTGACGGTTTCAGCACCGCCCCACCTCTCTCCCCATCTGTTTCCTCTGGTCCAAATCACATCAGTCTTAGTGATCTTACTTGGTTGATTAAATAATTCAGGCTGCACAAGAGTCCTAAAATGCAATTCAATAAATTTCAGACACGGTATTGAAAGGGTACTAGTGAGCTCAAGACAATTAGCCAGAATGACATGATTCAGCATGGTATGCGGTTTGGACCAAGCCTTGAGCTATACCAAGGGACATAACTATATCAAGTCAGATTTACAGCTCATGTCCAATTGTTCATGCACCGCCTCTGAGGCAACGCTATTAGGTAAAGATAAAAGCCTTCTAAAGAATTTGTTCTCCTCTATCTGGAGCGATTGAATAGAAACACATCCCCAGATGTCACGTTCATAAGCAAAGACACCGTATACCGCCCTAGCAAATAGCAGATAATTTTGTTTCAGGAGCAAGGACCAACTCAAAAAGGCATCAAACAGGATGCAGAGATCAGAAAAGGGCCATACGTTATTTAAATGGCCATTCTTGATGTTAAAGGTGCTAGATCTAGTGTTTCTGGGTCCAACAACCATAACCTGTGATTTTTGTTAACATTAGTGCTGAAGTTCAGGTTATCCATGAATTCAACAAATGAATCCAAGAGCCGCTGCAAACTCATGGTAGTTCACAAGATCAACACAACGTCATACGCATACAATAGAGCAGCCACTGGACGCTTGCCCATAATGGGCATATCTATACCAGCCTAAAGCAAATGCTGCTCCAAGAAATTAATATAAAGGATAAATAAGAAAGTGGCTAAGATACAGCCCTGTCGGACACCCCTTTTCAAACTAAAGGTTAAAGAACATTATCCCTCCGCACCATATCCAACTGAAGCCGTCAAATTATAATGCAATGCTCTCATTAGATTTAAGATGTCCCGCTCCACCCCCAAGTATCCCAGAACAGCCCATAACTTCTCTATTCACTCTATGAAAAGCTGAACTGAGATCCATGAGAGCAAGGCTGCGTGATCCTTTCTTAGCAAATGTACACTTAGACCCTATTAAATACAGATTTAGACAGTAATTAACAGTCCCCACTATGGGCCTAAAACCATATTGTATATCAGATAACACATTTTGTTGCTTAGCCCAGGTACCTAAACAATTTAGAATCACTATTCCTAATATTTACACCTCTGTGCCGATTAGTGAAATGGGCCGATAACACAGATCCTCTCTACCTTTTTAAAAAATTGGCACAATCACCAAATGCGGTAAGGAGTCCGGGAGACCATAAATCATAGAATTGTTCAGATAGTTAGTTACTAGAGGTGTCTACATTTCCACATCAGATTTAAACAGGTCACCTGGTACGCCATCATGTCTTGGTGCTTTATTATTCGTCAAGGCCATAATAGAGTGTCACTTCCTCCCAATCAAACCTAAAATAAAATTTGCCCCACTTATTGGATAATTGAAGGAGTGGATTCAGGGTCAACTTAAATGGATTCAAAAAGTTTAACAAAAACATCTGGAGGAATGTGAGCGCTAAACGAAGAGCAAATACTGGCATTAAATACGGGTCAATTTACCACCTACCAAAACAGGTCACAATCTCTCTGAACATGCGAAGGTGAGCTTGTCCCAGTCTTCCCTAAGCAATTTCTGTGAAGCGCTATGCTACAAGAATAGCCAAACCGCCTTTCGGTGGGTGGCTTTTAAAGTTACCTTGCCTCAGTAACGTTATCTTGACAGCCATACATATACGATTAAATGAAGGCACAAATCTCGCTATCAAGCACACCTTCTTCCAAGCAAATTCCAGTCCTCTGCAAAATGCCGAAATAACTTCAAGCTGAAATCCTCAAGCTTAATCATGGCCCACTTTATTCTACGCCCATGATCCTTTAAAGATAGCAGGATATCATACTTGGGAGTCTTAATATTAGGCCCAGAACGCCAGTCAAACGTGGCTAATAAAGGGTTATGGTCACTACCGCCATCCCAATGCACCTTGAATTCCTTAAGTAGATACAGTAAGCCAGAGGAAACAGCAATAAGGATAATGTTACTTACCCAGTAAGCATCTGTTCTTGGCATGTAGAGCTGAAGATTCACATGCTTTGCATACTCCTGCCATCTAGTGTTGGGTCCGGATGTTTGCAATTTGTTTTTCTTCGAAGAAGTCTTTCCAGTCAAGAGGTCGGTGACTCCTCCTTTCGGTGACAGTGCGCATGGGCATCGACTATTGTTAGATTGTTTTCCCGCAGAGGGTGAGAATGGAGTTAGTAAAGGTAGAATAGAGATGTCCATGCGTATGTATGTAAAGTAGGAAAAAACTGCAACAGGTATAGGGGAGGCAGGTGGGCGCATGTGAATATGCAGCTCTACATGCCAAAACAGATGCATACTGGGTAAGTAACATTATCCGTTCAAGGCATGTGAGCTGTATATCACATGCTTTGCATAGACTATACAGCAGTAACTCCCAAAGCAGTGGCTAACCTATAGCTGTTGCAGCTGTTTGAAAAAGTGTTTTAAGTACTGCCTGGCCTACATTAGTTTGTTGCCTTGCTAACACATCAACACAATAGTGTTTGGTGAATGTGTGCGGTGTAGACCATGTTGCTGCCTTACAGATGTCAGCTAGGGGAATATTCCCTAAGAAGGCCATAGTAGCCCCTATTTTGCGGGTGGAATGCGCTCTAGGGGGTATTGTCAAGGTTCTTTTCGCTTTCACATAACATGTTTGGATACATTTCACAATCCATCTTGCAATGCCCGATTTAGAAATGGGATTGCCCTTGTGTGGTGGCGAAAAAGCAACTAAGTTGTTTTGTACTTTCCACATTATATAGTAGAGCTCTTCTAACATCTAGTGTATATAGAGCTCGTTCCGCTACAGAATCAGTTGAGGAAAGAACAGGGGTAACTCAACTGATTCATTGATGTGAAAAGCGGAAACTACTTTAGGAAGAAATTTGGGATTGGTTCGAAGAACCACTTTGTCAAGTTGAAAGAAAGGCTCTTGTATAGTTAGTGCCTGGAGTTCACCAACTCTCCATAAGGAAGTGATTGCAATAAGAAAAGCAACTTTCCATGAGAGAAATTGTAGTTGACACTTGTGCATTGGTTCAAAAGGTGGACCCATTAGCCTGGTAGGGACTATGTTCAAGTTCCATACTGGAGCAGGTGGAGCTCTTGGTGGAATTATTCTTTTTAGTCATTCCATAAAGGCATTAATTACTGGTACCCTGAATAAAGATAATTGTTGTCTGTTTTGTAAGCATGCAGCTACTGCTGCTAAATGTAATCAAATGGATGTGTAGGCTAATCCAGATTGCTGTAGGTGTAAAAGATAACAGATGATGTTTTGCACTGAGGCATCAAGGGGATTGATATTGTTATAGTATATAACAAATCTTTTCCGCTTTGCTGCATAATATGCTCTAGTAGTAGGTTTCCTAGCTTCTTTTAGGATATTCATACAGTCTGGTGGTAATTGTAAATAGCCAAACTATGACTTCAGGAGCCAAATCGCCAGGTTGAGTTCCTTGGGATTTGGATGCCCTATTTCTCCATGGCTCCGAGTGAGCAGACTTGAGTTGAGATGCAGCTTTTGGTGTGGAACTATTGAGAGCTCTAGCAGGGTGGTGAACCAAGGTTGACGTGCCCATGTGGGAGCTATGAGAATGAGTTTGAGGGATGATTGTCTGAGCTTCCGAACTACTAACGGAATGAGTGGGAGAGGCGGAAAAGCGTAGGCAAATATCCCTGACCAGTTCATCCATAGGGCATTGCCTTTGGAGAGAGGGTGTGGTAGCCTGGAGGCGAAGCTTGGGCATTTTGCGTTTTGAGCTGTGGCGAACAGGTCTATGTGAGGAAATCCTCATTCCTGAAAGAAGGGAAGAAGAATCTGGGGATGAAGTTCCCACTCGTGGATTTGCGGTCTGTCTGCTGAGAAGGTCTGCAATTTGATTGTTTACTCCTGGAAGATGTTCTGCTAGGAGATAGATTTTATGAAGTATGGCCCATTTCCAAATGGCTTGTGCTAGGCGTGACAGTTGGAGAGTGTGTTCCCCCCTGTTTTTGTATATAATAATGTTAAAAACTGCTGCTTGGGCTGGATCAGCCGCAGCTACACCGTTTCCGGCGTCTTCAGTCATTTTGTTTTTTGAAAAATGTAGAACAAGTTTCAAGGAAACAAAGATAAGGTGCACAATATTTTGGAACACTGTATCCTTCAACGTTGAGCAAACCAAACAGCTAATATATAGATTACTGCCCTATGTAGCCGTGGCGGATACTAAACCCTGCCCACTCCAGACGTCTTTTGGAGTATATGGGTAGGGGTCAGAGAAAAAGCACGGCTGAGTTACTTAGTATCCAACTTTGAATTACCGCCTTACCAAACCGTTGGGCGCCATGTAGTGTAGCTCCTATTTCCCTAATAGGCTCTGCGCATTGGAATAATATATCCTATAGGTTTGACATAGGACTAAGGTCAGTATGTCCCTATCGAGTATATTAAACTTAATTACTTGTGCCAGCTAGCTCAGAGGCCACTAGAAACTCCTTGACAACAAGAAGGGAGTAGTTTCTGGCAGCCGCAAAACATGACCACTGTGTTTCCCTTTAGAATCAGAACATGTCCCAGAGTCGTGGAAACAATAGATAACTATTTCACTCAGCTCAGTCGTGCATGCTTAGTTTTCGCCAAGTTACACAGAAAGAAATAGACGGGCGTTTCAATAAAAGATTTATTGAACAGTCTTGTTTCTGGTGTAAGTAAAATGTGCTGTTACGATCACAAGACAGTATGCGAGATAAATAATGTACAGTGTGAGCAGTAGAAATAAATAATACTGCGAGAGCATTATCTTTTAGTACATATGCTTTTACATAAACACAGACTAAAAATGCGAGTACTCATACGATGCGTTTCTAATCTAGTTCTACCCCAATGTACCTAACCTAACCTAGGTATAGGACGAGGTATGAAGTAGGTGAAGTATTCCTTACTATGGTATACTAAGAGTACGCTAACCCCAGTATGCCTAGTGTGCCAAGAGTCCCTCTAGGTTCTAGTCTGCTCCATACCTGAAGAATGTGAGAGGTAGGAATCTCTTTGCCAGACTAACTCCAACACCCCGCAAGGGAAGTCAGATCACTGGAAGCTGGACTCTCTGCGTGCAGGGATGACAGCGTCTTCTCAGTGCGTCAGGCCGGGAAACGGGCTCCTCTGAAGTCGAGGTCTCCTCTGGTTTACAGGGGCTAGGGAAGGTATATTTATACCTGAGAGCACCTAAGAATGTTAGTATTGACGTGAGTCGGACAGCGAAAGACGTCATGAATGAACCCCTAAGGAATAATGGTTCATGCATAATATATGAGTCCTTGAAGAAATCAATAGTCCTGGACTAGGGAAACTCCCGCAGCCTAAGGGTCTGTTCTTCAAGAACTCGTTGTGACGTTAGGGTGGACGGATGTCAGAGACCATGCCTGTATTTGGAGTGCACGGTTTAATGCCTAAATAAGGGCTGGGATTTTATGCCTATATAAGGGCAGGGCGAATTGTGCCTATATAAGGACATGATACTGGAAAGCCTGTTTATGGACACCCTAAGAGGAATACAACAATTACCTCTGGGCATCTTGGTCGATGTAGTGCATCATTTTCAGTTCAGTACAAAGTTCGTAGTAATAATAGGCTAATGCCTTAATTTGTTATCGCGTATGTAATGACGCTGAGACGTGATGACAGTGTGCTCCTACCCCCTTTCACTGTTTAAAAGGCTCCCTCGAGCCGCCTGAGCTGGTGAGCTTGGGAGCGCCTGCATGCCCCGAGTGGAATTATGCCTGTGAAAATTAAGCGGCAGCATGTCCAGCAACCTACGACCTTTTCCCTACTGATGACGGAGGAATCCAGAAACACGTGTCTAGGGATACGCGATAACAAATTAAGGCATTAGCCTATTATTACTACAAACTTTGCTCTAAACTGAAAATGATGCACTACATCGACCAAGATGCCCAGAGGTAATGACGCTGAGACGTGATGACAGTGTGCTCCTACCCCCTTTCACAGATCCTATTCCAGTTCGGTCAGCAAACCACACGCGCAGAGCCGGTCGAGGCACTCCATGCCCGAACAGCATTCGTCTCACCAATAGGACCAGATGGCAGACGTAACGAATCGGAGCATACACCTATCGGAGACGCCCCATCACAATCCACACCATAGAGCATAGCCCAGGGCAGCGACACTGGAAGTAGTCGAGCCCCCCCGAACTCCCCATCAGCAGCCGCCAGAGTGGCCTCACCCACCTACGCAGTGGATTTACTCACTTCCCTCCAGTCTGCGCACGCACCCTCCCTCCCCACAAAGCCCAAACCAGTACCCCAGTTCAACACCCCAGTTCTAAGTTAAGGATACACACCAGCAGCTTAGATAACGCCACTAGGGGACAGTGTCCACTGCCCACTCACTCGGGCAGAATACTAAGACTCCCACGAACACCATGGGTAGACGTGGCTCCACAACCACACTATTGACCTATAGGCATGTCCCAGGACACACAGATACTATAGATAGCCTCAACATATGAGCAATACCGGGACTATGATGATATACTGTGGCAGCTAAGAAAGACAGTAATCACCAATGTACACGCAAGTGTCTAAATTATCTCTGTCTACCTGTGCATGCAACTTGTGAATGAAAAATCTATATGCTTCACTGTATCTAAAGCGTTAAACTTTGATAAAAAGATGTAAACAAAAAAAAACTAAGTCTAAGTCATACACTATGAGTACCATTCTATTTTTCTTTGCGATTCTTAGCTATCCCCTCACCTGATGCCAGGTTTTACATGTGGTTCCATTGGTTTGTTTTTTCCACCAATATAAATTACTGGCCATTCAGTGCATACGGAGTAATCGCCGCACTCGAGCCTACTGTACCATAGACTACCTATCTTGTTGTTTGAAATAGGTATGCACATCTTGGTTTTCCTCAAGCACTTTGACCACGACTGTTACAGATAGATTAGTAATCCCAATTAGCTATATGAATCAGTCACTCTGTTTCATTGTCAATCCTGTAACTACGAATTTCTATGTCTCTACTGGGCAACTCTTTTACCATCTGCATGACACCAAGGGTGTAACTAGGTCTAGGAGGGAGGCTCTCCCTGTTCTATCTAGAGGTCGCACTTAGGTCTATCATCTTTTGGTCCACTTTCAAAATACTCATTTTACAGTTTTGAAAAATTCAAAGTGATGAAACACGTGTCTGCTGTATCTGATGCCATTTGAAATCACTGGGAAAATTGCCAACCCATCATAGTATACAATATTAGCAACAATCGGTTAGTTACCATTAATTACAATCTTACCACTTGAATGTATTGTATGCCATTATCAATTAATAGAGGATACAGTTATTGGTGGCATACACAATTAAAAAGAACCATCCTTATGATACGATAAAAAAGGACTTGCATTATATTGTGCAGTGTTAACTTACTTGCTGTGCTCAATCAATCAGGGAATTGTAAGCGCGCTACTCACCCGTGAGGGTCTCAAGGCGCTGAGGGGGGGTGGGGAGGGATCCGCAAATCTGTTTAGCCGAAGAGCCAGGTCTTGAGGGTCTTCCTGAAGGTGTTCAGGGAGGGGGCGCGTCTGATGTCTGCCGGTAGCTCGTTCGAGGTCTTGGCTGCAATGTGAGAGAAGGATCTTCCGCCTGCTCTGGCTCTGTGGATGCGCGGGGTTTCGGCCAGTGCGAGGTTGGAAGATCGGAGGTTTCTTTTGGGTACGTGGAAGTTGATTCTGTCGTTGAGGTATTTGGGTCCGTTGTTGTGTAGGCATTTGTAGGCGTGAGTGAGGATTTTGAAAGGGACTCTTTTCTCCACGGGGAGCCAGTGGAGACTTCGTAGGTGTTGGCTGATGTGTTCGTGTCGGGGGATGCCGAGGACGAGTCTGGCGGCGGTGTTGTGTATTGTCTGGAGTTCAATCAATCAATCAATCATGTCACTTATAAAGCGCACTACATACCCGCGAGGGTCTCAAGGCGCTGGGGGAAGAGGGGGTGGTGCTGCTACTGATCGAAGAGCCAGGTCTTGAGGAGTCTTCTGAAGGCCAGTAGGTCTTGGGTCTGTCGGAGGTTGGTGGGGAGGGTGTTCCAGGTCTTGGCGGCGAGGTGGGAGAAGGATCTGCCGCCGGCGGTCGTTTTCCGGATGCGGGGGACTGTGGCGAGGGCGAGGCTGGTCGAGCGGAGCTGGCGGGTGGGGGTGTAGAAGCTGAGTCGTCTGTTGAGGTAGGCTGGTCCGGAGTTGTGGAGTGCTTTGTGTGCGTGGGTGAGGAGCTTGAAGGTTATCCTCTTGTTGACAGGGAGCCAGTGCAGGTCTCTCAGGTGGGGTGTGATGTGGCTGCGTCGGGGGATGTCGAGGATAAGAAGTGCAGAGGCGTTCTGGATGCGTTGCAGCCGTCTCAGGAGCTTAGCCGTCGTTCCTGCGTAGAGGGCGTTTCCGTAGTCCAGCCTGCT
The DNA here is from genome assembly GCA_963921515.1 of Calotriton arnoldi. Classification (NCBI taxonomy): domain Eukaryota; kingdom Metazoa; phylum Chordata; class Amphibia; order Caudata; family Salamandridae; genus Calotriton; species Calotriton arnoldi. Next base: position 1,943,441 of record CAWUFW010000805.1, read on the forward strand.
GGTGACGAGGGCCTGGGTGACTGTTTTTCTTGTTTCGGTGGGGATCCACTTGAAGATCCTGCGGAGCATTCGGAGGATGTTGAAGCAGGATGAGGAAACGGCGTTGACCTGCTTAGTCATGGAGAGGGTGGGGTCGAGGATGACCCCTAGGTTGCGTACGTGGTCGGTGGGTGGCGGGGCTGTTCCCAGTGATGTTGGCCACCAGGAGTCGTCCCAGGCTGAAGGGTTGGAACCAAGGATGAGGACCTCCGTCTTATCCGAGTTCAGCTTCAGGCGGCTGGTCCTCATCCATTCGGCGACGGCCTTCATTCCTTCGTGGAGGTGGGCTTTGGCGGTGTGAGGGTCTTTGGTGAGGGAGAGGATCAGCTGGGTGTCTGGGTGGGAGTTTGCGGAGTATGGACTTGTTGATGCCGGCGTAGAGTGCGTTTCCATAGTCCAGTCTGCTGGTGATGAGTGCGTGGGTGACTGTCTTCCTTGACTCAGGGGGGATCCACTTGAAGGTCTTGCGGAGGATGCGGAGGGTGTTGAAGCAGCTGGAGGTGACGGCGTTGACATGTCGGTTCATGGAGAGTGATGAGTCGAGTACGATGCAGAGGTTCTTGGCGTGGTCTGAGGGGGTAGGGTGGGCTTCCGAGGGCGGTCGCCCACAAGGTGCTGTCCCATGCAGAAGGGGTGGTACCGAGGACGAGGACTTCTGTCTTCTCAGCGTTGAGCTTCAGGCAGCTGTTGGTCATCCAGACTGCGAGGTCTTGCATTCCTTTCTGGAAGTTGAGTTTGGCAGTGGTGGGGTCTTTGGTGAGGGAGAGGATGAGCTGGGTGTCGTCGGCGTAGGATACGATGTTGAGGCTGTGTTGTCGGACGATGGCTGCAAGGGGGGCCATGTAGATGTTGAAGAGGGTGGGGCTCAGTGATGAACCCTGTGGGACTCCGCAGGTGATTTTCGTGGGGTCGGAGAGGAAGGGTGGGAGTCTGATCCTTTGGCTTCTTCCGGTGAGGAATGATCGGGTCCAGTCCAGGGCTGTTCCTTGTATGCCTGCGTCGTGTAGTCTGGCGACTAGTGTGCGGTGGGAGACGGTGTCGAAGGCCGCTGATAGGTCGAGTAGGATGAGGGCTGCGGAGTGGCCTTGGTCCAGGAGGGTGCGGATGTCGTCTGTGGCGGCGAGTAGGGAGGTCTCTGTGCTGTGGTTGCTTCGGAATCCGGATTGGGACGGGTCGAGGACGGCGTTCTCTTCAATGAATCATGTCAGTTTCCTGTTGACTGTTTTCTCTGCAACTTTGGCTGCGAAGGGGAGGAGCGAGATGGGACGATAGTTCTTGAGGTCGGTGGGGTCAGCTGTGGGCTTCTTGAGCACGGGTCTGACTTCTGCGTGCTTCCAGTAGTCTGGGAAGGTGCCTGTTTTGAAGGTGGTGTTGATGGTGCGTCGTAGTTTGGGTGCGACGGCGGCCGCGGCTCTGTGGTAGATGTGAGGGGGGCAGGGGTCAGTGGGGGTCAGTGGGGCCCCACCCCCCCTCCCCCCTTCCCCCAAGTGGATGCTTTTCATGGTCGAGGCGGTGTCTTCGGCCGTGATCGGTGTCCAGTTGGAGATGGTGGGCTGGCTAGTGTTTCTAGGGGGCGGGGGGCCGTCTGTGGCGCCTGGTGGATGGTCGATGAAGTTGTCGTAGAGGTTTTTGATCTTGAGGTGGAAATAGGTTCCAAGCTTGTCGCAGAGGTCTTGGGATGGGGTGATGTCTGTGGCTTCGCTGCGTGGGTTGGTGAATTCTTGAATGACACTGAAAAGTTCCTTATAGTTGGTGAAGTTGGCCAGGATTTTATTGTGGATGAAGTTCCTCTTGGTGGTTCTGATCTGGTTGTGGTAGTCCGTCATGGCGTCCTTGTAGGTGGTGTGGTTTTCGGTTGTCTTGGTGTTTCTCCAGTTCTTCTCCAGGCGTCTGCAGATGCGTCTGGCTTCTTGGAGAGCGGTGGTGAACCAGGCGGCTTTCCTGGGGCGTTGTCTGTCGGTGTTGCGTAGCACGGCGAGCTAGTCTGCGCAGTTGGAGATCCAGGTGTGGAGTTCCCTGGCTGCGTCGTTTGCGTTGGGTGCCCAGGTGTGGTTGTCTCGGGTGAGGGTGGAGTTAAGTTGCTCGTCGGTAACCTTGCTCCAGTTCCTTTGAGGTGGGCGTGGGGCTGGTTTGGGTGCCTTGGGTTTGTTGATGGCGAAGTGTACGCAGTGGTGGTTGGTCCATGGCGGCTGCGTTGTGTGGCTGAATTGGACGCTGTTTCCTGCCGCGAAGATGGGGTCGAGGGTGTGTCCTGCTCTGTGGGTCGGTGTGTTGACGAGTTGTTTAAATCCGATGCTGGCGAGGTTGTCACGAAGGATAGTGGAGTTGGGGTCGCTGGGGTTGTCGAGGTGGAAGTTCAGGTCTCCAATGAGTATGTCGTTTGTTGAGGCGATGGCGTGGGGTGAGATGAAGTCGGTGATGGTGGTGGCGAAGGGTGTTCGGGGGCCGGGGGGTCTGTAGATGAGGGTTCCTCGGAGTGTGGCTTTGGAGGTGGTCTGGATCTGGAAGTGCAGGTGTTCGGCGGAGGGGAAGGTTTCGCTGGAGGTGGTGAGGCGGAGGGTGCTCTTGTGGGAGATGGCGAGGCCCCCTCCTGGGTGGTTGGGGCGGTCTTTCCTGTGGATCTTGTATCCGTCTGGGATGGCGGTGCTGATGTCGGGGGCGGAGGATGCGTTGGTCCAGGTCTCTGTGAAGAAGGCGATGTCGGGCGAGAGAGAGTCGAGTAGGTTCCAGATTTCCATGTCGTGTTTGTGTACGGAGCGTACGTTGAGGAGGATGCATTTTAGGGTGTCGCTGGTGCTGGTGTCGGCGGTGTTGGAGGCCGGGGTGGCGGTGAGGGTCTGGCGGCAGTGGAGGCAGGAGAACTGGCCGTGGGTCGTGTTCGGTGAGGCCTGTTGGCATTCTCCAAGTCTTCCAGGGTTGAGTGCGAGGAGGGTGGTGGTGTCGTAGCGATGGGTAGTGGGAGGGCCAGGGTTCCTGGCGCTGGCCGCGGTAGGGTCGCGGACGGGCCCAGACGGGCTTGCCTTTGGCGCGCCTTCAGCGTGCCGGTGGCCGCCATTAAGTGAGGGAGGAGGGAGGAGAGGCTGGGAGGCGGGAGCGGGGGAATTCCGGGGGGGGGGCCCCACAGGGGCAGCAGCGGCAACAGGCTAAAGGAACAGGCAGGCACGAGAAAAAAAAAACAGTGGTGGAATTAGAGCAAGACACAGATGGGCACAATAACAGTGGCACAACAGGGTAAAATTAAGAAAAAAAACGGCTGAGAAAGGTTACAGTGGTTGCAGGCAGTCTGGTCCCAGTTGGAGCGGGCAGCAGCCTCGAACCTCCCGAGGAGGAGGCCGGGGTCTGGAGGCAAGAGACGGCACAGCGGAGCTGCGGGGAGAGAGTGGACCTAGACCCAGGAAATTATTTCTATTTCAAGTCAGTGATGGTCTTGCCATCACTCCTAGTACACTATCTGGTAGCAAAGGTGTAGTCGGTTGTATAATCAGCTAGACTGGGCTCGTTTACCTTGTGCACTATACAACTAGCCACTCTAACTCAGATATGTGCAGTTAACTGTACCACTGCTACCTTCATAATAGTTTAAGACTTCATTCCACTTCCAATGTCAAACCGTTTCAGCATCCCTCTACACCTTCATTGCCATCTACAGATACCCTACAGAGCATTATGAATTTCTAGTGCAATTAACTATCCTAAAGATTGGTAGTGCGTATATGCTGAAGTTCAAAGTGAAAAGTGTGAAGACATGAGTAAAGTAATTATGCTGAAAACTGCCAGACGATAGCAAGGGGATTCAGGAAAGAAAAGGGCGGTGCTGAACGTGAATTGTCAGTTCAGGATTGGACACTGCTAATAAAGATCAAACTGACAAAGTATACAATGTTTTTTCCACAAGAGGGATCTTTCCTACGGTAATGAAATATCTGAAATGAGGCAAATCAGTGTTCCTAACTGGGATGCCGAATTAAGTATTCCAGGCTAACCTCAAAAGGGTGGGGATTTGTTCCAAGTGTCCCTCTTCCACTCTTGAAGATGAATATAATCGTCTGTATATTGGAGCAGGGAAAAGAAATAATCCACCCACAAAGAACAAATCCTTAAATGATCCGTCTACCTTTAAGGTTTATAACATTACTGGAACAGGTGGGGTGAGAATTCTCATCACAACTTGCACTCAAGCCGACTGAGCGATGTATTAAGTACTAACATATTTTACCACCTAATCACAACAAGCTTTCAACTAATCTACCATTGATCTGTAAATCACTCTGGCCTGGCTTGATAAACAGCATCACAAAGAGAAAAGGGCTGCTACCGATCTGTAAATGGAAATTATTATTGAACAAACTGAACAATTGGCATGGTTTTCTGCTGATAATCTTTTTGCATACTTCTACTAGATTGGAAATTAAGGAGAGAATTTAGGGTAACATCAAGGACTTATAGTGGGGTTGACATAGGGGTTTAATCTAATCCCTCTTTAAGCTATGTTTTGCAGATATGGCAAAAAATCACTGATTGTTGCAGTAATTTTCTTGCAACAAGTAAATAAGAGGGAATGTACTTCAATATGCACACAATACAATCACTGATGGGACACAGAAAAGGTTGGGGGAAAAAAGTCAATACAAGATTAGCTTGAGTGAATAAGGAAAAATTAACTATTATTAACCAAGACGTTATTCTCTAGGGAGAAGAAGTTGGAGTTTAAATGGGCAATAGGATTAGATTCCCTAGAGGAAGTTAACTATAACTATGTAGAACTAATAAACAAACCATTAGATACCTGTAACAATTTGTTTGCCACTTGTAGTGTTGTTGAATTCACAGGGTGTGCATACTCCTGCCATCTAGCGTTCGAGTAGATGTTACATGGTTTTCTTCTAAGAGGAGCTTTTGGTTTCAAGTCGACTCGCAATACTGTCCCCTCCACTCCTGAACTCTACAATACAACAGGACATACGCGCCATGTTAGATTAGGCTGGCCAAAAGCAACAAACATCTGCTTGATTTTCCTGAAGGTTCTGGTAGGACAATATACTAAATTGAAGCTCTTAACATCTAAAACTACTTAAGCACCATTCCAAGGCCAACCATATTTGAACAAATAAGGTAAATTAATAGACTGACTGACATGGAAAAGGAAGACAAACTTTGCCAGAAAATGAAGGCGTGTTCTGAGGACAACTCAATGTTTGTGCACTTGCAGAAATGGCTCCCAACCTATTATGGCTTGCAGCTCACTAACACTGCAGAGGGAAGAGATTACAGAGAGGAATATTACTTTCAAAGAAGGGAACTAGAGGACAAGAATGTAGCGGTTTGGGAGCAGCGGTAGCTTTTTGTGGGATGCTTTGCCATTGCCAAGAGTAGCGAGTACCACAGATGCCATGACCAAGAGGGAGGTATTAACCTCATTGATGCCCAACTCAGTTCCTAAACTGCATCGAAAAAGTGTGGTAGTGGGGGGAAAGCACAAACCAATATCCCTGGACACTTCATCCATAAATAAAATAATGTACAAGAGGGTACGCTTCATCCTTAGTGCACTCTATTCGGGATCTGCACTGGCTACCTGTCCAGGCAAGGATCCAATTCAAATCTATGTGTATTGTGCATAAGACCTTGTACGGGGTTGGACCTGCCCACCTTAGTCAACATTTCAAGCGCTATACTCCACAGCGAAGCCTTAGATCGTCATCGGCCTCTCTACTTGTAGTTCCTAGGGTAAAGACTTTGAAATGGGGTGGCAGAAGTTTTTTCCACCTGGCCTCTAAATTATGGAATACGTTGCCCATCCGTCTTAGAAATCAAACCAATCTACTGTTGTTCAGGAAAAAATTGAAAACATGGCTATTCGTCCCTAAACCATAGCCGCTCCAATCTCCCGTTGCATAAAATCAATGGCAGCTAGCGCTAAGACGCCACGGCAAACACGCGCTCTACAAAAACCCTCATTTCATTAATTTCATTTCACTGCCCGTGGATTGTGACTGATTACCTGGAGACAACGTTTTGGCATTTTGCATTCTTGCACACTGCTGGGATTACCAAACAGTGGAAGTATTGTTTAAGCACCTGTATGTCGATTCCCTACTTGTATGCTTGGTGAGGCATTTTGCTCATCAGGTCCACAAAGTCATTGTTCACTCATGGGAGGTGTTCTGCAAGGAGGAAGACCTAATGACGAACAACCAGGTGCCAGACTATCTGTGCTAGCATGAACATTTGAGACATGCGAGTGTCCCCTTGCTCTTGTAAATAGTACATTGTGGTCAAGTTACCTGTACAAATAGGCAGACTTGTATTGTAATTATATTTATATAGCGCTTATCACCCCTGACGAGGCGAAGCGCTTTACGCTGGGCAGCACGCTGCTCCGGAACCCAAGGTTAATGGTTAGTTCAGTGTTATTGGTTACGGTTTCATTTTGGGATTCGTTTTGTGCGCTCAAAGCAAACAATTCAATGTAGTCATTTCACTTTTTTGTGGTGGACTAAAGTAATAGTGTTTGGTTGCAATCATTATTAAGGGGGGTGAGCTCAAGCACACAGCTGGTGGGATTAATACAGGAGTTAAAGGCGATTAGGTATTGTTAGGTTGCATAGGTATGCTTTTCAACGGAAGGAGAGTAAATGAGTTGAGGGAAATTTGCTGAAATAGAGAATAGTCAAACGTGCACATGTCAAGTGTAGTTTGTGCTAAGACAGGAAGGCATGAAGCGGATGGAAAGGAAGGAGAGTGACATTTGAAATAAAAGAAACAAGGAGAGGCGACAAACAGAGGTTTTAATTAAAGGACAGTTTTTTAATGCCGGATTTCAAGAATGCAGTGAATATTTTTGAGACCGCATGCAGTTTGAGGATGCAAGAATGTAGAAAGAAACAAAATTATTTACATGTGAAGATTGTGCTATATTGGATATTTTTAATAAGTACTAGGATCAGGTAAATCGTCTCCTTTGCTAAACTACTGCTAGACCACCGCTCCAGCCAGGTCAGTTGATCAGCTCATGGGTTGCAAGTGAAATAGAATGGCTAAGTTGCGAATGAGGCTATGAAGCGCTCGCTGCTCCAGGTGAACTGCCATCAGATCCAGTACACGGATATGCAGGTATTGTTGGTGCAGCTGTGTTGATGGTCACTTACGGCTGGTGGTCAAGAAACGACATGCCTAGTAAGAATTACTTCTTGGTCCACCAATGTAGCTTGTACTAACACTGTGCACCACCAACGACTGCCCAGTCACTTGTAACCGTTGATCCACAAGGCACTCCTGCAAGGAGCAAATGTAACATCAGGCTGCGTGTAATGCAAGACGCCATCTTTCACAACAGTTATATTATCATGTTTCCATTGTCTTTTCAGGTCTTTCTTGAGTTTAACACAGAATTAACTAGTGGCATTAAGAACAAGTTACTTGCCTTTGGTAGTGCTCTTTCTGGTGGATACTTCATCCCCTTTTAAATAACCCTAGGCACCAGACTGGATCTGGAGTTTTAACAGCAACTGCTCCAGCATGCCAGTAGGTGGCACCGTCAGCAGGGATGTGGAATACATATAGCCCAACGCCCAGGACATAGTGTCACGGGCAACAGATTTTCATGTGTATTTTGTCCTTGGGACAAGTAGGCCCAACCCCCTGCAGCACAAACCCTTTGGTTGCCAGTTTGCAGAACCACATTACTGATAAGGGAAGGCAATGTCTGCAGTTAAGGTAATATTTTTGCCCATATGTTAATGCTGTTCAAACTTGTATCTATGGTTCATTAATTGAAAACCTTTATTATTAGGGTGAGCGCGCTAAGTAAATGTTGTAAGCTCCGACCACACTACTGACAGTAGTTCCAGTATAAAAATGTGTATACACGTTTTCAAAGTTTAGCAATATGAGGCTAGGTATAATGCTCCCAGAATGCTCTCTGATTTGATGCAAATACTTGCAGAAGCTTGAAAGCAAGATTGATGATTCTTTGCTTTCAAAATAAAATGTTCATAAAAAAATGAAAGCAGAAAAAAATTTTTTTGCTAAACTACTGTAAAATTTCAGGTACCATTTCTCTGCAGCATCATTTAGTAACATGTGTTGAATGCTAGTATGTCCCAAAAATATTCATAATGGAAAATCAGTGTAACCAGTTTCAATAAGATTATGGGAAACAAAAATAAACAACATTGGCAAAGCCAGTAGGTCTGACATTGGTGGTCAGCTTTTTCGTCTTGTCAATTTGTGACTTGTTTTGGCATGGTTTTTGTAAAACCTTATTGGTGTGGGAGCTGCCGGGCCCTCATCATTATAACAAACATTGGCAAAAGCAAAAATAGATTTTTTGGGTCTCAAAAAGCACACACTGCCACAGTAGTTACTGGCACTGAACAAAACTACTTTGAGTGCAGATATGCTACTTGTGAAAGAGCAGAATGCGGTCACCCACAGTGAAGCCAGCCGATAGAGAAAGAGACAGAATTTTAATAAACACAAAAGGTCACGGTCAACGCCAGACCAAATTAGGGGCTCAATTATTAAGTCTCAAATGTGCACCCATGGTATATGTCCTTGCATTAAGTGCAGATATACAGCTTTCGTGAATTCACAGAAGTAGGACAAGAAATAGTACTCCAAGAAAATATTTGTGAACTGCATTTTAGCATGAGCAAATATGCATGTGTAGATTTGCTCATGCGAAAATCTGAGTGTTTGCAAGTTCACTTTCCCTCCAACCACTTTTTCCCAACTCTAGAAGGTTTACGTCTGCCATTGTCAGGAGTAAATTTCCAACATTTTTCAGTATGGTAAACGATTATAGAAGAGTTGTTGAAAACCCTTAAAACATGTAAGTTAGTAGGTTTGCACAGACTCAAAAGGGCATTCTAACCCTGGAACTATTCCTTACCACTAACTCCAGCCCCAGTATGTAGATCTGCGGAAACGTGGCAACATAAGGGGATTGCAAGTATTCAAACACTACTATGGTATGAGCTCTGGCATAATCAGAGAGGCTATATCAGGGCTCTTATATAATGAGATTGCTGCAATAATTTGTCGCTGCACTACATGGTACCAAAGGGGCAAGTGGATTTTGTTCCAGGACAAGTAGATATTTAATTAAATTCCACACCCCTGCTTCAGTATCGGCGGCAGCTCCCCCACCCAAACGTTACGGTGTGGAGCCACGTATACGTGCCACCCCTACGAGTTTATGAACCATGACAGACTGGATGTGACATTGTGCCTTATCAACTTGGAACTTTTTCAGAAGTCACCGGAGTTCACAGAATAGAACAGGGAGGAAGGGCTGTGAGAAATCTGCATTTAGACTGTTCATCAGAACGAGCGTAATTGAAGGTATATAACGTGTTCTTCTGATCAACACTTCCACCTGTAGATTTCCAACAATTTGAATATATACCAAAGCAGTCTCTTCCAAAAGGGACAATCCGAGGAACGGACTCACCAAGAAATGCTGCAGAACAGCACAGGCAAAATGGCTATAAAAGACTACGCTGTCGAGACAGTAGTGCTTGGTGAATGCATGTACTACTGCCGGTGTTGCCGCTTGGCAGATGTCTAGAACATTAACACCTCCCCCTCCAATGCAGAGGGAGCAACTTTGAATCTGGAGGAATGAGCCCCTAGGCCCTCAGGTGATGGTGGCTCCTTTTTCGCCAGGCATTGAATGTCTTTACGCAGAGGATAATCCAACTGAGAAATGTTCATTTCTGAACCGCCTTTTCCATTTTTAGAATCCGCAAACTTCACAAAAAGCTAGCCATCAACTCAGTACGGTCTATGCAGAAGATGGGAGCTCTCTTTTCGTCTAACCTCTCATCCCTCTTTAGAGAAATGTAGTGCAAAGACAAAAAGGCAGGTAGAGCGACGGTTTGACCCACGTGTAAAGGAGAAACAACCTTCTGCAGAAAGGAAGCCCGAGTCCTCAGCACGAATAGATTTAAGCTTATAGCGTAATTTTCCATACTCCTACTTCTTTGTTGTGGTTTGTGATCAGCAGTGGAGGTCGAAGTAGGAGCCTTCCCTCTTTCCCCTTGAGTGTGATATACCAATAGATTTAGAGCCTTTAGCTCACTGACGCACCAAGCAGAGATAACTGCAAAAATGAAAACTCTCTTCATGGCGAGCAGCTGTAGAAAATAGTTGTGCGTGAGTTTGATCATCTGGAACAAAATATCCAAGTTAATGTCCTACTAAAGCAGTATGAAAGGAGTCCGTGGAAACGTGCATCAGTCCTTTTGGAATCTCATCAAGGGTGATTTGAACAAATAAGGTAGGTTAACCGTAAGAAGTCTGAGAAAGCCAACATATAACCTTTAGCTGTGCCCACCGCAAAGCTGTGCTGGGCTGAAAATAAAACTAACAACAAAATATCAGGAGCTCTCCTGCAGGGGATCAAACTACCGGTCCTCACACCAGCCCAAAAACTTTAACCAATAACCAAGATAAACAAATGCGGTCATTGTACATCCAGCTGTCAAAAATCACATCTACTGCCATCTTGTGTATATTTTGTTTTTGTGTAGCACCGCCAATTGATGTACTATGTAAAATGATATGACTCAGGTTTGTTGTATATGGTATTATTGAAAATCAATAAAAAAACAAAAACAAAAAAAAACAAAAAAAAAATCACATCCACCATTTCTCCCGGTAAGCCAAAATTGCTCAGATTTTACAGCACAAGCTGCACGAGTAAGTGCAGAGTCCTGTCCTGTTGCTGAGACTGGAGGGCTTCCAAAAGATATGGGAAGATAAGGGGGTAAACACTCAGTCTCAACTGATAAGGGCACTATACTCTCCTGGGTCTTTCTTGAGCAATCAATAAGACTTTTTTTTTTTTTTTTTAATCTGTTTATTGAGTAGCTTACATCGAGAATATACAGGGCCTCTAAAGCTGGGGCTAACAATACCATGATAGCATATAACAGTGTAAGCGTTTTTTCCCCCGTTATAAAACAGCACACGGAGCTAAACATATGACCACCCCACAAAGAATTAAACCCCGCCCCACGGCACTATAGGTAATATCTGGAACCCTAAGCAACTGAAAAGTATAGTTATGGCGACTCTCAAACAAATCCATCGACTACAAGCCCTGACGGACCACACAATATTGCAACATTTTACTGCAGTTCTGAATGGCTCAGTAGGTACAGAGTGAGCGGGGTCCAAACGTCCCTGGGCCGCGAGGTCTCTGGAAGTTCCTCTGCATAGGTCTCCAGTTGTTCCCTGCAATAAACCAAATCACGGACCCACTTTTTTACCGTTGGGGTGGTTTTAGCTCCCCAGCATTGTGCCACAGCCCTTTTCGCAAACAGGGTCGAGAGCGCAACGATACGCCGAATACATGGCTTCAGAATCTTCACCCAGCCCAACAAACAAACCTCAGGCGAACACACCACCTCTTCCAGTACTACATCAGTAAGCACCCTCGCAACTCTAGTCCAAAATGCAAATATTCCTGCGCAGTGCCAAGCCAGATGCAGGAAATCCGCATCTGCCTGTGCACACCTCGCACAACAGGCATGCTCCCGCAAACCAAACCTCCGCAGTTGCATCGGTGTATAATATAACTGGTGCAAGTACTTAAAATGTATAATGCGGAGATTGCAGTTCGCAGTCAGGCGACCAGTCAGCGCACAGCAGAATCTCCAGTGCTCTGGTGTTAACATGTACCCCAGTGTCTAGTTCCATTTAACATATATGGGGTGTTCCCCGGGTTCCCTTTCTCGTAACGACGCATTATACAGCTTAGTGATGAGCCCTCTACGCTCTTCCCCTGCCAGCACCGCCTGCAGTGCTAGCAATGTTCTCGGCTCAGCTGGGTAGTCAGGGTAGACTGTTCCAACTGCCTGCCTCACTCTCACATACGTGAACCCTAACATCATGTCACTATCCCGGCGCCTTTGTACATCCATAAGTGAGCGGAATTGACTCTGTCTATACAGGTCCCCCATCGTTGTGATCCCCACTGCCTTCAGTGCTCGCAGCGCAATCTGCTCTTGTGCCGCAGAAATTCCAGGATGTGCAGCCAGTGGCAACTCCGGTGCATATAGGTAATCTAGTTGTGCCTGTTTTGCAAGGGTCGTCCAGGCCCACGCGGTGCATGAACCGGATTAATATCCGTCCTGGGGCCACCCTTCCCCCCCCCATCCACCCCCACCCGAAAATGCCGCCGCCACCAAAGGTACCGGAAGCACAGCATCAGCCTCAATTGCGGTATGGGGCTGGAACTGTTTCGGAAAGAACCAATAATGCGCGAACATCGCCTGCGCACACAAGTAATATAGCCGCATGTCCGGCACTTCGAAACCCCCCTTGGTCAAAAGGTTGTACAAGGAACCCCCTCCCCCCAACTACAGCGGGGTGTTTTGCCTCCCCAGAGGAATGACAGCAAAGCCGACTGAAGCGTATTAAATAGTGAGTTATTCAGTCGAATAGGGATGTTAACAAACAGGTAAAGGAGTTTAGGCAATAAAGACATTTTCGTTACCGCTATCCGGTTAGCAAGCGAGAGGGGTAACCGGGCCCACCGCGTCGCCCGATCAGTGATCTGTGTTATAACTCTGCCATAGTTCATGGATATAACCTGTTCCGGGTCCCTATGCAGCCATATCCCCACGTATTTCACAGGGTCCTGAGACCACGTCAGTGGGAAGTCCAATTCAATCTTGCGGGTGCCAGCCGTGAGCGGAAACACCGTCGACTTCGCCCAATTAATACCCAAACCAGAATACCTCTCGAACCGTACGTATTCACGGAGTAGCTCCGGCAGATACATGGCAGGCTCACAAACATACAGTAGCATGTCGTCTGCATAAAGGGAGACCACCAGCGGTCTCTGCCGAAAGCGCAGTGCTGCTGTGCATGCTTCTGGCGCAGCTTACAGGCCAAGGGTTCCAGCGGCAGCGCAAAAAGCATCGGCGACAGGGGGCACCCCTGCAGCATGCCTCTTTTGATAGGAAATGCCGCCGACACCCAGCCATTGACACGGACCGAACCATAGGCGCATTATACAGTATCCGGAGCCATTGAAGAAAGAATGGTGGGAGGCCCATCCTAACCAGCACGGTGAACATATACTCCCACTGCAGGGAATCGAACGCTTTTGCTGCATCAAGCAGCACTGCCACTGCTTGAAAGTCAGGTTCAAAATAATGCAGGGTCGCAAAGACCGTACGCAGGTTGTGTGTTGTCTATCTAGCGGACACAAAGCCCGACTGATCCGGTAGCACAAGCATGGGGACAAGTGGTTGGAGCCTATTGGCAACCATCTTAGCCAGAATTTTGGCATCAATGTTAATGATAGACAGAGGCCGGTAGGAATCACATCTATTGGCAGCTTTGTCAGGTTTCAATAGCACAACCAGCAAAGCCTCTTGAAGTGAGGGAGGAAGTCGCTCTGTTTCGTACGCCTCCGCATACACGTCCAGGAGCCTAGGGGCCAGATCGTCAACATAAGCTTTGTAAAACTCGCTAGGGAGTCCATCAAGCCCTGCTGCCTTGCACGTGGGGAGCGACATTATAGCGAGCTTGACATCCTCGACATCAAAGGGCTGTGTAAGATATTCCCTGTGATCCCCAGACAGCCACCCAAGCGCAATATCGTCTAGATAAGAATGTATGTCAGCTGCCTGCACCCGGGCTCTATCCCCATATAACTCAGTATAAAAGTTCAGAACCACCTCACTGATCTCAGGTGTGTTATAGTGCGCCACCCCCTCATCATCTAGGATTTCAGTGATATAGTCCTGGCATCTGGGCGCTGCCAAATTGTGCCAGCGAGCGACTGGGCCTGCCCCCCTCCCCATAGTAATGAGCCATGCTCAGTAGAGACCTGTGTACCATCTCCTGATCCACCGTTTCATTATGCTCGGACACAAGATCTCGTATCGCAGCAAGTGCCTCTGTTGTAGGGTTCCGCTCGTACTCCCGCTCCAATGTAGAGATCTCAGTGGCCAATTTCCGGATTCTGCGCCGCAAGTCCCTTAAGACACCGGCTTCCGCCCCTATACAAGCTCCACGGATGGTCACTTTAAATGCTTCCCACAGGGTACCGGCGCTTTCTACAGAGCCCTAATTTTCCCTAAAAAGAGTACGCACTGCTTCGCCTATAGACTGCTTAAACACTGGGTCTGTCAAGGAGGCCTGCTGCAAGCGCCACACAAACGGCAGCCGCTCACATGTGGGGACCTGCAGCTCAAGGGCGACTGGGGTGTGGTCTGAGAGCGTTCTAGCCAAGTGGCTGACACCGACCACCCACGTGCATGCCACTTCAGAGATGAGCCAGTAATCGAGGCGAGACCACGTCCCATGAACCGACAATATAAATGTACTTTCCTGTGTCCCCGGATTTTGCATGCACCAGACGTCCCTAAGATTCCCCGCATCCAATAGTCCAACTGGGACCTCTGTGGCCTGCCTGTGTCGTGCCGTCCCACTTCCCAGTCGGTCCAAGTTCACATCTAAGCATGTATTAAAGTCACCACCCCAGAGTATTTCCGCAGGTGGGAACCCAGAAATGCGACGCCATACATCCACAAAGGCGGCCGGCTCATCGAGATTTGGCCCATATACATTACCAACAATACACTCACGCCACCAAGCATGCCCTGAACCAGTGCCACTTTACCCTGCTCATCAGTCTCTGATCGAATTACAGTAAATGGGACCCCCTTTTTCACCAGAATCATCACCCCTCTAGAATATGTAGAGTACGAGGAGGCCACCATGACCCCAGCCCACCGTGCACCCACGTTACTCTCGGAGGCCTTGGTGAGGTGTGTCTCCTGTAGAAATGCAATCAGGACCTCCAACCTGTCCAGATATGCCAGTACAGACCGGATTTTCTTAGGGGTGTTTAAGCCACGCACATTCCAGGTCAATAGTTTCACTTTACCACTCATTCAGGTCACTCAGGAAAGAACATATCAGCATGGAGTTCGCCAACATAAGTACAAAACATCTGATATTCAGTAACAAAGTCAAACAATAGTGCCGTCTCCCCATCCCCACCCCTCCCCAACCATCCCCCCACCCACTTCAGCAGACCCAACTTGCTAAAGCCATCCCTGCCCAACCATTCCCCAACAACTAACATACACAAAACAAAGCATGTGGGGTGCACCCATCTAAGGGGCGTCAGAGTGCTACTAGCCTCCTAACGTGTAGGAGGTGGCTGATCAGGATTAACAGCTGTGCCAGACTAAGCTGAGCTTCCGCTCAAGACAATCTTCACAGTGTGAACACCTATATTCAGGGCTTCACAGCAGCTCCGTACAGCAATAAAACAAGAGTAAAACATTATGCAGTTGTTAACTTATATGACTAACAGGGAGTAAATGTCCCGAGCCCATAAGGACCCACACCGCCATCTTACTGTTCCCCGTCATCTAGGTCGGTCGGAGACGCACGCCGTCTCCGCTTCAATTGTTTGGCATGGTCCATAGCGGCTTTGGGGTTGGTGAAGAGTTTAGTCCCCCCCTCTTGACCAATACGCAGACGAGCGGGGTACAACATAGCATATTGGATTCCCTCCGACTGCAGGAACTTCTTCACCGCGCTGAAAGAATGCCAGTGAATTGCCCTGATGATCAATGGTGCCCTTGTCTCTAGCCATCCTCAAAATAGCGTCCCGGTCCCTATAGTTTAAGAGCCGCCCTATTATTGGGCGAGGAGGTGCGCCAGGTACCGGTTTAGCTGCAAGAGAACGGTGGGCTCTTTCAATAATAAACATGGTGGAGAGATGCTCTTCCCCAAAGATGTCCTTGATTAAGGTCTCAACGAAAGTCTCCATCCTGCCAACATTCGTAGATTCGGGTAGTCCCGTAATTCTTATATTGTTCCGTCGGGACCGAGCCTCTAAGTCCTCATTCTTTGCTTGAATGAGGGACAGGACTTTCTCCATGTTGATCGTTTTACCCGCAACCTCACTCAGCCAATCTTCCGCAGCGGACACCCGTATCTGGTATTCTGCGTCTCCAGTTGCGCTGACATGTGGTCTAGCCGGTGATTCACGGCCGCCATAGTTCCCTCGATAGACTGCAGTCTGCGCTGCATCGCCAGCAGTGTTGATTCAAGAGTGGACGGGGCATCCCCCTGGATGTCCGCCTCCGAGTCCGAGGCCGCTTTCTGATGTGCTTTGCTGGACTTGCGCGCCTCAAAAGTGAGGCGAGGCTGGGACTGGTCAGTTTTTCCCATTGTTCGCAGAGTACAGGGGAGGGCCGAGCCCGCAGATGTACTATATAGTGTAGGCAGTGGTGAGTCGGTGTGTCGCGATCCAGCAGCTAGCAGATGTAGGTGCAGGCCGACACCTACCCGGGATGTCCACCTGACGTCCGACCACCCAGCCAGGTCGTGCCGCACAGTGCTAGTGCGCCAACCCAGGGGGTGGCGACCCCCCTCCCCCGCCCCGAGCCAAGATCGCGTGGTAGCCTGTAGATCAATATATTGTGGGCCACCAGGCCTCCGTGGAGCGTCCACCTTGCCCCCACTATGGCACTTGACCATGCAGGATGTCCAGAATAGCGCAGTCTCGTAGGCCCCCCAGGCCAACACCACACAGCACGAGGAGCAACAGTGGAAACACTCCACCCAGGCGATCATGCGGGAGTCCCAGCGCCAGTGCCCCAGTATCGGAAGATGTGCCCCCACTCAGGCCACCACTCCCAGCACACGCGCACTTCAGTCACGGCTCGTAGGCAGCCGCCCTACGCCGAGGCCCACACCCGCCACCGCAGCTGCAGACCAAGGCCAGGCCGTGCACCACTCACCGCAACCGGGTCCGGCGTGCCGAGCTCTCCCAGGGGGGGCAGGTGCCCTTGAGATGAATCAGCTCCGCCTCTGAGATCCACACGCAGGCAACCAGCTTCTCCTCCCGAGCCGCTAGCAGACGCAGCCAGCCGGCCTCCCGTCTACGCGATGTCCGGGGAGCACAGCCACAGGTTGACAGGTAAGGAGTCGAGCGGACCGCTATTCCCAGGTGGGACACTCCCTCTGTGGGTCCGCAACTTCGATGGGGCTCATCTCACTGTCCGAAACCCCGATGGCAGAGTTTCCCGCAGGCCCGAGGTCGCCCCCATTTTGCGGAGGTGCCGCCGAGATCTCAGCCGATAAAGCAGCCCCGTATGACAAATCCGGCAGTATACAGTGCTATCACCGCACTCCTGGGCGTTCCAGCGATCAGAGCAATAAGTTTGAGCACACCGATGCAGCTAATTAAGGGCGAATATTAGGCGGATTGTGGAACAGCCGAGCAGAGCTGCACTACAGCGCAGTCATCTTGCTGTGCGCCCTCTAGCGCCTCCCCCCCACCCCCGAGCAATCAATAAGACTTGAGTGCAGTCTTTCTTGCTATTCCTCAAAACTCGAGGCAGGGATGGAAAGACTTACAGGATCCCTGCAACCCACTGCAGAAAATGCATCCCCTAGCAATCCTCTTAGCAAGAACTCCAGTTCACAGTACTTGTGAAACTGCATGTTCTCAGCTGCCAAGAAAAGATCGAGCCAGGGTACACCCCACTCGACAAAGATATGAGCCACACCGACAAAGGGCACCAATTGTGGTCTGCCAGTTAACATGTGCTGAGCTTGTCCACCCTGTCACTGAGCAACTCCTCTAAATAACTGGCAAAAAGGGAGATTCCACTGACGGTCTAGTCATCTCCAAAAAGCGCAGTGCCTCCTGGAACAAGATATACGACCCCATGCCACCTTCCTTGTTGCAGTGCCACATGCCAATCAGGTTGTCCGTCAGGATCTGTACCAGCATGTCCATGTAAGATAGGAGAAAATTCTGAGTGCTTATATTGGGTTTTTTTCACTATTTTATGTAGCGTGAACTTGGCCCGATGGCATCAGAGTTCTTTATAAGAGAACCTGATTACGTAACATTTTTTAAGGTGCAGGGAGATTAAGTGATGATCACAGGATATTGAGCCGAGGCTGGGATTCTAACCTGTTTCGCCAGTTCCAAAGTCGGCAGCTCTAGCCAAGTGGCAACATCTTCTCCCATACTACATTATACATGTACCAGTACGCACGTTCACTTGCTGCCAGCCACACCAGGACCACAAGGACCAGGTCCCTTCACGGCACAGAGCTGCTGCCGTCGCCAGGAGGCGCCATAAAAACATCGAGGGCTCCCGCGTCGCGGGACGCCCGTTCACTTGCTGCCAGCCACTAACTGCCATTCCGGGACCACAAGGACCAGGTCCCTTCGCGGCACGGAGCCGCCGCCGTCACCAGGAGCGCCAGGAGGCGCCATAAAAACATTGCGGCCTCCCGCGTCGTGGGACGTGTGCGGGCGGGCCCGTCTGCGGCTGGACAAGGCTGGGCTGGGCCACCCCCTTGGCTGTGCAAGAACCTTTGCAGGGTTTGGGACAATTTGGCTCCACAAGACACAGAACGTGAGTTCGGAAATATTCTTCAAATCTGTACTTTGGGCATTTCACCATACTTGCTATATTACTCAGGTCACTAACTTGGTTTACATATAAACAAGCACCAGTTGGACTGTTTAAAGACTACGACTGATTGTTTTAGGATTTATCCTCTCTTTGACAAAATGGGGAAAAGGAAGACCACTACTAGTGAGGGAACTACAAAGCCTGATGGGCCTCGTTCGAAATGTAGTAGAACAAAAGTTGCCCATAGATGAGCAGCTAATAACTGTGTGCTAGATCGCATCGACGATCTTCTTGAGGAGTGTCAAGGTATCTTAGCTCCAGACTCTAATCCATCTTCCGTAGATAATCCTCACGCTTCAGATGAGACTGTACCTCCTACGAGTATAAAACAGAAGCCCGCTGCACGAATTCCTTCCATCTTTACCAAACATGCTACTAGGAGCACAAAGAACAAGTCTCCCAGCTCAAGTAGGGCAATGAAGTCGATAGCAATACCCGACGATGAAGCACCAGGAATATATGGTTCTTCTCTAGCTGATGATAGAAGTCAGACAGTGGAGGTAAATGGCGATATTGGTGAAATAGATAGTTCGAATATCTCGTCCAGAATTCCCTTGACCAATAGGTTTTCTCCCCTACTAGGTATAACAGACAACAATGTAGAGAGGGTGATTGAGGTAGGGATGGAGACACACTTGCCTAGTTCAGGTCTTGCATGTGGGGAGCAAGAGGAGTACGAGTGTAACAATGATAAAAACAGGAGCAAGCAAGGAGAGTCCACTCTGGGGACGGATACGAACGGGATTATCAATGACCTAAGGGCGGAAGTTAATTCACTTAAATTATTAATTTTAGACCTTAAAGATCAGGTCAAACAACTCTTGGGTAGGGACCTACCCAAAACTTGCGCTCCAGACTATTCCAGTGGTCCTGTAACATTCCCCCTTTTGCACCAGATAAATGTTGCTCCTCGAAATTTCACGCCCTACATCCCTCTTCTGATGTCCATTTCTACATGCCCCCCCTATAAAACCATCGTTCCCAAAGGCTCAGGAACCAGAGGGTAGAAAAGCAGGCAGAAATGACATATCTAAGGAGAACATGCGATACTCGAGTGACTCACTTGTACTGTCCAATTCCTCGTCAAAAAGCATCTTCCTGGTTAATGTGACTAAAATACAGTCACACAATACATATGAAGATCACCATTCCCCAATCAACAAATCGATCCATTGGATCAGAATGGTTAGGGGCTGTAGATCGGTCATTCGAGATGACATACTATGGGCTAAAAGGTTGAGTCACCATGATACTCAATTGGATTGCATTGAGTTACATTTAAGAGAGGGGAACCTGGTGCACAATTTAATAGCATTGGAAGCGAGAGCATGTCCACCTACTCCGACAGGCATACAGATGAAATATAACTTAAAGAGTATGTCCCAGCCCCAAGCCCAAAAGCATCCTATCGCACGGCCAGGGCCAGATTCAGTCTTAGATAATAAGGTGGACTGACTGGTACCACCGGTCTCTCCAACCTGTACTCTACTATACTGCAAGGAACGGGGCTTACCTAGAGTTGAATCATATTCCCCTGTTCCCCATAACAATAACCACGAAGTTCAAGAAACTAGGGGTGATTTAAGGCCAGACCGACTCCTTGATAAAACAGACATGTCAAATGTACCAACCCAGCAACCTACACTACAATGGATATCATGGAATATTGCAGGACTGAAAAGGAAGTTGAATGACGCTGAATGGCACGAATATATTGATAATAATGAAGTTTGTTTGTTACACGAAACATGGGCCCTGGAAACCCCATACAAGCTTGGGTATAAAACATATAGTGTGAATGCCACCCCCTCTTTAAGAGGTAGACAGTCGGGTGGGCTAGTCACCCTCACTGTTGATACAACACAGTTGGTCTTTGCATCACAGGATATAATTGGAATAAAAATCTCTACAAGTGATAAAATTGAAATACATATAGTAAACATTTACAAAAGACCAAGCCCATTGAGTAAGGAATCCCTGTACTAGAGCTATTAGATGAGTACTTAAGCACAATAGATCCAAGGGCTATAGTAATTGTGGGGGGAGATTTCAACTGCAAGTACAAACCAGTAATGGGTTTAGAAAATATTTTTGAAGAGGAGGATATTGCAAATAATATTCCTCCACTGGATAGTAACCCTGTAGTACCCTGTACAGTTTTAGCATCACAACTTACTCGACTAGTCGTAGGGCATGGACTTAGGGCCTGTAATAGTTGTTTACCGTCCGACAGACCAAGTGCTGCTACATTCAGTAGAGGGAGCTGCAAGAGCATCATCGATTACATACTGGCCTCCATCAACTTTTGGTCAAATGTCCATGACTTAAAGGTCGAAATTAGAGATGACAGCGATCACTATCCTCTGTCTCACAATAGCAGGAAATTATTTTGATCCTACTATTTGGGAAGACAATGACAATATTCCTCCTTCAATTGAACCCACAGTTACTAATAATCATAGAGCTCTGAAATGGCCTTCTATAGTAGGTAAAGACGAGATCATGACAAATATTTATAACACCTTTTCAGACGTTATCTCCCCGTATATTGACTTGCCTACTGCAGTTTCCAATAATACAGATCCATAACATAATGACAGACAAACTAAAACAAATTCGGAGTAGGATGCCTGGGGTGAAAGAAGGGGGGGATGGGGAGAATAGCTGCCAACTATCCAGTAAACCAATGGTATAATAGTGAGTGTCGTAAAGCCAAGTGCGAATTAATTACGGCAGCAAAAAATAATGATGCTATTACACTAAGAGATAAAAGGTTCAAATATAAAAAATTGTTAAAACAAACCAAGAAAGAGTGGGATGATAGTGTCTGGACGGAATGGATTATTGCAGCAAAAAGTAAGGATCATGTAAGTTTCTGGAGTTTGATAGCTAAAGGAAACAAAAATGGAAGAAGTACCAAAGACCTCTTTTTAGATCCAGGTACTTGGGTAGATCACTTCTCTAAAATGTATTCAGGGACTACAACGGATATAGTAAACATCCAGCAAGGTAATGCAACAAACTTTGCAATAACACCGTTCTTTAGCCTAGAGGACACCCTAGCAGCTATCGATTCAATAAAACCCGGGAAAGCCCCGGGCCCAGATAAACTACCTGGCAACCTGCTAAAGCACGATAAAACTGTATGGGGGCCATATGTTAACTGTCTTTGCAATGCTGTGGCGGCAGGAGATCCAATACCAGAGTCCTGGAAAGGAGCAGAAATCATTACTATTTTTAAAAAAAGGAGACCGCCAAAACCCTGCTAATTACCGGCCAATAAGTTTAAATCGACGTCCTCCAAAAAACATATGCTAAGCAGATTTTATCAAAATTAAACGATTGGATTGAGGAGAACCACATTTTATCTCAATACCAGGCTGGGTTTAGAGCCAAGACTAGTACCATTGATCAAGTTTTTAGATTTGTTTGTATGAGCTGGAAATATATACGATTTTAAAAAAAAAAAAAAGGCCGCTTGTATATAGCTTTTATAGATTTGAAAGCTGCCTTTGACCTCATCCCCAGAGATTTGCTCTGGAAATCTTTAAGAAGCCACTGTGTACCAGAGGATCTTCTTGCGCAAATAATAAGATTGCACGATATGGTTTTATAAATCGAAATAAAGATTGAATGAATGAATGAATGTACCAGTACTAGACTTGAGGGAACAGGGATACTTTATCAGTCAAAATCAGAAATGCAAGGAGAACTTACAGAATAACCACTCAGTAAACCTTCCATACTTTTTGAACTGGAAGGTTGTGATAAAACACATGCAGAGTATAGAAATGAACATACACTGGAGATGAAGACAAAACATATTTCTAGATAATAGCCTGAAAACAAAATTTAATTCTAAAGCTATCAAAAAGGGCAGTTTTGTGTGCCTGAACTCTGAAGCACATGGCTAATAAGCTTCATTAAATAAATGTTTTCCAGGTATAGTAACAGTCTACAAAAATATAAAGCTAGCACCCCCTTCCTTACATAAAATAATATACAAGGAGATGCAAGATACTTCACCTATGGTGGATCTGTGTATGAAATTAATAGACAACATCGATACAGTAGTAGAAATTATTCTTGAAAAAATAAAGAGCAATTCAACTTTATTGGCTATTCAATAGTGATATGCGGTGGCTCCAAAACAAAAAAAAAACAAAAAAAACAACAACAAAAAAAATCGGAAAGAGGTGGGGTTACCAAAGATTACTTCTTAAGTTTGTATCACCATGGGAATGAAGACCTTCAACACCAAGTTACCAAAACACGAGTTAAAACCTAGATCAGGCAAGGAGAGCAGCCAAAGAGCCATTAAGCAAGAAATGCAGACAAATAAAATCAGGGGGCAGGGGGGTTAAGAAAAGGAGTATTCGGTATTACTGTAGAGACAGAACAAGGAGGGTACAATGTGAGAGATAGGAGGTAAATTTGGGCTTACGAGCTCAGATGAGCATTAGTCTCGTTCTTCACAAAATCTTGGGTAGGAGACCAGAGCTCTCTTCCGAAGGGGCTGACCTATCAGTAACGGAAAGGGGAGAGATAGGTCAAGGAACATCTAAACAGCCCTTTCAAAAGAAGAAGACTGATGCTACCAGGAGACACGATGTCTCACACAAAGGTCAGTTGAAGAACGGGTGGTGAGCAGGAGCTGTCCTAGAGGGTGCAGAGAAAATATCAGTAGTCTGCATTAAGAGCAAGTCACTTCTAAACGTGGAGGGGATTAATGACTTTCTTCAGGCAGAAACACCGGATAGGCATCTGGATGAACCAGATTTATTCTGGAAGCAGAAGATATTGAGCAGATAACCTCAACTGACTGATTCATATGACATACTGCTGGTGGAGTAACACTGGGTGCCACAAGTTTATAAGTGATGCTCCTCTAGGGAGACTTTTTTTTTTTTACAGGAATTTATTTCTTCTCTAGTTTCTCATTCACTTAAGGACTGGTATGCAGCAGGTATGATGAAACCGGAGGCCAAATGGGACTCAACTGATTGTAGATGTAATGAAACATCAGAGAATCACCATCCCTTGCCCAACAACAGTGAACAACATGATTTTGTAGTGAAACTAGATAAGTCTTGTGGACTGGTTCTGAAAATCACAATTGTAAACCATATTCTGTACAGAATGCACATAGAACTAGATTAATTACGCAACTCACAAGGAAAAAAATAACACAATAGACATAGCAAATCCAAGGCCCTTAACCTCATTCATATTGAGGGGAACAAAGTACAGCATACCACTATTACCTCAAAGGTATCACAACAGCCCAGGGGTTCTCTCAGCCCAAAGAACTTAGTTATTGCAAGATAATTTGAGTGTGGTCTCTTGTGCCAATGAGATATCACTGACTAAGAAATAGATGAACACCTTCAACATGTAGCTAGGACAGTCACAATACTTGCTGAGGTGGGTCATAAACTAAATTTCAAATACAGAACATACTTCTTAGATGCAAGTTTTCTGTGTAACAAGTTATCCAGTGATGGAAAGGGAATTGCTTAAGGAATCCTTAAGAGATGTGTGACACTAGACCCAAACAAGCTGCAAGCTGTAAAGGTATTTCTGAATTTCAGGCAAATGTACCTCTCACATTATGCGGAGTGGGACAAAACGCTGCACCCCAACGTTTACGTGGAAAGACTGGAATGAATAATACTCAAACCCTCAAAGACTTGCAAAAACATATGATTGCAACAGCACGTGTGTGTGACAAGTCCATTCTAGTGATACAAATAGTTCCAAGCCAGTTAGGATACACAGATCATGTACAATGAACAGACTACATCAATGCATGTTATCATTTACACTCCGTAGCAAAAAGAGCATTTCGCTCCATTACAAAAAGTTCACAGTGGTTCAGACAGCAGTCATTAAAGAATGGCACGTGCAAGGCAAGAAATAAAATTGTGGCAACACCTATACCATCTTCAGAGGCTGCCACTAAAGCACAGATACTGAATGTGCGTGCCTTACACATGCAGTGTGTGCAATATGGATGTACAATCGCAATATGGTCCAACATTATCAACAGACCATTTCCGAGACATTGTCGATAAAGCGACTGCACGAATATTATCATTTATTTTTTAACATGGGTGAATCAGCTCTGCCTGAAGAAAGCATTATACAGCGGTACTCTGCTGCTTACGCAGCTGCACAAGAAGTTTGTGGATTCAGAATTTAAAACAACAGCACACATGTGAAACTCTTAGGTGAATTAACTGTAAATATCAACCCATTGTTAATAAAGTAAACTAAAATATAAGAATTCTAAATTGTATAATATTTTGGAGAGAGGTGCGGGGTGTTATATATAGCGCCAACTGGACCTGAAGGTATCAGAGCCCTTTACATGAGCACCAGTTGCATTACAGACAGCTACATTCTATCTTTTGTTAAGCACTGGGAGATTTATTGATTTGCCCAGAATCACAGGATGTTGAGCGTCCCTGCCGAAACTGGAACCCGGCTCCCAAGCTCCGAGGCTGACCAATCTGTCAGAGATAGAGATATATAATATATATCCATCTCCAAAGAAAGTTTAGACCAGGACTCATGGGAAAAGAATCATCCTTTTATTGGATTATTCATGCACTAACCACAACGGACGCGTTTCGGCAAAGCGCCTTTTTCAATATTGGCAGCAGCCATTACTTTCACTCCTTTTGTGTAGACTTGCTTCATTACGTCATATCAGCAACAGTGAAAACAGACTTTCTCTAATACATCGAATGTCAAAGACATCTTGTAGCATGAAAATGCATTTCTATTACGGTGCGTTTCAAATATGTTACTCATTTTATTTTTCAGTTACATCACTTGAGCTTTATAATTATTTTCCTTAACTTTAAGATTTCAGTAATTCTGGCACAGTATTACAGCAGACATTTGAGGTGAGCTAATCTAGAGTGTCGCTGGTGTTGAGGGTGCTCTATACAGGAGCTGCTTTCCAACTAAACTTGAGAACTACTCAGAGTTCTGTGCTTCTCTTTTGCATAATTTATGTCTCTCGGGGGGCATAGCTTGACGCCGATGTAGGGAGCAGCGGACCTTGGAGCTCCTCCGTGGCCTCCCTCCACAGCAATTTCTCCTGAGACGCTAGGGTGGCCCCTGGCGTCATAACTGGCGGCGGAGGTCCTGGTGCCCAAATGGGTACGGTATCAAGGCACTGGGGAGTCGTGGAACGGAGAAACCGGCGATTTCTCTCCCTGTTCGCGCTCCGGCTGGGTCGCGAACAAAATGGCGGCCGCGCCTCGCTACAGCAGTCTCCGCTGGTAAGAGAGCCCAATGCGTTGAACGAACCTGCTGAGCGGTGGAGTGAATCAGGAGGACAACGAGCGTGCGCTTGTGAGGGGGGCAGGCGGACCGAAAACGGAGGCGAGGCTCGAGGAGAGCGCAGAGGGCAACGCCTGACCTTAACATGGCGGCGCACGACACCCCAGGCGAGACGCGCTGGTGATTGCGGCCGGTGATTGTGGTGGCCTGCCCCCCCGCGCGGGCAGCCGTGGCCAGCTCCTGGCGCCTGGACTTGGACATACCTTATTGGTGGCAGGGAGCGGAGTAGGTGAGGAGCCTTCAAGGTGGAGTGTGTATGGGACAGGGAGAACACGAGCCTGCGGTGAATCCCAGAGGGAGTACCACGTGGAGTCCAACACTCGCCGCTGCAGGTGTGGGAGCCAGCACTTAAATGGGCCTGGGAGGCACGTCGGACTGACTGGGGTGCAAGCTCTGTGATGCCTCGTGAGCAGGGGACTGCTGTTCTGGATGCGGGGGGCGGATGTGTACCTCCAGGGCCGGGCGCTGACAAAGTGAAGTGAGGAGAGTGGGGCTGCGCTGCTGCCCGGTTGCTAAATCCTGAGGGGAGCTGGAACTGTGCTGCCGCCTTAGACGGAACCACAGACTCACTGAATGTCTTCTGATTGACCCGGTGGGGACTGTGATGACCGTCTGAAGCCCCTGCAAAACGGAGTCATCCGACTGACCCGTATATGAGAGGTTTCCCCACCACCTACTGCGTGAGAGAGTGCCCGCATTCGCTATAGGGCGACCACGAGCACCGGAAAACCCACGGCATTCTACCTACCGATTATTGCACCATACTGAAACCTAGTTCGACAGGGCACGAGATGGGCAGAACGTCCAGGAGAAAAGGATTTGAGGTCCTGCGGCTGGACGAGCAGGAACATCACACCGACGAGGATGAGGGGGCACCTGCTGGACGTGTGGAAAGTGTGCCTGCAGATCCTACCCTGGCTGACATTATGCAGGCCATCGCCTCCTCGAGGGAGGCTCTGGAGACGAAGATGGACGCCATAGGGACGGATCTCACCCTGCTCAAAGACGATCACCGCAAACTTAAGGAGAGAGTGGCTGCCAATGAGACCACCATGAGGGATATCCCGGACACAGTAGACACACTGAAGCAGGCCCTGAAAGCGGTGGAAACCAGGGTCAAAGTGTTGGAGGTGAGAGCGGAGGACAGTGAGGGGCGCTCACGCAGAAACAACCTGCGCATCGTAGGGGTTCCAGAACGGGAAGAGGGGATGGATGCGGTTCAGTTCCTGGAGGCTTGGTTAAAAACAGAGGTGGCCCCGGAGGGCCTCTCCCCCTTCTATGCCCTGGTGCGGGCCCATAGAGTCCCGGCCAGACCTCCTAACCCTGGTGCTCCGCCCCGCCCACTGGTGGTGCGATTACTCCATTACCGAGACCGGGATTTCCTCCTGCAGCGAGCTCGCGAAAAGCAGTCCTTACAAATCGGGAACAGTAGGGTGATGATCTTCCCGGACTATACTAGGGAGGTGCAGCGACAAAGAACCTCCTTCCTAGCTGTCAAGCGAAAGATACGACAACTGCAGCTCAATTATGCCATGCTGTTTCCAGCTCGCCTGAGAGTGACGGCGGATGCGGCGACATTTCTTTAATACTCCACAAGAAGCTTGGGACTGGTTAGAGGCTCGACGCGGCAGGGAATCGCGATCGCCGTGCCTGGAATCGCCCCGACAGCAATCAACCTCTTCTTCGCCGCCCAAGGGGGCCCCCTCGCCTGATGGGAGACGCCAAGAACGAGACAGGGCGGTGCGAGCAGTGGCGGAGATCAGTCAAGGAGCAGCGAGTCCGACCAGCAATATCACGGACCCTGATCGGGACAGATCTGGGAGCTCGAGATCAAGCAGTGCCCATGGGCTCTCGGACACTGAACTGCCGGACGTTACACCACAAACAGCAGATGGCGTATTTGGCTGACCAGACAACAGGTCGTATATCCAGAGGGTTGCTTGTTGGGGAATGTTGACCCTTGGTACTAGCGGTTTAGATTGAGAACTGCCGATGGACACACTTGCACTATTGGGGCTTGCCGAGTGTTATTTATCTGTGGGGGCGGGGTCGGGGGGTTCTGGGTCCAGTGATATCGGATACGTGCTGCCACTTCCATGATTCACTGTTTGAGTGATATAGTTTGGATGGGGACCTGGTTGGGTAGGCCTGTCCTGGGGGAAGGGAGTTGGGGTGTTTTTATTGTTGGGGAATTTGGTTTGGGACCAGGCATGTCGCTAGGAGAGGGGTACGTCGAGAAGCATTGGAGATTGTACTATGGATTCCACCGTAGGTTTTAAATGCATAACCTGGAATGTTAGGGGGATGCACACCATGAGCAGAAGACACAAAGTACACGCCTATCTGATTAGAAGAGGAGTGCAAATTGCATTATTACAAGAGACGCACCTCACACAGAAGGAAGGGACAGCACTGCAGCGCCGTTGGAGAGGGCAGATCTTCCACACCACGTATTCAGCCTTTGCTAGGGGGACACTAGTATGGGTGAGGGCGGGAGTCCCCTTTCAGTGCGTCAGACAGATAATAGACCCAGAAGGTAGGTTTGTGGTGGTGCTGGGGCGCCTGGATGGCCGAGACATCACTATAGGGAGCATATATGCCCCCAATGTTGATCAACCCGCATTCTTAGCGCAGCTATCACAGACGTTAACGCAGGTCCTGACCGGACCAGTACTTTTGGGGGTGACTTCAATAGCATTGCTGACGTGAACCTAGACCGATCTCACCCACCACTCCCTGCCGCCCCTACACACAGGGTCGCAGAAGCTCGACGGAACTGGCAACGACATTGGGGACTGACAGATGTTTGGAGGGCCCATCATCAGATGGAAAGAGACTACTCTTATTTCTCTGCTCTACACGAGCTGCATGTTAGGTTGGACTACATTCTCTGCTCACCAGACGTACATGCAGGGATCACCTCGAGCGAGTACTTGACTAGGACGCTGTCTGATCATAACCCCCTACTGATATCCTTGAGCTGGGCGCGGACTAGGCCCACAATTCCCAGTTGGCGTCTCAGACCGGAGGTACAAGAGGACGAGGTATTCCGAACTACGATAGGCACCGCAGTAGAGGAATATTTCCAGAATAATGCTGGCACAGCTGCCAACCCCCACATTGAATGGGATGCCTTTAAAGTAGTCATAAGGGGTCGTTGTATTGGTGAAGCGGTAGGCGTACGGAGGGTTCTTTTAAACGATGTACAGACAGCCGAAGACCGGCTCCGAGATGTTGAAAAAGATAGACCAGAAAGGGTAGACAAACAAGCGGAGCTACTAGAGGCCAGGGAAACACTAGCATTACAGGTGGAACGGTTGAGATGCTTTGACTATAGGGCCTATGCAACCCGGGCCCACGCTGAGAGGGATAAGTCTGGGGCGTTACTGGCTTGGCTGGCCAATCCAGCGAGAAGAGGGACGACGATCCTAGAATTAAGGGGGAGGGGTGACGTGACTCATTACGGACAGCAAGACATCAACGCACAGTTCTTGGAATACAATACTACTTTATACCAGAGCCAATTGGACCCTATGGTGTTGGAGGATGAGGGATTTTGGAGGATATTGAACTTCCCCAAATTGATGCAGACGCTGCGGAGGCCCTGGGCCATGACGTAGAGTTGGGTGAGGTCAGAGGGGCCATTAAATGCATGGCCAGAAATAAAACGCCTGGCACGGACGGGCTCCCGGTCGAGTTCTATGCCACATATGTGGATGCATTGGCTCCTCGCTTGGTGGCCCTGTACAATAGGTCGAGGCGGGACGGGTGTTTGCCCGTGTCAACGAGGGAAGCGGTAATTATACCGCTCTTAAAACCAGGTAAGCCGCCCTGGGATCGCACTGCGTACCGGCCCCTCGCCATGCTCAACCTCGATTATAAGATCTTGAGCCGAATTTTAGCTAGCCGTCTGATGACTCACATGACGGCGCTTGTGCACACAGACCAGGCGGGTTTCATTCCATCCCGGAATACGGCCATGAATATCAGGCGGTTACTTCGAGTGCTGGACGCCCCCATCCAAGACAACAGAGAGGCGTGCATCCTATCGATTGATATTGAAAAAGCATTCGACAGCCTTGAATGGCCATATCTTTTCAGAGTCTTGAGGGCCTTTGGCCTCGGGGAGGGTTTTGTGGCCTGGACGGCAATACAGTATAAGAGCTCCACTGCCAGGGTGCGCACGGGAGGTGTGATATCAGAGGCCTGCGCAGTGGGCAGGGGAACGAGACAGGGTTGCCCGCTGTCTCCCCTCTTGTTCGCGCTGGCGATGGAACCTCTGGCTGTACATGCGCGCTCGGGGCGGTATTACCGGGGGCTGGACGGGGTGGGTCAGTCCCAATTTATTGCATTATATGCTGATGATCTTCTAATGTTCCTCGCCAACACTACGGAAGAGCTACAAGGTGCCAAAAATCTATTGGCCAGACTGGGAAGGGTGGCGGGCCTTAAGGTCAACTGGAGCAAGACGTGCCTGTTCCCTGTTTTAAGTGGAAGGAATGACCCGCCGGATGGGCTAGATGTTGAATGGGAAAGCAGCTGTTTGACTTATCTGGGAGTACGCATTTATCATACGGCTGCCGATTTACTGGAAGGTAATGTCGGACGGGCGATACGGGCCACCAAGAATAATTTTGAATTTTGGGGGACTCTCCCGCTTTCAATGGCGGGACGGGTGGCGCTTCTAAAAATGGTCACGTTACCGCGACTACTCTATTATTTTGGGACGCTACCGCTATGGATTCCGCGAAGATTCTTTACCCAGCTTAATACCATGGTCACGGGCTTTTTATGGGGTTCCAGGAGATGCAGAGTAGCGCTCGCCACCATGATGAGGCCTAGACGAGAAGGGGGCTTTGCAGTGCCGGATTTTGAGGCCTACTACCATGCAGCACAGCTGCAGTGGTTCACGAAATGGATGGCGGGAAGACTTCGCACTGGGGAAGAACGGGGGGGCTCCGATCCGGATCTGAGACAGCTCTCTCAAGTGTTACTAGGGCTCCCATTGAGCGAAAGGGACGTTACGAGAGACCTGTGGGCGATGCGTCAATGCTGGAACCGGGTTTGTAGGAGAACCCAGCAGATGCCCCCATATGCCCCTGAGATCCCGCTGCTGCTGTGCGAGGCACTACCCCATGGGGGAGATTGGCAGGGATTGCGGACCTGGGAGGGGGCGGGGATCTCCACTATTGGAGACCTCTACGAAGACAATACCCTGTTACCCTTTAACGACTTAATGGAGCGGCACGGGCTTCCCAGGAGAGACTTCTTGTTACATGCCTCCCTGACGATGGCTATCCGTAAACATTGGAAGAAAGGAATGGTGGAACCGCCGATCTCGACACCATGCCAATATGTAGTATCAGCGGCTGGGACGATCAAGGCAGTCACTTGCCTCTATGGGCGGCTCACCCAGGAGATGAGGCGGCCCTTAGAGAACCTGCGGCTCAAATGGGAAACAGACCTTGGGATGCCCATAGCTGAGAAGCCGTGGGAGGCATTAGTAGAGAGAGCATGGAAAAGTTCTAGAAATGCACGATTCCAGCTAATCCAGTTTTTTGTCCTCCACAGAGCATACCTCACCCTGCACAAGATTAATGAGTATTTTGGGGCCCGATCAGTTTGTCTGCGATGTAAATTAGAAAACGCCGCATTTTTACATATGTTTTGGGAGTGCCCACTACTAGAGGGGTTCTGGAGGGAGATACTGACTATACTGGGCGACATAACGGAAAGAGACACTACACTGACCCCGGGATATTGCCTGCTGCATTGGTTTCCCCACACTGCCTGGAATAAGGTTACCAGCAAATTTATAGACCTGGGGTTAGTCCTGGCTAAACGAGAAATCACCAGCCACTGGAAGGCGACCAGTGCTCCTAGTGGCTCGAGGTGGCGGAGGGAATTTATAAAATGGGCAGATTGCGAGGGGATTCTTAGGCTGCAAATGGCCCGGTGAATAGATAATGGACAAATGCTGGACGCGGCGAGAGCATGGGAGGCATTAGTTGAGCTGCTCAGGCGCCCGGCGGACGATCACGAAACCCCCCTGAGTGAGTGGATCTGTGAGCGAGAGCTGCAGTGTTGTCCTATTGGGTTGTGATCTATGGGAGAATGAAACCATATAATACGTAGCGGCATCCCCTTGCTAAATGCCTCTCTATTGGAATTACTGTATCTGTTGTCTTATATGACTGGGTACGATTCTTCGCAGAGCTATTGATGACCGAGCGACATGCCTGGAGGGTGGGGGGGGGGGAGGGAGTTGTATAGGGGGGAGGGGAAGGGTACGTTATGGCTAACGGAAGGGGTGGCAGGGTGGGTGGGGTTGTTCCTAAAGTTGAGGAGGGAGGGGATTATTTGTTTGTAACTTGTATGACATATCAATGAGGGCTTTGAATTTGATTATAATTGAACCTAATGGGAACCTGATGCCTGGGTATAAAGAACTGCGCAGCAGGGCCCATTTACATAACTGCTACAAATGACATGGTATTGCCCTACATGCCTAGACCAAGAGGCTATGCCATAGTGATTGTTGTATTATAAATGCCTAATAAAATTTGTTTACAAGAAGAAAAAAAATGTATGTGTCTCTCTACGGCTGAAAGGGTATTGTTTTGACTTATTCTGGGTGCTCCCTTGTGTCTGGACAAAGCTATATCTCTCTAAAGAGAGAAAAACAGGTGTTGGGGGGTTGCTTTTATTCATTTCAGGTTGGCTTGGTTAGTATTTTACCAATTCAAAGCTATAATACTGTGCCTGGAGAGGTAAAAGGCTTTTGTCATTAAACAGCTCGGCATGGATGGCACTGTGCTAGTCCTATGCTTAAAGACTTTGCTGTAGAAATGGCAAAAGACTTACTTTGTCCTTTTCTATCACGGAGTGGATGGCACTGTGTTAATCATATGCTTAAAGACTGATAGAAAATCAGACATTGGAGGTGAACAAATCTAGTGTGTCGCTGGTGTTGAACTTTGTTGCATAATTTATGTACTGTCACTCTATGCCTGAAAGGGTATTGTTTTGAGATATACATCTTATTAAAGTTTCCAGGGGTTCACTTGGGAGTGTCCCGATATTAGATTGCTGAGATATGTAATAAATCTATTGATGTAGTAGGCAATAGTCAAACTACATAGGAGTTCATGGGTAAGACAATTAGTGCTAAGGTATATTTAGCTAGTGAAGAGTCTTATTTATTAGGTTAGCAACAACGTAAACTTATGATGACATTAAATTCCAATAATCTAGATCAAGTTTTGCGATGCAGCAATTTGGTGTCCGATCTGCTCTTTGGTGGGAGGCAGAGAAATGGTACCAGATATTTCCAAAGGTGTTTTCAACTTACATAGGATTATTAAATGGCTTCTCTCAAAAGACAATACTCATATATGGGGTTACTCCTAATGCACAAAGTGTGGAATGCACCCATTATTGTGAGAAAGGCCTCGAGAGAAAACTACAAACAGCTATGGAAGGAGAGAATATAATCGAAGAAATGTAGTCATCTGAATAGTCACCTTCTGTAGTGCTAGAACAAACCCAATGGTAAGACCAGATTGTACGTAGATCTTACTTGAGTGTGGTAAATCTAAGAAAGTGCATAATGGCATGTTATTTAGGGTCTCACCATACTGGAAAATAGTGGGTTATCAATAATTAAAGAAAACTTTAAATTTGATGTGGAATCAGTGGATTAACTAGGCTTAAGGAAAGACTGAGGTTCTGAAAAAAGTTCAGTACAGGCAATTTGAGACGAACCTGAGCCGGCAGATGAAGATCAACTCAAATATTTCTGGATTTAGCCAAGCATGAAGCGAAGCATATAGACGTATTCGTTGATAAAACTGTTCACAAAAGGATATCAATGAAGAAACAAAATAAGTTTGAATGGTGGAGTTGGCGTACAAGGAAGTTAGAGGTCATAAAAAAACAATAGCAAATGCACCTGCTTTGAGTCCCTTTAAAAAAGGGCAAAGTAGACTATTTTGACTAAAGTCAGTAATAAAGGTATCTCTGCACAGCATTTAAGGGAAGAAGACTGTGGCAGTAGCGTATATTTCTAGACAATAGAGTATTGAATTTAATTAATCTACACTAGACGAAGAAACATTAGCATGCTGGTTTAATTATTCGCAACAAAGGGGTGCAAAAACATTAGCATGGCTGGTCACCACCATTGTTTTTGTAAATGAAGATGCATTATAAAAGCATCCAAAATGGCAAAGCTAATAGCGGCAGCCTCAAAACATTGACTAAATGACACATTTTGGTAATTAACCTAGGTAAGCCTTGCAGGTGTTTAATGAAAAAATATCCACTAAAAAAGTGAACTAATCAATTTTCTATAACAAGGCCCTTTAACAGAACCTCGGGCACTTGCTCCTGTAATATGCTCTGGCTGAAGACTTCCTGCCAGCCGTCAAGATTCTCTATAGAGGCCTACATGACAAAACATGTAATCAAGCGGCTATGCTGATGAATTTAGGTTTGAATCCTGATCTTGCCACTTGACTGATAATAGCTTGACTATGCAAATTGCTTACTCTCCATCCCAAAAACTGCAAACAATGTGCAATACCAAGATGCAACCCTTCCCTCCCTCCCCCACACTTGATGTACACAATGGTGTATCATTTTCCTACAATGGCCATAATGGACAAAGCTCCTGTGCTCTCTTGCTAAGTTTGGCTTCATAGCTCGATTTGCGCTATATACATACCAATATAAACATACATAAACAAAGACTGGCTCTTTAGGGACAGGCTCTTGAGGTGAGCAACGGTAGTGGAGAATGAAGTGTTTTCTGACTGAATAGACAGAAGGCTGCTGCTCTTTGAAGGATGAAGCAAATTAAATTGGTGCATAAACCAAACCTGGCAGCCCCAACTAGGAGCCACTAGATGACAGAAGACCCAGAGGTTTCTGACATATCAACGAAAAACAATACTTTGCAGTCCATCATAGTATCATCCATCTGGGATCCAGAACCGATTACCATCCAGGAGAACTGATCACACTTAAGAGTTCAGTTGAGTGAAGGTGTTGATGGATGATTGTATTCAATCTTCGTACAGAAGTTCTGCAGTTTTTGGCAAATTTCCCAATTGCAAGGAGAGGTAAGAAACCTGCTTAGGCTATCTGCCCGGTAACAATTACTCCAGTAATTTAGGAGTTTTCACTCTTTCCAGAGCTCCACTGCCAGTCTCCAGAGGAATGGCAGGAATGGCCAAATATTGTGCATACAAAAGAGGGCAGGGGTGTTCCTCCATGTGTACCATCACTACTCTGGATCTCACCTCCAGTTTTGTGTTTTTAGCTCCAAAACAAATTAAGTGGAGACACAAATCTGATCTGTCCAACAACGTGCTGATGAAGTTTTGCAGAGTTAGCTCCCCGACAAAACTCTGAAGAGTCTGTGGTGACCAGGATTGCATGCAAGGCAGGAAGAGGCACAGTGTCACTTTTTCTCATCATTGGGTTGCACTGCAGTGGACTCTCTGACCAAACAATCCTTACTCAAACCGATTTGTTCACGTCGCAAGCATTTCACAAATCAGGACTTCTCACAGAGCTCCTTGTTTCCCTACATTCTGATCAGCGTGACGTAGTACACCATTACTAATCTTCTTCAGACCTTTAAGACAAAACATCAACATGAGTTGCTTCTACCATTTTGCAGCTAGGCATTGTAACTCTGTCCCTCACAAAATAGGATACATTACCGATTACTGCAAAAGAATCAATACACTTCTCTTTCAGACCAGCGAGCTTCATAGCAGGGTAACAGAGTACTCTATCAATATTTAAAGACAAGATAACATAAATCTGCTGAGCATCACAAAGAGAAGACCAAGGACTGACTAGAACATATCACAATGCTCTACCAGATGGAGCCCATCTACATGCATGTGCCTGGAAGTATCTGGAATCACTTAAGATGAAAGGTCTTGTTCAAGAAATGGTCCACAATCCAATGATAAGCACTTTAGAGGAGGAAAGCTTTTGTCAGGCTCGAATCCAGCACTGCCCGGTGAACTAAACCACTTGGAAGTCACGGAGACTTGTCACTTTCATAGAACACCTAAAATGTAGGGGTCTGGAGAGCAAAGACTCAACCATACTCTGCTGCTGGACGAGTTGACCGCTCAGATGTGCCAGTCACTCTAAAAGGGTTAACAGTGGACCTTCGATAGGCACAAGATAATCAGACATTAGGGCTAGAATCTTGGTAAAGCCCTGAGGGCACATGGAGACTACAAAGCAGCGTCCCACGCTAGCAGTGTTTGTTCCCCACTGTGAAAATGAACTACTTCCAACTACACATCTTGCATAACTATAAAAATTAAGTACCGTACAGACTTCCAGAAAACAGACTGTCGTCCTGGACAGTTTCCCTTTTCAGACAGCAGGACAGGCTTTCTTGTGCCAAAACATAAGGAGGCGTCACTTCCAAAAGTTCTTGAAACCCTGACTGGGGTAGATGTGCCCTGCACGAAGATGGACAAACTGTAGAACACAACTGCTGCAACCCGCAGAGGATCCATTCATCAATGTAATGTAGGTGATTAGACCATAATTTTTTTTTTTTTTAAACGTTCCCTCCATTTCAGAGGTACATGCATCTTAAATTGATAATGAATAGCGTGGCTGATCCTGTGGGAAGTCATTAGAACTTCTTTAACTCTGGTGAAATAGTAAAGGCTAGTTTGTTCTTCACTGCAAGCCCCTCCTCTTTGCAGAGTGGCACCTCAGGAAGAGAAGGTCTAAGCCAGAGGGTCGGCATGAAAGGCTGATGTAACGTTAGAGACTTGACCCACATATAATAGCACAGGTACTGATCTGGGTCAAAAGTTCTGGTGGTGGAGGTAATGAAGGCCACCAGAATGGTGCATCTTTTAGCCACAAGTTTCAATATTTTGCATGCTTGTCCATATAGGAAAACAAAATATTCCCTGAAGGAAATCAGCTATGACCACAAAAGTCTGAACTGGCTGTGGTGGGGGTACCCAGAGGCACTGGCTGATGCATCTTGACTCATTATCTGAAGTTAGATTCTAGCTTTACATGGCCTACTAGCCCACTGTATAGAGATTTTAAAAATAAAAAAGCTTGCCTATATGAGAATGGAGCTCTTAAAGCAACTGTTAGGGCATGGAGGACTAAAACCTAATTTGGAAGATGGTGCTTGCAACAGTTCAGTGAAATGTTTGCCTTGTGCATCTTCCCATAAAAGGTTAGTGAGGAGCTGATTAAACCTTTCAAAATATGTTTCCTGTAATTTCTACACAGTCATTCAGCAAATACAGAACTTAGGGCAACATCACCTTTATAACCGCAGTACGATTAGCAGAAAGAAACAGTTTTAAAGCAGAGCATCCAACCATGGTTTCCTAAACTTATCACAGGAGTCGAAGTCAAACTAAGGCCAAATTCAACTTTTTGAACCTTTTTACCCCAAATAACTTCCTACTGACCAACCACTTGCCAATAAATGGTTTTTATTTCAATACGAGGTGCTTATGCCAGATAAATTACTAATTAAAAATCGGTCCCCAGGTTGAGCAAAAACATACACATCTCATGGGCATAGTCTAGGAACAACGAACACCACCAATCAAGCATCTGGCAGAGTTGAAGCCAATACCTAGCACTTTTGGCAGTGGTCTAGCTGACAAATAGGCATTCCACACCACAATATCTTTTAGACACGTTTTAAAATTTTGCAAGCTTGTCCATGTGGAGAGGGAAAGTATTTCCACTGAGAAAAGCAGCCATTGTCACAATAAAGTGAGCTCTGCATTTTAGAGACCAATAGTTATAACCCAAGGGCTTGAGCTAAGAAATAGAGTGCATGGCTTCCTCTGGATCTCAGAAGCTGGGACTCTTTGGCCAGATTTGGCTTTGAGGTGGAAGCCATGGTTGTCAACAGAGCATAGATGCACTGCTTCTCTGGCAAGGGCTCTGTTGCTTGAAGGATGCTTCCAGGAGAAGATCAGAGGCTAACAGGTGTGTCAGCAACAACTATAAAGGAAGGGGGGGCAACTGACAGATCGCTACCAACTGTCGTATGCAGAGTATCCAATAGGAGCAATGCCCAAGTCAACATCTCACCACCTCAACCACTGATCACAAATAAAAACATATGATGGCCAGTGATGATGGCCAGTGATAGAAGCAGAAAGGGCGAAATGGAATAAGAGAGCGAACAGAGTTACAATACTACATCACTTTTGTCTCGTCACATGGCTAAGTCATTAAGGTGCGCGGAAGATAGTGAGTTCTTGTTACACAAAGATATCTTAAGTGTTCTGCCCTTCAGAGACTTAAATATAGGTACAACTGTTAAAAGATATGCCTGAACTCCTCTGTGTAATCAACTCTCTGAATTTCAAAATTAAACTAGAAATTCCTGAAAACTGAGCATACAAACAATTATCTCCAGAGTTATACATGTTTATAAGCATTAACGTTTCTATGTTTTTGATAACTACCTTAAGTGCGTTCATTACACTCTCTCTGGTAAAGATGAATGTAGTCTCTACTTGAACCATGTAAGCTTATTTATGAAATTGTGAACACATATATGTATACATAGTTTCTAAAGTCACTAAAATGTCATTACTGTGGGAATGGTATGTACCAATAAAGGAAAAGAGGGATAATCTAGAATGAAAGTAGGGCATAATTACAAGTGAGTCACGACAACAAAATACATTGGTCTTTTCCAAAAAATTTAGAAATAATGAAGATTTCAATACAACTTTCCATATGGCCATGTATTCTTTCCCTTCAGAACATGAGGGATTAGCCAAATGCAGCAGTCCAAACCAGTGGAACGAGTGATGCATTTAGAGGTAATATGTAACAAATATAACACAAGAATGAATGAACTGGATATTTGTGACATATGTAGATTAGTACGTTATACGAGCAGTGGTTCTGCCACAATAAGAATCAATACATATCTTACTTAGTCCTCACAGTGGTAGGACTACAATTAATGATACTTCTCTGTAATCCACTCGTCACAATTAATGATACTTCTCTGTAATCCACTCGTCTATACAAACAATTCTCAACAGGCAACTGACCTCTGCAAATAGAAATTCAGGATGTAGTAGCAAGTCCTGGCCTCAGCAACACTGTAGCATAATTGCCCAGCAAGGACACTGTCAACCATGAGGCAAGTTATGTCTAGTTATCCAACAGTGTGTAAATAACAAGGACAATCCTATATGGTGTGAATAGAATCATCACTGGAGCACTGCATCGCCTGCACTATTATCACTCACTTGATTGTTTGCTACATATGATTGGATTCAAAGCATTTCAGAGGGGAACTAAATGTGTCTTGTGCTTTATTTTGGAAATTAAATTTGTATTGGAAAAAACATTTTAATAATTTTGAGATCACTTTTAGGTTTTTATGAGGTTTTGGCAGTTAAATGAATCTCAAAGGATAACTGTCTTATCAGTACAGTTCCACAACATAGCCAGCAACTCTCTGGAACATTAAAGATTTCAGCCTCCTGGGATTCGTGGTTTATATCCAATGTACTGCTGTGCAGCGCACCCCCTATACATGATACCTCAATCCACACCGCACGAGCACTCTGCGATGAACATTGACTCCCCCCGACAAAATGACACCGAGAATGTTTAGGCTTCACACACCGCCTCCATGTGCGCACATCCCACAGAACAGTAAGCAGCCCCTCGAGCACAGCTTGCCGATTGAGACCTCTCCTCCCGCAAGCTTCTTCGTTATATAAAAAGCCATCTTTTTCATGTCCATTCACTTGTTTCGTTAACCAGATTTATTGATCTTATCATGAGGCATCAACCAACCTCTTTTTTTTCTTACACGTTCAAAAGACCATAAAATACATTTATGCTTCTCCTCACCCGTGACTCATTTAGGAGAGCCCAAAATGTAAAGGGAACCGATTTGGTGTAGCAGTAAAGGATTTTCCTCTCCATCATGCAATCTATTATGTGCCAATTCATTGTCAGTTTACAACTCCCACCTCGTTAAAAAATAAACTTGACTTTCATTCGCACCACACTAAGCAACTCCAGTGAGCTCAAGGAGGACAAAATTCACTGTAGAAAAACGAAGCAAGTAACAAAAAAGGAATATAAAAGTTTGAGTCAGCGATGTTTCCCTGAGGGGTTTATGCAAGTGTTGAATTTTCTAATGGCTGTGTTAACCAAAAAAGAAAGAAGATAAACTATGAATACAGCAGCACAAAATCTAAAAATATCAGAAATCACGGTTAAGGCGCTACCTTCACCTAATCACCAACGCTACCTTGTCAATCCAACTTTAACTACTACCATGACTTGTGAAAGGTAGAAATGAGATGTGAATGGGAGACAGTATGTTTAAGAGTGTGTAAAAATACGTAGAATAGCGAGACTAAGTTGATTGTGTCACCAACATGAAATAGTAACGATTTTTTGGAGGGAATGTAATTTTCTTGGAGAATATATTATTGGCCTTTATGTTCATATATTGTCACTTATAACACTCCCTATATGTGTATTACTACTT
This sequence comes from Calotriton arnoldi, assembly GCA_963921515.1. Lineage (NCBI taxonomy): Eukaryota > Metazoa > Chordata > Amphibia > Caudata > Salamandridae > Calotriton > Calotriton arnoldi. The sequence goes on from CAWUFW010000805.1 coordinate 1,983,872, forward strand.
TGTATATTCTACGTCGGTTTCACACAGTTTTGTGGCTGAAAGACTTAAAACCTAGTGAGCATGAATGTGGACCAGCAGCTGCCCTCAACCCTGCCTTCCTAGCCAAAGACCTTAGACAGCACTAATGGGTCCTTATCTGCCAGGTGGAGATCATTTTGACAAAAAGGGCTTGGTTAGCAAAATAACTTTAGTCCAAAATTATTGCCAAGGAGGCTACTATAGTGTTCTCTACACGTATATCCGTTATAGGAACACACTCCAAAAAAGACTTATGTTCCTGAAATAGGAAAAAAAACAATGACCCCCAATGTGCAGGAAGTTTTCTGTGGCAGACAGAACGCTGCAAAAGATAATGCGCAGGTGGAGCCCGCATCCCCCGTTGTGAAAACCTGACTCTTAAAGATGGCAGGAAAACGAAATGTGAAACATGCTGTCCTAGTTGCCCCTTTAAGAAACTAACATGCAGTGGCGGTATGCATTCTAGCAAAAACTATTTTGTAATTAAAACAGGTATCGTTAATAAATGTAACACAAAGTTTATGTGAACAATATCGTCAGGTATTATACCAACAAACACTATGGGTGCATTTGCTCCCAATCCTATTGGCCAGTAATGAATAAACTTAAGACGAACTCACTCTCAAAATAATAGAGCTGGGCAATACAATGCACCACTGTGCCAGTTAGTTTCCATGGCGAAACTAAAACATTGTATGAACACTGTACGTAAAAAAAGCTTCAAGAAGAGATGCAAATAAGCGGGAGGTAAAGAACATAATAGCACCTAGATGTCAACCAGGGGAGAGTATAGAAGGTACATACTCAAGTATTTCCTTCATACCATTTAAGAACAATCCATCTCTAGAAATCACAAAAGGGATCCTGGTTCCCTCATCCATTGGCACCCATTATAAACACGACCACGAACCTATAAAGGATCCCATAACGCATCCAAACAAGTACTCCGATCTAAAGTAAGGGAAACAACTCCACGGTAGAACTGGTAATACTACACTTACCGTTAACCAACATACAAGAATTGAATGAGATATCAACAAACATCTAATGTTGAATGTCTACAGCTCTTCCGACACGGACCTGGAAACTTCCTTGCAACCGGATTACAATCTAGCTGACTCTACCAGTGGCTATACCCTGGTCGTTAACTATACTGTATTCCTTCAACTTATTTCATCTTCGAAAACACTTGCACCAAAGACCAGTCACAAACACCACTCCCTACCAAGTGCATTTCAGCCCCCTGTGGGTCGAACTCCTCTTCCACCAGCAGAATACACTTAGCCTACGCCCAGCTTACAGGAAAGGCGGGCCAATAGTTAACAAAAACACGCCTTCGGAAACACGAGCGCTCGCTCAAGTACGGATTTTAACAATTCAGATAACCACGCCTACACCAGGAAGCAACGCCTATACAACACAACGACGCCCCCTTCATCTGACATGGGCCAAGCCCCCGGAAGCACCGGGTTCCTCCCCCACCATAGCTCCTCCCCGGGCTTGCTCAAGAAAGCAAAATCCAACCTCTTCACTATTGGTAAGACCAGACCAAATCCCACCCACTTTGTTAATGTCTATCCATGGGAAGGCTTTCATCCTCCCATTCCCAGCCGAATGGCAAACCCTAGCCTTGCCTACCCATAGTCTCCGCCCACGAGATAGTATAGCTCCGCCACCTCATATTGAACACAACAGGGACAAAGATCCACCCACTGAAGAAGCAACGCCCATATTTCTGCGTGAATCCACCCCTTCAGCGATCCCTCGCAGCTGCACAATAACGGCTCGAGCCCGGCCCCCCAAACCCAGCAAGAGCCCTGACAAAGTGGCGCACCAACGTATCAAGCAGCAGCCACGAGTCCTGTGCGCCAGAATCGAATACACAAAACCCAGTTACCAAGATGTGTCTCGCAACCTCCACAACAGGACAGAAGCACTCACCTCAGACCCTGCAGTCACCTCCTGCTGGTCTCCCCATGCCAGAGACTGACAGCCCTGGAGCTGCTGCCGCTGTCCCCTCACAGCCCACCAGCCCTGCACAGAGCCTGCCTCCTCAGACAGCAGGTTGGGGGCGCAGTACCGCACAGCGAAGATGGAGTAACCGTCTCTCGCCCGCTTCACTGTCACCCGGGAAATCCCGCCTCTCCCTCCTCCTCCAGGGGGGCCCTGTGCCCAAATGACACATGCGTTAGCGTTGGTTGTAGCTACTGCCACTCAACACCCTCTCGCTCCATACATCCAACCCACGTTCGCTCAATGGGAGGATCTTGGTTATGGCGTTTTCCATTGGTTAGAGCAGGTCCCGCTAAGCCGGAGCAATCGATTGGTGTCGTGGAAAATGTCCGTAAAGGAAATGGAGGGAAAGACACGCCTACTGGCTCGAATGCCCATCTTGAACACGCTCCGCCTACACCGTACATTCGCACTGGTCGGGAGTGGAGAGGAGTGGTTTCATAAGGCTCCACCCACTGCTCCCTTAAAGGGCAATGCCTCGACTGTCCTTGTGTGGCATGTTTACATGTCGTCACAGAAGCTTTTTCCCCGAGCGGGCATTGTAGCACCGGTGGCTCAAACATGAGTAGGAGCTCATGTATTATACAAGAAAGCATGTTTGAAAGCAGACAGCATAAACCTCCGGATATGAATTTACTTAGCCCTTTGCTGTGTGCAGAGTAGCCTCTGACAGACATACCCGAAGTAAACCCAAAATAGAAAAATATTATGCCCTAGTATTTTTTAAATATAATAATACGTCTTCCCCCCCCCCCCAAACAGCTTGCTGTAAAATAACTAAAATATTACCATCACAAAACAACGCCCCTTAGAGGCACATCTTTAACCTATCTCCTAAATGGTCCTCCATAGCATCAAATATTACTGTTTACCACTACAAACAAGCATTAGCATAGCCAATAGGACTCGCCTTTGTGACCTTATAAGTGTTTAGCCAGAGCTATTGGCTTTGGTAATGTTTTTAAGCTATAATGCTTAGTGATACTAAGGGGGTGGTGCTGTACTGGTGCTTGGTGTAGTGTAGTGTGCAGTGATGCGGAGTTGTTTTGCTGAGGTGATGCTGATGTGGCGCTGGTTTGGTGCTGAATTGCTGTTGAGGCAGGGTTGTGCTGGTGCTAAAGTGGGGTTGTGTTGATGCTGAGGTGGGGCTGCAGTGGTGCCGATTTGAATTGTCCATTTCTAAAGCGCACAGCTACTCACAGAGAGAGTCCCGGCGCTACTAGGTATGCCCCAAGGGAAAAGATCGAAGCACTAGTTCACTGCTAACCTCTGAATAAAAATATCTTCAATTCCCTTTTAAATTTAGCTTCTTCGGGTATTCGTATGAGGGAGTTTGTTCCACAGATTTGCTGCTATAACCGTGAAGGAAGCACCTCCCCTACACAGTTTCCAAAAGTGCGGAGAGACGATAAAACCAGCTGAGCTTGATCGCAGCAGTCTCCCTGGGCAGTAAGCCTTGATGCAGTCCCTTAAGTACCTGGGGACCATATTGTGGAGGGCTTGATTAGTTAGGGACAGAGCTTTATACCCAATACGCTGACGAACTGGCAGCCAGTGCAGATTGGCTCGGTATGCTGAGACCGACGCACACTTTGGAATTTTGCATAATAAATGGACAGCCATGTTCTGCATGACTTGTAGGCGCTGGATCAGATATTCCAGGAGACCGAGATACAAGACATAAGCATAGTCCAACCTGGATAAAACCAGTGATCTAACCACTGTTATTTGAGCCTCATGGGGGAGCAAATAAAGAAACTTCCTCAACATGCGAAAGATCCAGAAACAGGATTTCACCACCGCTGACACTTGTGCACTGAATGCAATCTGGGTGTCGAACATTACTCCCAATTTTTCTGCCACAGCCGTCGGTGGGGGCGGCAGGGGGAACACTTTCAGGCCAGGCCCACACCCAACCAGGAAGGATATTTCATCTGAATAATAAGACCTCCGTCTTATCCGGGTTGTATTGTAATCGGTTAGCCCTCAAAACCAGTCTAACAGTGCTACCATACAGTTAGCAAAGGCAGTCTTCGCCCTCTCTGGCTCCCCCTCATACGTGAGCAGGAGTCGAGTATCATCCGCATCAGAGATGATCTTGATGTTATAGGATTCCACCAGCTGCGCCAAGGGAGACAGATAAATATTAAAGAGAGTAGGACTAAGGGAGGAGCCTTGTGGCACCCCCATTTCAACTCTTTACCTCCCGAGGCATATGGTTTCATCCAAACCACCTGCTCACGACCATTAAGGAAAGAGCCCAGCCAACTCAGCGCAGAGCCCACCACTCTCAGATGTGCAGCAGAATATGATGATCCAACGAGTCAAAAGCTGCTGACAAGTCCAGCAGCACCAGAGCCACATTGCGGCCAGAGCCCAAATTGAACTTGATGGACTCCGAGATCTCAAACAACGTGGTCTCGGTGCTGTGTCCGGTTCTCAACCCTGATTGCGAGAGGTGGAGCAGGTTGTGTTCAGCTAAGAAGATGGGAAGTTGCCGGTTTACCACCTTCTCCAATACCTTAGAAGCTGCTGGCAGCAGCGAGACTAGCCTAAAATTTGCTAAACAGTCAGTTGCTAAACAGTCAGGGGCAGCTTTAGCCTTTTTTAATAACAGAATCACCCTGAGCTTTTTCCAGTTATTGGGCACTTCACCTGAGTCAAGGGAATTAGCAAATAGTGTCTGATACACTGGAGCAATAATATCCGAGATTGCCTTCCGAATATAGGGGGTATCGGATCCATTGGGGACCCTGACCTGCAGTTCAAAAATGCCGCTGTTACCTCCTCCACTGATGGTGCTGAAAAAGTAACCAGTGGGGGATGTTGTAAAATCTCCACTGGTTCTTCAGCCGCTGTGCCAGTCAGGGTATTGTTAACCCCTGTCAAGTTCAGCTGGACTCTTATAATTTTCGCCTCAAAAAAATCACTCAGACATGAACAAAGGGACTGGCTGGGTTCTAGCAGGGGGATGTAGCTTTAGAATCTGTAAAATTAGATATAATTTTGAAGATCTCCCTCCCATCATTCTTGGCCTCTTTAATGCAATGTGAGTAAAAAGTAATTTGAGTTATCTTGATATTCGTATGGTAACCTATTAGGAACCGTTTATAAATGGCTTTATCAGTCAGCATATGTCTGCCGCCACGCTCTTTCTAGTTTCTTACACGCAGCTCTTTCCAGCACTAGCTTCTTTGTAAACCAGCGAGCTGAAAACGTATTGGTCTTCTTTCTAGAGGATGAAGTAGGAGCAACAATATCAGCCCCCCTTTAAGCCAGGAGCTGATCGCCCTGTCCCCATCTCTAATGGAATCCTGGATCTCGGGTTTAGAGTCCATAAGAATACTCCATAACTCATCCAGATCAGCCATGCTCCAGCATCTACTTACACACTGCGACTGAGCAGGGCGGGGCTCATTTAATCCATCCAGCTTCCAAGCGAAAGGAACAGAAAGTGGTCTGACCAAGGCACTGGCCGAGGGTGTCCCCTTTAAGGGTAGTATTAGAGAATATACTGTCAATCGCATGACCAGCGATATGCGTAGGCCCTGTAGTCGTTTTCACTAGATTGAAAGAGGCTAGAGACTCCATTAAGCGTTTCAATAGTGGCTCCTCTACCAACTCTAAGTGGATATTAAAGTCTCCAAGCAAGGTGAAATTAGAGTATGAAATGCATTTAAGGGGCTAGTACTTGGTGTTGCAGTTGGTGCATTGGTGGTGGGGAAGTGATGAGGAGATAGTGTTGTGCTGATGCTGACAGGGTGCTGTGATGGTGCTCAAGTGGTGTGTGCTGATGATGGGGTGGTGCTGTGCTGGTGCTTAGTGATACTGAGGTGGTGCTGAGCAATGATGAGGTGGTGGTGCTGTCTTGGTGCTTAGGTGTAGCAGAGAGATGCTGAGTTGTGGTGAGGTGATAATGATGTAGTGCTGCGCTGATACTAAAGTGGTGCTGCGTCGGTGCTGAGGTGGGGTTGTGCTGGTGCTGAGGTGGGTCTGCGCTGGTGCGGAGGTGGGGCTGTGCTGATGCTGAGTTGGTGCACTGGTGGTGGTGAACTGATGAGGAGGTGGTGCTGTGCTGATGCTAACATGGTGCTGTGCTGATGATGAGGTGGGGCTGCGCTGGTGCTAAGGTGGTGCTTAGGTGATGGTGTCCTAATGCTGAGGTGGTGCTTAGGTGATGGTGTGCTAATGTTGAAGTGGTGCTGCACTGGTTCTGATGTGGTGCTGCGCTGAAGTGGTGCTGAATTGCTACTGAGGTGGGGTTGTGCTGGAGCGGAGGTCGTGTTGTGGTGGGGCTGCGCTGGTGCTAAGGTGGGGCTGAGCTGGTGCTGAGGTGGGGCTGTGTTCATGATGACTTGGTGATGCATTATGAATTACGCTTATGGTGTGCGCTTGTAACAAACTGTAGGCAAAGGTGATGGAAGGAACCTTGCAGCATAATACGATTTTTGGGGATGCAGATTTTAAATATGTTAGCGGAGTTGGGGAGAAGTCACCCTGCAGTAGTAATCTGCAGTGGAATTAATAGGGAGAGGTCACCCCTCAGCAGTAGTCTGGAGTGGAATTAACACAACCTTTGGGTATTTGTTTGTGAAATATTTACACTCACACACTAAAGTGGTGCTCCGGTCCCAAGTATGAACATCGAAGAGCTTCCAACCTTCAACGCTCCAAAGTGCAAATTTTTAAATTGAGAAGTTTGAAAGTGCACAATGCGGTCCCGCGCTCTTTAGCTAGCTTGAATGTAACACCCAAGTGTTCCCAAAAAGAAATTAAACATGGGAGGTGGGCTGGGGAGAGGTGACTATAATTAAAAGACCGTTGTTTGAAAATACTAGCGATGCGTCCGGAACATAAAAGCACTGTCTACATTAATAACCATGAATACAAAACCGCTTCAAACTATGCAGCTCTTAGTGCACAAAGCAGTTGTGCACAGTATAATTAAAATATTCTCGGGGCCAAGAAACACCAGAACGCTGCAAAGTGGACAGGTTTATTATTTAGAAAAAGGGAGACATTTAGGGTGCATTTACAAATGTTTACTTAATTATTTTTTTTTTTAAATCACGTACGATGGGCTGGGGTAAGGCCAGCTTGCAGGTGCTCCAACCCTTTAACAACATGTCTTGTCTATGCCTCTAACTTTTTTTTAGAGGGGGGCCAAAAGAGGAAGCTTGTACTCCTTTGCAGATTGCCACATATTAAAGCCTTAGATATGTTAGATGGGCTGGGAAGAGGTCACCTTGCTATTGACCTGTGCATTACTTAGGACGTTTATGGTGTGCACCTTGTCTGTATACATCTGTATATGTGCACGTACACTGGTTGATATAGATTTAATCAATTAGACAATGGTAAACACACAAGCTTATCTTTCATATATAAAATATACATCATTTATGTGCATATACATTCATACACACCGATTCGAAAAAATGAGTTATGCAATGACATGTACACACACACACAGTAATCCTATATATGTACAGATACGAAAATATACACATCTAGATTGATAAAGATAATATAAATTATGATATGGCACTTAGAAGTCTGGCTGGACTCTACCCTTTCCTTCGAGACTCACACCAGGAAAGTTGCAGGCAAGTGTTTTGGAACCCTGAAAATAAGAAAAAACTTTGGACATACTCCCTCCTTCCGCAAGGAAAACCTTGGTCCATGCCCTTGTAACATCTCAATTGGACTATGGAAATGTCCTATATCTAGGTACAACAAAAAAATGCCTCCATAGGTTACAATGTATCCAGAATGCAGCAGCCCGCTTAGTTCTGAATCTACCCAGGAAAGCTTCCTCTAGGAAAACCCTTGAGTCCTAACATTGGTTACCTATAAATAAAAGGATTCTCTTTAAGGCCCTGTGCTTCTGTCACCGCACCTTGCAGGACAAAGGCCTGCTCTACCTGCGGGACCATCTCATCTCTTATAATCCAGGACGGCACCTCAGATCTACAGGGACTTACCTGGTTAAAATGCCCAAGGTCAAAAAAGCACAAATGGGCGCACGCTCTTTTAGCTACCTAGCAGCTAAAACTGGAATGCTCTGCCTTTGTCTCTCCGTGTGGAACCTTCAGAGAACCTCTTCCGGAAAGGGCTAAAAACCTGGCTCTTCCAACTTTGAGTTCCTATCATCTTCTTTTTTTCGTGACTCCAGACCCTCTCTGCCCCTTTCCTCTTTCTTACCTTTTTGTCTGAAAGAGCAGTCTCAGCGCGGGGACACACCAGTGGGTGTAACCAGGTGCTTTATAAGTGATATTATTATTATATTTAAGGAAGAAATGAATGATGAAGGAATGAAATAAGGAAGGAGCATGGGAGGGAGGGAGCATGGAATATGAGTGAGTATCAGAAACTGAAAAAATGCCTAACTGCACATCACACTCACACGTTTTCAACATAGGCCTCTCAGTCTTAAAAGTTACAATACAGTACACAGCATTAAGGACTGGAAAGTTTCAGCTCGAAAAAGTAATTAATTTCCATGCTTATTGTAAACATGCCATATGTAGTGTTGATAAAAGCATTCTTTGCTTGAATCCGGAGTTTGTCCACTCATGCCCCGTATAGATCCCACATTGCTACAAGTGCCCGTACCACAGAAGTTGCCAAAATGACTAACAGCAAAAAAAGCTCTGTAATTATTTTTGCAGCAGCAGTTGTTAAATATGTCATCTAAAACAATATCTTCTTCGATGAATAATCACGTGCAGATAAAATTTTAACTGGGCACATTGCATTCACACAACATCTGCACGGGTGGAAGCCTCGGAGCTACCATTAATTGTGCATTTTCCTTCCATCCATGTCACAAATGTGAAGTCCTCTTGGATTTGCTTTTACAACCTGAGTTAATCAGACTAATCATAATAAGAAAAAATCTCTGCTATGGGGTGTTCCTGGTGTTTAACAAAAGCACTCTTTGAGCCCCTCCAGTCGGCCCTTTACAAACAAAAGCAGACAGCAAAATGTAAACACAGCGTCTGTAAGGAGGCCTTCTTTAATAATTCACTGAAAGAAAAAAAGTAGAGCGCACAAATCCACATTAGTTAAAGAATGTGGAAAACTACATGTAGAAGGGGCAGTCCGCAGGGAGGATAGAAAACAACAGAAGGCGAGAGTAATTAGGTAGGCGAACCAAACCGAAGCATGCATTTATAAAAGGCAGGAACGTGAACCAATTAAAGAAAGAGGAGGGGCTTTAAGCCCCAGTATACATTACAGCATGCCTCGCAGAGCAGCGCATGTGCAGGCTTAACCTAAATATGACCCTTCTAATTGACAAACTTTTCCCTATTGCTTAAGAACCATTACGGCTGTACAACTATCTTATACAGCAGCAAAGTCAATCCAAGCATTTCTTTTTTTGCTCTAGGCAAAGTGGCATTTTTTGCCCCAAACAGGCAATGATGCTTCTATGAGTAAGGCGGCGCACATTAGCTGGAGGCACTGTTGTTGGAGGTACTCGAGGTTCGCTGGTGCATGCAGTCTACCACATAGGTCATTAAGGTCTGAAGCTGTGAGGTTTGTAAATGCAAACCGCACAGCTTCAGCCCTAAAATCATTGGTTTGCCAGCAATTATCTGCATTTTGATGGTTCAACAGACCACAACGATCTCAGGTTATTTACTCTAATGCACCAATTGGATCCGCAAATCCATGCCATGGGAGTATTGCTCAATGCCATCAAGGCATTCCACTCATTAGAATGGTACTTCCTATTTGCCACCCTAGTCAGAATTGGAATGCCAGCAGTCTTCCTGAGATGGGTCAGGTTATTTTACTTAGGCGATACCACAAGGCTTCGTCTACATGGGCTCCTCTCCATCAACATCAAGCGAGGCACAAGGCAAAGCTGCCCCTTTTCCCCAATCTTATATGCCACAGCCCTCGAACCTCTTACCAGCGCGATTAGACAGAAACATGCTACCAGAAGACATCACACTATTCCTCCACAATCATACCATAGATCTTAGCCTGTTCATAAAGCGATTTCTCTGCATTTGGACAGCAGTCCATTTATCCATACACTGAAATAAATCAATGTTATTCCTGCTTACGCCTCGCACACCACTACATGCGTTGGAATCCCCCATCCGCTGGTGTACAACCTCAGTAAAATAGGCATCTGAGTAAGTCAGGGTAAAGACACAATTATGCTGGAAAACATCAGAGTTGTGATGGCCAAAATAGAAGAGCAGGTTAAACATTATTGAATTTCTCTCCATCATAAGTGGGCAGGTTAGCCTTGATGAAAATAATTCCTTCTCTAACTCTTCTATATTTCCGAATAACTGTAAATAAACCTTTCTCCGAGCGCTTGTGTGCCTGCATGGTAACTTTGATGTTGGCGGGAGGATGACCCTGGGTCAGCTGGAAGGTTCTTAAACTGATGTATGATGGGGAGGCTTTGTTGCATGCTATTGTGAACTATAGTACAACTACGCAGAAGCACAATTTGCATATTACTGGCTACACCTCCCCCCCTTCAAGCCCCCGTCAGCCTAGACCTACCAATTAAGGGGTCACACAACACTGGGTTAATCAGACCTGGTGCTCAATTGCAAAGCTGGTTACTACTGCATCTCGCCACTTCAGGAACCAGCATTGCGGTAGTGCTAGAGTTGAGACAATTTCTCTAACTTCTCACGGTCCTGATGAATTGCCACTAGACCCGTTAGGGGCTACCTCAGGCAAGAAACATGTCGACCTTATGCACCACACAGTCCCTTTAGGACCATTGTAGCCAGCTAGGGCTTCCTGCTTTTAGTTAGGTTAGTGCACCCTACGAATAAAACTTAGACAAAGGGGCTGCCCTAGACCTATTTTAAATGCCACTTCGCACTCACTGCACTACCTAGTCCAGAAAACCACATGCACCCAACGGCTTCATCAACAAAAGATCTCCGCTAAAGAGCCCCTTCGCGGGTGCCCGTCGGACATTGCAGCACCGGCCCGACGAGGAGCAGGCTTAATGATAAAGCATGACATCCTCCGGGGTGTGTGAGGGCACTTTTTAACAGACCTGAACACTCCCACCCTCACTTAGGAACTGCAGACCAGTCTATTATACAAGCTCACTCTCCCCTTGCACAGGGACTCTTTACTATTGACATTCAGACAGTCACGAAAACATGGATATTTCCTACAATGTCAAACAGGATATATGGACTGTGTTGGGATGGAAAAGTACCTCACATGGTAATAAGAGTAAACCCCATGCCCAGCTGCGGTGATATCTTTGACCATCAGTAACAATTTTTGGTCATTGGCAAACACGGATCATGCAGGTCTCATGGACTGAGGGTTGGTTATACTAGGATGGGTGCACAATGCAATACCCTCATAGTGGTAAAGGGCTCCTGCCCTTACCAAAAGCTAAGTAGCACAAGCACGGCGTAGGGGACATACTGTTTTACAATAAGGCCTTTTTACCTATGACATGGAAGTGGGGCCTAGAGGCCTACTCTAGTAAAGTTCCACTGCTGTGTGCTTCGCTCACTCCTGGTCTACACCAGAATAGATGTAGTGCTGGCAGAATGAGAGTGTCTGTGTGCATCGCGCTGGCATGTATGTGTGCCTGTGGGTGCAGTACATGGAAGGCTACAGCACCCAGGTATAAATGTGTGCCTGGAAGTGGGACAGTGTATGGAGACATGTGGATTCCATATTGGGAACCCCAGGCTCTGCTGGAGAAGAGATGTGGAGGCAGAGGAGCTCCCAGGCAGATTTGTGGATTGCTACATTCCTGAGACATGGGTGGGACACACTCACTGGACAAAGGGAGAGGCAGGCGCTTCATGCACTCCAAAGATGCCTGGGCATATCTCAAGGAGATGGGACTGATAAGACAATCATAAAGAGTAGGGCAAGGGCCCCTTGGCAAAAATTTGTTGAGCATATATCAGTGAGGCTGACATCAAGGTGTGAACCTTGAGACCCTCGGACCACTTGTGTTGTGGTGCTATAAAACTTTGGAGTCGCTCCTACTGTGACAGACTGCTTCAAGGACAAAGGACAGGGGGCACTTCAAAAGGAACAACACCCATAACACAAATTTCAAAGACTACGACACTAAAATCACATTTGTGTGTGGAAACCGATTATAAAAAAGGGGAGCGGTAGGCTTCCAAATTGTCAAACTGAAGCTGTATATCATCGTGGAGAAGCTCAGCACGACTTAGGTCTCTTGTGACCAGGACTGTGGGTCTGCCAATCTCCCTGTTGAGTGAGGAGACATCACCTAGGAGAATCAAGAACACTCGCCCCGGGGCCTGGAGCATCAGCTTTTACCTGAGCCTAGAACAGAGGACCCTGCGGGGAGAAGGAGATCACTTGGAGGGAGTGAAGTCCAATGGGGATCCTGCCAAGTGAATCATGGGAGCGGAGTATGAGATTCTGACCCTTTGGGACCACCAAACCAAACAAATCCATATGCGCTGTTCGCGACCCCCATATACAAGGTGGCGACAGCAGAAAAGACTAAGAGTCATCACCCTGGTGCCACGCTAGGACGAGAAAAGGGCCATCGCTTTGTGCATCAACATGACCTAAAGATGTATATCGCCTTATCTGTGGTGCTCACAACCCCCATATGCCGTGTGGGGGCCAGGGTGAAGATTGAGGCCGTCGCCCAGGTGCCTCACTGGAACAAGATGAGGGCTACTGCCCTGTGCAGTACTGTGACCTGAAGTGTCCGTCGCCCTGTGTGCTGCTGTTTGTGACCCCCCTCTGACTGCTGGGAGGGGGCTGTGGCAAATGAAAGGGCCTTCGCCCTGGAACAGCATGCATCTGAGAAGCAGTGGGTTGTGCCCCACACAGGAAGACCAACGATTCAACTACCTGAATCCAGGAGCACGCATGACCCGCCACTGGACATCGGCAGACTTACCATGTGATCAGAGGAGAGTCGTGGATGCCTGCGACTCCAACCACAGCATCGCCAGGACGAGACGCGTGCCCGATCCCTCCGCACTGCCACTAGCAAGAGTGAGGAGGACTGAATACCGGGCCTGTGGGGAAACTTGCTGTGACTAAAGTCCTATCGCATGGGACACTTTGACTTTCTCAAAGTCATGGTGTAACTTCTAAGACTTGAACTCACTAGCGGGGCCTAGCTTAAATGTCTCCTTACGTGAAGTGGGACTTGAGAGTAGACCCGGGTAACACGAGTGTGCCATATTATACTTTGTGTTCATATATAAATACCACAGTTTACAAAAAAAGCATGTATGGGACTGGACAAGCCTGAGTTCACCCTGCACTGATCTCCTCCCTGTGAAGCCTTGGCCTGCTCGACCCACTGTACCTGCTGAAGGGGTACTTGGCCCTGTTGCTCACAGCCCATAGTAGGCTAGGCCCGAGACATCATGAGTAAAAGGTCGCAACCACAATGCTTGAGCCGGGTAGCTCCTGCTTGACCCATGGCCCTCTGAACAGGGTTCTGACAGTTTGTGTTGCATTTGTGGTCAGTCTTTTAGAACCATGACAGTTGGTCCCACTGCAGTAAACCCTTTTCAATGTTGCACTGTTTTACTCTCACAGTGCTATAACCATGATGTTGCTGTTTCCTTCGAGCGTAGCCTAAAGCTCCTTGATATCTCCATGTATATGGGTTCAGCCGTTACTTCATGCTTTGAACCCCTGAGCCGAGATGTCTTTGCTGCAGTAGTTGAGCAACGACCAGACTGTTCACCAGATTATAGTGCCTATCAAAAATATATAATATTGCATCATCTCACATACAATGAATACAATTTCTTTCTGCAGTTGTGCATCCTCAGATTGCATGCTACCTCAAAAGACATCCTCTAAACTCCTTAAGCCCTGCATCAAAAATGTACCTTTACTTGAAACTTAAGACTGTTGCCTCTCCTTTTTTTCCTTTCAAATGACTCCCTCCTTAAGGTCCATCCTCTGCATGCTCCTTTAAGTACACTGATCTTTAAGACCTATGCATGTTTCCCTTTCCGTTATTGTGTTTCTGCAAATTGCCCACATAAATCATATCAAGAATCACAATCTCTGAATCGTCAATAGTCATGCCCATACCACCTAACAATGCCTACTCTCCTCTAGTCCATCTAATAATCCGGCCAACCATCTGCATGAACTCACATATCCCCCACTAATGATCACACCTAACTCCTATTGATTTAATTTACCACAAACTGGAGGAAATGCATGGAATGGTTTCCTTGAGAGCACAAGACTAATTCTAACAACCAAAAATAACCAATAACCACTGAATTAACCACTAACCCTGTTTACGAACATTTTAATGCTTGTGCTTTAACACTATCAGACGTAGTAAGCACTATTTAAATGAAATTACATAACAATTTGGTATAAGTGAGATTTATGAATGAAAGGCAACATAACATACCAAACATATATACCTACCAGGCTTACAAACAGAGGTTTGAAAAGTAAAACACTTGCATATTTTAGTTTATTTTTGGGTCAGCTAGTGAAGAGACAGGCGTGACACATCTCTGCTTCCATGGGGACTACTAAGTTTGGTGGCAAGATGTGAGTGGTCCGTTATGCTCCCAGCCATGCACAACTTCAATAAAAAGGAATTGCCGATTGTCTTGAAAGTAACGCATTTTTGAGTCTCTGGTACTGATAGGGGAAAAGAGTTTTTGATTCTAATTCACTCCCAAACTCCTGTACGACACGCACACAATGGATGTGTGGCACAGACACTGCTGTTTGTGTCCAACGAGTGCTCACGGTCTAATTTTAAGAAAACAGAACATCTGTCTGAGGTGTGTTGGACCTATTATTTTACAGGACGGGAAGCTCATCTAGAGCAGATAAGAACCACCGCTTCTTTTTTTCTTACAAGTGTCGTGCGTGTGCTGTGTCTACCCGCCACTTACACTATGCGATACCACACTGGGCCCGGTCCCCAAGACTGGATACCCAGACAACTCACTCTTACTACTGTTCTAAGTCTTGTCATTTAATTTGGGTGCTTTTTCCTAATCTTCTGAGAAACGCAGGTTCAGGCACCAGAGGATTCCAACAAATTATGCATCTACCACTGGTTGTAATAATTTCCAATTCATTCCAATTTGGATTTTGAATTAGCAGCGTGGAGTATCGTCCTAAAGAATGGCTTCACATCTCAGACAGTGTACTTGATATTATGCGGACCTCTTATATCGGGTCAAACTAACCGCTGCCTTTTTATCTTCTCCATACCGGGGACAGGAATAAAATGTGTAGGATCCACCAAAAGGTAGTTTTAACAATTTGTTTTCCCTCTGCAGTCCATCTATTCATACAACCACACCTATCCCTACAGAGGACCCGCTTCTGTTTTCCCAATACCTCAAGTTCGCCATACCACTTGTGGAGTCAGTGTGAGGAGCAGCCCTGTGATAAAGCAGCAAGGGGGTCTGCCGACCTTTAAATTGAAAGGGCCAACAAACAGACATTCTGTCGCCTTGACAGTCGAGACCAGGTGTACTCGTTATTAGGAAGTCGTGGTCATTGGTCATGGCATTAATATAGCGGACAGGACCGGATTCCTTTCCAGAGGTGTACCTCTCTATGACAGCAAAGCGTGCGTGGTTACTCATCGCTGCTCGAGCTTGGTCAACTTTAGAACGTTGTGGCTCAAACTTCAGTATTGCTCGGGGGCCCGTCGGATCTGACTTACTGGAACTAAATAGCCGTCAACCAATGACGTACCTAAATCGTTTCTTCTGTGAACTCTGCATTAACGTTATTTGTAAAATTTTGAGAGCGATGTTTCTCAAGTACACTACTCATACGTAAAAAGTCTCCTAAAATCAGTTTCTCTAATGTGGGTTACTTTGCGTCTATGCATAAGATGCACAAACGTTCAGAGCCGCAACAATTAAGTTTATTCAGCGGTTCCTTATAACTCAGATGAACTATCCGAAAGGTCCTAGTTGGCAAATTATTAAACTGTGTTGAAAGACGACACGGCCATTCAAAGATGGCCGCCAAAATCCACCTTACAGCCATTCGCATTCTCCGACAGTCGGGTAACAAACGGGCATGAAAAATTGTTGACTGTGATGTAATGATATAAACCAGCGAGAACTAGCAAACTGGTTTTGATTTGTCTCTAATCAGCCCATTAGTTCGTTGTGTCAGCGGCATTCTGGAGCAATCATCGAACCATCCTCTTCAAGTTGAAAGCACATCACTTCCTTTAACCATCCTCTTCAAGTTGAAAGCACATCACTTCCTTTATTTATCACGTAGCACTAGTTAGGGCGGCGCTTGATGACCAACAGGAATCCCACATGGCAAAAGAGGGGCTGGTCAAGCACCCACTTTACGTCACCCGCCACTACATGTCCTCGAATAGGATGCCAGTATTCACCATTTGAGTGACGTCATAGCCACGCCCCAAAGGGGCGGAGAACCACTGGGCAGTCAATTACGTTGCTGCTTGTTACTTTAACCACTGCAAGTCAGAGCCAGAGTTTAAAAAAACATGAAATAACTTGAACACGATTATTATATTCGCGGGCTAACTCATAAGACGCCTGTGCTGCAACCCCAGCTCCATTATGGGTAACATGACGGACGCTCACAGTTTTAACTCAGCATCTGACGCAGCTGCACCACATGCGCTGCGCTATATACTTACTTCTTGCACATCCTGCGGGTCTCCCACATAGTACAAAGTGCCTAAGTAGACACTTGTTTTTTTCTGCACAATTGTTGCAAGATGAGGTGAGCGATAGGAACCAAAGCGCTGTTAAGTATAAACTACCGCCAGGGCAGTGCTAACATTTGTGGATATATAACCCTGGAGTGGCCATGGACCCCTTATGACAGTAATGTGACACTATGACCACCAGTTTACTGTATCACAGGCCGGACAGGCCTCCCAATTGGCACACAGAAAATAGTGATAGGTGGCTGCTACTGTAGAATGCAGTTTATTTATATAGCGCGAGTGCTAAAGTGATAAGTGGCTGAACTAGAGCGCTGAGAGAAAAAGTACAGCGATAGGTGACAGTCACTCTAGAGTGCTGCCAGATAAAGTAAGCCAAAATGATGACTATAGCATGATTGAAGAGATATGTTACACACTGCTGGCCACCAAAGGGCTCCAACGTAGTCCACCACTGCAGGTCCTGACTAACGACATACTATGATCACTTTTTAATATTTTACAATCACAAACATACTAGGGACATTGCAATATAGTACATCTGGGCAGAATCTCTCCCTTCCACCTATGGCTACTCGGGACAGTAAAATGTCAGAATGGACGACCTTGTGCAGGAACTAGTATAGTGGACTGTTAACAAAGAACAACAATTGATGGACAGAATGCAGAACAATGTCTTACATTCACCCCAGTACAGAGATCTGGGCCTAAATCCATCGTTTTTTTGCTCACCATGCCATTCCAGTTTGAACCCAGCCATATGCAAATCAGTCTTGACCCTGTGCCCAATGGGAACAGTCCAGCCCGAACTGTCAGGCCAGGTTCTCCCTGGACTGGAAACAAGCATCCTAGGACCGGTTTCGGGGGGACGGGTATGCCCAGACGTGGGTCCCGTGCTCTCCATGCCACTGGAATCAAGCTATCCTGGCTGAAGAGGGGTGAAACCCCGAAACCGGTCCTAGGATGCTTGTTTCCAGTCCAGGGAGGACCTGGCTTGGCAGTTCGGGCCGGACTGTTCCCATGAGGCACAGGGTCAAGACTGATTTGCATATGGCTGGGTTCAAAGTGGAATGGCATGGTGAGCAAAAAAACGATGGATTAAGGCCCAGATCTCTGTACTGGGGTAAGACATTGTTCTGCATTCTGTCCATCAATTGTTGTTCTTTGTGAACAGTCCACTATACTAGTTCCTGCACAAGGTCGTCCATTCGGACATCTGGGGTGAATGTATGACATTGTTCTGCATTCTGTCCATCAACTGTTGTTTTTGCTGTTAACAAAGAATACTATAGAGGGACGTAGAGCTGCTCAAAGCTGTAAGGATATTGCTAGTCATAAACTGCACTGCTATCCTTCGTATTTCTTCATCCATCACATTATTCATTCGGGGCTGGGTCCAGTAATAGGATAATCGTACCTTGGTCACCACACACAAACATGGAAACACTCCCCACAATGCATCTAAACCGTAGAAAACTCCCTTCGAATCACACCCTCTACAAGGTGTATTGGGATACCTGTGCAGGCAAGCACTTTAGCACTCCCTATAGGGTTAGTGACCTCTATATGAAAGTCCTTTCCATTTATTATTTCTCTCACTTACATGCCTGACACTGCACATAATATTGGCAAACCTCCTTAAACAAAATAGCCCCAAATCCTTGCATGAAATTAGAAATTACCTTTGACTTATTTCCATAACTCCTCTATTTACTTGTGCACGACCTACTCTCAATCTTATTTAATCTTATTCAAAATGCAAGACTATTGGTTTAAATGTGTCTCCTGTAAATGACTCACACCCTCCTGCTTATATGCAATCCTATGTTTTTAAACAAACATTGCATGACAATATACTGTCAATACTCTAAACTCCTCAGTCCTATCACCCTACATATTATCGTGCATGAATTCACAAATCTCTTCCTAATTTACCAGGTTTAACTGAAACTGATACCATTAAAAGAAACTGCCCTAAACACATGGAACACCAGATATAGTAAGTACTGTTCAAACAGTTCAGATTCTGTAAGTGGGAAATTGCTTTCTGTGAATTCCAGCTGCACTGGTTGCAACAGGATATCCATCTGCATTGCTGAAGAAAGCATGTGTAATGTGGCAATAAGTGGATATTACTTGTCCTTTGTGGTCAACTGGATCCTGAGGCGTTAAGTGAGGAGGATCAGGTAAGGGAGCTCCTCGCTTGGGGCTGCATCTTCGCTGCAACCTCAAGTAGCATACTCTGCAGAACGCTGCAAATGGCTTTGTGTTCATTTTACAACCTGCCTTACATTCTAACATAATGCATGCAACCCAAACAAGACCACTACAATCTCCCTCACACAACATTAAGCACGCAAAAAACAAAAATAAATAACTCCACTCAAACCATCTTATGCTGAGCCACTAACCAGATATGAGCTCCTACATGTTCAGGTATCTCTTCACACGGGCACAGAGTTCTCCATCCTGACATCCAACCCCACCGCCCGGTGTGAGAAATCACATCTTTCAATAAGTCTCCAACCTATCATTTTGCTTACACAGCCACCAAAACTTTTATTGCCCTTGATTGTATGCTCCACCAGTGCTCCTTCTCAGACACTCCAAAGTTATCCCACAAATCTAATCCATCTAATTTTCTAGCACCTCTGTTCGGAGAACCACCCAACTTTGGCAGATGAGACATGTTCCATAATGTGCAATACATACCATTCTGACACAAACCCTGTTGCAGGTTGATGCCCTTCGGTACCTCATTGTTAATCCCAGGGACTGTACGGGATATTTATCTGACCTCGTCTGTGTGGGACCAGTAGCCTGCCATGCTGCCCCTATGCCAGTACGTCTTAACAGCAAGCACAAAAAAAAGCATTACTGGAGAGTTTATTCTTTCACAACGCCCCATACTCTATTAGCAGATGCTATTTTAAAATTACAGAATGAGAACCTTCTCTATTCCTCAACCTGTTAGACCGGCCATCTTTTGCCGTGGTTACCACAGTCTTTTTGCTTCTGGCCTCCTGTTTTTGATTGTGTCCTGGGTATCGTTTTTGCTGGTGTTTGGACTTTGGGCACTTTACCACTGCTGACCTGTGCTAAAGTGCACGTCCTCTGTGTCTAAAATGTCATGGCATTTGGTTTCCCTATGATTGGCATATTTGATTTACTAGTAAGTCCCTCGTACCGTGCACTAAGTGTGACCAGGGCCTGTGAACCAAATGCTACTAATGGGCCTGCAGCACTGATTGTACCACCCACATGAGTAGCCCTCCCAACGCGTCTCAGGTCTGCCTCTGCAGAGCCTGTGTGTACAGTTTTTAACTGCCATGTTTGCCTGGCAAGTACTCCCACTTGCCGGGCCCCCACCTTCCCTTTTACTACACGTAAGGCACCGCTAAATAAATAAAATACCAGCATTTGTAAAGTGCACAGCTACCTCCGGAGAGGTGTCCCGGCGCTGGGGGCCCTCGGGAAGATTAAGCAAGCTATTGCCCAGAGTCACATGGTGCTGGGCTAACCTGCCGCCAGCACCGGGGATGGAACCGTGAACCCCGTGGTCTGGAGTCAGGCACCCTGGCCACTGCGCCACACCTCTTCCACAGTCCCTAGGTAGCCACAGGGGCCAGGTGCTGTGTATATAAAAGGTGGGACATGTGCTTTCATGTTTTATATGTCCTGATAGTGAAAAGGCGCTAGATTTGCTTTCACTAAAGCAAGGCCTAGCTCTCCCAAAGTTTAGCATTGGAGCTGCCCTGTAGTATATTACATGGGCATCTTCCAATTCGGAGCGGATAGAACATTGGAGTTTGGTGTCTCTGGACTCACAATTTAAAACACATCTTTTAGTGAAGGTGGTTTTTAAACTGCAGGTCTGAAAATGCCACTTTTAGAAAGTTGCAATTTTCTCACTTTAACCATTTGGCACCTCTGCCTGTCCCTAGAATACACGTCTGGGTTGGATGACAGTTGGGCTTTGTGAATTCACTCTAGACAGTCACACACAAAGGGAGCTAAGTTGTGCCTCGCATATCCCATCACCAGGCTGATGGGTCTTCCTGAGCTAGAGTGGTGGGAGGAGTTGACACTTGCACCTGAGCAGGGCTGTGCCTGACCCCACACTGCATATCCCCCTGTAGCGTGTCTGGAGCCAAGGCGGGCAGAGTCATGTCCACTACAAAGACTTTTCTTTGAAGTCTTCCTTCTTCAAAGGGCAACATGGGTATAAGTACTGTACCTCTGACACCATATACTCAGAAACACATCTGGACTGAGGACATTCTGCCAGGAAGAAGAGCTGTTGTACTGCCAGGAGAGACTGCGACTTAGCTGCATGCTTTGCTGTGTTGGTCTGCTGTCTGCTGCTTCTTGCCTGGGAGTGAGAGGACTGGACTTTATTCTCTGCATCCTGCTTTCTAAAAGTTTCTCCAAGGGTTTTAGTTCAACTTGCCTCCTGTTGGAAGTCTCAGGGCTATCAAAGACTTAGCCGGCATCTTGCCACCAGGAGCTGGGCTCCTCTGCTGGGAGTCCTGACCTGTCAAGTGGTGCCAAACCCAGTCCTGGACCCTTGGAGGTGATTCTGGTGCTGCAACCAAGTACTCGACACAAACTCCAAGCGTCACTTCGGAACAGGCACATCACTGTGAAATCGAAGCATTGCCACTGCCTGCACCAAAGCCGTGGTCCCCGTTCTCTGAATGCGCAACGCAACGAACGCAACTTACAACGCAAGTCACGACAGTACCGCAGCGCCTCCAAAGTACCGCTGCTGCAGGAGTCCTGAGCACCGTTTCACGAAAGTCCGTGAAGCACCGCTCCGACGCAGCTCCTGCGGCCTGGTGGTTCAACATCAACGTACTGCGCTGTGACAACGCATAGACACTGCGTTGCCTTCAGGACCCGAAATCTCACACCTGCAACAGACAACTCACATCCCCAGCGCCCTGCATCATCCCCGGGCTTTAGCGGCTCAGGAACCAACGCATCACTTCGCTACAGTGACGCCTCACCTCTTTTGCGCAACGCATCGTCCACGAGTGCCAATGACCTGCATAGCAGCAAGAAACCAACGCATCGCCTGCCTTCGCAATGCCTCACCTACCCTGCACACCACACCGTCTTTGACTTTGTGACGCACTACGGTACTGTACTGGAGTCCGTGTGGCTCCTGTAGCCGGCCCGCGCTCCATCGCTGTCAGACTGAACTTGTGGATTTGTCTCAGTCAAGCACGACCAAATAGCCTGGTTTTCTAAATGCTATAACTGCATTTAATATTGAAGGATTTATACCTTGACTTATGTATGTTGTGTTTGTGTAGTTCTAGTCTTGGTGTGGAGTACTTTTGTGGTGTTGTCACTGTGTTACTGTGTGCGTGCACAAATGCTTGACACATTTAAAATAAGTATACACAAGAAAACTGTAAACTAAATGCGGACCTTTGTAATGTGATGCTAGGTATTTCCAATACAGAACAAATTAGAAATAGGAGATGATAATTTATATATTTTTTGGAACCAATCTAGGCCGATAATTCCAACCTGATTATAGAGGATGTAGTTTGCGAAAATGTTAGAATTCAGCATTTTGAATATATGGGGTAAAAGGTAGAGAAGTCAATTCCATGAGTCTGTAAAAATAGTTAACAAACCGCTGGAACAATGTAAAGGAACAGTATTTCTGCTCTTAAGAGATAAATAAGAACAATCCAATAGGTTGTATTTTAACATATTGCCACCCCCATACATAAGCACACTACTTTGAGTGGCTAGAAAAACTAACCTTGCTTGCTCAAACACAATATAAAAAATGTGATAATGATGAAGTACGTTAAATTTGAGGAGAGTGTTGTAGAAACGTGCCCCTTTTTGACATGGTCACCCCCACTTCTTGCCTGGTATTCAATGCAATTTTGACAGGAAGTACACCGGGTTCCTGCTAATCAGGTCCCCAGTGCCAGATTGCTTTCCCAAAACTGTACAATTGTTTCCCCAATTGGCAATACCTTTAGCACCCATTGTATGTCCCTAGTAAATGGTTCACACATTAATAAACCCACACTGATTCCAGTGATGGGTTTACATGCACACATAGGGCACCTTAGAAGTGCCTCCTGAAAACCTATGAACTACTACTGTGCTGGCTGACTGGCTCTGACCAGCTCGTCACCACAGACAAGTTTCTGACCTACAGGGGTGAGGGCCCACGCTCTACGGAGGTCAGGAACTAAGCCTTCTCCGGCAGAGGGTGTTTTACACCTCCTACAGAAGGGTGACCTTTATATTAGTACTCCAAGGCAGGGAGCTTCAAAGAGCACACAGCCTTTAGTATGCAAATCTGGCTTCCATCAGAGGTGATGCCCTCACACTCAGGCTAGTTCCACCCCTAAGGTGGGCTACTCTACATGGACACGAAAATTAAAAGTCTGCCATCTTTGTGATGGCAGAATTAGGAATTCTTGTACAGGAAGCGGTCTTATATAGGGCGCATAGTGAGACCAGGGGTAAGTAGCCCATTGGCTACTTCCCCACACTCCCCTAAATCTATTATTTAGGGGAGTCCCTAACACCAAGAAATCAGATCCTGCTGACCTGAAAGAAGAAGACGGACACTAAAGACTTGCAAAAGCAAGAACAGAAGACCAGCAACTGACCTGGCACCAACCCTGCCGGCCTGCCTGCTGTCCTTGATAATTGCGCAAAAGACGACACGTCCTGCAGCTGCCTGTGCCTCCAAAACCCTGGGAGGACTGCCAGCCCTCACCCAATTCCCAGGAACTCCCGTGGAGTAGCAGAGCTGCTCCCCTGCATCCTACAGGCACCTTCAGAACCGCTGCAAGGATCCCAACCACCAAAAACCCGGCACAGGAAAGCACCACTGCACCTGTGCCCCCTAGCCTTAGTTGAAGTGGTTTAACGGTACCAGTGTGGTCCCCAGACCCTCCAGATCCAAAGCCCACATTGGGTTTACCAACTGTGGACTTTCTGATGCCGCCTGCAGCCTCTTTGTGAAGGCCCCCTGTACCGCAAGTGTCTCCGGTAACAAAAACCTGATGCCTCAGGATATCTCTGCACCCGGCCGCCTGGCTGGTCTCCCAGTCCCAGCTTGCAGCCTCTTTTTGACAAGACAGATCCCCACTGACTTCAACGGGACACCCAACACTGTATTGCACCTCAGCACCCGCCCGCCCCAGTGCTGCCTAAGGTGACCTATTGGTGCTGCCTTGGACCCTTCCCCATACTCACATTAAGTACGGAAGATTGGTTCTGTAAGGCACTGTAAAGTACCTGTATGCAGTATATGCCTTTCTTCCATAGGATAACATTACCTCTTCAGAAATTGCACTAAGTGTCGACTTTTGAAAACAGTAAATATTTTTAAATTGAAACGTACTTACTTGCTTTTGATGATCTTGGTGGCTACATTTATATAAAGATATGTGTTATTTTTATAAAATTGGTGTGCATCTCCTTATTGAGTTGTGTGCAACATTTATTGACTGTGTGTATGCAGCAGCTATCTAACACTCCTCTCTGATAAGCCTAAAGTTGCTCGACCACCCTTCCCCGTAAGAGAGCACCTTGGGATTGCTAGAGCAAGCCCCTGTCCACTTATAAGGGATACCAGGACTCTTTCCACATTACACCTCATTTTGGTATACTATATAAAGAGCCAGCTCCTATAAGTGTTGCCAAATAACTGTAACTCTCTGAAGGCTATGGACCTAACCCAGCAAATTAATAACCATACCCACTGAGTGAGACATATGCTTGATATAATTTTCAGTCCCGATAACTGCAATAAAGTGAAACTGATTATAGAATTACCATGGGCTGATCATTGTCCTTATTATATTCAAAACTTATTGCAATTTCACTGGAACCATAATTCAGATCCAAAACAAAGTATCACTTCACCAGAGCGAAAAGTTATCAATCCTGACATGTTAAATTCTAAATTAAGAGTAAAAAAGGCCTGATGCTTGCATAATCACAAATATTTACGGAAAAGTAAATCTCCTCATCAACATTTTTAAAACCACCCTCAATGATATTGCTACTTATAAAAAACTTTACTATTAATCCTAAAGCTATCCTTGCTACTCCCCTGCACTTAAAATGGAGCAAAGACAGTTCTCAAAATTGGAACAAACATAAAAAAATAATACTTCACACAAAGGAATAAATAATATTACCTAGTGAGAACCACTGAAAAACTAGACTAATAAAACCAATAAGGCACAAAATGTTCCTAGCACACTATTTAAAGCTATTGAATCTCTTAACACCTCCTGGACGCCTGCCCTGCTTCTTTATTAAAAACAGTTAAGTCACAGGTAGCTCTGTCTTTTAATGACATCATCAACCATTCCCTTATAACAGCGATCATTCCCACCTCCCTAAAATAAGGCATTATTCGATCTATTCTTAAAAAATAGACTCTTAATCAAGAAGCTCCTTCTAGTCATTGGCCTACTTCATTATTAACTTACTTGGCAAAACTTTTAGAAAAAGTTGTTAATGTTCAATTACAGAACTTTGTAGAACTAATAATCTTCTGAATAAAGCACAAGCTGGTTTCAGGGTACTGAATCTCTTTTGATTTTGGCAACTGATGATCTGCGGATGATGGTCAATGGCAGTGAAGCAGTTATTTTATTCAATCTCTCTACTGCCTCGATACCATGGACCATCATATTCTCCTACAGGACCCAGAAAACTTTGAGATACGAGGGATCCACCATGAGCGGATAACATTCTTCCTTGAGAATAGGACACAAGCGGTCCAATTTGGTGTCTTAATGGCAAATGTCAAACCTTTGAGTCAAAGTTTATCAAGGATCAGCCTTACCACCGGCACATTTTAATGTCAATGTTAAATCTTTAACAGATGTACTAAGTCAATTCAATGTAACCACCTATTACCACACGGATAATATGCAATGCAACTAACAATTAGCTGGAAAAAATCTGGGGTCCTTTGACATTGGAAGCCACACAAACCTGGAAAAATAAAACATTTGTAAAAATGTCTGCATACATTACCAGATCTTTCCATTTCACTCTTTTCCCCCAAAGGAAGAGTCACTTCTTGACGTCTGTAACAGGCATATCAAAGAAAACCATTCAGAGACTGCTGAAATTTTTTAATACAGCTGCTAAAGCGACATTTCTCATAAAGAAATCTGAATTTATGTCCAACGTCATTTGCCAACTTCAGTGGCTGCCCATACATAAAGTAATTAATGTAAATCAGCTTATGTAAGATTAAACCTATTTCATGGTACAGTACTGAAACTTCTGAGGAAAGAAATCATAGATATGACTCTATAAAATTGTTGGGAATTACTATAACCAAGGACATTACATTGGGAGAGAAAGCATTCCAAATGTTATGGGCTCAACGCTGAAATAATATTCCCCTAAACATCTGTTTCAAGAAAAAACTGGTGTTTCATAAGATCCTCAAAACTTGGCTATTTAACCACAGCCTTAAACACATGCCCTAGGCTTTGTGAGTTACTTTTCTTGCACCTAGAAACTATCTGGGAATACTGGTGCTCTTTATTAATCCATAACCTAACAGCCACATTTTACAAACTACTCTAGCTATGGCAACAAACCTGCTGGAGACAACCGAGTGGTTCCATCATCATCTTTTAAAATAATTTCCCCAAACCATTGACATGTGGACACCCTAGTGTCATTTTGTATGTTCTATGCAGTAAAAAAGTGATTTGTATAAATGCTTGAATTAATATTGAAAACTGCAAATTCATCTGGGTAGTATTCCATAGTATAGGTTATTTTCTCAAAGAATGGGGGAAACCATATGCAAATACCGTCACTCCCTGGCTCCCTTACAGCCCAGGCTTACCCACCCCTCACAACCTCTCCTGGAATATCTATGTGTACCCCTTTATGTGTACAGACTTCAGCTGTCCCGTAGCTAGGTTCACTCTTTCTAAATTGCTACATATTTGCATAAGTACACATTAAGCAGCACCAAACCTAGTATTCTAAAATGCCTCAATAGATTACATTTAAGTTTGACGTATATATATTCTCAGGAGCCGTAACCATCAGCATAGGTGGGTGACCACACAAACCATACAATGCTCATCTTTGTCAATGTCAAGGCTGCCAACTTCAAGGAGCCACAAATACCGTTTGACAAGTATGCCATTTATGTCATTTAGAACTCTCAAATTAATGTTATCATCACTCAACTTGTTTGATAAATTGTATTTCTGCAATCCTAGAACCCAATTCCTGTTGCTTTCCCACATTCGATTTTGAAGAGGCTGCATTCTTTTAAAAACTACTGTAAAACGTGCTATTTGTTGTACAATATTTGGATTGTATTTGGAGAGGGGGGGTACTTGCTATCACATAGATTCTAAATTGTCACTATCCCTTCCTTCATTCATATAGCTGACATCTGTGGGGCTTGGGAAGGGTTTTTAGGTCTCACCTACAGACAGCTTTATCTGTTGAAAGATCTATTGTGTACAGTGTTAATACTTACAGTGATCTTTGGGTGAGCTCATTGCCCATCACTGGTTGACTTACGTGTCATGCTTCTTATCAGATTGCTTTCCTTTCTCTACTTCCATGTGTCCCTCTACTGGGGCATATCTTCTTTACCATCTTTTGATTGGATGACTTATATCCTCTGACTGACACTAGGGAACTACTTTTTTCTTTCAGCACTCAATAGGGAGTGGTTTTTTTCTAGCTCTCTCTCCCCACCCCCTGTGCTCCTGCAGGATTTCCCTTCCTCTCAACGTCCCACTCTGCTTTTTTTTTCCTAACCCACTCCCACTGAAAGCTCCACATCTGCTCACTGTTAAATGTCGCTCCCAGCCACTTGGCAGCACTAACATGTCCCCCTGTGTCCCCATCCTGCTTTTCGTTTTTTTACACTTGCATTTCTTTTCTTTTTCAAAGGGCCCTTACACCTGCAATTTGCTTCTGGGCTACTCCTTTCTCTGCAAAGCATTTTCACACACACTTCTGTTTTTTAACTTCCAGTTCCCAAATAGTTTTATTCAATATTGAAGCAGTAAATTAAAATTTATAATTTTATTAATTCAATTCCTTAGTTTCTTGTCAAATAGGTTTAGGACATCCAGAGTGTTCACAAGGGAGTTGGTAGATACTGTTGCCTAGTGCATCTTCAGCAAGATTAGAGATGACACTAGTATTGGAGACACTAAATCCCTTTTTAATTGAAGGCACTGGGGTTCACAGGCTCTCTAGTCACCAGGCTTCAACCTCTTACTCTAATAATCTGCATTTAATTTTAATCGAGACCAGTCCAGTTACTGCCAAATGCACATTCACCTTTCACTAAATTTCCCCCTTTTCTCGCTCCTAACATCTGCCTACCACCCATACAAAAATGGTGCACAAATTAAGAAAGTGTGTCAGAGGTATGCTAATGGTTGAAGACGCTAAACAAACACCTGGATAATATAACAGGTGTCTGTATGGTAATAAGCAATGGAAGGACATGACATCTGGACCTTGTGTTTGCTCTATCTGTAATGTATTTGCTATGTCTGTACGGTAGCACCTCCTAGAGGGACAGACTGTCACGGGGCCTTGACTCTGCATCTGTATGGTAACATGCCTGGGATCGACGAGAGGCTGAACCCTTGATTCCCTGAATCAGTGTGGCAACAAAATCACAGATTAGCCCAACTGTACCCTTGGAACACAACATAACACAAATGACCAGAAAAGCTCAAACATGCTTTCAATGGCTGTCATGTGATTCCGACAGCACTCAACATTAACAAATCCTCATACGGAGCACAAAAGGCAACTCATGGCACCGTCATACGCAAAACATGCCTCCAAACATCGAGCTGTCGAAGTGTTAGCCACCTTAAAGATAAATCAATTCACATCTCAATAACCACTTGCCAATAGAACGGCATCAAAGCCTCATAAAGAATAAAGATGTCTATAAGTGTACCAACCACCTGTAATGGAGTAACGGCCAACTGGTCACTGTTGAATGAAACATACTGCAATAACCTATAGCGCATACATACATTCTCATAAATGAAATGCTTCACACTGATCCATATTCTAATCATTATCAAATTAGTCCCAATAATTTAGTCTACTCCACCGATGCTGACTACCACCTAATATCACGAAAGACATCCAAATATATTATCAAAGGACCACTTCGATTCCAGAGAAAAATCTCATAGCAGTAAAAGGCACCCCGATTCCGATAGCGCTTCCAGTACACATAAATGATTGGAACATGCTACACAAATGCACTTAACATAACCTCACGGACCATGCTATCCTACATGACAGACTAAAATCAAACAGATAATGACAAAGTACCACAGCTGCCCATAATGTTCTCTCACCGCCACATTGACACGGTGCCCTGTCTGCCAGAGATGTCCTTCATAGTTCAAAGAAGAGTTGGGCTAACAATGAAAAAACCAAGAACTACTAAATTGGTGCCAAACTGCTGTCCTAGCCAAAACAATGTTACCCCATGTTCGGTCAGGTTCAGAGATTACCCCTCTGAACCTGACCGAATATGCAAGAGGGTCTGGGATGGTCCTTTTTGTATTAAAGTGTAAATTCCAGC
Source organism: Calotriton arnoldi (assembly GCA_963921515.1). Taxonomy (NCBI): domain Eukaryota; kingdom Metazoa; phylum Chordata; class Amphibia; order Caudata; family Salamandridae; genus Calotriton; species Calotriton arnoldi. The sequence continues at coordinate 2,013,208 of CAWUFW010000805.1, forward strand.
TTGATTGTCACATCCTGCATGATCGGTCTGCTGGCGCTTTTAATATGACACTTGGGGAGCATGTCAAAGAAGCCTCACCTGTCATGGGTGAATCTTAGCTGACACTTGGTTAGTGCCCTTCTTTTGTCTCCCTAGCCAGTCAGGCACCAAGCACAGCGGGTCTCTTTTGATATTACAGTGTCACAACCTGTTTGACAGGTCTGCTGGGTATATATATAACATTTGGGAACACTTCAAATGGTGGAAACAGAATGTCAAAACAATTTGTGTATACCCACTGTCTAGTTCTTAAAAACTCAGCCTTGTTATACCAGACTTCTGTCTCTGAGATTGTTGTGGGTATAGGCACTAAATCAAACTAGATTTTGGTGTTAGATTTGGGAGTACACTGGGATGACCATAGTATTCTCCTCACACACACCCCAAGTTTAGTATGGCAGAACTCTTCGCCACCTTGAAAATACCCAAAGTGGGTAGGGTTAGCCCCAGGAACCTTACACCATTGGTTTGGGCATCCCTAGGGGTCATTTCCACCCACAAGCTTGTGCCAGCCATAAATGTGGCATCTTCAAGCACTGGCTTCAGAACACTCCTGGACCTGAGGAGCATGAGGAGAGGACTGTACGTGATGTCTGCACCATGAGAACTCTGGCGAACTGAATCTGCTCTCTCTTTAGTACCCAGGACAAAGAAGTGGACTTCAAGGCTCATAATGCTGACCCACCCTATTCAAGCTCAAGGGATACAACAAGTTACAAAAGACCTTTCCTACAACTGCCCCGTGGCAACTGGACTGGACCCTCGTGCTGGCCCATGACTGCCACCCTGTGATCCTCTAAATGCCTCCCCTGAGGTCATGGGCGGCTTCAGAATTGTACTTCTGTGGTGGATTGGCACATAAAGGACACAAAAATCAGAAGATAAAATTGTTAGATCGTCCTTGAAATCACTTGACTGAATCTTTGCCTGGCACATGTGGTTGTCTGAATTACTGGGCCTTCTCTAATTAACCTCCTCCCCCTTTTGGTGTATAGTCACACAGCATTCTGCTGCCCTGGTGGCTAAACTGGTTTATCCTAATTATAATTTGCACATATATCTCTCACATACCCTCACCCATCATACCGCCAGGAGCTGCGTCCCATAACACGATAACCGCATCTGGGTGGTCTTCACAAACCACATGAAAATGCTTCCCATTAACGCTCAAAACAAAAACACCCTTCCAGTTAAACACCCCTGACGGTGAAGCTTGCTATCCGTTCGGGTAAGTACTTCAGCGCCCAACACAGGGGTAGTAAGCGCCGTACAAATGCTACAATCTGGCGTAGGGCCACAAGTGCCGTGAGCCACAGATCCCAACCCGCTTTGACCACTTTTTGTGTGCCACATCTGCACTCGTCACAACGGGCTGTCAACGTAGCCATCCATTATTGAGTGTCACAGAATTGTGGCTCACCATCTCCACCGTATACGCCCGGTAGTCCCTTACACCAATAAACCGCATGGATCGGCGCCGGTGAATCTCACGGCAACAGGCATACTGCCACCAACCAACCCTCCCCTCCAGGAGACCCTCTGATAGAGAACCGGAAGTCGGGGGTGGGCTTCAGGGATATGCAGAAAGACCATGCGTCCCCAGGCAAGCCAAGCACCGAGGCGTCCGCCCCTTAGACACCACGGGCGCACACGTGCCCGCTGTTGCCAACACCAGCTCCACTGTTTCCCAGCCTGGTCCGCGCTCTGACCGCTCGCAAAGCTGATCTGTGAAGGCTCCCCCTTTCCTCTGGACTCACCCCTGCGTGTAATCCAAACCCCTTTTGTTCTGAGCCCTCTTTTACCGATCTGAACCCCTCACCCCATCTCGTTCAACCCCTTGATACATGGCCTCGGTGTAAACATGCGGCACTTCATTGCCTCCCCTCTCGGTGTGAACCCCGTTTCCTCGACCAGAACTCCCGCCCCATAGGACCCCACGGGTCTGCACCCTCCCCAAGTCTGATCCGTGCCTGAACCTCACTTCTGAACCTCCCTCCCCGCAGTCACAGGCGAGCCCCAGCGCACCGGGTACCGGGGATTTTCAGGGGCAGCAGCTGTTACCTGGAAGCCGGGTGAGGATCGCTGAGGGTGGGAGAGAAAGGTTCGCCTCCTCGGGGCGGGACTGTCGCGCAGCCAGCCTCCCATGGAGGGCGGACCGAGAAGTTAGGCAGCCCAACCTCTAGGGGTGGAACCAGCAAGCACCTTCCCCTTTGGGGGCGTGAACAAAATGCAGCCACACACACCCCTTTCACCGTGGGCGGGTCACACGTTCACCCGGCAGACGCCCCTTTTTCTGTGGCGGCAGTGGTGCGTCGTTGGGTCTTCCTCGGTGCAGTGTGGGACCAGTGTGTAAAACCCACATACATGTAAAGACCCGCATCAGCACTAGAACTCCCCATGCCCTTCCGCAGGACCAGGGTGGAAAATGAACCCTATTCTTTGGACGGCTTCTCCCCCACGGTCTGACGGCGCCCACGGGTGGTAACAAAGTGCGAACCGCGTTCTTCGAACGGAAACAAGGTCCCTCCGTGCTCCATCCGCCCCCTTCACCCCGAAGGGTGCAAGAATAACATATTCCTTCAGCCACACCATCCGCCTCGAATTAGGAGGTATACATCCTAGTCGACCCTCGACAGGGAGAGCTAGCCAACTATTAGGAAGGAAGGCAGAGACGAAGTGGACCGACACGCAACCATACAAGGGCGTTACACAGGCCGCTGCAGCCATGCGGTGTACGGGGGGAGGTGCTTCCATTCAACCGAGGGGCCTATAACCTATTCTCCCATGCGCCAAGTATTGCTAAGGTACTCTGGCGCCAAACCTCAAACATGCACATTTTCGTGCAGATCCCTGCAGAGGGAAGCAAGCATTCGTAGAGCCAATAGATCTCGCCTATGCAAGTGCTATTGACTTTGTCGATGTGTTTTAGCTATGTTGTACACCAGCGTGCCTGCTGTTCAGCATGTCTAATAAAAGTTAGTGTGGTCGAGAAGAGTGGGGGTGGAGTGGCATAGACTGGGGTACAGTGGGGTGGGGTAGAGTAGAAAGTCGTAGTGTGGAGTATTGTAGACTGGACTGGCATAGAGCGAAGTGTCGCGGAGTGCGGGGAACATAGAGTGGAGTGAAGTAAAGTGGCATGGAATGCTGTCAAGCGAATTGCGTGTAGTGGAGTACACTGTCGTGGAGTAGAGTATCGTAGATTGGATTGTTGTAGAGTGGAGTGAAGTGGGATAGAGGGAATTGCATAGAGTGGCGTCTCGTAGAGTAGGGTAGAGGAAATTGCATAGAGTGGAGCAGAGTGTTGTAGAATTGAGGGGCATAGAGTGGTGTGGAGTGGAATGGCAAAGAGCAGAGTGGCATAGCATAGAGTGGAATAAAGTGTCAGAGTGGAGTGTTGTAGAATTAAATGGCGTAGAGTGTCATGGATTTGCGTAGAGTGGCCTATAGTGAAGTGACATAGAGTGGAGTGGCTAAAGTAGATTATGCATGGTGTGTTAACACACTGCCATTACAGACAACACATTTTCAATTGAAACAATCATTACATTTGCACATACAGTTTTACTGATAAAACTATACAGTGGACAAAAGAGAATGTGTTGATTTTTTTTTTTGATCGTAGTAAAATATGTTTCCACCACACTTAAGACTTACAAAAAACTGAGTTTCATTTGAGCTTTCCTAATTCTGATATATTTGCACAGTTCATTCACATACATTTAAGTTTTGTGTGCTAGAACATTTTTTTTTCTTCAACCCCTAGTATCAAGTAAGATTGTCACAATAATCCTCTCACTTTGAAGTCAGGGAAAGAAAAGTAAACACCAAGCTCCCTCTAAAGACAGAGCCTGACATTTGGCTTCTCTCTTTGAATGCGCATTAAATTTGACAAGAGAAGAACAAAATGTAAATACCTGGAGCACTGGTAAACAGGCTATGCTCCACAGGAGGGACAAAGACATGCTGGACAGCCTAAAACAAAATAAAGCCAGGAAATCGAAAGCAAGTAAATGCTAGTTCCAAACCACAAATTAAATGGTAAGCAATTGGGAGGAATGCATTCCCAAGGAACCTTTCAGAATGTCTCCAAGAAGTCTTTTTGCAACCAGACAGCACCGCTGTCTGGTAGGCTTCGACCTATAAAGGTTAAGGGGTAATGTGAAAAAAGGTGTGTTTTTCTTTATTTAGCTTACATAGGAAATTTTGCCCACACCTATAGCCCAAATCAAGGAACAGGTTTACGCCAAACTTAGTGTGAAAGTAGACCGTTTCTCAGTAAGTGTACTTTTGTTTATGTGGATAAATACATTCAGTTTTTTAAAATTAAAGTGTTTTAAAAAGTTGTTGAGGGAGCTTTAAAGGGTTAATACTTGTATATCTGTACAATTTAAAATTGGCATTTGTCATTCACGACTTGTGTCAACCACATTTTGAATTTTTTGACAGTTGTGATTGCAGGGTTTTGAATTTTTATGTGCTCTCTTGAAAACTGCAAATTGGAAGAAATAAACTTTAATTCACGTTTTTTGCGGTGTGCGGAAAAAATACCAGATACATGGGTAGGAGGCACCCTCTGGGGTGCAACCCCAAGGGAGTGCTGAGGGTTACCCAGAGGTGTGAAAAACTCGAGTCCTAAACTAGGAGAAAATGTAGAAACCAGTGCACAGTTTGCCACTCAAAAAGCAATTGTGATCTCACCAGGCACCATTTTAGGAGCCATATTTGATCGCCATTTTGTGAATGATTTGAAAATCAGGTATGACTTGTTGTTTTTATATGTTGGTTAAACAAAATTACAGGGAAGGGAAGAAATACCTAAGTGTCTAACCCCAGCGCACAGGAAGTAGAGACCTAGACACATCAAAAACACAAGGATGCCCGAAGCTGGTTGGGCGCAGGGCGGGCCCTAAGGGTTGGTGTAAGGAAGCAGGCTTTTTGAAAGTTTACCCCCACCTTTTGCCTCCATTTTGACTATTGGATACTGGTGCAATAGCTCTGAAATTTCCTGATCACTGTTAAACAGAACTCAGTGCATGTGTTCTGACCCTTAAAATGGTGCATGTTTAATTGGCTTGTCCCAAACTGCCATATGCAAAAACAATTGATGGACGTAATGCTGAACAATGTTAAACACTCACCCCTAGTACAGAGATCTGGGCCTAAACCCATTGTTTTTTTGCTTACCACACCGACCCAGTTTGGACTTAGCCATATACAAATCAGTCATGACCCTGCTCCCCATGGGAACAGTTCAGCCCAAAACTGCCAAGCCCTCCTTGGACCGGCAACAAACATCCTAGGACCGGTTTTGGGATATCACTCCTCATCAGCCAGGTTAGCTTGAATCCAGTGGTATGGCGAGCACGGTACTCATGTCTGGGCATCCCCGTCCCACTTGGAGTGACATATGCAAAAAGAACAATTGATGGATGGAATGATGAACACTGTCAGTCTACCCCAATACCGAGATGTGGGCTTAAATCTTTCGTTTTTTTGCTCACCACGCCACTCCAGTTTGGACTTAGCCATATGCAAATCAGTTTTGACCCTGCTCCCCATGGAAACAGTCCAGCCCGAACTGCCAAGCCAGGTCCTCCCTGGACCTGAAACAAGCATCCTGGGACCGGCTTCGGGGTATCACCCCTCATCAGTTAGGATAGCTTGAATCCAGTGGTATGGTGAGCACGGGACCCACTTGTGGGCATCCTCGTCCCACTGTGTGTGACAAATGCAAAATTGACATTTGATGGACGAAATACTGAGCAATGTTAAACACTCACCCCAGTACAGGCTGGCTCCAAACTGGAATGGCATGGTGAGCAAAAAAACGATGGATTTAGGCCCAGATTTCTGTACTGGGGGTAAATGTTTGACAATGTTCAGCATTCCGCCCACCATCTTTTTGTGTTGAGCGACGAAGTCCCGGGCACACGTAGTTGGGGTTAAAGTATGGTCATAGAATGTTCAGTGTCCAATAACAGAATTTGTGGTCAACACCAGAATGATGAGTTGCAGTAAATGTAATTAATGTGGCACAAAAAAGCAACCAGCCGACACGTGTTTCGTCACCAATGGGAGTGATCCCGTGACTTCTTCAGGGCTGTATGGGTAACGGATATCACTGGGATGGGCCACAAGCCGGTGATAATTCCAACCCGGCTGGGTGTCCAGAAATTTGAAAAAGTTGGAGGACGGTATCAGGAATCGATCATGGTGTCCACAAGCAGAGTGAGTGAACGCGAGTCTAAGGTAAGCGATCGCGATTCTTCACAAATTCAGTGTAAGCGTATTAGGCGCCGTTTGGCGGCAAAAACCAACGGTCCAGTATTCGGCGTGAGGGAGGCGGGTAGGCCTGACCACGAGGGTCCGTTTAGCGGCAAAAAACAACGGTCCAGTGTTCGGCGTGAGGGAGGCGGGTGGGCCTGACCACGAGGGTCCTGAGTAGTTGGAGATAGACGGTGTAACACTGGTGCTGAGTCGCTATCCGGACATCCCAGTGGCCCATCCCAGTGATATCCGTTACCCATACAGCCCTGAAGAAGTCACGGGATCACTCCCATAGGTGACGAAACACGTGTCGGCTGGTTGCTTTTCTGTGCCACATTAATTAAATTTACTGCAACTCATCATTCTGGTGTTGACCACAAATTCTGTTATTGGACACTGAACATTCTATGACCATACTTTAACCCCAACTACGTGTGCCCGGGACTTCGTTGCTCATCCTATTTTGTGGGTTTCTGGACTCACATAACTACGGGGGTTTTGAGGTGTTTTGTTCCCCCGACCTGGTAGCACCGTACACACACGTGACCTTGCCAAACATATGCATAATTTAGCTTGAGCGCCATTCTCCCTGTCATTACTGAAAAATCCTCACATCGACACAATATCTTTTTGTGTTGCTATAGTCACCCCAAGTGAGAAGGTTATGCCCAGATGTGGGTCCCATGCGCACTATGCCATTGGATTTCAGCTAGCCTGGTTGATGAGGGGTGATACCCCAAAACCGGTCCCAGGATGCTTGTTTCTGGTCCCAGGAGGACCTGGCCCGGCAGGTCCAGCTCGACTGTTCCCATTGGGAGCATGGTCAAGACTGATTTGCATATGGCTGGTTCTAAACTGGAATGGCATGGTGATTAAAAAAAATTGAATTTAGGCCTTTATCGCTGTACTGGGGGTGAATGTTTGACAATGTTCAGGATTCCGTCCATCTTTTTGTGTTCCAAACTGGCATAGCCTAACTTACCTGAAAGTCCCTAATATATATTACCCAGAGTACCTAGGGCCTGTAAGTTAGAGCGTCCCCCAGGGACTGCAGCACTTGTTATGCCACCCTAAGTGGGATGAGGTAAAACGTGGCTCCCAGTCTGCCACTGCAGACTGGAAAGGCAGTTTTAATCTGTTTTCTCAACTTTGCCATTTCAGGTAATGGCAAAGATCAAACCTCCCCTTTTAATATATGTAAGTCACCCCTAGGGTAGGCCTAACAAGTCCTAAGGCAAGGGTGCCATATAATAAAAAGTGGAATGTGTACTTTTATATGTTTCAGAAAGAAAATCCCTAAATTGTAATTTTTGCAGTGAGAAGGCTAGTAGCCCTATTGGCAAGTACAGAGTTACAGACTGACACCTCAGCCGTGCTAGCTTCTGAATGAGACCACTAAAGTTGATACTGTAAGGTATCAAAAGCATCAGTGCATTAAGTCTGATTTAATGGTTAAATCAAATTTAATGTCACTGGTGGGCAAAGTGCAACTTTAGAAGTTGCCACTTAAGTTGCCCAAGGTTTCCAGTGCCCGTATACTGTTGTACTCAGGGTTTGTCCTGCAGACAGCTTTCTGCCCTCCAGGGGAGACTGCTAATGACACCCAGAAAAGGAAACAATAAAGGGTTGCCACTGGAAGAGGTGTTACCTCCCCCAGGCAGGAAGCCACATTGGTGTTAGCCTAAAAGTCGAAGCTGCCTTTGAAGGGCAAATAATAAACACATGGGAAAGGTGTTTAGGTAGACAAGAAGGAGAGGGCAAACCTGTTGTCAAACCGTTGTTTCAGTAGGTAGTAGCCCCCTTGATAGCCTCACCCCTGGGTTGTTCTAGGAAGATCTGGATGCCAAGAGAGTGGTTCGGCCATCTTGGAAGTGGGAAGAATGGTGCATCCTGGGGTAGCCAGATGCTGCACTTCCCAGGATGTGGTCATCATCTTAAGTAGCAAATGCATCAGCTTAAGCAGCATTTGATTTTATGGCATGACACAGAGGCTAACATTATGGACATCTCCTTTATTGCCAAGCTCACCGCAGCAACAATTAAAGAGTCTAGAACGTCAATAACATTCTAATAACTTATAAAAATCCTCCAACACGCCGCATTCTGCCTTCTTTGTTGCTGCTGCTCACAGATAAGTACATCTTCTACCAACTATCTTGTTGTTAGCTCTTTATGCCAATTAACCTACTTAAGCATAGAGACCCTATCTCCTAACTATAATGTCCCTCCCTCGTGCACCTCTAAAATATTGCAATTTATTGTTTAGATTAATGTTTGTTATTATAACGTATCGTGGGGTAAGGTGGGTAGTGCCTTTTGATACCAACAACCTTAACTTTATCGACATGGGCTGAGGTGTTCCAACACCTGCACCCGATCCCACGCAATGCCTCTTTTGGCCCTTTAAGGTTGAAATTGATCCAGCGGGTCGGTCTCTCCGTCGAGACCGATCTCGCGCTTCACTTAGGCCTTTAAAAGCAAATAAAGGACACGCCCGTTGCTATGGCAATGGTTCTTTTATTGACAAACGACCCGTCAGCCAGACTCAGTAACCTGAGACCTACTCGCGGAAACTAATACCCAGAGGCCGACGAGTGCGCTGAGCGATGTCGCGTGCCTCACCGGCCTCGAAAATAATAACCAACAGGCTCCGAGGCCAATTAGCAAGAGCAGCGAACGTCGAACAACGTGTCATGCGCCTAACCAGCCTCAAAAATAAAAAATAATTGAACATTAAGGCTTACCAGTGACTCGCGAGACGAGTATTCAATGAATCTCCCTCTCCCATGCACCGCAGGCTGCACAGCCCTAACAAGCATTTGCAATCAATAGGTCTCGCAGTTACGCAAGTTTGAGCTATTGGCATTGTAAATGGCTATGCCTTTTATTTTGGTATTGGTTTTTAAAACATAAATAAAAGACATTGTCATTTATAATGTCAATAGCTTAAATTCGCGTAAATGCGAGACCTATTGCATTGTAAATGCTTGTTAAACCAGTGATGAGCTGCATTTCTGATATATGCTCATAAATCCTAGCGTGCAAACTGCTGTTGCTAAGAAGGAAGCCATCATTCAAGGTGCCACACACAATGTGAGGCCTCTTGTCGGCGATGGAAAAACAGGAACTCTGCAGTTGTAACGGGCCCCACGTACAGGAACTCCTCGGTTGTAACGGGCCCCGCGTACAGGAACTCCTCGGTTGTAACGGGCCCCGCGTACAGGAACTCCTCTGTTGTAACGGGCCCCGCGTTTGTAGGAGTTCCTGCCACTTCTATCGAGCCGCGCGCTGCACAGAGGTGCTGACAGTCACAAACTTATAATGAGAAGCATCGAAATACGAGTCTGAAAAGCCAGGGTCGCCGGCTACCTAAAAGGACTGCCACAAGGTACTCCAGGTAACATGGCACCAAGTAATAATAGTGGAAGAAGGCACCAGGAATGTGGTATAAAGAGCAGTGTCATGAGTGGATCTTGCGTTAGATGGAAGCAGAGAACGGACCCATTTTTATATGAAGTGCAAAGAAAGTTGTCATACTTTTTTGGGAGATTTTGGTGAAATGTCTGGCATCTGTCAGATCACTGGATCACCAGAGAAGCTCCTGAAGATAGTACATGAGCTGGGCGAGTAAATGTGCTTTTTGCAGATATATCTGCACACCTTGGAGGCCAAAGGATACACTTCTAGCAAACTGCAAAGATTGTGGATGCGCCTTCTGCAGAAATCTGAGATGCACACGCAGCCTGAATCCTGAAGCAGCTATAGCATGGAGGTGATGTGGCTTAACGGCTGCGCTGCTGACCTTGGAACTGGGGGACCAGGTCTGAGTCCGTTTAGTCTCTTAGGCTGAACATCCTATGATTTTGGGCAAATCGTTTATACTGCCCGGGCCTAAAAATAATTCTGACCTCGTGTAATGTAATCTGGGGCTGAGGCAAAGCGCTCTGGTGCCTTTAGGACACGTGAAAATGCACCAGTCACAGGGATTCACATGCAATAAATCATCCGACTGGTTTATTTTGCTAGGTACGGAAATACGTGCGCGCAGACCGCAGTTCACATATTGCATTTCCAGTGTATACGAGAGCTCACGGCTAGATGAAGCCGGGGAAGTCCGCCATAAAAGTGGAACAAGTAACATCTGTATTTTTTGTTCGCCCACAGAACAAAATCCGGTTTAATTCGCTGGCGAAAAATAAAACTCAAGGCATCCGGATTAGTGCCTGTCCTTCAAGTACACCCCAGTCACCTCCTTGGTGACCGCCTATGGCCGCTTCTTTTCTAACCGCAGGGATGTTTGCTTCAATTACAGGTCACCGGTTCTACTCCTAGTAAGACAGCTCGGTTGGTTAATGTGCGCGCTGCAGAGACCTCCCTGTTAACTGCAGCCCATGGGTTGCCATATTTAGCAAGCTAGTTTATAAGGCTCCTCCCACCTGCTATACAGTTCAGATCTGTGTATAATCTGCGGTTTTCCCATTCGGATCGCGGCATGTCCGCCTTTCCATTTCCAAAGGTCAATAAAACAGAACCCCCACAGACGTTCCATTTAATAGTAATAGCACCTAATAACAGCCCAGTTTGTGGTTTGCGCTGTATAGGCTGTGCTCAGTAGTATTATGGGGTACATTCCTGTAGGCAAACATCACATTTTAGGGGCACTCACCATTTTTCCATGGCGACCTTGAGCTGTGCGCAGGGGGTCTCGGGCGATTCCGGTGCTTCCTGGGTGGCCTGCGGCGTGTGGGTCTCGCTGTCAGACATGCTGGAAAGTGCTTCAGTTTTATGCTGGGTCTTTTTATGCTTTTCGGTGTCACCTGTTTACTCTCCGCCGTCTGTCCGTCCACTGCTTCCTCCCTCCGCTCGCCAGGGCCTGCCTCGCACGCTCCGGCTCTCCACTGGACTGAGAGGAATCGTTCTGGCACCGGGCTCGGCACAGATCCCGCCGACATGCTAGCATCGGCGAGGGCCTCAGAGAACTGGTGCTCGCGACCCTCTATAGCCACCCGGACGCCGAAGATGGGCCCTGACGCCAGGGGAATGACACCCAACCACTCCGGGGCGCCTTGGTTAGATTCCTGGTCCCAGTGATCGGATCAACGTTCGAGGCGGATCCATGAGACCACGAAGGAGCCACCCTGGAACCGATGATGGGCCACTAGGGCGGACTGATACCTCCAAACTATGCAGACCCTCCTTGCCCCCCCCCCCTGCGGATGCTCATGCACGGTGCCGTCACAAGTGCAGCGGGGGCATTGTCTAAGCGTGTGAAACTGAAAGCGCGGTGGGAGCGCACGAGACTCCGTGAGCGTGCACATCGGCTGTCCCGGCGCAAGCTGAGGATCGCCAGAGAAGACACGCCATCTATCCGTGCTGAGGCTGAAGCGCCCCTCCTTGCCCCCCCCCCTGCGGACGCCCATACACGGAGCCGTCAGGAGTGCAGCGGGGGCATTGTCTATGCGCGTGAAACTGAAAGCGCGGTGGGAGTGCACGAGACGCCGTGAGCGTGCACATCGGCTGTCCCGGCGCAAGCTGAGGATCGCCAGAGAAGACACGCCGTCTATCCGTGCTGAGGCTCCGAGGCTGAACTGTTCTTGAGCCTGGCACGCACCAAAACACGCTCCTACGGCAGCACGGCCAGCATGACGGCGGCCGCCTGGGCAGAGAGGTACACCGAGCACCCCGTGAGCTCTGGGGACACGCTGCAGGGCATCGCGCTGAAGTATGGCGTAACGGTAAGGAATGCGGGGAGGGAGTAGCTGTATGGAGGGGGCGTCGGGGGCTGAAAGGTTCTGCCGCGATGCCTTCGTCCTGGCGGGGGAAGGAAACGAAGTCTGTAGTCCTGGAAGAATATAGTGGGGGTCGGCAGATGGCGCAGGGCTGGCTGACACTGGAGGGGGTGCAGGGACAGCTGGGAATTGGAGAGGAGCGACCTGGTGAGATACGCAGGAGGGTATGTGGCAGTTGGAGGAAGCGCTCGCCCAGGCAAGTACTACTCACGGCGAGTACACTGTGTGCTACCGGGGCCGCTGCTCTCTTTGCACCGTCTGCCGCCGCGTGTGCTCTTCTGCTGCTGACAATAAATAACAAGCTGTCCACACGTGTTCACGTAAGCGCGGCGCGCACAGACAGGAGATGTGCACGCGTATGGTGCGAGCAGGAGTTGTAATAACGCCGCGAGCCGTACGTGTGCACATCTCCTGTCTTTCCATACGCATGCACATGTCCTGTCCCGCATCGCTAAGCAAGTCGACAACAATAGATCTCGCTTAGCGAGCAGCGCATGGCACTGCATCGCTAGGCGAGACCTAATAAAAAAGGGGGGGGGGGGAAATAGATCACAGCATTAAAATAAAGGAAGGACGCAGAGCCTGTCATCATGTCCCTTGACCCCTCAGTAAGTACCATGGAGGATAGAATGAAAGGGCTGATAAATAAAGCTATAAATAAAGTAATTGGGTCATTAGATGACACAATCAATAAAAAACTGGAGGCCCTCTCCCAAAAAGGATGGCCAACTGCTAGCAAAAGACACCCTGAAGGGGCAGACGGGGCGAATAAGGCCCAGAGAAAAAGAAGCGCAGGGGATAACATAACAAAATGGGTTAACAAATTGAAATGATCTAACCAAGTGACATCACGCATTGGCGGTAAATCAGACGGTGACCTGGGTGCTACAGATGGGCAAGAAAAAGGCCCAGCCACTATCCTCATCGACAGCGATGATGATTTGGAGGACGATATTAACTTGTCCACTCCTCCGACTTGGATGCAGACATTGAGGAAACTGAACAAGAAAATATTGAAGCAAGTGGCGACGCACCAAAGGCTTTTGGGTAAAAAATGGGCATCATGGACTCATCTGGAGAAAGTATGTTCTATCCACTCCTCATCAAACACCCTCTGTCCCCAGAGTGGACCCTTGCTCAACATATTGCAGAGTACCTCTCCTTTTGGCTTTGCAAAAAAAAAAAAGAAGTCCGATCACGCTTGAGATCTGAATGCCCACGCCCCTCCTTGCCAGACAAGGTTGCCTCTACCCTAGAACTAGACCCAAAGGTGGTGGCATTTATTGCTAAAGGAGGGAAAGACCCAAGGAAAGGTATTGATAAATGCCTAAAGTCATGCCAGGACCGCCTACTTGTTATTATCGGCCCACTTACAAAAATGTTCGAAATAGCTGAAGGGGCCTACCTTGATGATTCTCAAATTGACCCAAAGGAATTGCGCCAATGGGCGCAAAGAGCCATCTGTCTCCTAGGGAACGCCAACACAGCCCTTTCAAATGAGAGAAGGAAAAGTGTTCTGCTCAAAATAGACCCAAAGCGAGTGGAACTGGCCACGAAAGAAGGAGGAACAGAGTCTCAAGGCCTACTCTTTGGAGATGATTTCATTAGACACATGGCAAAATACGTAGGGGTATTCAGCTCCATCCAAACTTCCCTGATGGACATCAAAAGAGTTTTTGGCAGGGAGGATAAGGGGTCTGTTCCCCGGCCGTGGCCAAAGCTCTATAAGACCGTACATGGGACGAGGCCACAGATTTAGACAACCAGGCTTTGGCTCGTACTCCACCTTCGACCCACAGAAACAAAGAGCTCGTGGAAGAGGACTAAGAGGCGAGAGGAGACAAAGAGGCTTTTCAGCAGGTAAGAAATACCAAAGACCTTTCACATACCCATATAAAGGTGGGAGGGAGACTGGCCCAATTCTCTGGGAACTGGAATATGGTGACCCAAGACCCTTGGATCTTATAAACAGTAAGGGGATACAAAATCAAATTCATTGCAACCCCAGTACAAAGAAAAATGCCCCGGGGAATGGTATTCTCACACAAAGATACACTCCTAGTATCACAGGAAGTAGAGGACCTAATAACCAAAGGGGCATTTCGAGAAGGCACGCATTGTGAGTTCATGAGCAATATCTTCTTGGTAGAAAAGAAAGGCAAAGGGTTAAGACCAGTGATAAACTTAAAAGAATTGAACGACAGAGCAGATGGAGAACTCACTGCGCCCCGCTGCTCTTCCTCCTGTTTATTGACGTGGGGGCCTTCCATGGTCAGGGTTGGGGAGTATTTCTTAATATATTATCATGGGAATTGTCCCCCTCCCTAATCCCTCCCATTCTACCCACCCCACTCCAGTTCTTGGTTTTCTTTCTCTTTCATAGTCTTTTTGATAGAGCAGTCCTTGACGGGGGAAGATGCTTTATTAGATGCCAAAACATTATCTCTAGCTTAACTGTTTCTTCACAGATTATATTAATACCTGTTGGCTCTGTGGTTCTTATAGCATTGATGGATATCATCCCTTATGTGTTAGAAATCATTACATTTGCAGCCTCCTCTCTTGATGCTTTCATTTCCAATGTAGATGTTATAAGTCATTGCTTGTTTGCGAAATTAATAAAAGAGATTACAAAGACAAAATAATTGAACAAATGGGTGGTTTAACACCATTTCAAAATGGAAGTAGTACACCTCCTAAGAGACATATTAAGAAGAGGGGACTGGCTAACCCGTTTTGGCCGCCACACCAAAAATTCCTTCAGTTCACCTGGGGCCGGGAAGTTTGGCAGTTCTGCAGCCTCCCATTCGATCTATCCTCAGCCCCTTGGTACTTCATCAAAGTTCTTTGCCCCGTAGCGGTATGGCTCAGAACAAGGGGAATAAGACTAATAATCTACTTAGACGACGGCCCAATCCAAGGAAATGTTATCACGCCACACATACCTTACCATAAACCTATTAGAACATTAGGGTTTATCATAAACAAGAAAAAATCTTACATAGTCCCAAGCCATGAAACACAGTTTCTGGGCTTTGTCCTAAACACATCACGAGCAGAATTAAAATTACCTGGGGAAAAGCTAAGGAAACTGCGTAAAGAATTGAGAAAAATATTAGGGAAAAAGGAATTTCATCTAAGAATTCTAGCAAGGATTCTAGGTCTTCTATCCTCAATGATCCAAGCTATCTACCCAGGTCCCTTATACTACCGAGCTCTCCAAAGACTAAAAGCCAAAACATTAAGACTAACCCAATCCTATTCACAAATAATAGCCCTAGAGTCGGACTCAAGGAAGGAAATATTCTGGTGGTTAAAGAATGCAGAAGCATGGAATGGGAGAGCCATCTTCGGGGAAGAACCAGAGATAGTGATAGATTCAGAGGGGAGCTTAGAAGGTTGGGGTGCAAGATGCGGCAACTCAGCTGCAGGGGGCCGCTGGACAGAACTGCTTGGAGTTACTAGCAGGCACCTTTGCAATTCGCTGCTTCACCAAAGACTTAATTAAATGTCCTGTAATGTTGCAGATAGGCAACGTATCGGCAGTCAGATATGTCAACAAAATGGGGGGCCCTCACTCTTACGGGTCTGGCGGATTTAGCAAAGTTCTTCTGGGGTTACTGCCTGAATAAAGGCATTTCAGTAGTAGCAGAACATATTCCGGGCCTGAGCAATGGGGTTGCGGATTGGTTCTCCAGGAATTTCAGAGGTTCCAGCAATTGGAGGTTACACAAGGGAATCTTCCGCAGTATCCAGTTAATATGGGGACCCTTCGGGGTGGATCTCTTTGCAGACAGACTGAACACTCAATTATCGAAATTCTTCAGCTGGAAGCCGGACCCTCAGGCATTGGGGGTGGATTCCTTCCTTCAGAATTGGAAGGGACAAGCACCTTATGCTTTCCCTCCATTTGTCATGCTACCAAGACTATTGCTGCACGTCTGCAGGAACAAAGAAATTACTGTGATAATAACACCCCTCTGGAGATCCCAGGCATGGTTCCCAATCTTACTAGAAATGAGTATAGACCTATCAATCTTAATGTGGACATTCAGGGAAATAATCACAGGTCCAGAAGGAGAATTACACCCTCTTGTAGAGCAAGGTCTTCTGACACTGGTGGCCTGGAGGATTTCAGGAGAGAGTGGCAGATCGCAGGCCTTTCGGCAGATGCTTTCAAACTCATATCGGAGTCATGGGCACCTCGCACAAGAAAAGCATATAGACTGGCTTGGGAGAAATGGGTTTGTTGGTGTCTTAGATGGAATTACAATCCCGTTTCAACTGATTTAGTACATGTAGTCAACTATTTGTCCAAACTATTCACATCAGGACTCTCTTATA
Source organism: Calotriton arnoldi (assembly GCA_963921515.1). NCBI lineage: Eukaryota > Metazoa > Chordata > Amphibia > Caudata > Salamandridae > Calotriton > Calotriton arnoldi. The sequence continues at coordinate 2,029,647 of CAWUFW010000805.1, forward strand.
GAACACTCAATGTTTACAGGTCAGCTATTCCAGCAGGCCACTGTCTGGTAGATGGAGTTTCTGTAGGACAAAACTTACTAACCAAAACAATTATGCAAAGTATGCAGGTCCTAAACCCACCTTCTGCTAAATATGCTGCCTTATGGGATGTAAGAGATGTTCTACAGGTTGGGGTGAAAATTCTAACTTATCCCTAAAACATATACCCTACAAACTCACAGTTTTACTCTGCCTGGTATCTTTTAGGCGGACCTCAGACGTAAAGGCCTTAGACATCACCAGCAGGGCCTACCAACCCGAAGGGATTTGCTTCTACTTAAAAAGACGAATCAAGACTATGTCAACCTCAGTATTCTACCCTTTCTTTGCTCAGAATGAAAGGCTTTGTGTGGTGAAATGCTTGCTGGAGTATGAGGGAAAGACTGCAAATCTGAGAGGAAATACAGAACAGATGCTATTATCCTATAGACCACCTCATAAAGCAGTTTCTTCTCCCACCTTAGCAAGATGGGTCAAGGAGGTAATGAATAAGCAGGTATAGACACTACTGTGTTCAGTGCACATTACCTTAGGGACGCCTCAGCCGAAAGAAAGCTTTCTTTCTAGAGGGAGGTCTACAAGATATCCTTAGAACTGCGGATTGGTCCAATGAAACTATGTTTAAAAGTTGTTATTAAATGCACTTTAAACGTGCATAATGATAGCCTCCGTGTCATGCCATAAAATTTAGATTTTTCACAGCCTGATGGGCAGAAAATCTGGATTTTATTAAACACACGGAGGCTAAGATTATCCCTCCACAAAATACCCTCCCTAGTGGAGTAAATATTACTGACTGTATTTCATTTTTATTTTTTCAGAATATAAACAACTTTACTGAGGAAAGCCTTCTAGTTTGGACATTAAAAATATAAGAAGTTATCCTGTTCGCAACACCAATAAAGAAGGCAGAATGCTACGTGTTGGAGGATTTGATAAGTTATTAGAATGTAATTAAAGTTCTAGACTCTTCAATTGTTGCTGTTGTGAGCTTGGCAATAAAGTAGATTTGCAAACTCTTAGCCTCCGTGTCTTTAATAAAATCCAGATTTTCTGCCCATCAGGCTGTGAAAAATCTAAATTATGGCTGTATAATCTCAATGGTCTAGATTTAAAATACAATGCTCTGCTGCTCGCAACCCATCATGTCAAATGCTGGAATGCAATGTTGTCATGTCCATCGTGTCTAGCAAAAGGTATCTTCCCAATAAATATCATAATTGCGTTTAAGAAAATCAGTGGTGTCCTTTAAATATGCAGATAGTGTTACGACAATGGTTCTTATGAAAATAAAATTTATAAAGCGCAACAATTACCTGGGGGTATCTAGGCGCTAAGCGGACACTACAGCTAGGAGGATCCAGAGAAACCAAAGTTATTTACTGAAGAGCCAGGTTTTCAGATGTTTCCCGAAATCTAGCAGATTTGTCTTAAGTTTAAGTTCTGTCGGAAGAGAGTTCCATAGCCTTGAGGTGCATACGATGAAGCCTCTCTCACCCCAGTTAGCTTTTTTAAATCTGGGAACTACGAGATTACCGCCTGTGGATGAGCGTAAGGGGCGTGTTGGAATATAAGGATAAGGATAAGATACATAGTTGATTTAAGGACCCGTACACCCGTACACCTTGGGGCCTCAATACAGAAGAAGAGTTATGGTCTTTCAAAGGTTAAAAATGAACTGTTTTTTGTTTAGACAGTAAAAGTTGGGGGTTATACAAAATATGACAGCCCATACAGGGCGTGATTGTGGGCACTCTTATCGTATTCGCAACATAATATCATGAAATGTGACATCAGGCCCAATAGGGCAATATTACGATTGATAATTTGCATATACTAGTGACAATCATTTGTTTTCATGATAACGAAAATTGATAATGATATATGATTTGAGTCACAATTTAATGAAATTGAGGGACAACATGAAATAATTGTAAATATTTTTGTCCCGATTCATGTATAAAAATGTATATATTGTAAATACTTCCACTTGTAAATGGCAAAACAACTGAACTCAAGACAGTCTAAGATGGCCGACATAGTTTTCAATTGTAAATACATGGTAGATTTTTGGTCCTTTCACTATTTTTATGACTTAACGAAAACCAATGAACTGAGTTATTGTTAAAAGGCTCGATGCCACACAGCCGCAACTGACACAGACGAAGGCCAGGTGGCTGAAACGCGTTTGTCAGTACTTTTCTTTCGAGTGGCATGGAAGAATACATTTTCAAAATCACTAAAGAGCCTGAGTGCGCAGCGTTGTCTTTGTGACTACTGGTGCTATTTACGACGCGGGACTTCCCCCATGTGCTGCGACACCCGCCGTGCTGAGAGCGGTTCCCTTTGGGCGGTAAACGTGTTTGATATATATATAAATATATATATCAGCATGTGAATCCCAAAGTATCCAGCCACAGCGGCGCAACACGAGGGCACAGACTCCAAGGCAGTGATGATGGCAAAGTGTCTTTATTTAAGTATCAATGTTCAAAATGACGCGTTTCGGCCGCCAGACATGCGGCCTTGTTCACATAGTGCACTGCATGTGAAAGGGTGCTTTATATACATAGGTGGTGAGTAGTAGTCTTTTTACAGTGTTTAACATTTTACCACATGAGTTGGCACTTTTACTACAGTAAGCTACTTTACTGTAGTGATAGTTTACTGCTACAGTGTTTAACATTTTACCACATGAGTTGGCACTTTTACTACAGTAAGCTACTTTACTGTAGTGATAGTTTACTGCTGCAGGTGAGTCAGCAGTTAACCAGGCACTGTGCAGTATATCTACATGGAGATAGAAGACATCTGTAACGCTTGTGTGTGTGGGAAGGTATGAGCGTTAGAACGGCTGTGCATGTTGCAGAAGTTGCCTGTCTATGTGTTTTGTGGCGCCACTGCGTTCGTGATAAGGTTTCATGAGTCCTAAAACCGTGGAAATACGAGGCAAATGCGAAGATCACGGTAAGTGACCCGTGTGTGAATGGAATGTCACAATGGTCTGGCGTGATCTAACTCAAAGAGGCTGAGTATAATTAGGCAGGCTAACTATTGCCAAGTGTACACTCATGTATTAGAGTATATCTGTTGCCGGGTGATCTGTCATACCTCAGTGAGTTATGCCGTTTGCGCTATATTTAATTAATATAAATTAAATTTAAGTTTAAAAGCGCCCACGAGAAAATATATATATATATGCCAGCCATAATATGTTTCTTACCACTTGGTGCCAGGTGTGGGAAAAAATGTTAAAAAGTCATCTGTTACTATTCATACGTGGGTGCTAATAGTGTGTAATGTGAAAGGGAGGGGAGTGTTGGGTTAAAAGAGTGAGACTATGTGTGAATACTAATTGGCAAAATTGGGCGGAGCAGTATGGTCCAATGTGTTAACTGGATATTCACACACAGGGTATATGTGTAAACAAGAAACTAAAATTATTTCAATTATTAACAAAGTCCACTTAACACAATCACGCGTGGCTTTTCATAGTAGTAGATTACAAATGACATGCTCAAATTAAAGTATATTAAGTCATATGCATACAAAACATAAGTTAATCAGTGTACTGAAAAAGAAGTTAGGTTATACAAAATTCATGGCACAAATAGTACAGGGTATCAGAGATGGGAGCCAAGGTTACAGACAGATGTAGTTCTGGTTTATCTGAGATGTTTTAAATGGGTTCATGAATTTAGTTTGTTAGAATGGACACCATAGGCCTAAATGCTATTAGATGATATGGGATGTTTTAGTTTAAACATCATATGTGACTCCGTTTTATAGGAAGTTGTGCATATCCTCACTGATGTTCAGTCCTGCGGGGCACTTAGTATTAAATTCAATGATGTATTTGCTCTCTAGTTGTCGCAGGAGCTTCTCCCGGTTGCCACCCCTCATAAGTGCTGGTATGCAATCAATCACTGAGTAATGTAGATGGTTAAGGTTGTTACTATGCTTTTCCTTGAAATGTCTCGCTACAGGGTATGCTGAGTCATTATTGACTATGGCCCTGAGATGTTGTAGGATGCATTGGTGTACTGGTAGTTTAGTGCTGCCAATGTACCAAAGGTTGCATGAACAGACAAGCAGATAGATAGCAAACTCAGTCTTACATGTGAGGCGATGTTTAATGATGAGGGGATTCTGTCTGAAAGCTGAATCAACTTGGGTAATGTTTTTACCAAATTTGCAAGCCTGGCAGCTATTGCATTTAACAAATCCTTTGGTATCTGTCAGCCAGTTACCTTTCGATATGACCTCTGGACTATTTCTCACCAGGGCATCGTGCATTGAGAATGCACGCTTGTAAGTAATATCAGGCTGGTTTGTCACTATTGGGCCTAGGATGGGATCTGATCTAATGATGCCCCAGTGTTTATTAATGACTGATCTGATGTTACGGGCTTCTGTGTTGAATGTTGTAATGAGCCTGGTAGTGATGCTTTGTTTCTGCTCTAGAATGGGGATGTTAGTGTCAACTTCGCGACCTACTGTAAGGAGGTCTTCCCTAGGAATTAAGTTGGCTTTATTCATGGCTTTTCTGATGTTGGCTCTGGAGTAACCTCTAGCTCTAAAGCGTTGGAATGCATCTTCCTGACAATGTGTTAGATCAGTGGGTGAGCTACAGATCCTACGCAGGCGTAGCATTTCTCCGTAGGGGATGCTCGCAATCAGGTGTTTAGGGTGAAAACTGGCGGCATGAAGTGTTGAGTTTCCTGCCGTTGGCTTCCTATGTAGTTTAGAGTTCAGTTTGCCACCTCCCACAAATAACTCTACATCAAGGAATTCAATAGATGTTTTACTGATGTTGGCATTGAATTCAAGGTTGAGGGTGTTTGAATTGATTGTTTCAATAAACGCTTTTGCACTGATGGTGTCCCCCTTCCAGATGACGAAGACATCATCTATAAACCTTAACCAGGTGATTACATTGTTATTCCAGGTTTCGTGCAGGTGTCCCCTCAGAGTCTGCTCCTCCCAAGCTCCTACATGTAGACAAGCGTAGCTCGGCGAAAAGCATGCTCCCATGGCCACTCCCCTTAATTGATGGTACACTTTTTTGTTGAATAGGAAGTAGTTGTGGAACAAACACCATTCAATGAGGAAGAGCAAGAATTCATTGTGTTTATAGCAGTTTATCGGTTTTTTATCCAGAAAGTGCTTGCATGCTGCGATACCATCACTGTGGCTGATGCTTGTATAAAGCGAGGTGATGTCGAGCGACATGAGCAGATAGTCATTGCACCATGGGATATCTTTGATTTTTAATAAAAAGTCACTTGTGTCTCTAAGGTACGTTGGTAGGCTTGAGACCATATCTTGTAGGAAGTAGTCAATATATCTGGAGATGTTTTCGCACATATTCTTTTTGGCCGAGATGATGGGACGCCCAGGTATGGGATCTGAGTTCTTGTGTACTTTGGGTAAGAAGTACAGGATCGGGAGCACCGGAAAATCTGTGTTTAGGAAAGAAAATTCATCTTTACTGATAATCCCTTGCGCTCTGTATATATTTTCACTGAAAAAACCCAAAGGTTACAGGGACATTATAGTTAGGCTCACATTTTACTCGTACAAAACCAGAGAAATTCAGCAGTTATAGTTAGATGAGTTAACTATAACGTACGCCACCCGCAATGCACTGCTTATGGCCTCCCATATTACATCACTCATGACATGGTCAGTGACATCACTCATGACATCACTGATGACATCTCAAATGACATCACTCATGACATGGTCAGTGACATCACTCATTACATCACTCATGACATCTCTAATGACATCACTCATGACATCATCCCATGATTCTAAGTGTTTTCTAAAAGTTACTGAGTGTTAAACATATACACTAAGGTAAGTGGCTGTGGTAGTGCCTGTATGGGTGAATGAGTGGGTGTATAGAAGAGTGAGTGGGTATGTGAGAGACTGTATACATGAGTGAGTGACTGTGAGTTTTTGTTTGGGTGGGCAAGTGGGTGTGTCAGTGGCTGTAAATGGTGAATAAGAGGGTGCATGAGTAGCCGAATGGGTGACTGAGCAGGTACATAAGTGCCTGTATGGGTCAGTGAAAGGGTACATGAATGGCTGTATGGGTGCATGAATGGGTGTGTAAGTGGCTCTTTGGATGAGTGAGTGGGTGTGTGAGTGGCTGTATGGGTGAGTGAATGGGTGTGTGAAAGACTATGAGTGAGTGAGTGTGAGAGAGGATGTATGGGAGAGTATGTGCTCGTCTCAGTGACTGTATAGGTGAGTGAGTACATGTGTTAGTATATCTATGAATAAGTGAGTGGATGTGTGAGTAACTGTATGGGTGGGTGAGTGAGTAGGTATGTGAGTATCTGTATGGGTGACTGATTCAATATGAGAATGGCTGTATGGGTATATGAGTGGGTGTGTAAGTGTCTGCAGGAGTGAATGTGTGAGTGGCTGTATTGATCAGTGAGAAGGTGCATGAGTGGCTGTATATGTGAGTTAGTGGTTGTGTTAGTGGCTGAATGGGTGAGTTGAAGTGTTAGTGGCTCTATGGATCAGTGAGTAGGCGTGTCACTGTATGGGTCTGCGAATGGGAATGTCAGTGGTTGTGTGACAGTGGGTGTATGAGATGCATGGGGTATAACTGGGTGTGTGACTGGTTCTGTGGATGTCACCAGTGTTGTAATTTGAGATGTCATGAGTGATGTAATTTGAGATGTCATGAGTGATGTAAAATGTGAGGTCATAAGCAGTGCATTGCGGGGGCCTAAGTTATAGTTAGCTCAGCTAGCTATAACTGCTGAATTTATCTGGTTTTGTACTAGTGAAATGTGGGACTAACTATAACGTCCCTATAACCTTTGTTTTTTTCAGTGAATTTGTAAGTTTAAATTTTTTTTATTTCCTAACAATAACGTCCCTGTACCCTTTGTTTTTTTCAGTGAATATCTATGGTTTTTTAATGTTAACTCCTAACTATAACGTCCCTGTAACCTTTGTTTTTTCCAATGAATTTCTAAGGTTTTTGTAATTCTATTTTCTAATTAGTGGAGAAAGCGGGAGAGGCCTCCCTCAAGCTCTTAGCCATCCCGCTTGATGGGACTTACTGAAGGTATCAGAAGTGGTTCTTGGCCCCCAAGGACCTTCAGCATCCAAAGGGACTTTATCCCCCAACCAGTAGTGCACCAGGAGGCACATTTGCAGAGTGGTGGAGAAAGGGGGAAAGGCCTCGAATGAGCTCTCAGCAATCCTGCTGGGTGGGACTTACTGAAGTTAACAGGAGGGGTTTTTGGCCTCCCAAGGACCCTTACCGGCCAAGGGGACTTTATCCCCCAACAAGTTGTGCTCGAGGAGGCCCCTTTGTGGGTTGAGAAAGGAGGGTGTCCTCCAGCAACTTCTCCCAGACTAGCGTGCTTTAAAAAAAATTTTTTATTATCTTTCAATGAGGGAGGGAGGATTTGTGACCCCCCTGCCCGGGCCGATTTCAGCCACAGGGACCCCATGTCACAGGGACTGGCCATTACACTATGGGGATGGGGGCTGCGCGGCCCCCCTCACCAGGCCGATTTCTGCCTAGGGAACCCCATCCCCTAGGTCCCGGCCTCTTTATTCTGGGTACCCCTAGGGTACACAGTGACCTGTGTTGGGGACCGCGGGGGGAGCCTCAATGCCTTTGCAGTCCTTGCCGGCTCCCTGCCTCCTGTGGGAGCTGGCATTGCTGTGACAGACAGGGGGTTGCTGAAAGGCAGCACCACGTCTATCAGAGGGATGCTTTCATCTGTTTCTGTGCATGCATATTTGCGTGCAGAGAAACAGTTGAAAACCCCGCTTTCTGCAAGCCGTAGCTGTTTTACAGCTCCGGCTTGCAGAAAGTAGAGTTATGGTTGCTTTTGCTTCCAAGCAAACAACTACCTCCTGAGGGTGGGCACCTCAGGAGGTAGCAGGAGCCGGCACTGGGGGGTGGTGGTCCCCAGGGCCTTCCATGGCTCCACGAGGGCGGCCACGTGGCACCCCTCCATCATAGAAGTTAGCCCCAGGGAGGTGGTGGACAGACACCCTACAATAATGTATTTCAGACCCACAGAGGCGGCGGTCCCCTGGGCTGCAGGGAGCCATGTGGCCCCTCCTTATTTTTCATAAATTGCCCCATGGTGGTGGCGGTTCCCGGGGCTGCGTGGGGTGGACAGCACGGGCCACGCATTTATTGTATAATTAGCCCTGGAGAAGTGGCAGTCCCTGGGGCAGCGGAGGAGGCTGTACGGACACCCCAGCATTAATTTGATCACTAGCCCCAGGGAGGTGGCGGTCCCCAGGACTGTGGGGGAGGGCGTACACCCCCTGCATTATTTTACTATCATTTGCCCCCCCCCCGGGAGGTGGTGGTCCCCAAGGCTGCTGGGGGACCATGTGGGCCCCTCATTATTTTACTATTGTTTACCCATGGGAGGTGGAGTTCCCCGGTTCGCGGGCAGGCTAACGGGCCTGCCCGCATACATATTGTTAAGTGCCCTGGGGAGGTGGCAGTCCCTGGGGCTGTGGGGGGGGGGCAATGCAGGTCTCCGCATTAGTTTAAATATTTACCCCGGGAAGGTGGCGGTCCCCGGGGCTTTCATAAGCCCTACAAGGGGTGGCTCATGTGCCCCCCTCCTATTTCATTGGCATGCCCCCGGGACCTAGCCCACCTGGGGGTTAATTAAAAACAAGCGCATGAGCCTGTGCTTGCTTTTTTTTTTTACCACGAATTTGCAAATATATTTTTTTAACTACTTTTTGGGTCTGTCTGGGTCCCTCTGGGACCCCAGGATCAACTTCATGGGGTCAGGGTTTACCTACCCTGCCCCTCTTCTTTTGAAAAAACTATTTGGGGGGTGACTCGGCTGAAGCTGAGTCCCAAGATGGCTGCCAACACTTCCTGGATGAAGTATTGGCAACCAATCAGAGTTCTGCATTTCCCTGCACAAGCTTGTTGTTTTTCACGAAGACGAAGCGGTCACATATCACTAACTGTATTTTCTTACATTTCTCAACAACTACTGAACGGATTGACACCAAATAACAAAAAGCACAATCTGCGTAATCAAATCTACCTTTCTGCCAAATTTGGTGTAATTCCATCCAGCAATTCGGGCTGTAGACGTGTTCAAAGTTCCTGTGGGAATTAACATGACAAAACTCACTTTTTCTAACACCTCTTTTTCTAGGCCCCTGCTTGACAGATCACCCTGAAACTTTCTATGTGGAACAAAAATCACTGGCACACTTTGTTTAGAAAATTCCATGAAGATTCGTCAAATGGCGCCAAAGATATAGGCAAGTCAAATAACGCTTTTCCTAAGAAAGCAGGGTCCTAACTATAACTACCTACCGGCAACTGCCAGTAGGTAATATGTATATATATATATATCCACGACCAACTCCGGCACACATAATCTCTCAGCCAGACACCGATACTGCAGTTCCAGTCTTCAGGTAAGTATATATATATATATATCCATCTTTAAGAAGGGTGGAAGGAAAGGGAGGAAACACTGGTCAAAAAGAGTTGAGGAGACATCCGTGCAGGTTGCATGGGATTGGATTTTCAGAGGTCCTTCAAAGAAAGATTGTGAAATAGTATGGAGTTTCCACAATACAGAGACAGCGGAGGTTGACATTGATTGTCAGTTTATAGTATGGGTAATTTGGAGAGGTGGAATGTAATCTGAAGCGTACACCATACACAGATCAAATCAAATCAAATCAGGGGCATTTATACAGTGCACACATCACTCGAAAGTCTCATGGCGCTAGCAAACAGCTCTGAAAGGAAGTGAAGTGGCTTAGATGTCAAAAAGCCATGTCTTCAGCCTCTTGCGAAAAGAGTTATGGTCAGGGACATTTCGCAGTTGGATGGGAATATTATTCCAGGATGATGGGGCAAGAAAGGAGAAAGATCGTCCTCCTTTTCTGGCAGTATGTATCTTAAGAGGAGTGAGCAAAAACTGATTGCTAGACCTAAGCACCCTGCGAGGTTGGTACCAGCATAATTTCCTGGTCCAGTATCTCGGACCTTTTCCGTACAACTGTTTGTGAACTAGACAGAGAACTTTGAAAAGAATTTGTTTCCTGACCGGTAGCCAGTGAAGGGATCTTAGGCAGGGTGCGGAGGGCGATCTGGGCGGAAGATCCAAGACCAGCCTAGCCGCAGCATTCTGCAAGATCTGTAGTCTGTCCAGAAGGTTATTGTTAATTGAAAACAGTAGGGAATTTCCATAGTCCATTCTGTTTATTATCAGCCCTTGAACTAATGGTTTCCTGGCCTCCACTGGTAGCCACTTAAAAACCTTCCGAAGGCTACGCATTACTCCAAAACACGTGCCAATGATATGGTTGACCTGGTTCTTCATGGACAGTTGGTTGTCCATGTGGAAACCTAGGTTCCGCACCGTCAAAGTGGGGGTGGGACAGAGGCCAAGATGGGATGGCCACCAGTCGGCGGACCAATGCTCCTTTGCATTGCCAAAGAGCATGACCTCAGACTTGGCTCCATTTAATTGGAGCTCATCCACCTGTCGATGTGGGACAGGCATTTATTAAAGCGTAGCTGTGTTTCAGTAGGATCTGGGCCAATAGTGACCAGAATTTGAGTGTCATCTGCGTAAGATATGACATCAAATCCATAGGATCTGATCACCTTGGCCAGTGGGGTCATGTACAGATTGAATAGGGTCGGGCTCAAAATAGAGCCCTGTGGTACTCCCATCTTGACTGGTCTCTCACATGAGAGGGATGGGAGATAGATGCAGTCTACAGATCAAATTGTGAACCTGAGCTGTTGAAGCCAAACTCTTTGTACAGCTTGGAAAAACTATGCTGCAATGTCGGTCTGTTTTCTTCTGACTTGCTGTTTATTTTTTCTTCAACAGACTCAAAGCCTAATTTAGATCTTGATGGACAGGTTACTCCATCACAACAGTGACGAATATCTAATCTGCCATAATATAAATCCCATTATATCCTATGGGATTTGTTTTTCGGCAGAGAGGTTGTCCGTCACCGTTGTGACAGAGTAACCCATCTACCAAGATCTAAATCAGTCCCTCATTTTCCAATTAACACTGGTTGTGTTCTTGCATCCAGTGGGTGCCACTGGTCTCAACCGTGTCCCTCTCTTGAAAAAATGGTTACCCATATAGTTTAATACCCCAGTGAAATTCCAAATTTGGTGCTGATCCACTCATTCATCTGTTTTCATTTCAATACATTTTAACAACTTGAAGAATAGTCCTATTACAAACCTACTACTGGAGCCCAATAGCCACATTTAACTGGATACCAAGAATCTAGACACCTTAAATTGATCACATTATTTTACTTGGGTGGGACAGTTGTTCTTTGGGTTATATATATTTTGGACAAAAAGAGTTTTTGAATATATTACTGGGGCATTAGTATCAAGAGTAAGAGACATTCAAATAAGAGACCAGATACGCCATAGCAACGCAGCTACATTCTGTGTCTCTGTATTGGCACCCCCTCGGTCATGCCGATTTAACAGTGTACACTGTCAGTAGAATAAATCTGTTTCCTGAAGATTGCTTGGGGCACTGTATCACTGCCCAGTAGAATAACATTGGCCATCATGCTTAATGTTATTGAAAAATCTAGTATGTAAAGGTTCTAAAATGTTCGGAGGGGAGGTCATCTGTCAGCCCCAGAAGGTGCTAACACTTACTTACCTCTTTTTTAGTACAAGAAAAGTTCTATTCTTCTTTGAAATTATAGCACTGGCTGGACATCGAGGTTACTGTGCCATTCTGTTTCTGAGTTTCTAACCCCTACCAACTCCTACAGTAAGCCATCAGTTGCAGCCGCCACAATAAAGAGGTGGTGGAGCGGGTGCAGGGGAGCACGGGAGGAGGAGCGCGCGCGGGGGGCCTGGAGATTTTGAATAAAAAATATTTTTTTTATTAAAACTTACCTGGAGCTGCCTCCCGCGTCACACTCTGCATAGTCCCAGCAAGCACTGGGACCAACTGGACTCACGGCAATCCCCACACTGCTCTCACGTGAGAGCAGCGCAGGGATTGGTCTGAGTGGGCAGGAAAGACGCCCTGCTCAGACCAGGGAGTCTGCGGGGTTTCTCCAGCCCAGCTGCTCGATGCAGCTGGGCAGGAGAAAACCTAAGTGCACATATGTGTTTTGGTCGGCCTCAGACGGGCGGCCAAAACACATATGCGCACTTAGGGACTGGAGTGCATGTCCCGCTCCTCCTCCCAATGCCCCCCCCGCACCCCTGTCCATTCACAAGCTGGCTCAGAACTAGAAAATGGAAAATAAAATGATGACATTGTTTTATGTTTATTTACTGGCTTAGCCAAGCATTGGGGCGACTCTCCTCCACCATTACGGAGGGCCCGCCACTGTAAGCCTTGAGTGCTTCACTGCCACTGGAGAGTCAAGTGCCAAAAGGGTGTAATTTGGATATCCAGTTGTAGTGCAACAGTATTGGCGGACTTGAGACATCACTGGTGAATGACTGTACCCAACAGGATTCTGTCCAGTAAACAACAGATGAGGTCTCCAAGAAAACTTCTTATAAAATGTGTTAACCATCATCTGTAAATTTCATGGAACATAAACAGTTTTTATGGAGCGACTGTTTGAAATCCCTCATGGACAGGGAAAGCAGACACTTGAGTAACTGTGAGTAAAACAATGACTCTGGGCAACTTCAAATTAATTAATCAAGAAATCAGAAACGGGGGCGTGGCCTAGGAGCCGAACATGCGGACGCGTCTCCGTAGAGCTCCGCAGTTCGCTCCTTCCAGGGACATCATCCGCCATTATCCTGGTCCCAGACACTTGGCTTGTGCGAGCGGACTGCTCACGGGCCTGCGGCAATCGCGCTGAGGTGCTTTGGAGGCGGCGGGGAGCCCGATTCGGCCGCCGCGGCCGCGGCTTGCCGGACCGGCGGAGACCACGCACGCATCGGCGGGCGGCTGTGGCTGAGCTGCGGCGGCCGCGTTTCACTGGTGGCGCGGCTGGGGCTGTTACTATCCTGCCGGCGGCCCCCCCTGGAAGCTGCTGATCGGGCCCCGGTCCTGAGGGGCAGCAGGGAGTGCACTACAATCGCGGTGCCCCTCTGCCGGCTGCGCCTGCCTCCGGTCCCCTGCTGGAGGGGCCTTGGATCTGGTGAGGCCTACCCTGGGCCTGGATTTTGCCGGTGGGGCCCGGCGGGCCCCCGGACAGCCGTAGACTGCCGCCCTGCCTGAAGACTCCTGTGCCCTACGGAATTGAGCTGGGCGGGGGACCTGTCGGGCTGGACTCTGCTGCTGCCCACGCGCCTGACCCCCTGACAGAGGGCTCCGCCGGTCCCTCCCCCCGGCCTGCCCGGGGCGGCCACACAGATAGTCCTGACTGCCCCGTATATTGGAGGCCCCGGGGGCTCTTGGCGGGGATACCTGTCGGCGCCGCCTGGGATCGGGCGCCTGCACTGGGGACGCGGTCGTAGCGATCCGCCCCGCCCTGAGGTGGGTGGTGTACTCTACCGCTCCCCCCTCTATCACTATCTCTGGCTGTGGCACTGACTGCTCTGGAGCGGACCCTCCACGCCATCATGGGTAAGGGCAACCCCGGTGCGGCGGCACCCAAACAACCTACCATTGACCAATACACCACAGCCACCCCAGCGAATAAAGGTGCCGCAGAGGGCGTCTCCTCAGATACGGCGACACTCCTGGAGGCCATCAATCAATCACGAACCGCCCTTGAGGCCCAGATCGGTGCGGTGGGGTCCGAAGTGTCGTTCCTCCGCCAGGACCTCCGAAAGGCAGTCGATCGAATCACCGAGGCTGAGACGAGGGTCTCCGCGGTGGAGGATACTGTCTCCACCCTCCAGAAGAAGGTCGACAAGCTGGCCATGGTATCTAAAGAGCTGGAGGCTAGGGCCGAAGACGCGGAGGGACGGGCCCGCCGCAACAACATCCGCCTGGTGGGTTTTCCAGAGGGTTGCGAGGATCCTCGATGGGTGGCTTCCTCTCAGAATGGCTCAAGGCGCGGCTACCCGCAGACGACATCTCTTCCTGCTTCATGATTGAGAGGGCCCATCGCGCCCTGACCAAGAAGCCGCCGCCGGGGGAGCGACCACGCCCGGTCATTGCTCGCCTTCTAAATTATGCTGACCGCGATGCCATTCTTCGCTTTGCCAGGACACATAAGGATAAAATGATCTTTGAGTCCCATCCCATCATGGCCTTCCCGGACTACACCCGGACGGTTCAGCAGCAACGCCAATCCTTTGTTGCGGCCAAGCGGCGGCTGCGTGATCTGAACCTATCCTATGCGCTCATGTTCCCGGCCCGTCTGAAGGTCATTTATAATTCAAAAACGTATTTCTTTGATACTCCAGAGGAAGTATTTGCGTGGACAGATGAGCGACGCCACCTGAAGCCGCATTCCCCACCCCCTTTAGACTCTGACTCTTCTCAAAGCTCGCATCGGGGTGGACGGCAGGGAGGCGACGCTACTCATCGACGACATCGATCCCGCTCTAACTGGCGCTCCCAGAACAAGAAGGACTCTGCAGACTGAGGCAGCCCGAGGCTGGGACATGCGTTGGTGTATTGACTCTTCCCGGTCTCATGCGACTGCGGAGCCCGTTGGTGGCTGCTACAGGCCGGGATATCCTGCCACTAAGAGCCAGGGACTTCTGCTCTTTCCCTGGAGGGAGTGGGTTTTACACGCCTTCCCTGTTTTGAGTTTTCATGGGTAATGTTGGGTGGGGGGGGATCCTTTGGAGGGTCCGCCGGGGCCTCCACGTTTGGGGCCAGGACGAGATTCCGCTGCGACAGGTATTCCGTGTTCTAGGATGTATAGGGGTTGGGGGGGCGGTGGGAGGGCGATTTGTTGTTTGTTACACAGTTGTTTTTTACGATACACGCACCACGATGTCCCATATGTCCACAATGTCCGCTGCTCTACACCTTACCGATAGCTCATGACACACACAGCTAATGGCACACCCCTAGGAGATCTCAATATCGTGTCCTGGAATGTACGGGGCCTGTTGAATAAGATTAAAAGAGGGGCTGTACTACACCTGGCAAAACGCTACTCAGCAGATGTCTTGCTGCTGCAGGAAACTCACATGCTAGGCAACAAGGCCCGTGTCTTTCTCGCTATGGATATGCCACGGTGTACCATTCTGGCTTCTCAAGGGGGCACGGGGTACAGCCATACTTATTCACCGCAGGGTCCCATTTCAAGTTACTCAGCATTGGTTCGACCCGGGTGGCCGCTTTACGGCCGTTTCCCGGCACCCTGGCTGGGGAACAGATTTCAATTGGGAGCATATACGCCCCACCTCCTGTCGGTCGGACGTTCATTGACAGACTGACGCAACTCTGGGGGGAATTCCCTGACGGCTTGACTATCCTGGGTGGGGACTGGAACGACGTAATGGCTCCCCCGGATAGGTGGCAGGCACGACCGCCGACCACCCCTCCTCCTAGGTCTAAACTCAACATCTTGGCACATAAATTGGGTTGGGCGGACACATGGCCGGCTTATCATCCTTCTGAAACTGGATTTACATATGCATCATCCGTACACCCCACCCTCTCACGTCTGGATTACATGTTCCTCCCAGGCAGCTACCTGCATCGGGTGTCACATACCTCTATCCTTCCACGTGGCCTGTCTGATCACTCACCCATTCAGCTCAAACTCCGTCTGCAGACCAGTCGTCCCTCCTATCACTGGCGCATGTCTCCTTGGTTGCTTAGAGATCCCGGATATCAGGAGATGCTCCATCGAGCCACGGCAGATTATTTTGCTTTCAACACCGGGTCCACTCAATCCCAGATAATATTGTGGGAAGCCTTTAAGCCTACGATTCGGGGGGCTGATATTAGCTATCGCACTGGGGAAAAGCGGCGCCACCTGGCACAGATTCAAGATCTAGAAGATAGACAGCTCGCTCTCCAGGCCTCGTTAGTAGAAAGCTCCGACGCCGGTGCCCGCCGTAACCTGCTCCATGTCCAACAGCAGCTGCACCAGCTGCTCACGGACAATGCCAGGGATGCCTGGCTGGCAACCCAGCACCGGATATATCAATGGGGCGATAAGTCTAGCCAGATGCTCCACCGAATATGTCAGGCAAGGGCCTCCCCGACGCAAGTCCCTCTATTGAGGTCCCCTGCCGGTGACATGTGCGTCTCCCCGGGGGCAGTGGTGCAGGCCTTTGCCGATTTTTATACTGCCCTGTACTGTGATCGTGAGGAACTCGCTGCACCGCTTATTGATGCATTTCTTGTAGATATCCCTCCAAAACGCCTCTCTGATGTGCAGCGAGCTGTTCTCGACAAGCCTATCTCTGTGGAGGAGCTGCAGGCGGCCCTCAGCAATACCCACCCAGGCCGTGCACCGGGCCCCAACGGGTTCCCCTGTGATTTTTTGCGCTCCCATATGGGGACCGTTGGTCCCCACCTTCTTGGCGCGCTGCACCAGGCGTTGGAGCAGAAGATCTTGCCCCTGGACTGGCGCCATGCCGAAATTGTGGTTTTCTCAAACCGGGCCGCCCTCCGGAGGCCCCGGGCTCATACCGCCCCATATCCCTATTAAACTTCGAGCCAAAACTACTGGGGAAGGTGTTGGCTGATCGCCTCCGCACCTGCATTCTGGACCTCGTCCACCCGGACCAGTCAGGCTTTATGCCCCAACGCTCCACTAGGCATAACATACGGCGAGCGCACAACGCTGTTGCCGAGGCCCACCGTCTGGGACGCCCTGCGGCTGTCCTGCTAGCTGACATCGACAAGGCGTTCGAATCCTTGAGCTGGACCTACCTTTTTAAACTTTTGGAAGCTGTCAACCTGGGGCCCCGGTTCCGCGCATATGTTAAATTGCTGTACACAGATCTTACGGCCTCGATCCGTGTGGCCGGCCACCGTTCTCCCTCCTTCCCCATCCGCAGAGGGACCAGACAGGGTTGCCCCCTCTCTCCGCTTCTGTTCGCTTTAGCGATAGAGCCAGTGGCTGAGTGGGTACGCAGGGATGCGGTTTATCGGGGACTGGTCTGGTCACCTGAGTGTTCGGACAGGATAGCACTCTATGCTGATGACGCGCTATTTTTCTTTTCTGACCCTTGGGTCACCGGACCGAGGGTGCTTCAGATCTTGCGGGTGTTCGGTGAGACGACAGGACTACATGCCAAACCGTCCAAGTCGATCCTCTTCCCCATATGCGGCGCACAGGGAAGTCAAA
Source organism: Calotriton arnoldi (assembly GCA_963921515.1). NCBI lineage: Eukaryota > Metazoa > Chordata > Amphibia > Caudata > Salamandridae > Calotriton > Calotriton arnoldi. Next base: position 2,046,912 of record CAWUFW010000805.1, read on the forward strand.
CCTGGGCCTCACAGCTGGTCATTGCGGACGAGGGGTTTAGATACCTTGGCGTCCATATCACTAGATGCCCCGCCATGGCGTGGTCGCGCAACATAGCCCCCCTGCTTCCGGCGGTACATGAGGAGACGACGGTATGGTCCCACCTTCCCTTATCCTTATACGGCCGGTCTGCAATATTCAAAATGGTATCACTGCCACGCTTGCTTTATAGGTTGCAGGGTTTCCCGTACCCGATCCCTCCGTCGTGGTTTCTTCAAATCAATGCGCTCCTAAATAGAGTCCTCTGGGGGGGAGGGGCGGTCCGGGTGGCTCTTGCGACCTGTATCCAATCCACCTATTGCGGTGGCATTGCAGCGGCAGACGTACGGGCGTATTATTGGGCGTCCCAGCTCTTAGTCATCAATGAATGGTGGTACAATCCTCAGACTGATCCGGCCTATGCGGTGGACCGGCTCTTCCTGGCGGAACATCCACTATTAGATCTCTTATACAGCAATTCGTCCTTGGAGGCTCTTCCCCCCGCCTGCAGTACGGTGGTCCAGATCTGGAGACGAGTATCCCGGTCCATGGGTTGGTGGGATACGCTGACAGGCGCGACTCTCCTTGGCGAGGCACGCGCCTTCGGCCCGTCTCCACTCTAACCGGGTTCCGGGGATGGGATACTATTGGAATCTCTACATTGGGTGATGTGATGCGAGGGACCACGCTAAATCCTTTCAGAGGCTGCAGGAGGAGTTTGATCTACACAAGTCCCAGTTCCACAGGTATCTTCAGCTTCGCCATGCCCTGTCCCCCTGATAAAGCACCTAACGTCCTTACCCGAATTCCACCCACTAGAGGGCAGACTGTTGATGGGGGATCTGGGAGGGCACAAAATCCGTCAACTATATCAGACCCTGACAACGCACTCCAAGACACGCATACACCGGACTAGGGCAGCATGGGAGGCGGATTTACCGGCCCTCACGGACGATGACTGGACTGAGGCCCTTGCCAGCCCAGGTATGCCGCCGTCTCCTCTAGGTACAGGTTGATTCAGTTTAAGTACCTTCACAGGGTATATTATACCCGCCTTCGCCTTTGGAAGATGGGGGCTATTCAGTCCCCAACCTGCCTCCGTTGTAATTCTGACGACGGGTCCTTCCTCCACACGGTCTGGAGTTGCACGGCACTACAACACTTTTGGTCGGGGTGCTGTCCTGTCTGGGGCGGGTGTTATGCTGGGACCTCCCGGAGGATCCTCGATTGATACTTCTTCATGGCACGGAAGACATCGGGGAAACAGATATAAGAGGCACCTTCTATTCCTCGGTCTCACCTTAGCCAAGCGTGACATAGCGCAGCATTGGAAGTCTCCCTCTCCCCCGGGGTGGCGGCCTGGAAAACAGCCCTAGATACATGTATGTCGGCGGAAGTGGCGGTGTTTCAGGCACGGGGTTGCCCGCAGAAACATGCGAAGATCTGGTCCAAGTGGGCTAAATACCGGGGCATTGACTTATCTATCCATTCACAGTCAGCGAATCCTGACCCTATTGCAAGGCTCATCATCAATGATTCCCCAATCTAATGTGCTCATTGGCTGGGGCATTGGACACAGCGTTATGATCATGTACGTCTTTCTCGTTTCAGGTGGGCAGAGTGGTGCAGGGGTGGGGGGAGGGGAGGGGGTGGGATGTTGGATTGCATGTTTCGCAGATCCTTTGGTGAAACCCTCGTCGGTATCTGTTGTATATGCATATTGTCATGTGTCTATATACTGACTACAGGGGTTCGCCCACTGGGTGTTGTAAACTCAATAAAATTTGTTGTTAAAAAAAAAAAAAGAAATCAGAAACATTTATGTTATGTCTAAATGTTTTATTTATTTCCCATGGTGCGTGTCTGTCAGAAAATCTCATTATTTCATACTGTAATAGATATTCCATGTTATCCTCTGGAATGTCCAGGGCACCATATTATAAAACTTCAGGAATGGCTTCCTTGACCAGGTGAAAATAAACCGACAGAAGATACAGACCCGAAACATCGTGATAGGGTGCCTTGGAGACTCCAACAGCTTGGATGGAGTAGCTACTGTGATTTGGTATAAAGAGATTTGTTTGTAGTGGACCCCCAAAAATGTCTACAATCTGTACAGGAAACAACTTAAGTTTCCTAATTGCTGCTTTCTTTTGTTTGCGGTTTCTGCTATGTACTCGGAGAGGGCCACCATGGATGCTTGCTGACGATCCAAGGTGTGTATCAGTATAGCAGTATATAGCAGTAGCAATTTAGAGGCACACCCGGTTTGTCTCTGGAACTGTCCTCCAGGGAGAGACTTTCTTTATTAGGCCAGCTAGGCCACAGGTGGCACACCAGTTACATGTTTAGAGCCAACCCAGGACCCATGCAACTTATCCAAAAGGGACCTCATGTCCCTGGTGTTAGGCTCAATATCCTTCCCAAAGCAAGGGAAATATGGTAACAATAATAAGAAAACTAACATGAGATTAATCAAAATTAAGAAAAAGTAAAAAAATCCTGGTAGCTTGCAAAGTGCTTCAATCAATATGAGGCAGTGGTGGTGGAACAGGATATGATTCCTGCCCTTAGGTACTACAGTTGTGGAGAGTTACCCATGCATATTGTCAAAATGCACTAATCTTTGTGGCGATGCCAGTGTCACTATATATTATGTTTTGGTGTGTTATGTTATGGGATATTTGTAAGGCAAAGCTTTTGCCAGTTACTTGGCCTGTGACATTTACTAAGATTGCTACCAGTGGTTGTGACTTTGCCATTATAGTAATGCACATAACCTCTTACCTTGTAGGAAATTAGATCATGGTCTAAGATGAGAGCTGTAGGTTTCTGTAATGAAGATAGGATTTTATGAAGAGTGAGAGGACCAGTCCAGTTAATGAATGTGGAGTCTGAGGAGTGAGGGGCAGAGAGGGTTGCACAGTGGAGACAGATGTTTGCTTCTGGAGGTAAATGGCATATCCAGACATAAGAGCAAAGGCTGAAGGGTGGATGAGTGTGCTATTAGCTGAGGTGAAGCAGTACATGTATACAGTGGTGGTTGAAAAAGCTAGGACAGTGTAGGTATCTATGCTTCAGAGGCATAGTTTACCTTCTATTGGGGAAAGCTGGATTTGCCGGCATTGGGGGCACAATGGAGTGTTAGGATGAGGAGCGGCATATTTTATGGACAGCATGAGTATAAAAGCTGAGAGTGGTTTGCTACGTTTTGTTTTAGGTGGATTTCAGGGTTCAATAGTGTAGTGTAGTTTGAAATAGGATGTGAAAATGTTATGACATTTTTTGTGGGGTGTGTGAAAGGGATTCATATTGATGGGAGAGGTGTGGACTAGTGTGATGCTTTGTGGAAGGGTCTTGACATATGAGAGGATATTTAGAGTGGGTAAAGCTCAGAGTGGTGGGGAACACAGCTGCTTTTGACAGACTCAAGAAGCTGTGAGAGGTTAGACAGTAGTGGGTTGTTATTGTGATGGGGTGGGGTGGTGTGTTATATGATTAGAGTAGAGGAGGAAGATTGCAGAGTGGAATGAAATGTGTACTGAGGTCATGGATTGAGGGGTGTTAGGCCTACTTAGTTCAGAGGATGTCATGGAGTGTGACTGAGTAGAAGAGCTGTGGAACGGTGTCTATTATGAATGTGTAAAACTGTGGAATTTTTGTACCTGAAGTGATGTGTGATATGTGGTAGAATAAAGGCATTAGAAGGGTTTGGAGGAGAACTGTGTGCGTTGGTCTGGTCCTTGGTTATGGCAATGAGTCAGTGGAGTAGGTCATCTGCTGTGAGGATGACATGTTGGAGTTTTAGATGTATGTTTTGTATTGAGAGTGTGCAAGGTTTGTTGCAAAAGACATGCAGTGTGGTTAGAGGCAAGATCTCATTTGAATGTCTGGTTATGATACATCAATACAAAGGGTAGTGTCAAAACATTCCCAAAAGCCATGCGCATTCAAGACGGAAAGAAGTGCTCCATGCGCAGCGACAGAATGTTCCTGTCATGAGCTGTGGCTTACCTTCCAGCGTTCGCCGGGACACAAGCGCAATACTCCAACCCAGAAGTCTTCAAACTGTGGGGCGTGTCCCCATGGGGCCCATAGCTGTCTTACCAGGGTGGGGGTGCAAATGCCTCATTAAGTACTTGTCAACAAAGAAGGCCTGGAAGCACGACTTTGCTTATTTAATGTTTTTTCAAGCAAGTGGCTTGTAAAGCGCGACTACTCACCCGTAAGGGTCTCAAGGCGCTAGGGGGGATTGCAGATCTGTTTCAAGATACTGTGGTTCAGTCGTAGAGCCAGGTCTTGAGGTCCTTCCTGAATTGGGGCAGTGACAGTGATTGCCTTAGGGGGAGAGGCAGGGTGTTCCAGGTCTTTGAAGCGAGGTAGGAGAAGGATCTTCCCCCGGCTGTGGCCCTGGCAGCCGTGGGATGGCAGCCAGGGCAAGTTGGGCGTGCGTGGAACGAGAGGCAGTGGTTGAGGTATGCAGGTCCTGTCTTGTGTAGGGCCTTGAAGGCATGTGTGAGGAGCTTGAAGGTGATTCTTTTGTTGACTGGGAGCCAGTGGAGGTCTCTCAAGTGGCTGGTGATGTGACTTCGGCGGGGGATGTTGAGGATGAGTCTGGTGGTGTAGTATGGATTGTGGGTCCATTGTTGACATCTGCTAAGTTAACATGAGCTTCGCTGCCATGAGGCTGCTTTTGCGCATGACACTGCATGCATAGATGTCGCAAGACTCTGTTTGTGCCCTTTTCACATGAGGACTGTCTGCTTTTCGCGTTCTCTGCCGTGCTCTGAGGTTTAGTCTGCACACGATGTACAAGGTCAATCAACAATGCCCCTTGTTATTCTGTTCTGGTCAGTCCTCGCACCTAGACATAACATGACACACAGCTGCACTACTGAAAATCGTATGCTTTAATATTGCAAGCTAAACATGTTGTGCAGGCACTTCAGAGACTCCTTTCCGGACAGAAGCGCTGTGCTTGTCCTGAGATGTAAACCTTTCATCTAGGCCTTGAGGTATGGGGTCTGCTGACAAAGCCCAGAGGTCTTCTTTTTTTATAATAAACTATTTCTTACCATGGGGAGGGTGGTTAGGTATTGTAGCCCTTTTCCACTGTCTTTATAAAATGATATCCCCGTTTGTATTCTATGGAATTGTGACAATGCTGACTATATTGTGTTTATGCATTTTGCTGCTAGTAATGGCACGTGTACTGTACCATAGAGCGCGTTAGTTAAAATAAACATTTTAAACTATACCGCGACTCTGATTACTCGCATTGTGGACAGGTATGAGTGAGTGAGCGAAAGAGTTGTCTTGCTCCCGCGATTCCTGAGAGAGTTGGGAGTGTCGTGTTCTGGGTTGTCTAATCATTGGTAGCTCCGCTGTTAGTCGGAGAACAAATGAGACACTATAGCTAGTCGGTTTGGGATTTTGGGTACTAATGTGATAGGTTGGTACACCCCTATTCGCTGAGGTCCTGTTTTCCTGCGCATAGTTCTGTATATGTGCAGAATCCCTGCAACAGTGGAGGCTTTCTGGATGCTTTGCAGTTTCTGGAGGGGTTTCAGGGTGATAACGGCGTAGAGTGTGTTACCGCAGTCGAGTCTGCTGCTGATGAGTGCGTGGGTCACCGTGTTTCTGGACTCGGTGGGGATCTACTGAAGATCTTTCGGAGCAGGCATAGCATGTGGAAGCAGGATGATAAGACGGCGTTGATCTGGTGGTTCATAGTGAGCGAGGAGTCCAAGATGATGCTGAGATTTCGTGCGTGGTCTTGTGGGGGGAGGTCCAAGATCTGCGGGCCACCAAGAGTTGTCCCAAGCAGAGGGGGTCAGCGGCGGCCAGTGCAGGTAAGAGCAGTGGGCCTGGTGGGGGGGATTTCGTTGAATGATGACGAGGGAAAACTAAATAAATAATTAATTTTCCCACGTTGCCCTTTGTCGAAATCCCCCCACCCCCCACCTGACGCTACCGCCCCACCGCTCTTACCTGCACGGGCCGCGGCTGGAGGGGGTCCCATGATGTCTTAATTTACAAGCAGCAGTTGAAGTGTATACAAAAAGTAAGAACTGTGATCATGGTGGCAGGGTCAAAGACATGATTAAAAAGAACAAAATATTTTGTTACTATTTTGTTATTTTTTTCATTTTCAGGTAACTGCAGATAAAGTAACGCACACCTTAAATGAAAAATAAATGCTAGTTAAACTAATCAATGGGAAATGCACACTTTTACCTTATGAAACCTGAATTGGTTAACGCAATTGCTGCAGATATTTGTGTGTGTGACCAAAGAATCACAGAACTGAATCCTGGTTGGGATAGAGGGGAACAGAGGCTTGTGTATTTATAGTGCTACGAGTTCCCTGCTTGTAACAGAAAGCACTGTGAATATGTAAGTCAATATTTTAAAACTGTGCTACACACATTATAAGATAGACTGCCACGAAATGATTAAGTGTTTCAAATGAAACAAGTGCTTTCAAAGTATATATTTACTAATAGTATTTAATACAGACCAAAAAAGTTTGAAGTTGTCTGCTTTAAACTCACTTGCGCTAAGTTTATTCAGAGAAAGGCAAGGCAGTGGTCCAAGAACATTCAATGTCGCTGCTTGACGAAAGGCTTAGCATCTTTAGAGGGCACACTATGAATCAGTATCTAAATGCAAACTACATTTCTCATGAATCTGATGATTTCTCAGAGGATTTGGAAATAGTGGTGGCCATTTTAAAGTTGTTAGGTATGAGTACAAGATACGTTGTTGCTGCAGTCAGGAACTTGCAGATTGCTTAATTTCTTTTGAAATTGTGTTTAGAAGCTGAAGCAGAAGACAGGGTAGTATTCTAAGAATTTAAGTTATCCTTGCAAACAAACACATTTTAATAGTTTGAAGTACTGAATCCAAGTTGTCTTGAAGAATTATAGAACTAGGGTCCTGATGAAACAACATGTGTCTTTGTGACTTGGTCATTGTAAAAAATAACAAATCACAATTTTCGAATCACAAATACATATGTACTAATAATTCTTGCCTGCTATTTGCGATTCCTTAGAATTCACAGTCGTTAATTTGAGATTTCCCAACAGTGAATCATTAACTGTTACAAAGTGCAAATAGGTAGTGACAATATGTGAATGTTGCAGCAACTGATGGCATCACAGCCAGGAAATAACGTGCATTACAGTATTGGAGACTCCATACAAGAGTGGCACTGGAGCAGGAAAACCTTCAAACACAGGAACAATCTCAAACAAGGAGCCAGAGAGAGAGAAAGATGGTTGAAAACGGAAGCAGAAATTTCCTGGAATGGAATTAGAGATTCTTGTAGACAAATGTGTAGCTAGCAATGATAAACTATTTGGAAAATCTTCTTTCGCTGCAAGTACAAGAGAAATGTAATGTACTCAGTGTCACCCAATGCACTATAGATGAAATACGTAAATGTTGGTATGACCTCAGCCACGCCCCTTCCCTTTGACATGTATAACAGATTCTAGCTATGTGGACCGAAATCCATTGAGTTGACCAATCTTGTACCAAATGCCACTGAGAAAGTAGAACATAACGCAAATACATCATGTTACACTTAATACTTTATAACATTCTGTCTGCACCTTTAATGGACTTGTGCTTGTAATGTTTGCCTTAACCTGGCAATCCTAACCCAACAGGAGCGATGCTAGTGTCCACACTTCCCTGAACCCACTAACGACCATGCGTAAAATATCTATCCCAGTCAACAGTAGATCGGGGCTAGGGGATAAAAGAGAAACAGAGACAGTGGATATCTTCACCTTGTTTTTCTTACTGCCGGTATCAAGAAATAAGTCTTTTAGTAGGTGATCAATGATAGTATTGTTCACTATTTCTACTATGTCATCCGAGGTACCTTTGTGGTGATTGCTCTATGGTTGCTAATAACCCTGACTTCCTAGCACTGAAAGATATAAAGACCCTTTTTATTTAATGTACGGTATAACCTAAACATCAAAAACACATTCTTATATCTATAACTACCTTCAATGAGTAAGAAATCAATTCTGTGATCTGAATGATTCTCATTACACATAGTTCATCAGGTGTAACACAATGAGCCCTTATTAGTATTGTGCTTTCTCTCCCGACAATATACATTCACTTCCCCACCACTGGCAATACCTTAATACCAAATGTGATTTAATTTATATAAATAAAGTCAGTACAATATAGATCATTGACTGCCTTTTCCCTTGAATAGGTGCAATAGAGATCATAATACTCGCATGGATGACTTCGGTGAATAGAGTTTAGAATCCTTGAAAGGATAACTCCAATACTAAAGTGCAAATCAGAGTCTAAATACTTGGTTTCTAAGGTTAATGCAGAACACTTCTCTGAGAACAAAGCTCATGACAACTCTCAATGAAGGCATGATGAATTCCAGTCTCCTGGTAACAAGATTTTGCCTGCTGCAGCTGCCTAGCAAGGAATGCTCTAAACCATGAGGAACTTATACTTGATGGATCTAAGTTGGCCACAATTGCAGGTCTCAAGAGCGCCATGGGGCTCTGGGAAATATAGATTGTATTGACTCCAGTTGCATGTTTCACACAGTGCAGGCATCTCGGCTGCAAAACATCACACAAAACAGCACCTAGCCTCTGGGTGTACCGTTTACCTCCTCTGCAGCCCGAAGAATTGATCACTATTGAAGGTCAGAGGATCATGTCTCTGTGCCTGCCTGGCACACACACACTGGCGGGCGTGGGCCACGGATCATAAGAGTGCTGCAAAAAACAGTACAGTAAGAAAAGTGAGACCTGACTGTTTGTGAAGACAGCTGAGCTCTCCAATCTGTCTACGGTATGATAATATTGTCCATAGTTCTATTTTCTTGAAAACTGTGGCTTCGCCTGTAAGGGCTACAAATATGTTTGGGGTTGTATCTTGACCCTGGTAAGTGCTAGAATATTTGTATTTCTTTTGTTGAGATGTGCATCGTTGTAATTACCTTCCATCTTCTCTGTGTGAATAGAGACTTGGGAGGTCATTTAGGCAGGGTGCGATACCTGCCCTACATTGAAAATGTTCCCACCTGTCAAATTTGCAGTCCCTCACCGTATTTAGAGCTGGTGGAACTGTGGAGTTTTCCATTGCAGGGCCTGGACAGGTTTCATCATGGGGGTCGTTCGCTGACAGCACATCTGCCACAAAGTCATTAGCCCAGGTGAACCACATTGTGAAAGGTCAGGGTTACTTCATGAAAGTGGGAGTTTTGCCACATTGTCACAATCCTGTGTTATTAAGGATTGATTGTCCATCCTGATTTCTTTAATTTTGATCCTGTGCAAGAGTGGATAAGAGAGGCATCTTTTAATAAAGAACCTCTTCTTACCAACTTCAAAGAAACTAAAGTGAAAAAAACTGGAATCAGAAACAAAAAACAAAGAATTTGCTAAACTTTTGCTCTCCTGTATAGAATGAGATTAGGTTGATTGGTGGCTGCATAACTGTACTATCTAGTAAATACAAGAGAAAAATCCAGTACTACAACACGCCCTAACACGAGCTAGATGGGAAGAGGACACCAGCCCTTAATCCACATGTCCATACTTTCTACAAGAGATGAGATTGGTTTATCAGACAGTATCACAGAAACAGGAAAAGCAACTTATGGTACTTCAATCTTTGACAAGAGGGCATATGGTAACTGAGAAAACACAACTGACACTGAAGAGATTTTTCTGACCTGATATTGACACCGAGGTAACCAGATACTGGCAACAATGCCTTGTCTTTCAAACGAAAAGGTCTGCCCAAAGTCAACAGTTCAGACCTTATCTGTGATCAAAACGAATTTCAGAGGATTGGTATGGACTTTGCTAGTCTGCTTGATGCATGAGAGAGAGACCATCGACATATAATTGGCATTGTAGATTATGCCAACAGTAATCCAGAAGCGTTCCCTATGAGAGGTGTTACTACATTTCATTCTTTGCATGTAAATTTAAGTGATAATGGACTAAAGAGTGAGAGTATAGCGGATGTGGATGGGCCATCAAAAATCATCTGTTTACCCATCTGCCACCATGGAGGTCCATACATCAACGGTCGCCACATTTTTTTTGAAAATCTGTTTTATTAGCATTATGACAACACGTAATAGCAAAACAGAAGCTCCCTCCCTCCCCTGACAGCATCCATCATCAACCCTTGAAGCAGGAGAATCTCCCCTCATATATCACAGTTGTACCTTCGTCTTCATGGACTTGGGATTGTTTCTCCAAATCTTTTGTAGATGTCGGAGCTGACGCCTATGACCGTTGTATCTTGACCCACCCTCACCCGACGGACACGATACCGGGTCAGTATCCAGGCCAAGCAGCACTAAACCCTTCAGTTCTCTCCACGGACCCCACACTTTGACAACCTTTGGGGGCAGGCCTGGGTTCTGTAAATCTGCTCCTCTGCCCGCATACACCAGTTCATATTGGCTACACACTGGCCAACAGTCGGGGGTGTCAACTCTCCCCACATCTGGATAATGTCCTATCTAGCCACATTCAAAGCCAGGTTGCAGAAGGGAAGTGTGTATCTGTTCAGTGTGAGTTCTCCCCATAGTTTTAACATTACAAAGCGTGGGGTCAGCTCCAGTTGCGCCCCCAAAATTGAAGTTAGCCTACTCTTTATCCCCAACCAGAACCGTTTCACCTTGGGGCTGTCCCACACAATGTGTTAGGGTTCCCTTTCGGCACAACCTCACAGCCAGCGATCCGTTTCTAATCTACCCATGGCACAGTCGAGTTTGGGTGTAATAAGCTCTGTGTAGGAGTTTAAGTTGGATCAATCGCAACCCTGCCCGGATCGCCAACTGCCTAGGGTATCGGCAGTTCATGTCCCATTCGTCATCCTCCAGTTTACCCAGATCTGCTTCCCATTTCTCTTTTAACTTTGCCATTAGCTGGAGACTGTTAGCCAGCAATGAATTATTGCCATGAGGCTGCTTTTGCGCATGACACTGCATGCATAGATGTCGCAAGACTCTGTTTGTGCCCTTTTCACATGAGGACTGTCTGCTTTTCGCGTTCTCTGCCGTGCTCTGAGGTTTAGTCTGCACACAATGCCCCTTGTTATTCTGTTCTGGTCAGTCCCTCGCACCTAGACATAACATGACACACAGCTGCACTACTGAAAATCGTATGCTTTAATATTGCAAGCTAAACATGTTGTGCAGGCACTTCAGAGACTCCTTTCCGGACAGAAGCGCTGTGCTTGTCCTGAGATGTAAACCTTTCATCTAGACCTTGAGGTATGGGGTCTGCTGACAAAGCCCAGAGGTCTTCTTTTTTTAGAATAAACTATTTCTTACCATGGGGAGGGTGGTTAGGTATTGTAGCCCTTTTCCACTGTCTTTATAAAATGATATCCCCGTTTGTATTCTATGGAATTGTGACAATGCTGACTATATTGTGTTTATGCATTTTGCTGCTAGTAATGGCACGTGTACTGTACCATAGAGCGCGTTAGTTAAAATAAACATTTTAAACTATACCGCGACTCTGATTACTCGCATTGTGGACAGGTATGAGTGAGTGAGCGAAAGAGTTGTCTTGCTCCCGCGATTCCTGAGAGAGTTGGGAGTGTCGTGTTCTGGGTTGTCTAATCATTGGTAGCTCCGCTGTTAGTCGGAGAACGAATGAGACACTATAGCTAGTCGGTTTGGGATTTTGGGTACTAATGTGATAGGTTGGTACACCCCTATTCGCTGAGGTCCTGTTTTCCTGCGCGTAGTTCTGTATATGTGCAGAATCCCTGCAACAGTGGAGGCTTTCTGGATGCTTTGCAGTTTCTGGAGGGGTTTCAGGGTGATAACGGCGTAGAGTGTGTTACCGCAGTCGAGTCTGCTGCTGATGAGTGCGTGGGTCACCGTGTTTCTGGACTCGGTGGGGATCTACTTGAAGATCTTTCGGAGCAGGCATAGCATGTGGAAGCAGGATGATAAGACGGCGTTGATCTGGTGGTTCATAGTGAGCGAGGAGTCCAAGATGATGCTGAGATTTCGTGCGTGGTCTTGTGGGGGGAGGTCCAAGATCTGCGGGCCACCAAGAGTTGTCCCAAGCAGAGGGGGTCAGCGGCGGCCAGTGCAGGTAAGAGCAGTGGGCCTGGTGGGGGGGATTTCGTTGAATGATGACGAGGGAAAACTAAATAAATAATTAATTTTCCCACGTTGCCCTTTGTCGAAATCCCCCCACCTGACGCTACCGCCCCACCGCTCTTACCTGCACGGGCCGCGGCTGGAGGGGGTCCCATGATGTCTTAATTTACAAGCAGCAGTTGAAGTGTATACAAAAAAGTAAGAACTGTGATCATGGTGGCAGGGTCAAAGACATGATTAAAAAGAACAAAATATTTTGTTACTATTTTGTTATTTTTTTCATTTTCAGGTAACTGCAGATAAAGTAACGCACACCTTAAATGAAAAATAAATGCTAGTTAAACTAATCAATGGGAAATGCACACTTTTACCTTATGAAACCTGAATTGGTTAACGCAATTGCTGCAGATATTTGTGTGTGTGACCAAAGAATCACAGAACTGAATCCTGGTTGGGATAGAGGGGAACAGAGGCTTGTGTATTTATAGTGCTACGAGTTCCCTGCTTGTAACAGAAAGCACTGTGAATATGTAAGTCAATATTTTAAAACTGTGCTACACACATTATAAGATAGACTGCCACGAAATGATTAAGTGTTTCAAATGAAACAAGTGCTTTCAAAGTATATATTTACTAATAGTATTTAATACAGACCAAAAAAGTTTGAAGTTGTCTGCTTTAAACTCACTTGCGCTAAGTTTATTCAGAGAAAGGCAAGGCAGTGGTCCAAGAACATTCAATGTCGCTGCTTGACGAAAGGCTTAGCATCTTTAGAGGGCACACTATGAATCAGTATCTAAATGCAAACTACATTTCTCATGAATCTGATGATTTCTCAGAGGATTTGGAAATAGTGGTGGCCATTTTAAAGTTGTTAGGTATGAGTACAAGATACGTTGTTGCTGCAGTCAGGAACTTGCAGATTGCTTAATTTCTTTTGAAATTGTGTTTAGAAGCTGAAGCAGAAGACAGGGTAGTATTCTAAGAATTTAAGTTATCCTTGCAAACAAACACATTTTAATAGTTTGAAGTACTGAATCCAAGTTGTCTTGAAGAATTATAGAACTAGGGTCCTGATGAAACAACATGTGTCTTTGTGACTTGGTCATTGTAAAAAATAACAAATCACAATTTTCGAATCACAAATACATATGTACTAATAATTCTTGCCTGCTATTTGCGATTCCTTAGAATTCACAGTCGTTAATTTGAGATTTCCCAACAGTGAATCATTAACTGTTACAAAGTGCAAATAGGTAGTGACAATATGTGAATGTTGCAGCAACTGATGGCATCACAGCCAGGAAATAACGTGCATTACAGTATTGGAGACTCCATACAAGAGTGGCACTGGAGCAGGAAAACCTTCAAACACAGGAACAATCTCAAACAAGGAGCCAGAGAGAGAGAAAGATGGTTGAAAACGGAAGCAGAAATTTCCTGGAATGGAATTAGAGATTCTTGTAGACAAATGTGTAGCTAGCAATGATAAACTATTTGGAAAATCTTCTTTCGCTGCAAGTACAAGAGAAATGTAATGTACTCAGTGTCACCCAATGCACTATAGATGAAATACGTAAATGTTGGTATGACCTCAGCCACGCCCCCTTCCCTTTGACATGTTTAACAGATTCTAGCTATGTGGACCGAAATCCATTGAGTTGACCAATCTTGTACCAAATGCCACTGAGAAAGTAGAACATAACGCAAATACATCATGTTACACTTAATACTTTATAACATTCTGTCTGCACCTTTAATGGACTTGTGCTTGTAATGTTTGCCTTAACCTGGCAATCCTAACCCAACAGGAGCGATGCTAGTGTCCACACTTCCCTGAACCCACTAACGACCATGCGTAAAATATCTATCCCAGTCAACAGTAGATCGGGGCTAGGGGATAAAAGAGAAACAGAGACAGTGGATATCTTCACCTTGTTTTTCTTACTGCCGGTATCAAGAAATAAGTCTTTTAGTAGGTGATCAATGATAGTATAGTTCACTATTTCTACTATGTCATCCGAGGTACCTTTGTGGTGATTGCTCTATGGTTGCTAATAACCCTGACTTCCTAGCACTGAAAGATATAAAGACCCTTTTTATTTAATGTACGGTATAACCTAAACATCAAAAACACATTCTTATATCTATAACTACCTTCAATGAGTAAGAAATCAATTCTGTGATCTGAATGATTCTCATTACACATAGTTCATCAGGTGTAACACAATGAGCCCTTATTAGTATTGTGCTTTCTCTCCCGACAATATACATTCACTTCCCCACCACTGGCAATACCTTAATACCAAATGTGATTTAATTTATATAAATAAAGTCAGTACAATATAGATCATTGACTGCCTTTTCCCTTGAATAGGTGCAATAGAGATCATAATACTCGCATGGATGACTTCGGTGAATAGAGTTTAGAATCCTTGAAAGGATAACTCCAATACTAAAGTGCAAATCAGAGTCTAAATACTTGGTTTCTAAGGTTAATGCAGAACACTTCTCTGAGAACAAAGCTCATGACAACTCTCAATGAAGGCATGATGAATTCCAGTCTCCTGGTAACAAGATTCTGCCTGCTGCAGCTGCCTAGCAAGGAATGCTCTAAACCATGAGGAACTTATACTTGATGGATCTAAGTTGGCCACAATTGCAGGTCTCAAGAGCGCCATGGGGCTCTGGGAAATATAGATTGTATTGACTCCAGTTGCATGTTTCACACAGTGCAGGCATCTCGGCTGCAAAACATCACACAAAACAGCACCTAGCCTCTGGGTGTACCGTTTACCTCCTCTGCAGCCCGAAGAATTGATCACTATTGAAGGTCAGAGGATCATGTCTCTGTGCCTGCCTGGCACACACACACTGGCGGGCGTGGGCCACGGATCATAAGAGTGCTGCAAAAACAGTTCAGTAAGAAAAGTGAGACCTGACTGTTTGTGAAGACAGCTGAGCTCTCCAATCTGTCTACGGTATGATAATATTGTCCATAGTTCTATTTTCTTGAAAACTGTGGCTTCGCCTGTAAGGGCTACAAATATGTTTGGGGTTGTATCTTGACCCTGGTAAGTGCTAGAATATTTGTATTTCTTTTGTTGAGATGTGCATCGTTGTAATTACCTTCCATCTTCTCTGTGTGAATAGAGACTTGGGAGGTCATTTAGGCAGGGTGCGATACCTGCCCTACATTGAAAATGTTCCCACCTGTCAAATTTGCAGTCCCTCACCGTATTTAGAGCTGGTGGAACTGTGGAGTTTTCCATTGCAGGGCCTGGACAGGTTTCATCATGGGGGTCGTTCGCTGACAGCACATCTGCCACAAAGTCATTAGCCCAGGTGAACCACATTGTGAAAGGTCAGGGTTACTTCATGAAAGTGGGAGTTTTGCCACATTGTCACAATCCTGTGTTATTAAGGATTGATTGTCCATCCTGATTTCTTTAATTTTGATCCTGTGCAAGAGTGGATAAGAGAGGCATCTTTTAATAAAGAACCTCTTCTTACCAACTTCAAAGAAACTAAAGTGAAAAAAAAACTGGAATCAGAAACAAAAAAACAAAGAATTTGCTAAACTTTTGCTCTCCTGTATAGAATGAGATTAGGTTGATTGGTGGCTGCATAACGGTACTATCTAGTAAATACAAGAGAAAAATCCAGTACTACAACACGCCCTAACACGAGCTAGATGGGAAGAGGACACCAGCCCTTAATCCACATGTCCATACTTTCTACAAGAGATGAGATTGGTTTATCAGACAGTATCACAGAAACAGGAAAAGCAACTTATGGTACTTCAATCTTTGACAAGAGGGCATATGGTAACTGAGAAAACACAACTGACACTGAAGAGATTTTTCTGACCTGATATTGACACCGAGGTAACCAGATACTGGCAACAATGCCTTGTCTTTCAAACGAAAAGGTCTGCCCAAAGTCAACAGTTCAGACCTTATCTGTGATCAAAACGAATTTCAGAGGATTGGTATGGACTTTGCTAGTCTGCTTGATGCATGAGAGAGAGACCATCGACATATAATTGGCATTGTAGATTATGCCAACAGTAATCCAGAAGCGTTCCCTATGAGAGGTGTTACTACATTTCATTCTTTGCATGTAAATTTAAGTGATAATGGACTAAAGAGTGAGAGTATAGCGGATGTGGATGGGCCATCAAAAATCATCTGTTTACCCATCTGCCACCATGGAGTTCCATACTACAACGGTCGCCACATTTTTTTTGAAAATCTGTTTTATTAGCATTATGACAACACGTAATAGCAAAACAGAAGCTCCCTCCCTCCCCCTGACAGCATCCATCATCAACCCTTGAAGCAGGAGAATCTCCCCCTCATATATCACAGTTGTACCTTCGTCTTCATGGACTTGGGATTGTTTCTCCAAATCTTTTGTAGATGTCGGAGCTGACGCCTATGACCGTTGTATCTTGACCCACCCTCACCCGACGGACACGATACCGGGTCAGTATCCAGGCCAAGCAGCACTAAACCCTTCAGTTCTCTCCACGGACCCCACACTTTGACAACCTTTTGGGGGCAGGCCTGGGTTCTGTAAATCTGCTCCTCTGCCCGCATACACCAGTTCATATTGGCTACACACTGGCCAACAGTCGGGGGTGTCAACTCTCCCCACATCTGGATAATGTCCTATCTAGCCACATTCAAAGCCAGGTTGCAGAAGGGAAGTGTGTATCTGTTCAGTGTGAGTTCTCCCCATAGTTTTAATATTACAAAGCGTGGGGTCAGCTCCAGTTGTGCCCCCAAAATTGAAGTTAGCCTACTCTTTATCCCCAACCAGAACCGTTTCACCTTGGGGCTGTCCCACACAATGTGTTAGGGTTCCCTTTTCGGCACAACCTCACAGCCAGCGATCCGTTTCTAATCTACCCATGGCACAGTCGAGTTTGGGTGTAATAAGCTCTGTGTAGGAGTTTAAGTTGGATCAATCGCAACCCTGCCCGGATCGCCAACTGCCTAGGGTATCGGCAGTTCATGTCCCATTCGTCATCCTCCAGTTTACCCAGATCTGCTTCCCATTTCTCTTTTAACTTTGCCATTAGCTGGAGACTGTTAGCCAGCAATGAATTATAAATAGTGGATATGCCGTGTTTATGCAAGGGAGCCCCCAAGACCCTATACTCTATAGGACACTCATCAGGGAGCTCCGAAGAGATGTCCATATGTTGTTCTTGGATATGCCTAATCTGCTGATAGCGCAGGTATTCACTACCCGTCAACTGGTATTGTTCCTGTAGCTCAGTGAAGGACGCCTTGCCTGTGTCATTCCAGATGTCCTCCAATTTCGATATGCCCAACACATCCTATTTTTTATATCCCTCCACCTCACGCAACAGGGCCCGGGCTTCTGTGTCCCATAGTGGTGTCTCCCGGGCTAAAGTACCCCGCCAACCTGTCTGATGGGTCGCTTTCCTCCAGGCCACCACTGCCGCAGCGGTAGGCGTCGGCAGGGTTGCTAGTCTGCCCCTCCCGAATAGATGTCTAAGGAACCCAGTTGGGTCCATTGCCCCATGATCTGCCATTATTGATGGCTCCAGTTGCTCTGTGAAGGACCAGTCATTAACTGCCACCAGCTGAGTTCTGCAGTAATACAAGCGCAGGTCTGGCAGGACCATACCCCGTCAAAAGTCTTTCTCATCAGTTTGGGTAGGGCTATTCTCAGCACTCCCATTTCACAGCAGGAATCTCGTTTCTGCCTTCTACTCATGCAAAAAATGGTCTGGGGCCTCAGAGAGTTGTGGAGTGCATGGAGGAATTAAGGCAGGTATATCCTTTTGAAGGGGGGCGCTAGAGGGCGCTAAACCAAGATGGCCGCACCCGTGTGAGGCTCTGGTGGCCCGGGGACTAATATCCGCAATCATCCTGCTTTCGCTTCGAGATACTCGGAGTACGAACTCAGAATTGCGCTTAGGAGTGCTTCCGGCACCTGAAACTGTGTTTGGCGGCTGTGGCACCCTGCCGGGAGCGAAGGAACGACGAGCTCCATCCTGATGCGGAGACAGCGTGGCTGAGTGGCCGGGAACGTACGCCCTCAGCTGCCGGAATGAGGCGCTCGGCTGTGGCGGCGTCACCATCTCTCCTCACTGTCAGCAATTAGAGGAGACTTGCCTCTTGGGTGCCGGAGGCGGCATTGATCGCTGCTGAGATCGGCGGTGGCAGGGCACGGAAGAGCGTGAGAGACCCGCTCCCCGCCTCCGGACATTGAGGGCCGCGTGAATTAAGGCTGTGGACTCTGCGGCATGAGAAAGGCCTACAAGAGCTGACCCCCAGGTACGTGCTGCAGGGGCACTGTGCCGGAAAAAAAAGCAGCGGAGCACAGAGAGACCCTCCTGCAGTGCGGAACGCGCAGAGACAGGGCCATCTATGTGGAGACGGACCGAGATGCGGCCGAGGTGGTAGGCGCCGGCCTAGTCAACCCCATACCAGGCACAGGGAGGCCTGCTGAATCGTGACGGCCGGAAGAGCCAGGCGGAAGCGCGTACATAACGCCGCACAGAGGGATCGTGAGGGGCCCCGCCCGCAATATTACTAGCCTCCTGGTTGCTGGCGGCGGCATCGATTGCTGCGGGGATCGGCTGCGGCAGAGATCGGAAGAGCGAAGGAGACCCGCTCCCCACCTCCGGACATTGTGGGCCACGCAAATTATGGCTGTGGACTCCACGGCGTGAGACAGGCCTACAGGGGCTGACCCCCAGGTACGTGCTGCAGGGGCATTGAGCCAGAAGGAAAAGCAGCGGGGCGCAGGGAGAGGCTCCTGAAGTGTGGAGTGCGCAGAGACAGGGACCACTCTGTGGAGACAGACCAGGATACGGCCGAGGTGGAAGGCACCGGCCTAGTCAATCCCATACTAGGCGTGGGAGGCCTGTTGAATTGCGACAGCCTGAGCGGCCTGGCGGAAACGCGTACAGAGCGCTGTACAAAGGGATTGTGAGGGGCCCCCCCGTAATATTAAATATAAACTGCACGCACTTCCAACAACAGATACTGATGGCTCTATGAACTGTACAGAGCCTACGGCAGCAACGCGTCCACATAGAAGATATCAGGCCCCCCCCTTCTGAACCCTGCTGGACACTCTCTGACGTTGTGGGTCCGGCCACTCCTGGCAACACAGGCACAGGTCCCATTGAGTCTATTCCGCTTGCTGTGACAGACGGAGGGCATGTGGACAGGTAACTGAGCACCAGAGCTATCCCTGCGCCCCAGAGAGAGGGGACAGGCTGCGGCTGTGACCCGTGTGCCTCGGCGGATCCTGAGCCTGGCTTGAAGTTCCTGGCTCTGACAGGGCATCCTGAACTCCATTGTGCCCCACCTGCAGCGGCCGGGTGCGCCTACCCCAATACCACAGCGATTTTCTACAGTGCAGCTCTAGAGGCGCCCATCTATATCTACCAGGCAATCTAGCGCTAAAAGGACACCTCACTGCTCTTGACCCTTGAGAGTACTGCCTGGACATAGCACCCTCGTGCCGCATCCGCTGACCTCTACGGCCATAGAGATCTCTATGGAACTAAGCGGTTACGACGTACCGGAGCGCAATGGGCAAAACAGACCCGAAGCAGCAGAAACTGCCCTTTGAAGCCCGCAGAACGCCGCAACACCAGAGTAACCCTGAACAGCTACCTGCGGGACTACACGCTGAAACCATGACATCCACAGAAGACGACATGAAAGCCCTGCTTGTGACAGTGAAGCACAGTCTGGCCTCTATTGAAGCCAAAATGGATGGTATGTGCAACCGACTAGACTTCATGGCTCAGAAACTTGAAAAGCATGATGCGCGTATCGAGGAGACGGAGCAGAGGATCTCAGACCTAGAAGACACGGCAACCTCATCCGGGAAGCAGATGACACAGATGGATAAGCTGCTGAAGGTTATAGCAGCTAAAAATGAAGACCTTGAAGCGCGCTCTCGGCGCAATAATATCCGCCTTTTGGGAATACCTAAGAGTGCCAATACAGGCAAAATGGAAAACTATGTGGAAGAAATGCTGCGTGGACTCTTTGGCCCAGAGGCCTTCTCGAGCCTGCTGGTGGTAGAAAGGGCACTTCGATCACTGGGTCCCAGACCCCCCCCCGGAGCCCCAGCCAGACCTATCATTGCCAAACTTCTTAACTATAGAGATCGTGATGTGGCTTTGAGACTGGCGAGATCGAAATCCCCTCTAACCTACGATGGCCATGCTGTAGCTCTGTATCCGGATTTCACCATCGCTGTCCAAGAAGCCAGAAAGAAATTTGCGGTGGTGAAGCGGAAGCTTATACAGGCGCAGATAGACTATGCCATGTTATACCCTGCATGCCTGCGGATAACCCACCAGGGGAAGCAATACTTCTACACCAAACCCCAGTAGGTGGAAGACTACCTACGGAAAGTGAAGAAACCGAGATCCAATCTTGAAGCTGATGACGCCGGAGCTAGAACACCTGCCCAACTCTCAGGCAATGACTGAATGTGTCTGAAGAAGACGGCGCCGCGCACGACCATATCCGGAGTGGGAGACCATGCCATGGCATTTACCGGACTGTTTGAAGGTTACCTGAGCTCTACATAAATACCAAACTATCCTTTCCAATTCATACGGCTGAACAGTTTTGCAATTCATGATGTGTAAGCATACTACACTGATTCCCGGGCACTCCGCCCCCTCTGCCTTCCGTGTTCAAGAAGAGGGAGAGCGGGTACATGTGCCCTCTGATGCTACCCCCGCTGAGCGAGCCCCAAATTTCAGGTATATACGTTAAAGACAATGGGGCATATTCTCAAGGACTCATCGCCGAATTAGCGGCACTTTTCCGCCACGAAAGTAGCGATAGATTTATCGCCCCATTCACAAGCCTGCGCTAATAGCCGACATCGTCAGTTTACCTGCGATAGCTGCCGCTAAAAACATCGCCAAGGCTGACAGCGACAACTAACGCTAATCATATGCAGAGTAGGCGTTCCCATGCAAAAACTCACGATAACACCACTTCGCGATATTCTCAACGACCAGCCAGATCGGCGATGCGGGCCAAAAACAGGCGATAAGGCACGTTAGCAGCAGGGACTTAAGACCTGCTTTTTTTTGGTCTTAATTAGGACGAAAACCTGCAGTAGAAAGGGAGCCCAGCCCAAAGCCACATCTGAAGACCAACAGATGCCATGGAGCTACTAATCATGCAGCTTGCAGACCCGAGGGCCACAACACCCACCGCCACCACCCCCACCCCCAGGACCACCACCCCCGGACTACCACCGGGGCAGCGCAGAACAAGACAGCGGACCTTCCCAGCCTCAGAGACTTAACGCCAGAGGATGTCATTGCCCACTACAGTCTCATAAGGGCAATCATCCTCCGCATCCTGACCCACATTGCCCACAGGCTGACGGTACCAACACAGCGGACAACCAACATCCCTCCGCAGACAAAGCGGCTGGCTGTGCTGCACCTGTTGGCCTCTGGTACCTTCCAACCAACAACTGCCAGAGTCGGAGGAGTCTCACAGCCAGCCCTATCAAAGTTCCTCACACCTGTCTTGGATGCCATCATCAGCTTGATACCCCAGCACCTTCACTTCCCCCACACTGCGCAGGAACAGCTGGAGACCAAGCAAGGCTTCCACGCCATAGCTGGCTTCCCGCACGTGTTGGGGGCAATTGACTGCACACATGTCCTACTTGTGCCCCCTGCCGACACTGCACACAATTACCGCAACAGAAAGCACACGCATTCCATCAATGTGCAGGCAATAGTGGACCACCGGGGACTGTTCACCAATGTCGTTGCCAACTTCCCAGGCAGTGTGCATGATTCCTACATCTTCCGACAGTCCATCAACAACCAGCGCTTTCAGGATGGCACCTATGGAAATGGACTGCTAGTTGGTAAGTACCAACGGAACACACCACACACCTCAACTCCACAATCATACAACTCACAACTGTGGGAATGCACACGTAACAAAATCACGTAACAAAATCACATACAACATGCCAACCAACATGCCCACCCACCAGACACGACAACACAAGTAACTGTGGTAACAGGGGCCAGACATGTAGACAAACCATCCACAAAGGCATAGCCCCTCTGCCACACACTTGCAGAATGTGGGGAGCGGTGGGAACCAGGAATGTGCGAAGGAGGCAAGTGACCCATGAATAAGAATGTACACAATGCCAAGTGTGGCCATGATGTGCCGGACAGTCTTGAGTATGCAGAGCACAGACATGTCCATGTGGACATATACTGCTGGTGTTTGTAGTGTTGTGGACAGTGGACGCAACCATGTTACCTCAGGCAGTGGGGAAGACCTTGGACATGTAGCTATGTCGCCCCCCCTGTAAGCGTAAGCGTAGTGGGCTGGGCCGGCGTAGGCCAGTCCAGCGTAGGAGTGTGAATAATTAGCCCGGGGCTCTGGGCATGGTTCACTTCCGAGATGGCCACCAAAGTAACTACTGCGTGTGCCATATCCTGACCATAGGCCTACACGCACGTGGCCGACCACTTTCAACGGCCAAATATACACCGGCGATGAGGTGGCTACGTCACACGCCACCCGGCGCACATCTCGTCATCGCCTGCAGGGGCGTGTCTGCCAGGGCGGCGCCCCTCACCCTGCCACGAGGCCGCCGCCGTGACAGGTGGTGCCTGCGCGATCCTGTGCGCCTGCTGCACCCCAGCCCGCTGGTCCCCAGACCCATCCGGCGCCCAGGGGTGATTGCCCACCCCTGCGCACCCAGGCCTCACTGCTCACCTGCCGCCACCGGCGTGTCTCCAAGAGGGCCCACCACGTGCCGGTGCAATCTTCAAGCCTGAGGCCCGCGAGCTTGGCAGCCTCCTCAGCCGATCGCTGGCTTCCACGCAACAGGCCCCCAGCGCACCCTGTGGCACTGCACCGGGGAGTTCTGTGTGTGCTGACTGCTCCCTCCGGCCTACACTGCGGTCTAGCAGGTCTCACACAAATCAAATCCAGTCCTGACTTCCAGGCCTACTGCATCATCGCAGGCTGCACACCCGCTCAGCTCTTCATGTGGGCCTACCTCAGTGCACCGCAAGTCATCGTACGGTGGGGCTACCCCACAAGTCCGCCAACAGCATGTCCTCGGTAACGCCACTGGAGCCCTTCACAGTCACGGGGCCACCCCCGTCCCAGGCAGGCCGCTGGAAAGCCTGGGTGGAACGTCTGGAGACGTACTCCGAAGCGCACGACATCCCAGCGCCGCGGTGGTGGCGCACGCGTAGGCGTGTGAGGAGTGTGAAGCAATGGCCCAGGGCTCTGGGCGTGGTTCAGTTCTGGGCTCTGGACGTGGTTCAGTTCCGGGCTAGCCACAAAAGTAACTATGGGGTGTGTCTGTGTTGTAGTGTCGGCACCACCCGGCCCTTAATCGACAATGTTGCAATGTAGCATGCACCCGGAGGGCGGGCTCGCCCGAATGGATAAATAAAGGAGCGCAAGACCGCTCTGGGTCTTGGCTCATACATGACAACTGTTGTGTGTGTATCTTCATTGCCGCAGCATAAGCCAAAGGCCTAGCCTCAATCACAGCGCGAGTTCAGCCAGGCCTGAACTCTACATCTGTGTCCGCCCTATCCTTACCATAGGCCTACACACACGTGGCCGCCCACCTTCAACGGCCAACATTACAGTGTTGTTGTCAGGCTTGCGGACATGCGCAGACACGTATGACAATGGTGTGCTGTAGGAGTGCAAGTGATGCAACCGTGCAGCGTACACAAGTAAATAGGCTCGGGGGAGGGAGGCGCAGCTGTGAGGCTACGTAATACACATTGATCCCGCACATTTGCTAGAAGCAATACATGGCAAACATGAATCCCAAAGTCGCACAAATCACACACCACAAAACTTGTAAGTCTGCCAACACAGCATGCAGAACCACTAATTTACACTAATCTCACTTACCTGTCACAGGTGATCAAGGATATGCACTCTGCCCGTGGATGATGACACCCCTCCAAGCCCCGAACATACCGGCCCAGAGGCAGTACAATGTGGGCCACAAACGCACCAGGGGCATTGTTGAGCGCACATTTGGCGTGTTAAAGTCACGTTCTCAGGTGCCTGGACATCACAGGTGGAAGACTCCTTTACGGCTCAGAAATAGTGTGCAAGATGATCATTGCATGTTGTGTATTGCACAACATATGTGTACGCACCAATGCCCCATGGATCCAAGTGCCAGATGCACTCGACGATGATGAGGAAGATGAGGCAGGTGGACCACACCCCACTGCAGCTGCAGCAGGAATAGCCCGAAGGAACACAATCATTAACAATTTCTTCGCATGAGCACGTCACATTGTGACTGTCCTTAGCAATCATGGAACAGTACAAAATGACCACATGAACAGCATGTGCAAATAAATTCATTGCAACACACATTCCCTGTGTGCCTGTCAGTCCTCTGCATTAGCACATCACTCTGACAAGTGTAAGTGCAACATTAAGTGCTAACAATCTCACAAATAGCAAATAGATGGTGGGTATGTCACCTCTGTACAGAGAGGCTGTTTAGGGTGTCACGTATTCGAAATGCCATTTCAGGGTGTCAAATGTAGTACGTAATCCCACTCATCAGCGTATCACATGTGTACAAAAACATGACATGAAGGCTTTCATTGGTGTTCATAAAAAGACAACAGGGTGTCATTTGGGGTCAAATATGAAATTGCGGGTGTCATTTGGGGTCAAATATGAAATTGCGGGTGTCATTTGGGGTCAAATATGAACCACCCTGATGCAGAGATGCACCCTATGACTCAAGTCCCACAACATGAGCAACATGGACGTAAGGGGGATGGGGGCACAGTGAACACCTCAGCAACATGGGAGATGCACACCAGCCAAAAAGCCAGCAGGAATACCTTGCGTGGAACACACCAAGGTGTCCCCTGAACATATGTGCCATGTACAGATCACATGTGTACATGGATGTCATCCATCAATAGTAGTGAACAGTGTCAGCTAATAGGTGCAAGGTGAGAAGTCACGCGCCTCCTCACAGCTACCTGTACCCATCACTGTCCGACTGCAGCAATTGTGTCCATCTCCCCCAAACCCCCCAGTTCCTGGTCGTTACTCACCCTGTTGCTGTTGGGTCAGGTCATGTTGAGCAGTGTCCGGTCCCCCAACTCCTGCCACCGTCTCCCCACTGATGACTGTGGACACCATTTCCTCCATCTCATCCAGCTCCTGCTGTGGCGCTGCACTCCCACCTCCAGTCTGCATTGCTGCTTTCCGGTTGTTAGCGAGTTTCAGCTTGGTTTTGCGCTTCACATCATTCCAGCGCTTCTTGCAGTCGTCCACTTCCCTTCTCTTCACTCCGACTGCATTCACCTTGGCCAAGATAGACTGCCATATTGCATTTTTAGTTGCCAATGACACAGTGGAGGTGATGAACAGTTGTTGGTGGTGTTCTATCACCTCCGTTATCAGGATCTTGTTTTCCTGTGGACTGAATCTCGGGTTCCTCTTCTTCTTCTCCTTGCCCTTCTCCTTCCACGAGGACCCTGCCTGGTCCTCCGGGGGGTTTGTGGAGTTCTGGTTGGCCTTTGTAGTTGCTCCAGCTTCCTCCATGGTCCTTATGGTGAATTTCCCCGCCTGACGTGGGAATAGCAAGCCTGGCGCTGCTTATCGCTGATATTTTTATCGCTTTTGGGCCCATCGCCACTTTTTTCACGTTCGGGTTTCCTTTTTTATCGGCGTCTTGGTAATTTTAACACGTTATTGGGAAACTATCGCCTGTTGCCGGCGTGTTGAGAATACGCCGTTAACACGGCGTTCGTTTCCTGCGATAGACGGCGTTATGTAAAATTGCCTTGACCTAGGTTGGCGATAATTATCGCCCGTTCTTGAGAATATCCCCCAATGGGTCTACGGGAAACTTTCTTGGGCGGGGCGTTAGGGAATGTTCTTTCACAACAGGTTGGGGATGTCGATGTGGGAGGTGGGATGGAACCAGTACGACACTTCGATGTTGCAAAGTCCCAGAATGGTATACGAGGTACACTCACTGATAACACACAGACATTTTTCATCCCCGCCCGCTGCGCACCTAACTGGGAACACTGCGCTTCTTCTAGTCAGGAGATACGAGACACACTTACTCTATTAGCTGCATAGCCCGGGTGCAAATCTCCAGATACGCTTGTTGTCCTGGAATGTTCGGGGATTGGGGGAGCCTAGGAAGCGCAGGCAAATAATAGCATATTTGGATAGACACTCAATTCAAATTGCAAAGACCCAGGAGACCCATTTGGATCCCAAGAAGCCGCAGAGGTTTGCGGCTAGATGGGCGGGATACAGCTGTTTTGCATCATACTCTACCTACTCGTGCGGTACTGCTATATTAGTACACAAAACTACCCCATATGTGCCCGCAGGGGCGCTATTGCACCCGCAGGGACGGTTTAGCTTGATGTGGGGGGCGCTCGCGTCACACTCAGTGACATTGGTCAGTTGTTATGGCCCCAATACTGACGATCCTATGTTGTTTGCTACACTATGGGGGAAGATTGTAGATATTGGCTCTACAAACGTGCTGTGTGGCGGAGATTTTAATGTTACTCTGAACCCAACACTAGACAGACACAACCAGCAACCACACCACTACACTCGATCACAACGCCAAATGGGGGACATCCTATCCGACTGGGGACTGCTGGACGCCTGGAGATACCTGTATCCAGACAGGAGGGAGGGCACTTGCTACACTGCCGCACAGGAAACCTGGTCGCGATTGGATTATTGGGTGATCACCAGGGGACTTGGCACATGGCTGACTGGGGTGGAACACTTAGCGCGCACCCACTCTGATCACTCCCCTGTACTCATGTGCATCTCGTCACCAATCACACACACCCCGTATATTAGCTGGCGCATGAACTCCACCATGCTCTTGGACACGGCGTTTAGAGCCGAGCTGGAACAGGAGATACTCGATTTTTTCCAGCGGAATCTCAGGTCGGTTGCGCAAGTAACAACTGTGTGGGAGGCGTTTAAAGTCACGGTCCGGGGATTGAGCATTGCAAAGGGAAGAGGGGTGCTTCGAGACTTGAGACAGTCGCTCGCTAGATTAGAGGGTGAACTTCAGTGGCTTGAAGGGGACATAACACGATCACCATCCCTGCAGAAACACGCAGAGTTACGGGATAAGATAACTGAATATCAGGAGGAAGCTGATAGGGAATGCCGATTTAGGGGACATTTTTTCAAAACTCGCCGCTATGGGGAGGGAGAGAAGCTGGGAAAGGCACTAGCCGAAACTATACGGAAGCCTAGATTTTCAGGCTACGTTTTAGAGGTACAAACCCCTGAAAGAGGGGTGTTAAAAACACGTCTGATATCCTCCAGGCTTTCTCCACCTTCTACGCCACGTTATATACGTCGACCAGACAGCAGCCGATCTCCCTACAGCCATACCTGGAGCCTATTGCTCTTGGATGGCTAGGAGATTCGCAGAGAGAGTTCCTATCTGTTGCATTTGAGTTAGACAAAATCAGAGCTGCCATAATGCAGCTTCGATCGAGTAAGGCTCGTGGGCCTGACGGCCTGCCCGCTGACTTTTACAAGGCATACATAGACCACTTAGCACCCATACTTAAACAAGTATACGACGAGGCCCTAGAATTGGGGGAACTGCCGGCATCTATGAGGGAGGCCACCATAATTTCCATACTTAAACCTGGTAAGCCAGCTGATAAATGAGATTCATACAGACCTCTTTCTATGATTAATTGTGGCGTCAAAATATTGGCTAAAATAATTGCAAATCGGCTGAGTCTCCTCATGAAAGCGTTGGTGCTACCTGACCCAGCTGGTTTTGTACCAGGGCGCGCTACCTCTCATAATTTGCGCACTCTCTTCGCGGCAATGCACGATATGGACCCTGTCCTGGAGGCGGCTTTGATCTTCCTCAACGCCACAAAGGCATTCGACTCGGTGGAGTGGGACTACCTGTTTAGCATCCTGGGGCGAATGGGAATGCCGGAAAGCTTCCTGGCCTGGATAAGGCTATTGTATACGAGACCACGGGCCAGAGTTGTAATAAATAATGCCAGCTCGCCTTGGATAGAGATTACGAGGGGCACACGTCAGGGCTGCCCGCTGTCGCCGCTGTTGTTCGCCTTGGCGGTCGAGTCCTTGGCGGCCCGGCTTCGGCAGTTGCACCGCGAGTGGGCCCTGGAATAGCCCACTCGACATGTGTTAGTCTCGCTCTACACGGACGACATCACTCTATATGTACGAAACCCTCAGACCAGCCTTAATCCAATTTTGCGAGAGTTCATAGCATTCGGCGAGCTGTCTGGGGTTAAAATAAACTGGGCGAAATCTCAAATGTTTCCCCTTACTGATGCCGTACGCCCCTATCCCTTAGATTATCCCATAGAATGGTGCCCTCACGAAGTTCGATATCTCGGCATCACAATAACCAGAGACGGTCCGGAACTCCTGCGTGCCAATTATGGAAGGGTGATAGACCACATCACGGAAGCCGTAGAGAGATGGCTAGCGCTACCCTTATCCATGGCGGGCAGGATCTCCCTAATGAAGATAGTGATCCTCCCCAAGTTATTGGACTTATTCAACAATATCCCTCTCTCTCCGGGGCCATCCTTTTTCAGAACCCTTAAAACCCTGATGATACGCCTGGCATGGGGAGGCCGACAACCCAGATTAAAGTGGGAGAATCTAACACTGCCATTTACCCAAGGGGGTTTTGAGCCCCAGACTTCGAACTATATTACCTTAGTGCGCAGGCGCACTTTGCTACCTACTGGTTCAACCCCCCCCCTACATGCCCCATCTGGCGATAGAACAATATTATATGCAGCCTACTCCACTATCTGGATTTTTAGCAACACAGACACTGTCGAGGGAGGTATATTCCTCCATGGCAAAGGGCACAGTGACTGCATGGCAGAAAATAGCGAAGCGATTGACTATAGACATGATGTACTCTCCTTTGCTCCCAGCGATTGGTCATCCTGCCCTAGAGGTAACACGAGAGGCGCAGTGTCGCCAACTTCTCACTAGGACGAACAGAGTCACATGGGGCGATCTCTACAAAAATGGCATGTTTCTAACCAAAGACCAGTTCTTTGCCAATAGGGACCCTGCACCGATGGACTTGTTCATGTATATACGGTTGCGACAGAGTGTGAGGGCTGAAACTCCTGCCTATCCTGCTGAGCCCCCTACGATGGGCCCGCTGCATAGGCTCCTCTAAAACACAAACTCAGCCCATGTGGTGTCCCAGATCTACCACGCTACGCAGGCAGAGACTAGCCCACATGCGGGGAACGCCAGAGAGCATTGGGAGCGAGAACTAGGTGAACCCCTCGATGACAAGAAGTGACAATATTGCTGCGAGCAGACGGGCAAAATCTCGGCCAATAGCCGACTGAGAATTATTCATTATAAATACCTTCAGAGACTATACTACATCCCTGCAAAGCTGTTTAAGTTTAAATTACGAGACAGTGATGCCTGTGATAGATGCGGACAGGGACACGCAGGCTTCCTGCATCTGGCGTGGGAGTGCGCAGCGATTAGATTATATTGGGAGAAGGTGTTAGAGGCGCTAGTGCGCATGACCATGATCACAATCACACAGACTCCAGCAGTCGCTCTTCTGGGCTATACGGCAGATATACCCCCGACACATCGGAAATTTATAGCCCTTAGCCTTCTGCTAGCTAAACGGAGAGTGGCTTGTAGATGGGGTAGTGGGAGGGCGCCTAAATTTAAGGACTGGATGAGAGACCTGCTTTTATGGCAAGAACAGACACTGATATATGCAGAACTGATACCCACAGCTTCGAAACCCAGAGACAACTGGGACCCCTTGTGCACATATTTACTCACATACCCAGAAGCGGCTGGCGCCAACGAGAGACCCCTTACCGCCGGCGAATAGGTCAGATGGTATTGGGGCTGCCCCCTTAGGAATCAATTTTCTCGCAATCCTTGCCCATCTTCCCCCCTTCCCTTCACATACACAAGTTAATGACGCTGAAGTGTGCTATCCCCGAGGCTTGCAGCTAGAAGCTGCGGAGCGCAGACCCTCTGGATTAAGCCCCTATTAAAGCGCGGGCTGACCACGCCCCGTTACTTCACACGTGCAGAGTACACCTTGCCCCAAACAGGGAGACTTACCAACTTAGTAGGAGCGGGAGGAGGGATGGTAATGTCTGCCATTGTTCTTGTACTTCTTTTTAATGTGACTATACTGCAGTGATGATGTATGCCGTACTGGAGAATGTTAATAAAATAAACTTTATTTATTAGTTTGATTTCACGATTACAAAAAAATAAAATAAGCAACACACATACATACATCCAATAATGTAAACGTCATCAAAGAGAGTTCAGCAAACATGAGGAGGCAGGCAAGTAGGAGGCTGAATACAGAATTTTACCTGGAGGTCTTTAAGCATAGCTATACAGTGCACAATTTCTGGATGCAGTTTTTGCACAAATATCCCCCGCAGGATTGTGCAGAATGTGGAGCGTCCATGCTAATGTTATCTGAAACACTTTGGATCAAAAGACTTTAACTAAACGCAGGTAAATCTGAAACAGTTCAGCCTGAAAATTCTCAATGAGCACCTTCTTAAATAATCATCGATAACAACTGTGTAGTTATGATTGAGTTGATACTATATTCTCGTAAATAGAAAGTCAATTAAAAAAAGGCTCCATTCATGTTAAATTGTTTTGACCAGTTTCAAGTTCAAGCAATAAATAAAGATGCCATTAAAAAAAAAAAGGTATATCCTTTTGAAAATTGCCGCTCTGCCCAATAGGGACGGGGTAGACGGCACCAGTGCTGTACTTCTTGTTGATATCCCTCTACCAGCCACCCCAGATTCTTCTCATAAAACACCTTCTGATCCCTGGTAACATAGATCCCCAGGTATGTGAAACTCTTCTCCTCTCTTGGGATTGGGCAGTGCCAACCTCTATATGGCTGCCACCCTGCCAGAGGGTACAGACACGATTTGTTCCAGTTGATGCATATTCCAGAGTAATCCCCAAATATTTCAACGTTCCTGAGGATTCTGTCAATGGAATCCTCCGACTCCGCCAGGTACAGCAAGACGTCATCCGTTTATAGTGATCTGATATCTTCCCAGCAGAGTCCCTTCACCAGCGCATCCCAGTGGCCACCGGTTACATTGCTACCACAAACAGAAGTGGGAAGGGAGGACAGCCTTGCCTTGCCCCCCTCCCCAGCTCAAAGGCCCCAGAGAACATCCCATTGACTAGAACCTGCGTGAACAGGTGGGTGTACAGCAGCTTTAAGCAAACACAAGGGTCAAGACTGATTTGCATATGGCTGGGTTCAAACTGGAATGGCATGGTGAGCAAAAAAATGATGGATTTAGGCCCAGATCTCTGTACTGGGGTGAATGTATGACATTGTTCTGCATTCTGTCCATCAATTGTTCTTTTTGCATTTGTCACCCCGAGTGGGACGGGTATGCCCAGACGTGGGTCCCGTGATCTCCATGCCATTTGGAGTCAAGCTATCCTGGCTGATGAGGGGTGAAACCCTGAAACCGGTCCTAGGATGCTTGTTTCCAGTCCAGGGAGGACCTGGCCTGGAAGTTCGGGCTGGACTGTTCCCATGAGGCACAGGGTCAAGATTGATTTTCATATGGCTGGGTTCAAACTGGAATGGCATGGTGAGCAAAAACACGATGGATTTAGGCCCAGATCTCTGTACTGGGGTGAATGTATGACGTTGTTCTGCATTCTGTCTATCAATTGTTCTTTTTGCATTTGTCACCCCGAGTGGGACGGGTATGCCCAGACGTGGGTCCTGTGCTCTCCATGCCACTGGAGTCAAGCTATCCTGGCTGATGAGGGGTGAAACCCCGAAACCGGTCCTACGATGCTTGTTTCCTCCAGGAAGGACCTGGCCTGGCAGTTCGGGCTGGACTGTTCCCATGAGGCACGGGGTCAAGACTGACTTCCATATGGCTGGGTTCAAACTGGAATGGCATGGTGAGCAAAAACCAAAAAAACAATGGATTTAGGCCCAGATCTCTGTACTGGGGTGAATGTATGACGTTGTTCTGCATTCTGTCCATCAATTGTTATTTTTGCATTTGTCACCCCGAGTGGGACGGGTATGCCCAGACGTGGGTCCTGTGCTCTCCATGCCACTGGAGTCAAGCTATCCTGGCTGATGAGGGGTGAAACCCCGAATACCGGTCCTACGATGCTTGTTTCCTCCAGGAAGGACCTGGCCTGGCAGTTCGGGCTGGACTGTTCCCATGAGGCACAGGGTCAAGACATATTTGCATATGGCTGGGTTCAAGCTGGAATGGCATGGTGAGCAAAAAAACGATGGATTTAGGCCCAGATCTCTGTGCTGGGGTGAATGTATGACATTGTTCTGCATTCTGTCCATCAATTGTTCTTTTTGCATTTGTACAGCAGTTTTACCCAAGACAAAAAGGAGGGGCCGAAACCCATCCTCCTCAGCAGTTCCAGCAAACATGACCATTCCAAGGAGTCAAATGCTTTTACCGCATCCTGGGCGACCGGCGCTGCTAGTTTACCTCAGTCGCCCCTCTAGAGCTAGACATCCGAAGGTCCATTGTAGGTTATGCCTGATCAACCTGTATGTCATAAAGCCTGATTGGTCTGGAGCCACCAGAGTATATATCACTTGCGTTAAGCTGTTAGATAGCACCTTCGCCGGGATTTTAGTTCCCATGTTAACGAGCGATATCGGCCTGTAGGCGGAGCTACACTCCGGCAGCTTCCTTTCTTTGTGGATAAGAACAATAATCGCGAGTTGCAGATCCGTTGGGAGTTCTCCCTATGCTCTGGACTTGCAGAGCATAGTGGTAATTTGCTTTACTACCCTGCTCCGTACCTCTTTGAAAAACTCGGCGGGCAAACCATTGGGGCACAGGGTTTTTCCCACTCTTCAATTGAGTAAGGGCCTCTGCAATTTCCCCTTCCTGTATGTCCCCCTATAGAAGTCGTCTTTCCTCTTGTCCCAATGTAGGGACCTGGATTTCATTAAGGAAGGTCATAAAATTTTCCCTCCCCTCGTGGCAATTGCATGGCACATAGAATTCTTGTAGGAAACTTGCAAATGCTTGTGCAATCTCCCTGGCCGTGTCTACTAGTTGTCCGTCCCGTGTATACCCTGTACCAACTGCTGACCTTTTTTCACCTCTTGCCAGCCATGCCAGAAGCTTTCCTGCCTTATTTCCAACATCATAAATTTTGTGTGTTGTTTCGCCCTGTAGAGCTGTTTCACCTCCTGGTGCATTAGACGCCTATATTCATCCCTCGTGCCCACTATTTGGGCAGCGAAGCATGCATCCGGGATCTGGACATATTGTGCTTCCCACTGAATCAGCTGCCTTTCTAGCTCTCACCCCTTCCGTTTCCTCTCTCGCGTAAGCCCCACTGTGTGGGATATCAATTGGCCCCATCCACTGTTTTGTAGGCCTCCCAGAGAGTTGTTTTGGACTGTCCCAACTCTTAGTTAACCCTGAAATATGCCTCTGTCACCTCTTGGGTGAACCGTTTTGTTTTCTAGTCCATCAATATCCAGGGTTTCAGTCTCCAGCTTACTGTGGGGCCCGTGTTGGCGGCACCAGTTGAATACTGAGCGGAAAGTGGTCGGATATGCCCAGAGGCAGGTACTTCGGTTCCCTGAATCTATGTATGTACTGCTGCAATGGTGACAGGAAGTAATCCCGGTGCAACATCAACTGCATTGAGTTGGTCGCATAGGAATACTGTGTCAGTCCAGGGTGCGCAGCTTGCCATGGGTCCACCAGGCCCAGCGCCTCAGCAAAAGATGAAAGCTGCACATCTTCTCGGTGGCTGTCCTGGTGATTTTATCAATGTTACCGTACAGCATCAAATTGAGGTCCCCACCCACCACACTCAAAAGGGCCTCTGGTGTCTTAGTCTCCCAGTCCTCTAACTCCGCCAGTCCTGTGGACTGTAATCCCAGTGGCAGGTACCATGACGCTAATATCAGTTCATCTCTATGCCACTTACCCTGCACCAGGGATAGCTGGCCAGGAGTAGGTTCCATACCGGATACCCCACGGACCGCATTTGGTCCCCCTCGCAACTTGAGCGAGTTCACCTGCCTGTCCCTGTTGGGGCTCCATTACTTTAACTTTCCGGTGCTACTTTTTTCCGGAAGGTATATATTCTTTACCTCACTTATGATTTTGTTTTTCTCACACACTTAGGACTACTTAGGAATCCTGATATAAGGGGACGTGACTTTGACTTCTTTCTTCCCATTCACAATCTGCCGCCCCCTCCAGAGTAGATGAGGACTACAGGTCCTGACGAATTGCCGAGATCCTTTTGGACTTTTTTATAGGCAAGAAACATGTTGACCCCTTGCACCACTCACTAGATCTGATACAGGTCTAATTTTCCCCACCC
Source organism: Calotriton arnoldi (assembly GCA_963921515.1). NCBI lineage: Eukaryota > Metazoa > Chordata > Amphibia > Caudata > Salamandridae > Calotriton > Calotriton arnoldi. The sequence goes on from CAWUFW010000805.1 coordinate 2,081,559, forward strand.
AGTTCGTGACTTTTTGAGTCTGTTTTTATTCATGGCCCAGGTACTCCTTGAATAAACTCCTTTGGAGAATACAGGAGCCATTTTTAAATCGCATACACATAGTCCACCTCTACTCACTTCACACAGGTTGCCCTCACATAAACTATCTAGCTTCATGACGGCAAAACCAAGAAGACCTCCGGCAAAGAGCCCCCCTGCGGGGCCCATTGGGCATTGCAGCGCCAGCCCAGCGAGGAGCTGCCCTATGATGAAGGATGACACCACTCGGGGTGTGTGAGGGCCCTTGCTCCTTATTGGAGCTATTCCTGGACGAGCACTAACTACCCTGTCCTGCTAAGCACCTACTGACAACTTCTCACCGACGTGGCCTGGTACCCCTCCCTCCTTCCAACCCCCTAGGAACAGCATACTCTTTGTCTTTAACTTACCCTGCACCACCCTCCAGCATCCTCGCAGGTTACACATCACCTAGTCATCTGGAACGGTAGAGATCTCCTGACCGGTATGCCTCTGCCACAGACACACGCCAAGTACCCAGCGTGAACTAGGAGCTTGTATTTGCCTCTACCCAGGAAGGTGCAGTTGTTGCCCTTTAGATGCATTTCCTGTTAGAGGACAACATCCAGTGATATTTGGATCAGGTAGGTCATATCAACCCCTCTTTCCACTTTATTGCCTTTATTCATTTTCCATTACAGCACCTGTAGCCTTTTATCACCTCTGCAATCCATATCCAGTGTGCCTGGCATGCGTGGACCAGTTACAGCATACCACCCACGGCTGCCAGACTGACCACCCGAGTTAATCACTTGGGATGCTCTCGTACAAACCCTGTGATGGGTTCAGAACTACCCGCCCCCTCAATACCCGAAATGCCTGTTGCCCCCATGCAAAAACGAATCACCTAATGAAGACGGATAAACATGCCGCCCCACCGAGGCTCCACCCCGCAGATAGTCCAGTCCACAGTTCCATCTGTAGCACCTTTACAGCCCCCGAACCCTTCCAGACTAGAGAGGTCCCTCAGCGAAGCGTCTCTAAGGCAATCTCATCCACTACCATTGGTGTAACTTTTGGCAGCTGTAGGACCTCTGCTCCTTCACCCCGAATTTCTGTGCTCTCTTCCGATGCCACAGAGCCCTCGTGTAGCGGCGACCACCTGTTGTCCGTCGACCATGTGTGTCCCTGTTGTACCTCGTCAACCACTCTTGCCCTTTCTGAGAGTGTTGGTCTTTAGTAGGAGAGAGTCTGGAACCCCAGGTCTGTGGGACTTGCTCCCGCTTATTCGGCATCAGATAAACTGCAGTCTCCAGCCTCTCCCACATTGCTGTCATTATATGAAAGAAATGTGTTTTCTCCTAGGCAATAACCTTCAGCGTTGCTGGGAAAAACAATGCATATTTCAAATTTGGAGCACGTAAATTCTTCTTTACCGCTATATAAGTTTCAAGTTGATGCTAGACTGCGTTCGTGTAATCTGGATAGATGTTTACTGCACTTCCCTCAATTCGCCAGGGGCCGTGTACCCATGTGACCTGGAGTATGTGGTCACAGTTGCCGAAATTAAGCAGCCTAGCAATGATCGGTCTTAGTGGTGCTACCGGCGCCAGGGGTCACCCAGGGATCCTGTGGGCACATTCAACAGTATATAGTTTTGAGGCTTGGCCACCAAGCACCATGTCCAGCAACCAATGCTCCACATAGAGTTCTGTGTTGAGGCCTTCTACTTTTTCCTGGAACCCAATGAAGTGCATGTTGTTACGTCAGGTGCGTCCCTCAGCATCCTCCAGTCTGGCCGTCAAAAGGCTGATATCTTTCCGTAGCTGTTGTAGTTTGGTCGCTCCATACACCACCATGGGTTTGACCTTGGATAGCGAACCCTCTGCCTCTCTCACCCTGTCAGCTAGCTTTTTGTGGTTGATGCGGAGGAGCCCCACATAAATCATTACTGCCTCTATTTTGTGCTTCAGCGCGTCTTGTTATCTTGTATCGCTGAAAAAATCCTTCCGTATGTGTTGACAGTTCAGAGTCAGCTTCTGTCCTGGCCGCCGTCGTTGGGCGAGAGGCCTCGGGGTCCTTCGTCATTTTTGAGGTCTTGGGGCGTACCATGTCAACTCACCACATAAAGATCCGTCCAGTCATCAGGGCGGCGGCAGAGAGCACGCCGGCCCCCCCCAGACAGGCCTCTTCAAGGGTCTGGCAGGCATGTGGTGCCACTCTCCGTCTTGGTACCGTGCTCCCCCGGCCCGGGTCAGCCAGACCCTTGCACCCTGGGTTTAGGGCCCTACACCCAGCCCTCCACTGTGCCTTCCTGCTGCTGTAGCTGGCCTGAGTGTTCACTTGTAGTAGTTCTCTTGGGCGTTCCTCCCAATCGTGAGGTCCCTCAGCTGACTCTTTAGTTCTGGAGGTACTGACTTCAACCCCACCCTCTCTGCTCACCGCTCTGTGGGGCCTACGAGTCACCTTCACTCATCCCTTACATCTTCTGGAGCAGCCTCTCCCAGATCCTGCGCACCGTCCTGTAGTATACTGTAGGCTTCCTGGGTGGAGAGGGCACAGGTCGCTCCTTGTAGAAGGTCCCACTCCTGGGTGTTACTCTTTGGGGCCCTGACAGCCGCACCAATGCCACAGGCAGCCTCTGCCATGTAGTAAAGTATATTAGGGTCTGCGCTGAGTCTGTATTTTAGATTTTATGTTTTAGCTTGACATCTTTTTTTATTGGTGACTTTATACATGTTTTTATTTTAACACAATATTGTACTGAGAAACTACTGTATGTGCAGCTTATTCCTAGTAAGCGCAGTGCCATGTTGTCTGTACACTCTGTCCAGGGCTAGGCACACAGAACCTGATGCCCTTGTATTATTCTGCCCTTCAGTTTCCTGCAGTCAATGCTAATACATGAACATTTCATAAAAACACTGAAGCAGCAGTTCCACCTGCATATAGACCGTATTAATATTTAGAAAAACTATTAACATTTCAGGAACATCCAAATTGGTTCGAAGGCGCCCTTCCACATCCACGAAACAATGTTAGAATGGGTCCCATCAGCAATGATGGGGCGACCTGGCCAGTCATAGCCGGCTATACACCATACCCAAATTTAGCATCATTAAACTGCTGCCGGCCACTCACCTGAATTCCAGGTGGGTCCGATGGGCCGATGTTAGTCCCCAATCCCTATGGGACCTAATGCGGTAGCAGTGAACAAACACACTACGTCCATGTAAGTTCCCAAGGGGAAGGGGGGTTGGAAAGAGAGAGAGAAGAGAAATACTGTTGCTGCTGGCAGCACTGCTTCTCTAGGCCGGGAACTGCTGAGTTAAGGATAGACAGGGCCATGATGCAAGATTGCGAGGACTGGGGCCAGTTATAGGGATGGAGACTTTAGTTCTGTAATGGAAAACTCAATTAGATGGTTTCATAACAGTACATTAAAATACAGTCACACTCTCAAATACATACACAGGAATCAGGATTTGTGAATATAACCGCTTTTCCAGAAGACTGTCTTATTCTGTATTAGTCAAATACAGTTTTTGCTTGTCCTTTAGCTTAACTCTTGATTTATTGCCTAAGAATGCACATTATATCCTGTATTTTCATCAAGGCTCGTGGATTATTAATGTCTTTCAGTCTTTGGTTTTACAGTTCACTTCTTTAAATGTTTTACAGTTTGAAGGCACAATTACTACAGAAAATACGTCTTTTCTGTATTGCTAATCCTTGCTGGAGTGCCTTTCAGTTCAAGCACTGACCGGATTCTGTGCTCAAAAGCTTGCAAGGCTAAACACTGCCAGAATACTTGTATTATATTTAAAGGTTAAATCTATTACCTTAATCATATGAGGAAAGGAGTATGCAGTCTGCGCGCAGAGCATGAGATAACCTTGAGTCACCTTCTGTGTTGTACCTCTCTTACAGGAACTATGGTGTCTTGCAGAAGCAGGAAGGGAAGAACCAGAGGAAGAGGAGAAACACAATGCTGGATGGAGAACTTGAGCTGAGGACCAGCTGGGGCCAGGCAAGTGATCGTAGGAATAAACGAAGCCAAGCAGTGACTGAAGGTGCAATGTGTCTTATATAGGCACAAAACATGTCTTACTGTCAGTTGAGCCATGCTTTAGGGAAATAAGCAATTATCAAAACAAATTAAGTTGCACATGTATTCAAGGATTTCTAGATTATTTCTGGGGAGGCAAGTTGAGGCAATTATGATAATGAAGTGCAGCACATTACTCACAGAGACAGTTGAAATGTGACAGTTGAAATGCTGCATGTTTCTCATATTGCCAGTTGGCACGAGGTTCACATGTTGTTTAACCAGTGCATATTTAAAACAAGCCTTGGCTGCTTCAGCATTTCTCCCACAATACTGTATAACAGAATTATGCACAACAAGCACAAGCTAATGCAATCAATAATTCATATGCATATTAACCACTGCATAGTTGCTACAAATAAACCCTGTGCCTACAGCAAAAACCTTAATCAGGTTTACATTAGGGTTCGTGTGGTTGAGCAGTGGCAAGTGTGATGCTACCCATGACATAAACCTTGCGGAACTCCATAGTGTTTACACAGGTCTAGTTAGACTATAAAGACATTTAACACAGCTTGCTATGCGTACAATAACAACTGCCCCAGCAAGGGCTGCACAAGTTGTGCCTGCACAGCTTGAACAGTAATAGTTGTGCCTGTAATTAGTCCTTTTAGTATCAATGCGGCTAAAAGTGAAGTTCTCATCAAGCGGGTTGGCCTGCACAGCTTGAACAGTAATAGTTGTGCCTGTAATTAGTCCTGTTAGTATCAATGCAGCTAAAAGTGAAGTTCTCATCAAGCGGGAGGAAATTCCGTCTTGGATTGCACAAAAAACAAACCAGCTTGAAACAGTGTTTCCCCATACGGGACTCAAAGACAAACATAGATCTCTCACAATGTGCCCACCACTTGGGATGATTCACCCTATAGAAGACTGTGCCATCTGGGGCATAGTCTTTGCTGCCATATTACCATAATGTATGGTAGACCATCAATTAATTTTTGCCTGAGATGCTAAAACAGATTCAAAATGATTACGGGGCTGCCCTTGCCCAGGAGGCAGCAGCACTGGCAGTACGCCAATGACTCATACAGATTCCCGTTGCGGACCAAGAGCGCAAATTACCAAAACTTATTGCTGAAGCCTATACATCTATAAGTCGAGATAATTTGGGAGCAAGACCAAATAAGCCACAGCTTAAGGGTAACTCTGAAAAAGATAACTCAAAACAGGCACCTGAGTCTTCTAAAAAATGCTGGGACAAACAGAAACATAAAGAAAAATAAACACGGGATGAATCTCCACAACCGGAGTCTACTGAAAAACGTAATAATTTGCATAACCGTGATTCACTTTAACAGCCCGATAGATATCAGTATACTGATGCATGTCATTCTTGTTGTTGGGTACATATGCCACATATATTGAGAACACTACTTCTGAACAAGATGCAGGTATTGACACTGCTAGAAGGTGCAGGAGAGGTCACAATAGTTCACCAGAATCTTCAAGAGTTTCTGGTTGCAAGAGCAACTAATGAATTTATTCAAGTTGAAACACCAGATGAGCGGGTTAGCCCTCCTGACAGACTGTCTGATTTGGACATGCAAATTTAATGTGAAATACGTGTACTATTAAAGTCATTTTCCGGGAAAATGTAACCAACACTTATGACATTCTCTTGGCTGAAGTGGATTGGCCACCTGAGTTTGTTAGGAAAGTCCCACAAGGGGAAGATATCATAATACCATCCTTCTCCGTTCTTTATCCTGAAGTTGTCAAACAAGCGTATGCCACATAGTGGGCTCCTGCACAAGCCCTGGCATTACACCACAATCATGTAGGCTGGTATAAGAACTCACCTTATCACGTTACACCTATGAGGTCCAGTCCACAAGTGCAACCTTAATACCCAATTAAGCATGTAGCTAAATGCCCAGTTAGAGAAATTCTAACATAATTAGAATATCTTGGCGTAATTGAGCATTGTATCTCTCCAATGAACAATTCTTTGTTTCCGGTAGCGAAACCTGACCATTCCTATCATCTAGTCTTAGACTACAGACAGCAGTCATACATGCACCTTTGCAATACAAAACTCACACAGCACATCACTAATGAACAACATAGTGTGCAAAAAATACAAACCCACTTTGGATATTTCAAATGGCGTTTTCTGCCAAAACATAGCACCTGAAAGCAAGCAATTAATGGTGTTTACCGCAATAGGAGTCCAGAAACAATTCTGCTGACTTCCTCATGGGTATAAGAACAGCCCAGGTCTGTTTTCTGCCTGAGCAACATCAATTTGACATGAAATTGACTCAGAAGCATTGTCCTATGTCAATGACATATATCTCACAGATGATAACTTAAACACACATCTAGCCATCTCTGGCATAGTTTTAGGATTGCTGAACAGGGCTACAAATGTAATTTTCAAAAAACAAAAATTGCTTTTTTCAATGTCCTAGTCTCGGGATACAAGTTGACGAATGAAGGCAAAAGCCTACCACCACATTTCTAGGAGAAATGTGCCCTCTTACAAACACTAAACACCATTAAAAAGCTACTATTGCTTTTAGATTTTTTTCAATTTTGGTAGAACATACATACCAGATTATGTACAATGGGTAAAACCATTTTGTGATGTAATTTGTCCAGACTTTTTCAGTACACATTGGACACCAGAATATACTCAGATTCTGAGAACACTGAAAACTGACATGCTTGCATCCAGACACTTACACACTTGTGTCAACACAACTAATTTGGTGATCTGCATAATCACGGGGTCCACTGGCTATACATATGTCACTTTCAACGAAGGTGACACTGTACTGATTGCGTATAAATTGAATTCATATTCAAATGCTGAAATGCATTTTGCATCAGCAGAAAAAATACTTACTGCAGTGCAGACAGCTGTTATAAAGGAAAGATCGTTGTCTCAGGGTAAACGCCAATTGTGGTTACTCCCATTCCAGTTTTAGAGGCTGTCACAAAGACTAGCGTTCCTAACGTGAAAGCCTTACATCCTAGATGGATAGAGCAGGCCACCTCCTTTACAGCTAATGATGTTGAATATGTCTTTGACCCAATACTGCAAACACAAGAATTTCTCCAATATGAACAAGAATATGCTGTACCCAGTGATATTTTGCCTCTTGATCAGTATGACTATATCGTATATACTGATGGTTCAGCCCAGCCAGCTGTTGGAACTAATCAGCAATATCCCGCAGCATGTGCAGCAGTACGTGGTGTCATGAGGAATGGAGAATTCCATCCACAAAAACCTTTTACACAATCTTTAGAGGATTGTACCACTCAGCTGGCTGAACTCAGCCTTAATTCTGGCACTGGAAAATACCACTCCTGAATTCACCCCACTCATTGTGTGTGATTCGTATTACTGTGTCCAGTCTTTCAATGAGCATTTACATTATTGGCGCCTGAATGGATTCAGAGATTCTAAAGGAAATGCTATTGTCATAAGCCACCTACCTGGATCCCAGATGATTGTAATTGGGTGGCAACGCTAGTTCCTGAATCCTCCTGAGACTTGCCCTCGGTTTACAGGAGGAGACACTGCTCCGGTGGCAAATTCCGAGGGGAAGGGGGTTGGGATGGAAAGAGCGTGTAGAGTCAAAGATGCTGTGAATCGTCCACTAAACAGCAACACTGCAGCAGGCATTCACACCAGTCTGATGAATGGTACCGGCAAATATGGTACTCATAAACAAATATTAAGCCTTTAGTATAGTATTAACTCTATTTCTTATGGTATCACCTCACGAAAGCTTTTCAAATCTCAACCAACCTTTAGTTTTGTTGTTGTTTTGTTTTCATTTAGATTGTCCGTAAAGGCTCCTTGATCAAAATTTTCAAAACTGTAGTGAGTATGATTTCAGCATCAAACCCACAAGCAAATTTGGGTGGGGTTATCTTCACCCAAGTCCTCTCTGGCAGAGCCCTGCCAACAGTATGTAAAAACTGAACAAAAACACTGGTTACCTTTGTTTGCAGCATGATGTTGCGACTGAGCTCAGTGTGAGATAAAATCAAGTCTGTTAATGCGTCTCTCCTTTTCTTCTTGTTCTTTTATCCATCCAGGTGCAAAACTATTGCAGGATGTTCTTTGCAGTGAGGTCAAAGCGAGAGGAACAAGGGAGCTGGCAGGACAGAGTCCTGGAAGCCGCGAAACAGGTAAGTGGCAGGCGAAGGGGCTAAGCGAAAGGGAGGAGTGCGGACGGTCTTTAAATAAGACTGCTTTAGAACGTTCATAAAGGTCACATTCTAATTGTTTGTAACAAGGAACATGTGTAGATAATTAACTTGATGAGGCCGCCTTCTAGAAGGTGCTTTAGAATGTTCACAAAGGTCACGGTCTAATTGCTTATAGCAAGGAACGGGTGCAGATTATTAATTTGATGAGGCTGTCGTCTAGTAGGTGTTTTAGAATGGTCACAAAGGTCGTGTTTTAATTGCTTATAGGTGCAGGGGATTAATTTGATGAGGGCTGTCTTCCGGAAGGTTCATGTTGAGGTCATCTATGCTGGTTGCTTGATGCTTGTTCTGGTGGATTTTCTAGATGTTTCCATGGCGTCTAAAACCTAGCCTTGCATATGCATGGTAAAACATTTGTAAAAGCTATTAAGCCTGTTCAAACAACCCAGGGAAGACTAGCTTCAGCTAGCTATTACCAACAGCATGTAATATGGCCAAACATCAGGATACACGATGTTTGTTTATTCATAAGTGTTGGGAGGAATGATATGATTCATGCCGCTATATTGTGATAGTCAAAAGAGGTGAGCTGTGGCAGGAATCCTGACAGCTATTAAGCATAAATTGTTTTGGGGAAAGGTGGCATATGTTAAAGAGTTTGCCATGGGCTCATGTAATTCATACATTGAGTCATCAGCGTGTTGTAGAACACGTTGCAGGGAATTTACTTGCTGATGAAGCTGCAAAAGCAGCGGTTCAGTAGCTGCAAATACTCGTTCACACATGAGGGTGGATGGTGACATCATGGTTGCTGTCAATGCTTCATGCAGTTGCATGCCATTACCTAAAACATTTCCGTCAAAATACTCCTATGTACTGAGTGCCCAAAACATACCTTTTGCTTGCATTCCCAGAGTGGTGGATCGAGTGATACCAAAGCAAGACCACAGGCTACAATTAACCATAGCTGCTCATGAGGGGTTAGCGTCTGCTCATGCAGGTGTGGCGGTTACAGTTTCCTTACTGCAGAAACGCTATTGGTGGGATGGTCTTTACAAACAGACTAAACAATATGTCCTCAGCTGTGACATTTGTCAGCAAAATAAATGTTCCACCGCAGCTTGCCCAATGCAGACTCCTCTTTTAGTGTAAAACAGACCTCAAAATTGTGTCTATCTTGATCACTGCAGACCGCTACATTCAGATGGTTTGTTTAAGTTTATTTTATTGGCAGTTGATTCATGTTCTAGATTTCTATCGGTGTGGCCACAGTGATCAGCTGATGCTCGAACTGTTATAAAAGATTTGCAAGTCTTTATCAGGACATATGCAGTAGTCGCTTTCCACTCAGACCAGGGCCCAGCATTTGCCTCTAAGGCTTACTGGGATACCATGGAAATCCTCGGTGTGGCTGTGCATTATTCCTCCTCCTATCATCCTAAGGGAAATTCAATAGCGGAAAGGAAAAAACGTGACTTAAAGCAGTCCTTAACAGCTAGAGTGTTAGGTTCAGATTGTAGTTGGATCTATCTCTTGTATGGAGTCTAGAGAGATTTAAATACTCCGCCTAGAAGATCCTTGGACAGTCGGACCCCCTACAAGGTCCTGTTTGGCACCCAGATGTACATTTTAGATCTCAATAGTCCTGGCACATTGGCGGCAGATATGCCCTTTGATGTCAATGAACATTTCGCTGTGTTACAGTAACTACAAGACTTCCACGATGAGCACTCAAATTAAACTACTAAATGTTCTGATGAAGTAAAGGTGCAACCAGCAACTTCTGGCTGGATTTCTAATGTTGGGGATCTAGTTTGAGAGAAGATTACTGAGAAGAAGGAGTTTGGCCCATTGTACAGAGCACCAGTGGCAGTCCTTGGCACTGCAGGTACCAGAACTGTGATTTTGCCACCTCTTGCTGGTTGTAGAAATAAACGGTTTGTGTCAATTGATCTCGTCAAACAAAACTATGTGGCCAGTCCTACACAGTCGGCCACTAACAATCCTGGGTAGTTACCTATCTCCTCTCACTACCATACAGGAAACACTTCTTCAAGCATTAAATAATACAGAAATTGCTTCTGCCAGGCAGGGGACTTCAGATGCTGAAGCTTTACTACTTCCTGTCAGTACTACAAACACAGAATGCACACCAACTGTGAATTTACAGGCTACTACTGCTTCTCCTAACAACAAAGTTGTTTATGATGAACCACCTTTGGAGGTGTCTACCAGTTCTCATGTACCAAGTAAGGTCCCTATTTTTGCACAGACTGCCTCTGGCTACTTCGCAGATATTGATGATTTTTCTTCAGATTCATCATATACTTCATTGCATGGCATATGTGCATTTCTCTTCTGGCTGAAACATACTTATCTGATCCCACCATGGTCATATATTTGGATTTCCATTTCTTTGCTTTTCCTAATCATTTGGATTGGATTTGTTAAACCTTTCTTTTTGCTTCTAAATGGACATTATCTCCCAGAACGCTCTGCTGTTGAACTGTTGGCTGAGGTACTGAAGCCTCACTCTTTTTCACATAAAGTGCAAATAGATCTGTTCCTTGTGAACAATTCTGCATTTCCTGTACCAGATGGAATTGTTTGGGATAAGGTCCCATTTGATACCTTTGGCCCTACAGAAACATTACAGATTCCTTATATTTTTAAAGTCCCTATGGATTACATCATCACTCCTCGTTGTATTTCTGATGATTGGGATGTGACCATTGTCAAAAGCATGCTTTCTGAACTAGAATCTTATACAGTATATGAAACTGAAGATTTATACTTAAATTCTGCCAATTATGGTGAAATATTTTGTTATCATCACTATGCACACCATTATTTACACAGGGCTAGTACTCCATTTTTTGTTCATATCTTTTTATTGACATTTTATTTCAAACAATAACAATTGTATAATGACATTGTACATATTTAACCACATTAGAGATCTGAGGATGTTGATACAGTGGTTCTATTGTGCATTGACGTGCTGTGTACGTGGGGGGCATGGATTGTTCCACAAAAGGATGCATTCCACTGACAATAAGGACCAGACGCAGCTTTGTGGTATACAACGTGCCTATGCTCTGTACGTGTTATGTTGCATATTTGAACTGCGGGAGAGGGGTACAACAAATTGAGGACAAAGTAAGCCAATCCAGGGAAGGGATAACCGCCTGAGACCTGTTGCTTAGTGTATTGACACGTGGGATCATCTGCCAATTGTAGGTGGTGCGTGTCGTATGTTGTAATGGGCTAAGCGATGTTTGTGGAACTCTGCCCTGCCTGTGCCTCCATGGACGCAACACCAGAACGCGACGTTTGGGTTGCCTGGTTTCCATACCTCCCTTGAGAGTCCTCCGCGGGCGCTTCCAGGCCCTGTAGGTCTGACACTATAGTCCCCCAACTACTGGCCATAGGAAACTTGCGAAGTCCCAGTTGAGCAGTGAACGGCACCAGGCTACTGCGTGATGCTTTCCATCGTTTGGTGATCAAGCGCTTCGCTGTAACCAGGCCTGAGTCCAGAAATCTGAGGCGGCCCTGTTTTTCTTATGCCTTTTAAAGAGGTGTAAGATATATACCTCCCAGTGAAAAGGATGTCACACCCAGTACAATTGGCCAGGGTAGCTGCTACGTTAGCCCAGTATTCTCCCAGAGCGGGGCAATACAATAGCATGTGCAGTAGATCAGTGTCGGGTAAACAGCATCTAGGGACGTGCGTTGGGCCCTCCAACACGGCCGTCCACTTCTTGTCTGTGAGAGCACGCCTCAGGTCATCCTCCCAGTGTTGTCTTTGGGGCGTTAGGGCAATCGCTGTGTGTTGACGGAGTGACGATGCAAACCAACGGGTCAGATGACTCCCTTCCCCCATTATATGTAGGTATTGGATCATATGATGTGTGAGAGGTTCCGTGGTAAGATTGCCCCATCTGGATGACAGGGAGGCTATGAGCGTACGATGCAATAAAAATTGCCCAGGTTGTAGACTCTCTTCTGTTATAAGCTCTGCGTATGGGATGAGGGAGCCATCAAGAATGAGGTCCCCTGTGTCATGAATGCCTCCTGAGTCCCAGGCCGCGTAGTTCGATTGCCGTGGTGAATGAGCTTCCTCGTGGTGTTCCCAATAGGGGGATGGCAAGGGCATATGGTGTAGTGTCACGGGTGATAAATAGGCTTCTTTGGTAACATTTGTATGCTATGGAGAGTAATAGTGAATTTGTATCCCTGGGTTTCGCACATGGGTGAAATATGTAAAGTGTGATGTGTCACAGGAGGTTGTAGTGAGGCTGTGTCTGCCAAGTGCCGAGAGGCTAGCCATCTGGCTATCCATTGTAACTGAGTGGCTAGGTAATAGTGCTCGAAGTTAGGCGTTGCGAGCCCACCCTGTCCTGTTGGCAGATAAAGCTTCCTCATGGAGACTCTATGCCTCGACCTCCCCCAGACTGTTTTTCCCATTTACGGAAAAATGGGGGGGGGGAATGAAGATAGGCAGGGTAGTGAAGTAGTAGAGAAGGCGAGGGAGGATCACCATCTTTGTGAGGGAAATTCTGCCAGAGACAGCCAGTGGGAGACTCTTCCAAAAGGTCATCTGCGACTGGATAGCAGAGGTGGCTCTGATGACATTTCCCTCAAATAGGTGCGCCTTGTTCCGGTATATACGTACCCCCAAGTATCTGAAGGCGTCAGTACCTCATGGCACTGGGACTCCACCCAGTGAGTACCCCGGGTCTAGGGATGTCAGCGAGAAAGGAAAGAGAATGGACTTCGCCGCATTGACGCGTAGCCCTGATGCCATGGCGCATAATGAAAGCGCTAAGTCCAAGGAGGGAGGGATGGAGTGGAGGTCTCTCACATACAGTAGTACATCATCAGCATATTGAGAGTTTGTGTGTGTATCGTCTCCAAGGGGGATACCCATGTCAACATGTGAGTGGATGTATGCCGCCAATGGCTCGATGCTAGTGAGAAAAGGAGGGGGGATTACGGGCAGCCCTGTCATGTCCCACGACCTACTCTTATAGAGTCTGAGATATAGGGTCCTGTTTTGACGTGGACAGTCGGGCGCTTGTATAGCAGCCTGACCATGCTAAGAAAGAAGGGGCCTATGCCAAACCTGGGTAAGGCCGCGTAGAGATAATCCCATTCAAGAGAGTCAAAGGCTCTCTCGAGATCTAGCACCAGGCAGCCCGATCAGGGCCAGTTCTGAGGGGGGGGATATAAGGCGCGAGCCGGTTAGCGACGATCTTTGCCAGTTTTTTGTAGACTGTGTTTAAGATTGTTAGGGGTCTGTAAGACCCTGGGGGTCTTTGCCCGGTTTCAATAAGGAGACTACATTATCCGTGCATAATGAGGGTGGCACAAGGATTTCCGCATATGTCTTAAAGAATTCTGTAGGGAGCCCGTCTGGTCCCGGTGTTTTCCCTGATGCCAGTGACGACAGTGCTTTCCGGACTTCATCTACTGTTAAGGGGGAGTCTAATGCTAGGTGCCGGTGAAGATGTAATGACTCCATGTAGCCCACCGGTTCCTGTCCCTCTGCTCCCTCCGGTAAACAAATTACCCGCATATTGTTGCGGCGTGAATGCCCCTCCGCATCATCCAGTTTCTCTTCGAGGGTGCAGACCCGATCCAGTAGGTCTTGTAGGGTCACAGTATGTTCAGGGGATTTGAGTTGGAGGTCCGCAAGCGTAAGTTTGTTGTCATGTAAACGCTCGGCCAATTTTTGGTGGTCCGCCCATAGGAGCGTGAAGTCAGATGTGATGTTGTCGATTCTGTTCTCTAGAGACGTATGGGTCTGCTCTAGTGCCGTGCCAATTTTTTCCACTGCTGTCAGTACTGAGTCCAATTTGGTCGAGAGATCAGGGCGGTCGGGCCCTGGAGATGCCCCCGTACCCTTGGATGGCCCCCCGCTTCTGCTATGTGGTGGATTGTCTTGATGAGTAGTAGAGACGAGATGGACCATAACTAATTGCTGTACGTTGGGCATAGGGAGCAGCTTGTGAGCAGTTCGTGTTTGTGGCGGCAGCTGTGAGGGAGGCAATTTAGTAGTGAGTCCTTCTACCAGTTCTTCACGGGTGTTATCAGGTACCCTGGGTATCACCCAGTCAGCCCAGGTGATTGTGTTTTGTGGGTCGTGAAACTGCAGGCGCGTCCGATCCAGCTAGAGACCAACCTACCCTCTTAGTCCCTAGAGTCGAGGCTAGGATCCCCTGGGGGGGGGCAAGGAAGGGGACAGGGCTAGTACTCCATGTGCAGTTTTCAATTACACACAATGGGAACATTGCCCAACACCAAAAGTGGGTAGTTTGAATATTTTTCTGGTAACAGTATTTTAGATCCAGTTTCTTATTATTATAGGCTTTCCCCTTTCCCAGCGAAGAAAAATATACTGACCCAAACAAAATACATTTATTTGCACTCATTTATTTCCCAGCTGACCGTGCAAGGCTATGAATTTTGGAAGGAAAACATTGACTTAAAATCAATTAGGGGAACATGACAATGGCAAGTACAAGGCGATGATGCTTTGTTTTGAGCTTGTCTAATTCCTATACAAATTATTTTTCTGAACAAGACGGTGCAGCAAACTACCTGCCTGGGTTTGGCTAAAATTAAGGACATGGACACCCCTAATATTCCTTCTTTTGTACATTTTGACAATTGACAACACTTTGCAAATTCTACAGAAGAACAGCTCAGTGACATGATACAGAATGGTAAATATAACTCTTCAATTTCAGGTTCAGATGGCTGGCTAGTGTGGCCAGTTGGCACTAATGGTTGTCATGCACGTTTTTTAAAGACCACAACAAGATTTAAAGCTAGCAGACCAGACCCCCATTATGTGCAGACACAACATTCAGGCGTGTTCACTACCTATAGTGTATGAAAGTTATACCAGCAATGGTGACAGCATTCCACTTTATCTACAGTTAAATATCTGTCTCTCCTTTCTGATTACATGGATTTACAAGATTTCGTGCTGGGTCCTGGGTCACCACGTTCTAAACGCTTCATAAGCACAATATATTATGAACTTTGGAAAGGTTCTCAGTAGGAAGCTACTGAACTCATGAGAGAACTTGACAGGACAAATTTGGAAAAAGCATTGGCTGTTTTGGACAATGGCATAAATACATTATCAACTCACATTTATTATTTGAACAATATTGTATTGTCTGCATTTGAAATAATACTGAATGACATGCCTCTCCTCTAGCATGGGCAAAGTCAGCTGAGATCAATTATAAAATTCAGATGGGCACGGCAGGTTTTAAAATCAAACCGTGTGCCCTGGAGATAGCTGAATTAACAGAGTTGTTTTTGCCTTATAATTTCACACACACACACACACAAAGACTAATGGCAAAATAAAGATGCAACTTACACAATGTTAAACACAGAACATTTAGCTGTATGGTTGATCCATGGGTATTTATCCTTTCTCATATCAATTTTTCATTTTACATCTTGTTTGAAATACTTTCAAGTAGGCAGATATGAAGCTTTAGGGGAGAATTTATTCCATTAGACCTGGTTTCTAGCTTTCAATTATAGGTGTCTGAGTGGAGAAACAGAAGTATTTCTAAGCAGAAATAAATGTGAAACTTCGTTCGACCATTAATTAATTTGTAAAGTGGTGACACTCCATGGGGGGTGTAATGCATCCATGGCCAATTTGGCGTGTTATCTGGAAGGTGTCCCAGCTGCCTTGATTCGGCCAGTGGTCTTGTTGCTTTTAAATGGAAGTTATTCGAACCTGAACGGCCAAGGTTGTTGTAGGATGAAACCGGGAGTGCCATATGTGGTGACGGTATCTAGGGTCGTGACCTGTTGTAATAATGTGTTATTTCTGCCCACACACACAACTAAGGACGTTCCCTTGTGGCTTTCAATTCCTATTTTTGACATTAACTTTGATTAGTTAAGCGACTGAAAGCCTTATTGTTTTTAAAAGGACATTGCTCTCACATCTGCTATAGGGATGTTTGGATCTCCAAGTTGCAAGGTCTTTCCCTGAAATACAATCGTTACAGCGCACAAATCTGCAACAACGTTTTGGTGAACTTGTGCGCCGCATATGTTATGCTTCAATTACCGCAGGAGTGGTACACTTTTTTAAGACGATTGGGACTGGCTTTGTTAGCACTTTCCAGAATGTATTCGGAGTGATTCTGTCCTTTTTACACTCTTTGGTTTCCAGTAGATTTGGAGGCATACCACTTGTGTTTTTCCAGTCTGTTGGAATTTTGTTTCTATTTTTGCTGCTCCACAGTGGATGTACCACCTCGAGGCCAAATGGTGATGGAATTACAACACGTCCTGCTGTGTCCTGTATGCATGATACAGTACTTTGGAGTATCTTTACTGCAGGAACTGAATGATAACTGGTCTTTGTCCTTTAAACTGATATGGTTACAATGTGTGCAGCTCGTGTTACACTGTCTGCTGTGCCCTTTCGAGTTTGCACTGAATATATGTCTTGCGATGCAACTGGTTCAATCTACGGATATGAATCTGCTGGTGCATCCTTGGAGGGCTCATTTTCGGTGCTGTCCTATGAGACTACCATTGCTACAGGATGCTTATTAGGAGCCGTTCCTAGATGCTCTGGCTCCTGGATTCCTGAAATCTGGCTCCTCCACTACGGTTACACTGTCGGCTGACACAATATCACCACCTGCTGATGGGGCTGGATTTGACCATGTTTGTTCTTTGGAACTTGCTGGTCAGACCACTGTGGAAACATCATATGCAGATGCGGGTTCCTTCCAGGATCTCACAGACTCTCTGAGCATAGGAAACATGTTGGAGCCTCCTAGTTTTTAATTGGCCCCTTGTTTTTACATCAAATTGACATTTTTTCTTTCATTTTTATTAATGGCCCTCTTGTAATTTAATTTTAACGGCATTATGGCTTTCATTCGCTTTTGTTATTAAATTACATTTTATAATAATTTAGTAGACAATTTTAGGCTGTTTTTATGCTTTTAGTTTGAGGGAAGTCTTCCCCCGGTCAAAGGGAAGGTGTTGTAAGGTTCAACAGGGCCAGAGCACAGTCTCTATTTTTAGCTACATGTTTTAACTGGACATCTCTAATGGTGACTTTTTACATGCTTTGCACTTAAACTACATTGTACTTAGAAATTATTCTGCATGCAGCACGTTACTTAGTAAGCATATTTCATGTTGCTGGTACACTCTGTCCAAGGCTAGGAATATTGAACGCAATCCCTTGCATTTGGTTGTCTGGTTTGAGACAGCTCTAAGACTCCAGACTAACCATCGCACCAGCTTTGTACCTTTGATAAAGTGCAATTATAACAGTGCTTTTAATACATAAACTGCCTTTGAGCCAAATTTGGCAGAGGAGCACTTCCGCTGGGATTAATCTGGAACGCTGTGCACTGTGACGAAGATGCAACCCTGCTGACTCTAACCATCATCCTGCAAAGGACGATAGCCTGCTCTACATCAGATCGGCTTCCTGATGCATCATAAACATTTATGGGTGTTTGGCTGTCCAAAGAGATGTTGCAGAGGATACTCCCACTATGTTCTCGATAGTGTGTAGTATTAGATAGGAGTATAAATATAATCATAATCACACAGTGATGTTATAATGGTTGAATTGTTTATCTTTTTCACCATTCTTGTAATGCTGGTTACAATGCTTTGTTCATTCTCCTAATAATTGCAGCTCATGCCGTCTATACAAGAATACGATTGTTTCAATAAATATTTGAACAGCCAGCGTGTATCTTTCTTGTGTTTACCTTGGTAATGTGAAAGTAAATCATGAAAGGGTAGATCTGTTTCTACGATTTCCTTGGGGAATTAGAGTGGTCATGTTCTGAGGTTGCAGATACCACCTGGTACCCTGATAAGGTTAGGGGTTCAGATGGGGCCATATGAGCTAGCTAGGAATTGGGCCAGCATACTCTGATACTATGTGTGGACTTAGTCCCCATATTCTGACTGTTCTGTTGTCCGGATACACAGTCCTACTTAATTTGTAGAAACCGTATGACATCCCCACCTCCAATGTGAATGCCACATACAAAAAGTCCTCACAACAAACACCCAACTTCCTTTAACACACATGGTTAACAGAATAAACTACATTCCCCACAGTGCAGTTAATGGTTAACATAAGCAACATATTGAAATATGCAATCACGTATGGCAAACAACATTTAACAAAACTAAATATATCTGCAAGTAAATGAGAGACACAAAATGTTCAAGTAGAACTTTTAATAAAAATTAAAAGGGACAGCAAAATCGTCTTACTTCAGGTTGAATAAAGTCTTTAAAAAAAAGCATTCAAATAAAAGTCCCGGTATGGGTAAGAAAAAATAGTGGGCTGTAAGCCTGAGTTTTATGCCCCAGGCCCTCATCTTGCCTCAACATCTTTGTAGTAGTGGCCTCCTCATGAGGCTCTCCATTCTCCAAGAGGAAATGCATGTTAAGGCTCCTACATTTTGGGACGGAATGTTTTTTTTAGGACTTTGTTTAGGGGGTTGCAGGGCCATGGGTTTCTGGGAAGGTTTTGAGAAATGGGAGTGTTTTGGGGTATTGAATTTTAGGGGCATGTGGTTTTTTCAGGACAGGTGGAATAGTAGAGGGATAGGGTCTGCAGGAGAAATTAGGATGAGCTTTGGAATGGGGGTTACGACTTCGAATGGGAGCAGGTGGTGGAATGGTTTGAATGGGAGCAGAAGGAAGAATAGATGCAGGTGTGCAGAGACACTAATAGTAATTGCAATTGTATAGCGCTTACTACCCCTGTTATGTTATGTTATGTTAATTAGGTATTTATAAAGCGCACGGCTACTCCCAGGAGTGTCCCGGCGCTAAGCAAAAACCGCATAAACAGCCACAGAGAGGAGAACCAAGGCGAAAGACCTGCAAAACGGGATTAAAGTTGGAAAAGCCACGTCTTAAGTTTTTTCTGAAGGTGAGAAGGTCCTGAACCTGTCTGAGGGCCAAGGGGAGACTGTTCCATAGGTGGGAGGCGACCACTTGAAAAGATCGACCTCCGACCCGAGCAAGTGAAATTTTAGGAACAGGAATCAAGAGTTGAGATGAGGACCTCAGAGTACGTTGGGGAGTGTAATGGGGAAATCTTTGTCTGAGATAAGGAGCTCCAATCTGATTAAAAGCTTTGAAAACCAGAATCAGCGCTTTAAAGTGGATTCTTTTCTGAACAGGGAGCCAATGCAGGGATAACAAAAGAGGGGACGAATGAGTTCTAGGGCCAGCCAAAAAGATGGCCCTAGCAGCCGTGTTTTGAATCACCTGCAAACGGGCAATTAAATAACTGGGAAGTCCCAAATACAGAGAGTTAACGTAATCCAATCTCGAGATTACCAGAGCTTGGACAATGGTCTTTCTGTGAGAGACAGAGAGCAGGGGAAGAAAATTCTGGTGACGAGGCCTCAAAGTGCTTTTTGGTGAGTAGCATGTTACTCCGGAACCTAAAAAGGATTATTAGTGGATTAGTGGTGTTAATTTGTGTGGTGGACATGGGAGCCTGTTAGCTGGATTAAATAGGATAATGGAGGGATAGAAGAGGGAAGAGTCTAGACAGTATTATTTGTGAGATCATAGTTGTAAGAGGAGGCTTAGGATGAGTAAAAGGAGAGATGGAGGAGGGAACAGTCTCTAAAAAGGGATTAGGGAAATCCTAGTAGGAAATGATGTTTGGGATGAGTCAAAGGAGGGCTACATGAGGGAAGAATTTGAAAAGGGTTGTTTGGGAGATCATGGTAGTAAAATGAGGTTGCAGGTGAGCCAAGGAGAGATGGGGGGGAGAGTCTAGAAAGGAGTAGTAGCAGACTGAGGTTTGGGATGAGTCAGAGAGTGAAGGTAGAGGGTATATTGAGAGAGGTATAGGGTGAGATAGAGTTGTGCATTGGAGAGAGTCAAAGGTATTTGTTTTTTTACAGTAGGAGTAAAGTAATAAATATATAGATACATAACTAGATAGAAAGGGTATACATACATACATATTTATAGCATCTGCACTTTATTTATATTTACTGCACAAGCACTTTTTTCATTGCAATTTTGAGAAAATGAAGTACTCATTGGTTCTTTTAAGATCATGTAATGAATTCTCTACCCTCATTATTCTACCTATTTATTTTTCAATTTTTTGTTTATCCGTCAAAAAATGTGTGATAAACACCCGAAGAATGCAATTGTCAAATGTCAATCAGACAGATTTGTGAATGTTTTAACAAAAAATGATTTCATATTGAATATGCAGGATATTTATTGATCGTAATAATCTCTCTGTCATGGGATGGGTGTTTAGTATGTTTTCCACGGTTGTGATGACAGGAAACCATGTGATCTGTAGTTTAATCTGACAAAGTAGTAACGCTCGTTGTGTGAGCAAGGCAATAATGCCGAAACGCATTACAGCGAAAGAATAAACGCAAAGAAACTTTGAAGTCCGCCCTTGTGTCGGTGTCTAATTTCTATTGGGGAATTAGAACTGGTGTCCATATATATATATGTGTATATATATATATATATATATATATATATATATATATATATATATATATATATATATATTCTTCTACAGTAGGAGTAAAGTAATACATATATAGATACATAACTACATAGAAAGGGTATACATATATAAGGAAGATGATATATACAGATTTTAAGCTGTACTG
Source organism: Calotriton arnoldi (assembly GCA_963921515.1). Taxonomy (NCBI): domain Eukaryota; kingdom Metazoa; phylum Chordata; class Amphibia; order Caudata; family Salamandridae; genus Calotriton; species Calotriton arnoldi. Next base: position 2,102,538 of record CAWUFW010000805.1, read on the forward strand.
TACAAACTCAGACTTTTAAGTGTTGCAGTACTTGAAACTAATGAATTATTTTTAATAACTTTTTTAATTTGATCTTTTTCTCAATATTTCAATAGTGAAGCACTTGTAGCTAAAATAGTTATGATAATATTTACATATTTACATATTGTGATAGGTGACTAAAACAGGGACCCATAAGCATCTAATCAATAAATTATTTGAAAACTATGCAGTGACCTATAAACATGTTAAGCAAAGAATAATATATATATATATATATACTATAAGTAATATATATATATTTCTTAAGCAGACCCAAAGAATATCTATGTATTTTAAAACCATAGTTACTATACATATTTGGACAAAGAAATACATATATCTAGATACATAAATATAATCAAATTATAAATGTATACAAACACAGGGGTATGCTGTACATTAAGTTTGAGTATGGTTGTTATGTAGGAAAGAGCCAACTCTTGAGTAGTTTTCTGAAGGTAAGATAGTTATCAGTTGATCTTATGTTTAGGGCAATGAATTCTATAGTTTGGCTGCTTGAACCACCGATAGGTTTTTTCTTGTAAGGCGGGGTTTTGAGGCACAGTGCCAATCTTGAGCGAAGGTTCCTTTGTTAAATGTATTTGGTAATTTTATTCCTGATTAATATGGTCCTGTTCCATGTATTGCTTTGTATTGATACAAAGCAGCTTGATGGTGGATCTTCTGGCAACCGGTAACCAATGTAGGACCCTCAAGGCAGGGGAGATGTGGGCTTGTGGCTTTACATGTAGGAGAAGTCTGGCAGCAGAATTCTGAAATCGTTGTCATATTTTCATAGTTGATAAGGTTGAACCGTGGTAGAGGGAATTGGCGTAATCAAGTTTAGACAGTACAAAAGAGAGCCTGGACCATGTGTGTCACTACGCCACTGGAGTCAAGCTATCCTGGCTGATGAAGGCTGATAGCCTGAAACCGGTCCTAGGATGCTTGATTCCGGTCCAGGGAAGACATGGCTTGGCAGTTCGGTCTGGACTGTTCCCATGAGGCACAGGGTCAAGACTGATTTGCATATGGCTATGTCTGAACTGGGGTGGCGTGGTGAAGCAAAATAACGATGGATTAAACCCAGATCTGTGACTGGGGGTGAATGTTTGCCTATGTGCAGCATTCCGTCCATCATCTTGTGTGTTTTGCATTTCGCCCTAAGTGGGAAGGGTATGCCCAGACGTGGGTCCCGTGCTCACTACGCCACTGGAGTCAAGCTATCCTGGCTGATGAAGGCTGATAGCCTGAAACCGGTCCTAGGATGCTTGATTTCGGTCCAGGGAAGACATGGCTTGGCAGTTCGGTCTGGACTGTTCCCATGAGGCACAGGGTCAAGACTGATTTGCATATGGCTATGTCTGAACTGGGGTGGCGTGGTGAAGCAAAATAACGATGGATTAAACCCAGATCTGTGACTGGGGGTGAATGTTTGCCTATGTGGAGCATTCCGTCCATCATCTTGTGTGTTTTGCATTTCGCCCTAAGTGGGAAGGGTATGCCCAGACGTGGGTCCCGTGCTCACTACCCCACTGGAGTCAAGCTATCCTGGCTGATGAAGGCTGATATCCTGAAACCGGTCCTAGGATGCTTGATTCCGGTCCAGGGAAGACATGGCTTGGCAGTTCGGTCTGGACTGTTCCCATGAGGCACAGGGTCAAGACTGATTTGCATATGGCTATGTCTGAACTGGGGTGGCGTGGTGAAGCAAAATAACGATGGATTAAACCCAGATCTGTGACTGGGGGTGAATGTTTGCCAATGTGCAGCATTCCGTCCATCATCTTGTGTGTTTTGCATTTCGCCCTAAGTGGGAAGGGTATGCCCAGACGTGGGTCCCGTGCTCACTACGCCACTGGAGTCAAGCTATCCTGGCTGATGAAGGCTGATAGCCTGAAACCGGTCCTAGGATGCTTGATTCCAGTCCAGGGAAGACATGGCTTGGCAGTTCGGTCTGGACTGTTCCCATGAGGCACAGGGTCAAGACTGATTTGCACATGGCTATGTCTGAACTGGGGTGGCGTGGTGAAGCAAAATAACGATGGATTAAACCCAGATCTGTGACTGGGGGTGAATGTTTGCCAATGTGCAGCATTCCGTCCATCATCTTGTGTGTTTTGCATTTCGCCCTAAGTGGGAAGGGTATGCCCAGACGTGGGTCCCGTGCTCACTACGCCACTGGAGTCAAGCTATCCTGGCTGATGAAGGCTGATAGCCTGAAACCGGTCCTAGGATGTTTGATTCCGGTCCAGGGAAGACATGGCTTGGCAGTTCGGTCTGGACTGTTCCCATGAGGCACAGGGTCAAGACTGATTTGCATATGGCTATGTCTGAACTGGGGTGGCGTGGTGAAGCAAAATAACGATGGATTAAACCCAGATCTGTGACTGGGGGTGAATGTTTGCCAATGTGCAGCATTCCGTCCATCATCTTGTGTGTTTTGCATTTCGCCCTTAGTGGGAAGGGTATGCCCAGACGTGGGTCCCGTGCTCACTACGCCACTGGAGTCAAGCTATCCTGGCTGATGAAGGCTGATAGCCTGAAACCGGTCCTAGGATGCTTGATTCCGGTCCAGGGAAGACATGGCTTGGCAGTTCGGTCTGGACTGTTCCCATGAGGCACAGGGTCAAGACTGATTTGCATATGGCTATGTCTGACCTGGGGTGGCGTGGTGAAGCAAAATAACGATGGATTAAACCCAGATCTGTGACTGGGGGTGAATGTTTGCCAATGTGCAGCATTCCGTCCATCATCTTGTGTGTTTTGCATTTCGCCCTAAGTGGGAAGGGTATGCCCAGACGTGGGTCCCATGCTCACTACGCCACTGGAGTCAAGCTATCCTGGCTGATGAAGGCTGATAGCCTGAAACCGGTCCTAGGATGCTTGATTCCGGTCCAGGGAAGACATGGCTTGGCAGTTCGGTCTGGACTGTTCCCATGAGGCACAGGGTCAAGACTGATTTGCATATGGCTATGTCTGAACTGGGGTGGCGTGGTGAAGCAAAATAACGATGGATTAAACCCAGATCTGTGACTGGGGGTGAATGTTTGCCAATGTGCAGCATTCCGTCCATCATCTTGTGTGTTTTGCATTTCGCCCTTAGTGGGAAGGGTATGCCCAGATGTGGGTCCCGTGCTCACTACGCCACTGGAGTCAAGCTATCATGGCTGATGAAGGCTGATAGCCTGAAACCGGTCCTAGGATGCTTGATTCCGGTCCAGGAAGACATGGCTTGGCAGTTCGGTCTGGACTGTTCCCATGAGGCACAGGGTCAAGACTGATTTGCATATGGCTATGTCTGAACTGGGGTGGCGTGGTGAAGCAAAATAACGATGGATTAAACCCAGATCTGTGACTGGGGGTGAATGTTTGCCAATGTGCAGCATTCCGTCCATCATCTTGTGTGTTTTCCATGTGTGGAAATCCCAGGTGGGGGAAGATGTGTCACAGGGTTTTCATGGTAATGAAGCCTGATCCAACTAATTTGTCCACTTGAGCATTCATTGAAAACTTGGCGTCTATGGTATTTCCAAGGTTTCTTACTTCCTTAAATACTTTGGGAGGGGGTCTCCAATAGTCAGGCGGGGCGCAAAGTGGGTCGTAATTTTTCCAGTTGCCACATGTGAGTATTTCAGTTTTGGAAGCATTCAATTTGAGATAGATCCATGTCATCCATTGATCAATGGCTCTGAGGCAACTGAAGATTTGTGAGTTTCTAATGTCTTTGTGGCTTTCCAGTTTAAGGAGTATTTGTGTGTCATCTGCATAGTTATAGCGTGCGAGGTGAAATTCATTGATCAGTACCAGTAATGACTTTGTGTAGATGTTGAAAAGCATGGGTGAGATAATAAAGCATTGAGGGACCCCTGCTTTTGTGAAGTACGGTTTGGATGAGAAAGGGGGAGAATGGATGACATTTCTTCTGTTTTGAAAGTAGGATGTGATCCAGTTGAGAGCAGTCCCCTCTATGCCAGCTTTATAGAGTGGTCAACTGTGTTGAAGCCAGCTGAGAGGTCCAAGAGTATTACTGCAGCAACCCCGTTCTGGTCTACTATGTTTTTAAGGTCATCCCAGGTGGCAATGAGAGCAGATTCTGTGCCTCTTCCTGGGCGGAATCCTGTTTGGTAGTCTGAAAGTATGGAGTTATCTTCAGTGAACTGTGACATCTGGGCGAATGTTGCTCTCTCAATCAGTTAGGCCAGGAAAGGTCCATTTGAAATTGGTCTGTAGTTGTTGGGTTATGCGGGTCCAGGTTAGTTTTTTTTAATAATGGGCATATGTATGCCTTTTTTAGGTCTTCTGGTAAGAGTCCTGTAGTTAAAGAATTATTGATGATTCTTCTTACTAGTGGGACAGCAGAGGTAGTTAAAAGAATGTTATTGAAGATTTGTGGTGGATTGATAACTAGGCGTTGGAAAGCGAAGAAACCACCAACAATTGCTGTATGGAGGGAGGAAGTGGTAAGATGGGGATCAGCTGAAAGCTGTGAAATCCGTAGAGAAGAAGCGAGAGGGCTTTGCAAGATCCCAATAGCTATGTCCTGGGACATGATGTTGGAAGCATTTAAGGTATGGGAAGAGGAGGAACAATCCGGCGAGACATCTGGGGAGACTGCCATGGGGTCGGAATTATGACCCAAATACTTAACTAAAAATATGCAGATGTGGATAATATACAACCCAGTACTAACCAGTAGATAAGGGCAGTATTGCAATATACTAGAAGTCAACACTGGTGATTATCAAAACAACTATGTAAGCGCAACAGGTGCAGTACATAGACACTATTGCAGGTAGTAGTTCATATGTGAATATACTGTTGGTTCTCTTCCAGGTGTTGCCCAGTTAGAGGTGGGGTGGGAGGGGGGTATAATGTTGTTAGATAAAGTTAAATGTACTCCAATAAGAACACCATAAGGGATCCTGGATTATGGTGTAACTGTTGTAACAACAAATTAAGTGTTGGACAATAATTGAGTGCTTCAGTGCACTGTAACATACAACTTGAGAATGTTACCATAACTGTACTCTCGATATTATAATTACATGTAAAAACAAGTCATTGGTAAAAAAAATTGATTGTATACAGAAAAGCATTTACTCTGTAACATGACTTAATAAAAATGGAGTTTAAAAAAATAAAAAATGTGAAGATTTGTGGTGGACAAGGCTGAAAAGGTCAGCCGGCTGGCCTGCTTGCTTTGACCAGATCCATACATTCACTTTGTGATATTTGTTTGAAGGAATGCAGAGGCTGGGTTAGCCTACTCTTGGAAGGGATTTTTTTTTAATGGGTTGGTGCTGGTGGTTTTGCTTTGTTTTAAATAGGAGTCCAACGTGTCTGCTTTGGTTGTGTAATGATTTGCCAGTTTGTCAGTGAAATCTTGAGTAATGGGATGAGTTCCTTCTATGCATTTAGGTTTACAAAATTCAGTGAGAATTTTATAAAAATAATTATTTGCACATTTAGCATGTTGAATTCTGTCTGAATATCTGAATAGTACCTTTTTTCTTTTAGCTTTTTTGATTATTGACTTGTATATTCTGTTAAGTTTGCGTAGGTGAAGTTTGTCTTGTTTGCTGTTTGTTTTGGATCAGGTCCGTTGCAGCTTTCTAATTTGTTGTTTTATCTTTTTTAGTTATGTATTTCTCAAAGGTGCTTGTTTTCTTTTGCCCTGTTTTGTTGTTCTTAGTGGTATAAGGATATCAAAAGCTTCCTGTAGCCACTTATAATGTTTTTGAATGGAATTTATTGTGTGTAGATCTGTGTTGGATTTATTGTGTCTAGATCTGTGTTGGATTCCAAATTGAGTTTGTTCCACGGTCGATAGGTGGATGCATGTAAGGTGTGTTGATTTGTGGTGTTTTATGTTGGAAAGCTACCAAATGGTGGTCTGGCCATGTGACTGGAATAATCGTTGGAAAGGTAACGAGTTCTGGATTTGCAAAAATGACAAGGATGTGTCCTTGGATGTGTGTGGGTTTGTGTACGGTCTGATGTAGGGTCAGTGTTACTAGGCCAGTGATGATAGTTTTTGAATGGGGCATATTGGGTTTGTCAACCCAAATGATTAGGTCACCAAGAATCCATAGGTTGGAATGTAGTGTTATAAGGTTTGAAACTGTGTCTAGAAACGTGTTTGGTAATGTTGCATTGCTAGGTGGCGAACTGCAAAGGAGGAGGAAGTTGTTGTAGTGTTGCATTTGGTGATGAGGGCCTCACAACCTTGAATGAAAATGTCGTCAGCTTTGGTGAGATTTATTGTTTACTTAATATAATAGCTAGTCCACCTCCTCTTTTGCCTATACAATCTTGTGTGATAATTTGATAGCCTGGAGGAACGGCTTCATGCATTACTGTAGCCACGTTATTTCCAACCATGATCCAGTTATAAAGAGTAAGTCAGGATGTGTGTCAGTGAGTAGGTCGTAGATGTGGTGCTTGTTTTTACAGAGTGATTGAGCATTTATTAGTATGCAGTTTAGAGATTGTGCTTTGGTGGTGGTGTGACTTTCTCGACTATAACAGTGAGCAGTATTTTTTGAACTTGTAGCTGGTGTGTCATTAGTGCTGGTATTGACAGTATGAGGACAGCAATAGTGTTGTTTTTCTATAATGTATTCCTTGTCCAGCAGGCTTAGAAGGCACTTTGCCGGGTCTGCCTGTGTAGGTGATGGAGATGGTGGCTGAGAGTGAGGTGGTGAGCTGTGTTGTTTTTGTAGTTACCTTGTTGTGTAATAGACTAGGAGATTCGCAGCTATGAAGATTGGCATGTTGTTTATTTTGTTTGCCTCTATTTAGGGTGGAAGGTGTATGGGTTAGGGGTGGTGGTGGAGCATGTGGGTCATGTTTTAAAGCTCTGAATTGTGCAATGGATGAGAGGCAGGCGAATGAGAGTTGTTGTGTTGGAGTATTTGGGATAGGTGTTGGTGAAGATAGAGCATTTGGGAGTAAAGGTGGTTTAGGGTGTGTAATATTTGTGTACTCGTGAGGGTGGGTGTATGTTACTAATCTGCTCTGGAATGTATTATGAAATTGTGTGTGGGGGGAATTTTGTTGTGCTGGTATGTGTATTATGTTTTGTGTTTGTGGAGCAGTGAGAGGAGATTTTGATGTAGTGGTTTTGGAAAAGAGTGTATGTGGTGTGTGAGAGGGGATAGACAAGAGTTATGAGTGTTAGTGTTAGATTTGATAGCTGGAAGAGGTAATATGTGTGGTGGAGTGGAGTGTAAGGATTGCTTGGTTGTGTGTTTTTTGTAAAAAGAGGAGGAGGGTGTTCGGTGATGATATGATGGAAGGCTGAGTATAGGTTTGGTGGTGACAGAAAGGGCTTTGTTAGGAGCCAGTAGAGGGTCGAGCTGGTGTTTGGTATGAACAGGGAGTGTGAGTCCGGATGGATAAACGTTATGTATAGTTTGGCTTTGTGTTGTATTTGTGATGTGTGGATTGGATAGTGGTATAGGACAGAGAGGTGTTTTGTGTGAGAGTGAAGGTGCCATTGTGTGGTAGTTGGGATAGAAGGGTGTATAGGTGTGGTTTGTGGGGTTTTGCAGTGGTTGTTAATACATTGAAATGTGGTAAGGATTTGTTTGTAGTAAATGAATAGAGTGCATTTGTTGTGAGTGTGTTAATGTGTTTGTTGATGTGGATGGCTTAAGCTGGTTGCTGGTGAATGGAAAAAGGGCAGCATTTTGTGGCCCTAGGCCAGATTTGTCCCGAACAGGCCCAAACAGACAACTGCAAACAGGTTACTGCCCTTGTCCTCTCCGCCCTTAGCCTCTCCGCCTAGAATGAGACGCCCTGAGACCTAAGCTTAAATGTTCCTAGGTCAGGTAACCTTTGGTCAATGGGAACCCTAGTCCTAACCAATCAGAACCCTAGCCCTAGGACCAATAGGTGACCAGGCCCTTTCAACCAATCAAAGCCCTAGCCACCAAGCAAAAGCTAAACCCTAAATAGAAACCCTAGCCCTAGGAGCCAATCAGAACCCTAGACCTATCAGCTAATCGGAACTCTAACCCTAAGCCCTAAATCCAATTGAAAAAAAACCTATAGGAACCAATCGGAGCACAGATGTAACAACCAGTAGGGAACTTATATAAGGGACATGTGACCTCAAGCACAGGCTGTGGCCAGGGGGCAGGGAACTGCTCCTGAAGTCAGAATCTCCTTGGAGACAGACAGGCTCAATCCACCCTCTGTAATTCCTGTTCAACTCTACAGGTAAGGCCCAAATCTAAGCCACTAAAAACACTGCTTTTCATGTACTTAAACAAATCACTCTTTTAGCCAAAAATGAGTGCTACATACACTTTCCAAACACTGTTTAAACCCTAAAAGCAGTCTCTTTAACAGACTCTGCTTAGCCTCTGAGGTGTATTTTACCTTGTTAAAACAAAAAGGGAGGTGGAAGTGGATTGTCTTCAACAGGCTCAGTATAGGGGAATACTAGGAGAGAAATTTAAACATTCACAGCCTGGAAAAAAACAGCAGTTTTATAGTACAAAGCACAAAAACAAAGGGATAACTTTAAACAGTCACGTGAAGAGGAAAAAAGCACTGTGCATATGATAGCGACATTTCCAACATGGCAGCCGCCCTCGACCAACCCGGAAGTAAGGGTCTCGGTATAGTTGATGGTGTGCGTCACGGTAGCGTGCCCAGTCAAGAGGAAGACGGGAGTAGGACGGGGTCTTCCGAATGGTGGAAAGCAAGACCGGAAGAGGAGGATTGCTGACAGAGACCCGATCAGGAGGAGGACTCCGGGACCGGGAGCCGGCAGGAGACAGGAGAAGCCGCCAACGCTGTGGAGAAGGAGGATGGCGTGAGGACCGGAGTCCGGAGGAGACGAGAGGAGTCGCTGACGCAGTGGAGAAGGAGGGAGACCTCGAAGCCAAGAGACGGCCAGAGAGCACAGCGCCAGAGACCGGTGCTTCCCTTCGGGACGAGGAGGCTGGGTCTCCCATCACCACGGCCCAGGAGGGTCGTGGGGTCAGGCAAGTACCCGCTGCACGTTCCTTTTCGGTAAAGGGTTGGTGGGCAAGGTTGAGGGCCTCACCCTTGCCAGGTAGGTCGCTCCCCCGCCACACAGCTCCACCTGTGGTGTCCTGCCCGCTGCTGCTGCTGGTAAGCTCGCCCCTCTGCTTGTGGCCTCGGTGCCCGTTTTCCTTCTGTTTCCCTCGCTGCCCCATTCCCTTGTGTCCATTTTTCCTTCTGTTTCCCTCGCTGCCCCCATTTCCCTTGTGTCCATTTTTCCTTCTGTTTCCCTCGCTGCCCCCATTGAACTGTGCCCGTTTTTCCTCTGTTTCCCTCGCTGCCCCCATTTCCCTTGTGTCCATTTTTCCTTCTGTTTCCTCGCTGCCCCCATTTCCCTTGTGTCCATTTTTCCTTCTGTTTCCCTCGCTGCCCCCATTGAACTGTGCCCGTTTTTCCTCTGTTTCCCTCGCTGCCCCCATTTCCCTTGTGTCCATTTTTCCTTCTGTTTCCTCGCTGCCCCCATTGAACTGTGCCCGTTTTTCCTCTGTTTCCTCGCTGCCCCCATTTCCCTTGTGTCCATTTTTCCTTCTGTTTCCCTCGCTGCCCCCATTTCCCTTGTGTCCATTTTTCCTTCTGTTTCCTCGCTGCCCCCATTGAACTGTGCCCGTTTTTCCTCTGTTTCCCTCGCTGCCCCCATTTCCCTTGTGTCCATTTTTCCTTCTGTTTCCCTCGCTGCCCCCATTGAACTGTGCCCGTTTTTCCTCTGTTTCCCTCGCTGCCCCCATTTCCCTTGTGTCCATTTTTCCTTCTGTTTCCCTCGCTGCCCCCATTTCCCTTGTGTCCATTTTTCCTTCTGTTTCCCTCGCTGCCCCCATTGAACTGTGCCCGTTTTTTCCTCTGTTTCCCTCGCTGCCCCCATTTCCCTTGTGTCCATTTTTCCTTCTGTTTCCCTCGCTGCCCCCATTGAACTGTGCCCGTTTTTCCTCTGTTTCCCTCGCTGCCCCCATTTCCCTTGTGTCCATTTTTCCTTCTGTTTCCCTCGCTGCCCCCATTTCCCTTGTGTCCATTTTTCCTTCTGTTTCCTCGCTGCCCCCATTGAACTGTGCCCGTTTTTCCTCTGTTTCCCTCGCTGCCCCCATTTCCCTTGTGTCCATTTTTCCTTCTGTTTCCCTCGCTGCCCCCATTGAACTGTGCCCGTTTTTCCTCTGTTTCCCTCGCTGCCCCCATTTCCCTTGTGTCCATTTTTCCTTCTGTTTCCTCGCTGCCCCCATTGAACTGTGTCCATTTTTCCTTCTGTTTCCCTCGCTGCCCCCATTGAACTGTGCCCGTTTTTCCCTCTGTTTCCCTCGCTGCCCCCATTTCCCTTGTGTCCATTTTGCCTTCTGTACCCCTCGCTGCCTCTCTCCACTCCCGCCGCTGCGTCCCCTGCGGCCCCGCCCCCCTGACTGCCCATTCGCTGCCCCTGCCTCCCGCCTCCCAGCTGCTCCTCCCTCTCACCTCCCCATATATGGCGGCCGCGCCGCTGGCGCGCCGAAGGCGCGCCTAAGGCAAGCCCGTCTGCGCCCGTCTGTGCCTGGACCGCGCCCAGCGCCAGAACCCCTGGGCCGTGCGCCCCCCGCACCAGCCTCGAGGACCGACGCCGATATGATGCCACCACACTCCACACTCTCAACCCCGGACGGACGCACAACTGCTTCAAGGCCGCCCCGAAACGCACCCATGGTCCCTTCACCTGCCAGAACTGCAGCTACACCAGCCTCAGAGCCACCGAGGCGCCCGCCAAGAAGGACCTCAACCACCTCCGATGCATCCTACTGAACACCCGCTCCGCACGCAAACACGCCGTCGAGCTCTGGGACCTGCTCGACACATCATCACCAGACGTCGCCTTCCTGACAGAGACCTGGATGAACGACTCCTCCGCCCCCGACATCGCCATAGCCATCCCAGACTGCTATAAGATCACCCGCAGAGACCGCGTCAACGCAGTAGGAGGAGGAATCGCCATCGTCCACAAGAACACCATCAGGGTCTCGACCAGCACCGACGACACTCTCAGCACCGCCGAACACATGCACTTCCAGATCCACACGGACCCCAACACCACCCTTAGAGGCACCCTTGTCTACAGACCCCCTGGGCCCCGACCCCAGTTCAGCGACTCCATCGCCGACTTCATCAGCACGCACGCCCTGACCTCTACCGACTACATCCTCCTCGGAGACCTGAACTTTCACCTGGAGAACAACAACGACAGCAACTCCACCACCCTGATCGACAACCTCGCCAACCTCGGTCTGAGCCAGCTCGTCACAACACCGACCCATTCCGCCGGCCACACGCTTGACCCCATCTTCTCCTCAAGCTCCCACGTCTCCTTCAGCCACACCACGGAACTCCTCTGGACCGACCACCGCTGCATCCATTTCACCTTCCAGAAACCCACCACACACCACCGCACCCAACAGATCCCACGCCGCTGCTGGAGCAAAGTCACCGAAGACCAACTCGGGCAACCCTCGCTCTCAGCCCTCCCTCCGACCCATCCAACACCGACGACGCTGCCTGCAACCTCAGACGATGGATGGACGACTGTGCCAACATCCTCGCCCCGCTGAAAAAACTCACCTACAGTGACACCACCAAAAGATCCAGCTGGTTCACCTCGGAACTCCTAGCTTCCAAGCGTACCTGCCGGAAACTAGAGAAGAAATGGCACAGTGATAAGACACCGGACAGCCACGCAGCCCACAAAGACGCCATCCGTAACCACCACCACCTCATCAAGTCCGCCAAGAGAATCTCCTTCAAAGACCGCCTCGACAACAACGCACACAACAGCAAGGAGCTTTTCAACATCGTGAAGGAACTCTCCAACCCCAGCTCCAACACCAACGACATCCCGCCGTCGCAACCCCTGTGCGATTCCCTCGCCACCTTCTTCCACCGCAAGATCGCCGACATCCACGACAGCTTCAACACCCAGACAGCCCCAACTAAGATCGATGCACCAGACCCGCCGCACACCATCGACCACGACCCCCTGCCAGCCTGGGCCAGCGTGAACATCGAGGACACCATCAAGACCATGAGCACAATACACTCCGGCTCCCCGTCAGACCCTTTCCCGCACCACATCTTCAACAAAGCCAGCAGCTCCATCGCACCCCACCTGTGCAACGTCATCAATCTCTCCTTCGAGACCGCGACCTTCCCAGAGAGCTGGAAACATGCAGAGATCAACGCCCTACTCAAAAAACCCAAGGCGGACCCGAGAGACCTCAAGAACTTCCGGCCCATCTCCCTGCTTCCGTTCCCAGCCAAGGTCATCGAGAAGATCGTCAACAAACAGCTAACCCGATACCTCGAAGAAAACAGCATCCTGGACCCATCCCAATCGGGGTTCCGCAGCAACCACAGCACTGAGACTGCCCTCATCGCCGCCACCGACGACATCAGGATCCTGCTGGACAACGGTGAGACCGCAGCCCTCATCCTGCTGGACCTCTCCGCCGCCTTCGACACTGTCTGCCACCGCACTCTACGCGCACGCCTCCACGACGCAGGGATCCGAGACAAGGCCCTGGAATGGGCCACCTCCTTCCTCGCCGGCAGAACCCAGAGAGTCCGCCTCCCACCATTCCGATCCGAAGCCTCCGAGATCATCCGCGGCGTACCCCAGGGATCGTCCCTCAGCCAAACACTGTTCAACATCTACATGGCCCCGCTCGCACGCATCGCCAGACAGCACGACCTCAACATAATCTCCTACGCCGACGACACTCAACTGATCCTCTCCCTCACCAAGGACCCCCTCGCCGCCAAATCCAACCTCCATGAAGGAATGAAGGCCGTCGCCGATTGGATGAAGATCAGCCGACTAAAACTGAACACGGAGAAGACAGAGGTCCTCATCCTCGGCTCCAACCCCTCAGCCTGGGACGACTCCTGGTGGCAAACGACGCTGGGAGCAGCCCCGACACCCACCGACCACGCACGCAACCTGGGAGTCATCCTCGACTCAACGCTCTCCATGGCCAAGCAAGTCAACGCAGTCTCAACCTCCTGCTTCAACACCCTCCGCATGCTTCGCAAGATCTACAGGTGGATCCCGACAGACACAAGAAGAACAGTCACCCAGGCCCTCGTCAGTAGCAGACTTGACTATGGGAACGCCCTCTACGCGGGAGCCCCGGCCAAGCTCATCAAGCGACTGCAACGCATACAAAACGCCTGCGCACGCCTGATCCTCGATGTACCACGCCACAGCCACATCACCCCCCACCTGAGGAACCTGCACTGGCTCCCCATCGACAGGAGAATCTCCTTCAAACTCCTCATCCACGCACACAAGGCACTCCACAAGACTGGCCCAGCCTACCTCAACAGACGACTCCTCTTCTACGTCCCCAACCGCCAACTCCGCTCCGCCGACCTCTCCCTCGCCACCGTCCCTCGCATTCGAAGAACTACCACCGGCGGCAGATCCTTCTCCCACCTCGCTGCCAAGACCTGGAACACCCTTCCACTAAGCCTACGATAGACCCAAGACCTGCTGACCTTCAGGAGGCTACTCAAGACCTGGTTGTTCGACCAGTAGCAGCACCCTCCCCCCCCCCCTTTTTTTTTTCCCCTAGCGCCTTGAGACCCTCGCGGGTAAGTAGTGCGCTTTACAAATTCTGTGATTGATTGATTGATTGAGCATGTTTGTTCCCTACACTAGCCACTTCACATTAGGGCACTGGTGACGGAGCACTAATTCTCCTTCCCCCCTTTTTGCTAAAACAGGAAGACAGTAGCCTGAACCCTCTCTGTTTGTTTTCTTTTGGGCTTGCCCGTCTCTCCTGAGAGCCACGCTGTGGAAAAGGAAGAAGACCTGGGGATACCAAGACCGGAAGAAGAGGATATATAATTTGGGACTAGTTTAGTTCATCCATACGCTTGCACACAGAAAGGACCCAGTATATGGTGAAGACTCCCATGAGTATGTGACGAAAACATACCACAATAAAAAGAGGAACTATACCAAAAACTTGTCCATATCTTGAATAAGGGTGGGTGTGGGGAGACCCGACCAGCGCACTCGACCACAGTGGTGTCAGAAGTGGGATCCCTGTCTAGACACAATGACACAACCCATTACGATGGAAGCTATAATAGCCCAACTAGCGGAAGGACAGCGCCACCTACAATTAGTATTTGAGCAACAAACCAAACAAGCCCAAAAGAAAGGGAAGCCCTACAGACCGCATTGAAGGACCAGGCGGTTCTCTTGACTAAAAACCAACAAGTCCAAGACACGGCCGTTTTATGCTTAACAGATGCTATTTCAAGTCCCAGAGTCCATCCCAATGTACCAGGGAAGGTCCTTCAGAAATTCCAATATGGGGACGACCCAGACTATTTCTTTGTGAATTTCGAAAGGGTGGCCTCCACTGCTACCTGGCCACCGGAAAGGTGGAGACAATATATCGCCCCTCTGTTGTCAGGAGAACTACAAGCTGCATACCAGGCCGCTAACCTTGCAGGAGTCATCAGTTATGCAGATATAAAGAAAGCCATACTAGAACGATTAGGCTGTGACAAGGAGTACTATCGCAGTCGCTTCCGAAAAGAAAATTGGACTGTAGGGGATAATCCACAGGCGCTATACTACCGAATAAGAGATCTGGGGAATCGTTGGTTACAACCCTCCACGTCATCCATAGATGATCTTACCGAAAAGGTTTATTTGGAACAGTACCTAGAAGCCCTACTGTTTAACACCAGAGCATGGATTAAGCAACACCCCAACCTAACGGTCACAATGGCAGTTGACATAGCATGTGCCTATCACCGATCCCCTGAATTCAAAGCTCCTTCACACAGGGTCTCTATAGGTCCACCCAAAATCCAGAACAAACCACCCCCAAACACCCTTGAGCACAAGAGTCCGGTACACCCAAGATACCCACCTAGACCAGGTCCTGTTGCCCACCCCGTACAAGGGCCACAATGTTTTCACTGTGCAGAGTGGGGTCACATAGCCCGCCATTGTCCCACACGCATTTCCCAGCAAGAACCCATGGAGGTAGGATATTCTCGTGGGCGGGTATTGTTTGCGGGAGAAACTCCGGAAAGGTACAAAAAGAAAATGTATGTAAACGGGAAAACAGTTGTAGCATTGTTAGACTTGGGGTGCCATCACACAGTTGTCGCTAGAGAACTGATATATGAGTCTCAGTTAGTAGAAGGAGAATGTATAAAGGTAACATGTGTCCATGGTGAGAAGAAGCTATATCCACTGGCAGAGGTGTTGCTTGAAATCGATGGGGAGTCACAGCTGAGAAGTTGGGGTAGTTCCCTCCCCTCCTGAATCTGTGCTGTTAGGAACAGACCTCCCCAGATTCCACGAATACTTACAGTCACATAACCCAACCCCTCTTGTGGTAAATTAACTAGAAAGCGCCCCTTTCTGTAGGGAAGACATAGATGAACCTATGTACAAAAAACTGAAAACCCGTAGAGAAAAAAGAGAGGAACGGGCTATGTATCATCGGGGCGATTCCGCCTTATCTGCTCATGTCTTTGCTTCCTCAGATATACCACAAACACCAGGGCGAAGTTTTCGAGTAGGAGAAAGGGATGATGCAACTTACAACATGCCTGGGAACAAGCACAAGAGGACCAGCCGGTGAAGGTAGGCCCCTTCTTTTGTGTAACAAAAGGTCTCCTGTATAGGATAACTCAGGAAGGTGATAACAGGAAAGAACAGTTGTTAGTCCCCAAAGCATTCAGAGAGCAGGTCCTATGTCTGGCTCACAGCCAAACCGGGGGTGGGCATTATGGTAAAGAACATACACTGAAGTACCTGCTAAACAAGTTCTATTGGCCAGGTGTATACCAAGAGGCAGCTCGATACTGTGCCTCCTGTACCAGGTGTCAGTTGGTTAATACCCCTTTCCTTCCCAGGGCGCCCCTACAACCACTACCGATCATAGATGTTCCCTTCCAAAGAGTTGGAATGGATATAGTTGGGCCACTGATTCCCTCTGCTCGAGGACACCAGTTCATACGTGTCCTGGTGGATTACGCCACTCGGTATCCGGAGGCGATACCCTTGACCTCCACAACCACCACAGCGGTTGCACAAGCCATGATCACTTTTTTCTCCCATGTGGGGTTTCCGCATGAACTGTTAACGGACCAGGGTACCCCATTTATGTCACGGTTGATGAACAAATATGCGAACTCTTGAAGGTTAAACAAATACGAACCTCAGTACAGCATCCCCAGACAGATGGTTTAGTCGAAAGATACAACAGGACTATTAAGACCATGCCAAGAAAGAGCATAGACAAAGCCGGAAGAGACTGGGATTGACAACTTCCTCTCGTGTTGTTCGCCATCAGGACACACGAACAAAAGTCCACGGGGTTCTCACCATTCGAATTACTATTCGGGAGAAAACCCCGTACTCTCCTAGACATGGCGGCAGAACATTGGACAGAGGAAGAAGACGAGGGTAGACCCTTACTACAGTACACCGCTTCCCTGAAGGACACTTTAGCAACTCTTTGGGAAGAGGTACACACCAACATGGAAAACGCACAAGCCCAACAAAAACGGCTATACGACCAGAATACCAAACTGAGAGAATTCGCCATAGGGGACCGGGTGCTCATTCTTCTACCTGCATCCGAGAAAAAACTGCTAGCAGCCTGGTAACATTCGGTAACATATCGTATAGATGTACCCCACAAACTTCACACAGGACAGATATACCATGTTAATCTCATCAAAGTCTGGGACAGACCGATACCGGTATCCCTATGTGCTGACATCCCTATACATCACGTAACTGTAGACAAAACATTGGATATATCCCTGGCTCCTCAGGCCCCTAAAGAGGCAGCGAGTATCCAATTAGGCAAACAAGTAACAGAAGAACAGAGGCAACAGATGCTGTCCCTTTGTGATACCTATTCCTCTGTCTTGTCAGGCATACCGGGACGAACAACCTTGGTTGAGCATGACATCATTACGAACACCACGAGGCCCATTAGGCTAAGGCCTTACCGCATCCCAGCAGCAAGAAGAATGGCTGTAGACCAAGAGGTAAAAGCCATGTTAGAGGCAGACATTATTGAACCTTCCCATAACGCTTGGTCCTCCCCGGTCGTCCTAGTTCCCAAACCGGATGGGAGTCTAAGGTTTTGTATTGACTTCCGTCAATTAAATGCCATATCAAAATGTGATGCTTATCCAATGCCTCGGGTGGACGAACTCATTGAACGCCTAGGAGATGCCAGGGTCATGTCCACCATAGACCTAACAAAAGGTTATTGGCAAATTCCACTGGCATAGACGGCCAGGGAAAAAACGGCCTTCTCCAAACCTTCGGGTCTGTTTCAATTTAAGGTCCTTCCCTTTGATCTTCATGGTGCTCCCGCCACATTCCAAAGGCTGATGGATGTCCTGTTGACTAGCCACCAGTCCTAAGCCGTCGCTTACCTGGACGACATAGTTGTGTACAGTCCCGATTGGGAAACGCATATCATCCATCTAGGAGAAGTTCTAAAAACCCTAGAGCCAGCAGGCCTCACAATCAACCCAAAGAAAACAACGTTCAGGACTGACCACATTGAGTATTTGGGCTATAATATCCTGACAGGAAGCATTAGACCACAAATCAACAAATTAGAAGCTATCTCACAAATTCCCCGTCCCACCTCCAGAAAAGATGTCCGTTCCTTCCTTGGCCTAGTGCGTTACTATAGAAGGTTCATCCCTCACTTTTCTGACATGGCCAGCCCCCTCACAGACCTCCTCACAAAAAAACATACAGGGAAATACCTGAGCTGGTCTGATCTTCAGGAGCAAAGCTTCCAGCAGTTAAAAGAAGCCTTGTGTAGCGCCCCTGTCCTTACCTGTCCCGATTTTACAAAGAC
Source organism: Calotriton arnoldi (assembly GCA_963921515.1). Lineage (NCBI taxonomy): Eukaryota > Metazoa > Chordata > Amphibia > Caudata > Salamandridae > Calotriton > Calotriton arnoldi. The sequence continues at coordinate 2,120,468 of CAWUFW010000805.1, forward strand.
CTTTGTTCTCTAGACCGATGCCTCTGGAAGAGGCCTCTGTGCCATCCTGTCCCCACCTGATAACTCGGGAGATCTACGCCCCATCCTGTTCCTTAGCAGGAAACTGTTCCCTAGGGAGACTAGGTATGCCACAATTGAAAAGGAGAGCCTAGCCATCAAGTGGGCTATGGAAGCCCTCCAGTACTATCTCCTGGGCCTGTCATTCCTTTTACTTACCGACCATGCTCCTCTCACCTGGCTTTCCCTACACAAGGACTCTAATCCTAAAGTACTTCATTGGTTTCTTGCATTACAGCCTTTTTCCTTCAACTCCCTACATGTTCCAGGGAAGCTACAAACAAACGTGGACTATCTATCCAGTTTTCCTGTTTCTGAATTGCCCACTCGTCCATTCTCAGGGGGAAGGCAGTGTGATGAACCCGATTCCAGTGCATATGATAGCGACATTTCCAACATGGCCGCCGTCCTCTACCAACCCGGAATTAAGGGTCTCGGTCTAGTTGATGGTGTGCGTCACGGCAGCGTGCCCAGTCAAGAGGAAGACGGTAGAAGGACGAGGTCGTCCGAATGGTGGAAAGCAAGACCGGAAGAGGAGGATTGCCGACAAAGACCCGATCAGAAGGAGGACGCGGGGACTGGGAGTCGCAGGAGAAGCCGCCAACGCTGTGGAGAAGGAGGACGGCGCGAGGACCGGAGTCCGGGAGGAGACGAGAGGAGTCGCTGATGCTGTGGAGAAGAAGGGAGACCTCAAAGCCAAGAGACGCTCAGAGAGCACAGCGCCAGAGACCGTTGCTTCCCTATGGGACGAGGAGGCTGGGTCTCCCATCACCACGGCCCAGGAGGGTCGTGGGGTCAGGCAAGTACCCGCTGCACGTTTCTTTTCGGTAAAGGGTTGGTGGGCAAGGTTGAGGGCCACACCACCGTGAGCATGTTTGTTCCCTACACTAGCCACTTCACATTAGGGCACTGGTGACGGAGCACTAATTTCCCTTCCCCCTTTTTGCTAAAACAGGAAGACAGTAGCCTGAACCCTCTCTGTTTGTTTTCTTTTGGGCTTGCCTGTCTCTCCTGAGAGCCACGCCGTGAAAAAGGAAGAAGACCTGGGGATACCAAGACCGGAAGAAGAGGATATATAATTTGGGACTAGTTTAGTTCATCCATACGCTTGCACACAGAAAGGACCCAGTATATGGTGAAGACTCCCATGAGTATGTGACGAAAACATACCACAATAAAAAGTGGAACTATACCAAAAACTTGTCCATATCTTGAATAAGGGTGGGTGTGGGGAGACCCGTCCAGCGTACTCGACCATAGTGGTGTCAGAAGTGGGATCCCTGTCTAGACACAATGACACAACCCATTACGATGGAAGCTATAATAGCCCAACTAGCGGAAGGACAGCGCCACCTACAATTAGTATTTGAGCAACAAACCAAACAAGCCCAAAAAGAAAGGGAAGCCCTACAGATCGCATTGAAGGACCAGCGGTTCTCTTGACTAAAAACCAACAAGTCCAAGACACGGCCGTTTTACGCTTAACAGATGCTATTTCAAGTTCCAGAGTCCATCCCAATGTACCAGGGAAGGTCCTTCAGAAATTCCAATATGGGGACGACCCAGACTATTTCTTTGTGAATTTCGAAAGGGTCGCCTCCACTGCTACCTGGCCACCGGAAAGGTGGGGACAATATATCGTCCCTCTGTTGTCAGGAGAACTACAAGCTGCATACCAGGCCGCTAACCTTGCAGGAGTCATCAGTTATGCAGATATAAAGAAAGCCATACTAGAACGATTAGGCTGTGACAAGGAGTACTATCGCAGTCGCTTCCGAAAAGAAAAATGGACTGTAGGGGATAATCCACGGGCGCTATACTACCGAATAAGAGATCTGGGGAATCGTTGGTTACAACCCTCCACGTCATCCATAGATGATCTTACCGAAAAGGTTTATTTGGAACAGTACCTAGAAGCCCTACTGTTTAACACCAGAGCATGGATTAAGCAACACCCCAACCTAACGGTCACGATGGCAGTTGACATAGCATGTGCCTATCACCGATCCCCTGAATTCAAAGCTCCTTCACACAGGGTCCCTATAGGTCAACCCAAAACCCAGAACAAACCACCCCCAAACACCCTTGAGCACAAGAGTCCGGTACACCCAAGATACCCACCTAGACCAGGTCCTGTTGCCCACCCCGTACAAGGGCCACAATGTTTTTACTGTGCAGAGTGGGGTCACATAGCCCGCCATTGTCCCACACGCATTTCCCAGCAAGAACCCATGGAGGTAGGATATTCTCGTGGGCGGGTATTGTTTCCGAGAGAAACTCCGGAAAGGTACAAAAAGAAAATTTATGTAAACGGGAAAACAGTTGTAGCATTGTTAGACTTGGGGTGCCATCACACAGTTGTCGCTAGAGAACTGATATATGAGTCTCAGTTAGTAGAAGGAGAATGTATACAGGTAACATGTGTCCATGGTGAGAAGAAGCTATATCCACTGGCAGAGGTGTTGCTTGAAATCGATGGGGAGTCACAGCTGAGAAAAGTTGGGGTAGTTCCCTCCCCTCCGGAATCTGTGCTGTTAGGAACAGACCTCCCCAGATTCCACGAATACTTACAGTCACATAACCCAACCCTTCTTGTGGTAAATTAACTAGAAAGCACCCCTTTCTGTAGGGAAGACATAGATTAACCTATGTACAAAAAACTGAAAACCCGTAGAGAAAAAAGAGAGGAACGGGCTATGTATCATCGGGGTGATTCCGCCTTATCTGCTCATGTCTTTGCTTCCTCAGATATACCACAAACACCAGGGTGAAGTTTTCAAGTAGCAGAAAGGTATGATGCAACATTACAACACGCCTGGGAACAAGCACAAGAAGACCAGCCGGTGAAGGTAGGCCCCTTCTTTTGTGTAACAAAAGGTCTCCTGTATAGGATAACTCAGGAAGGTGATAACAGGAAAGAACAGTTGTTAGTCCCCAAAGCATTCAGAGAGCAGGTCCTATGTCTGGCTCACAGCCAAACCGGGGGTGGGCATTATGGTAAAGAACATACACTGAAGTACCTGCTAAACAAGTTCTATTGGCCAGGTGTATACCAAGAGGTAGCTCGATACTGTGCCTCCTGTACCAGGTGTCAGTTGGTTAATACCCCTTCCCTTCCCAGGGTGCCCCTACAACCACTACCGATCACAGATGTTCCCTTCCAAAGAGCAGGAATGGATATAGTTGGGCCACTGATTCCTTCTGCTCGAGGTCACCAGTTCATACGTGTCGTGGTGGATTACGCCACTCGGTATCCGGAGGCGATACCCTTAACCTCCACAACCACCACAGCGGTTGCACAAGCCATGATCACTTTTTTCTCCCGTGTGGGGTTTCCGCATGAACTGTTAACGGACCAGGGTACCCCATTTATGTCACGGTTGATGAACAAATATGCGAACTCTTGAAGGTTAAACAAATACGAACCTCAGTACAGCATCCCCAGACAGATGGTTTAGTCGAAAGATACAACAGGACTATTAAGACCATGCTAAGAAAGAGCATAGACAAAGCCGGAAGAGACTGGGATTGACAACTTCCTCTCGTGTTGTTCGCCATCAGGACACACGAACAAAAGTCCACGGGGTTCTCACCATTCGAATTACTATTCGGGAGAAAACCCTGTACTCTCCTAGACATGGCGGCAGAACATTGGACAGAGGAAGAAGACGAGGGTAGACCCTTACTACAGTACACCGCTTCCCTGAAGGACACTATAGCAACTCTTTGGGAAGAGGTACACACCAACATGGAAAACGCACAAGCCCAACAAAAACGGCTATACGACCGGAATACCAAACTGAGAGAATTCGCCATAGGGGACTGGGTGCTCATTCTTCTACCTGCATCCGAGAAAAAACTGCTAGCAACCTGGCAAGGACCTTTCAAGGTGTTAGACAAAGTCACTCCGGTAACATATCGTATAGATGTACCCCACAAACTTCACACAGGACAGATATACCATGTTAATCTCATCAAAGTCTGGGACAGACCAATACCGGTATCCCTATGTGCTGACATCCCTATACATCACGTAACTGTAGACAAAACATTGGATATATCCCTGGCTCCTCAGGCCCCTAAAGAGGCAATTAAATGCCATATCAAAATTTGATGCTTATCCAATGCCTCGGGTGGACGAACTCATTGAACGCCTAGGAGATGCCAGGGTCATGTCCACCATAGACCTAACAAAAGGTTATTGGCAAATTCCACTGGCACAGGCGGCCAGGGAAAAAACGGCCTTCTCCAAACCTTCGGGTCTGTTTCAATTTAAGGTCCTTCCCTTTGATCTTCATGGTGCTCCCGCCACATTCCAAAGGCTGATGGATGTCCTGTTGACTAGCCACCAGTCCTAAGCCGTTGCTTACCTGGACGACATAGTTGTGTACAGTCCCGATTGGGAAACGCATATCATCCATCTAGGAGAAGTTCTAAAAACCCTAGAGCAAGCAGGCCTCACGATCAACCCAAAGAAAACAACGTTCAGGACTGACCACATCGAGTATTTGGGCTATGATATCCTGACAGGAAGCATTTGACCACAAATCAACAAATTAGAAGCTATCTCACAAATTCCCCGTCCCACCTCCAGAAAAGATGTCCGTTCCTTCCTTGGCCTAGTGGGTTACTATAGAAGGTTCATCCCTCACTTTTCTGACATGGCCAGCCCCCTCACAGACCTCCTCACAAAAAAACATACAGGGAAATACCTGAGCTGGTCTGATCTTCAGGAGCAAAGCTTCCGGCAGTTAAAAGAAGCCTTGTGTAGCGCCCCTGTCCTTACCTGTCCCGATTTTACAAAGACCTTTGTTCTCCAGACCGATGCCTCTGGAAGAGGCCTCGGTGCCATTCTGTCCCAACCTGATAACTCGGGAGATCTACGCCCCATCCTGTTCCTTAGCAGGAAACTGTTCCCTAGGGAGACTAGGTATGCCACAATTGAAAAGGAGTGCCTAGCCATCAAGTGGGCTATGGAAGCCCTCCAGTACTATCTCCTGGGCCTGTCATTCCTTTTACTTACCGACCAATCAATCAATCAATCAATCAATCATGTCACTTATAAAGCGCACTACATACCCGCGAGGGTCTCAAGGCGCTGGGGGAAGAGGGGGGTGGTGCTGCTACTGATCGAAGAGCCAGGTCTTGAGGAGTCTTCTGAAGGCCAGTAGGTCTTGGGTCTGTCGGAGGTTGGTGGGGAGGGTGTTCCAGGTCTTGGCGGCGAGGTGGGAGAAGGATCTGCCGCCGGCGGTCGTTTTCCGGATGCGGGGGACTGTGGCGAGGGCGAGGCTGGTCGAGCGGAGCTGGCGGGTGGGGGTGTAGGAAGTCTCACCTAGCTTTCCCTACACAAGGACTCTAATCCTAAAGTACTTCATTGGTTTCTTGCATTACAGCCTTTTTCCTTCAACTCCCTACATGTTCCAGGGAAGCTACAAACAAACGTGGACTATCTATCCAGTTTTCCTGTTTCTGAATGGCCCACTCGTCCGTTCTCGGGGGGAAGGCAGTGTGATGAGCCCGATTCCAGTGCATATGATAGCGACTTTTCCAACATGGCCGCCGTCCTCAACCAACCCGGAATTAAGGGTCTCGGTCTAGTTGATGGTGTGCGTCACGGGAGCGTGCCCAGTCAAGAGGAAGACGGTAGAAGGACGGGTTCGTCCGAATGGTGGAAAGCAAGACCGGAAGAGGAGGATTGCCAACAGAGACCCGATCAGGAGAAGGACGCGGGGACTGGGAGCCGCAGGAGAAGCCGCCAACGCCGTGGAGAAGGAGGACGGCGCGAGGACCGGATTCAGGGAGAAGACGAGAGGAGTCGCTGATGCCGTGGAGAAGGAGGGAGACCTCGAAACCAAGAGACGCTCAGAGAGCACAGCGCCAGAGACCGTTGCTTCCCTACGGGACGAGGAGGCTGGGTCTCCCATCACCACGGCCCAGGAGGGTCGTGGGGTCAGGCAAGTACTCGCTGCACGTTCCTTTTTGGTAAAGGGTTGGTGGGCAAGGTTGAGGGCCACACCACCGTCAGCACGTTTGTTCCCTACACTAGCCACTTCACATTAGAGGACTGGTGACGGAGCACTAATTCCCCTTCCCCCTTTTTGCTGAAACAGGAAGACAGTAGCCTGAACCCTCTCTGTTTGTTTTCTTTTGGGTTGCCCATCTCTCCTGAGAGCCACGCCGTAAAAAAGGAAGAAGACCTGGGGATACCAAGACCGGAAGAAGAGGATATATTATTTGGGACTAGTTTAGTTCATCCATACGCTTGCACACAGAAAGGACCTAGTATATGGTGAAGACTCCCATGAGTATGTGACGAAAACATACCACAATAAAAAGAGGAACTACACCAAAAACTTGTCCATAGCTTGAATAAGGGTGGGTGTGGGAAGACCCGACCAGCGTACTCGACCACAAGCACTTTTAAAGTTTTCGAAGCACACAGCGCAAAAACTGTGTTCTTACCACCTACTTTGTCTTTTGCTCACTGGGCTGTTAGGGCACAGAGAAGCTCCAGCTACAAAATGGAGGTGGTTGTCTTGGGGTTCCCACCACATACTTTAAGTGACCTGTGCAGGTGTGAGAGGAGGGCTCAGGATTGCTTGAGAGCTGAGGAAGACAGAGCAGAGTGCATATCATCCAGAATGTCAACTTGTCAGAGTAGCTGACTGACACTGTAGACGTCATGCAACAATAGTGTCTACCCCACACAAAGGTTCCAAAGATCTACCAGTACCTCCTCTGGCACTGGTGGGATGGGGGTGAAATGGGTGCGGGGGAGTGGTGCCACAGGTCTCGGAGATCCCATTTCATTTACCAACGCAAGGGGTTGCTCTGATTTAGAGGCTGTACTAGTGGTATCCTGGCCATCCTACCTAATAACCCTCATTGCCACTGGGTCCCTTGTTGTTGGTGACTCCACCTTCTGATTCCCAGAAGCTGTCCTTCTTGTCCCCGGAAGTGTGCCAGCATCTACTTTGCTTACTCTAGAGGAACCTAACGCAGAAACATGCACACATCTGACACATACTACTGAGGTCAATAGCAAAAGGTACACATATCAAAAGTTCTCAAGAATTATACATACTAGCATAGTAACCTCAATAAATGGCACACAATATGACATTATAAAGGACCTGATTTAGAATTTGGCAGATCGGATGCACCATCACAAATGTCTTAGATATTTTAACTGCCACTGGAATTATGGGGCAGGGGAGGGCCAAATTATGCAGCAGGGTTGACTAAATTATGCAGCAAGAACAGGAAAATTATGCTGCGCAATGCAGTACATTTTGTGATAACATTACTTCATTATTATGTCATCTCTACACTTCTTAACACTGTCCTGGCATGGGCTTTACCTCATTAGTACCAGTTTAACACTCTAATATAGCAATAAGTAACAGACAGGTGACCAGTCAACCTTTGCCAAGGGCGTTCCACTGTGCAGCAACATGTGTCACTGCATTTTTAGTAACATTTGATCGTTTGAGCTAAACACATTTTATGGGTTGAAATATACAAATTGTGCAGAAAATTATGGATAATGTGGCAATTCCTAAATTATGCAGAAAACACCGTGGCTGCATAAGGCCTATGGCACTGATTAGATTACATGTCATTTATAATAAGGCAGATGGGCTGTCCATTACTTTTGTGACAGACTACCGATATGCAAATCTCAAAATTATTCACAATATTTTTTATTTAACTATTTTCAATGAAGGCTAAAATTCCCGAAGTATGCCTAATTCTTGCCAAATCTCAAACGGTGTGCTACATCTATACAGTTTGATGGAGGGAATGCTCTGTCACAATTATTACATACATTTTGGCCACCACATCAGAAGTTAGATATGCTTTACTGCACTTAGAAAATGTGCATGTGTGTTCTGCCATGTTTGTGAAGGAGTATCCCATCTGTCATAATCAGACACATATTGGTTCCTTTTTACTTTGAAATATTGTTGACAGCAATGTTCCGCGCATGGTGTATCCTCTTAACCCATGCCCATCCTTCACATTTGCACATATCTGCTATCACATTTGCAAATCTATTTGATTCTAAGCTCAAACTAAACCTGTGTGTGTGTGCATGTGAAGACCTACATCACGTTTGGATCAATAGTGTATTTATACACTTACCAGGCCCTGGTCCTAAACCTGCCAGGGCAAGGACCTGACGTATTAGCCAAGGGATATTATCCATGTCACAGAATATTATTAATAGCACATCATGGAAACACATCATGTTTAATAAAGATATGAGAAGGTCAAAACCTTTTTACTTGCACCACAGGTCAGTGGCGGCTGGCACGGATTGGGGGTGGTGAGGTGGTGAGGGGGGAAGGGAGTAAAGAAAAGAAAAAAAACGTACCTCCTTTCCGCGTCTCTCCTCGTTGTCCCACGTTGTCGTCCCTCCGCTCTGGCCGGAACAGGAAGAACCCAGGCTCCCCAAAGCCAATCACAACGCTGCAATGCAGCGTTGTGAATTGTCTGAGCACCATGGTTCGGCGCTCAGCCAGGGAATGGGAGCCTGGTCATGTTCGCCACCCAGGCTGTAATGCAGCCTGGATGGAAAACATGCAAAGTGCGCATGCCTGTTTGGCTGGGCCGAAACGGCCAGCCAAACATTCACGCACTTTACAGAGTGCCCACCACTCCTCCCCCTGCTCCGAGAGTAGAGCAGCCCCGCCCTGCCAAGCTGCCACAGCAGGAACAAAAAAATGATAATAACAATGAGTTATTATCATTTTATTTTTCATTTATTCCCACTGCTGAAAGCAGTGGGGAGACGCTCCTCTGCCTTAGCGGAGGAGCCGCCACTGCCACAGGTGTGTAAGTCTCATGAACCACTTTATGAAAAGGCAGGTTGCAAATTTTTACTCTATCGGTAAAATCATGAATATCCCAGCTGCAAAGTTACAAATAACATTATTTCCAATGGGCCTGATTTATAGTTTGATGGTTGTGTTAATGCATCACAAATGTGATGGTTATCCCATCCGTCTTATTACAAGTGCATTATATCAAATGGCACTTGTAATAAGGCGGACTAAATATCTGCTACGTTTGTGAAGCAGTTGTTCAAAAAAACTGCAAATCAGTCTGTTATATTCCATGACACTTGTAAAAGAAACCTCTATCTTTTTAAATAGTTTGATTATACTGTAACCTGAAAGCCATACAGAATAGTTACAAACATAATGACCTATACAGAGGACGATAAGAAAAACAAACAAAGTATATATTAATAATCATGTTTAGGTAAACATCGCAATTTTTCAAATGTGTATATAACACAAATTATATTTAACATACATCTGGGCTGATTGTGATTTTATTTGAGGTGTTACTGCACCACAAATGTGGCAAATGTACCGTCCTCCCTATTACGAATGCATGATGTACTGTGTAACTTGTAATAAGGTGGAAGGGATATCCATTACATTGTGAGGTTGTAACATGTCAAACAATTACAAATCATGGCCATCTAACATTGTTGTAAAAAGTGTAAGCTACTCCAGAACAATGTGATGGATAGGCCATCCACCTATATATAGGTCTTATATAAAATATAACTTCTAATCATGTGTATGGGCTGTATGTTACATTGTGATGGAGTATTCTTTCTGGCAATTGTAATTCAGGACCTTTGTGTTTTATGTGAAGGGTACTCCATTCCAAATGTTAGAGTGCCCTGACACCAGCAAGAACATATTGAATGTTATCCGTATAGTCAAGTGTACTGTAAAATGTTAATAGACGTAGTCCCCATTGGCTCGTCAGATGGAAAGGCAACGTCCTTGGCTCAGAAAGTACCATGTCCTAAATCATTTATGAAAATAAATCAACATTCAAAAGAAAACATGGCGTGCTTTGTGGCACCATGGATCTTAAAGTATGTTGTCACTCTGATTGTTCTTGCCATGGTCGGCCACACAGCTTTCCTATGCTAAAGGAAGGTCTTGTTTGCACTCACCAATGTCTGACTAATTTGATTTTGATCACAACATACTTGGCTGGTTAAATACTGTGGCTCACCATTTAAGGTTTGTGTTAATTTTTCAATAGTTAATGTTTGTGGAGTACATTACCTACCAAACCTTGAAGTACTCTAGTTCCAAAAATATAAACCAGACGTGGATCAATGTTCGAGGCAGAGGTTTAAGAATGTGAAATATATACATGTACTTTTTTGGTCGGGTATTGAAATTTCATAGTTCAAGCTGGGCGATCGCCCAGGGCGCTTCGTTTAATATATCTCAGTAAAGTATTTGTTAAATATATTAATCACAATCAAATTTTAGACACACAAGCTACATAAAAAATTTGGTTTAGCAGTAGCTTTTAAGTAAAGCGCAAATTGTTTGATCCCAGAGTTTTAAAAATTGTTTTATATGGTGGATGTGACATTTGATACAATAGGATCAAAGTGTTAAGTCACGATATTCTTAATAACTAAAATAAATTTGGGTGATTTTCATGTATGTAGCTTACTTGACTATTTGATGGCCCATTTCGCTGGCTGCAGTTGGCCCCACCTTCCGCAAGGATGTTCATCTCCTCAGGAGTGAAAGTGGGAGCCCTCTCACCTGCTCCGTCAGGCGTGGTGGGTCGCAACAGAAGTATATGAGCAGCAAAAGCTGAGAAGGCTTACTACAGTTGATGTTTAGGAGGCAAGTGACCTACTAGGTAAAACATGTACACCAACATCCGGATATAGAAACTGTGCAGGAAAAGCATATCATTAAGAAGGACAGGTTGAACCATGCCCCCTTGAGGCTTTGGCACAACAGTTTCAATCTGAACTTTTGCCAGATATCAGAATTCAGACTGATATCCCAACACTTGTAATGATTATGGCAGGGTTAAACTTCTGTGCTACTGGTTCCTTAAAGTACAGTTAGAGACTCCTATGGGATGTCACAGTCACATTTTCAACTGTTCAACAAAGTCCTGAATGTGATGCTCAGACATATGAATAACTACATTCAATTTCCAATGGATAATGCATCACTGATAATATCAAAGTCGAGTACTATGTATTGGTAAGCATACCACATGAGCTGGCACCAACTAATGACCGACAGCAAGTGTGCCACACTAGCAAGCATTTTCACTCCATTAATGTGGAGGTGGTTTGCATAGCAATTCTCTACATCGTGTGTGTGTGTGATTTCTGGGTTCCACCCATAACCTGCTAATGCTACACGACAGATGGCAGGCCTTGCACCAAGTAGGGCCCGGCTTATTAGTAAATTTCAAACATTATGTTGATTCAAATTGTTGTTGGAAAGTTGTGTCCTTTCACATGTAATTTCACTTAGGTTTGCTATTATATTTTTTTCAGGGGACTCGGCTTATCCAAGTCGTATGTGGTTTTTAACACCGCTGAGAGAACCAACAACACCTAGGGAAGTCCACTTCAATGAGACCCATATGCGAACTAGGGATCCGGTCGAGTGGAGTTTGGGCTTCTGAGGGCCCGGTTCAGGTACAAGACTGGATGGGAATCTCCTCTACTGTCCCGGAAAGGTTTACAAGATTATTGTATTATGTTGTACGCTTCACAATATTGCCCTACGGAGAAACATTCCTTTCAGTCTTGGTGATGATTACCATTGGGAACCCCAGGGTAAAGCAAGTTGACAGTGATGAAGACTAACCCATTGACCTCAGGAGTGAACTCATTGAAAATATCTTTGCCTGATGGTAGGTGACCATAGCTAAAATGTCATTTGTTTGTATTCCCTTTGTTGCTCACATCCTCTTTTAGAATTTATACTACTAATCCTAAAATTACATTTCAGATCTTGTTGTTTGCATTATATTCAAAGTGTTTTAGATTTTAAATGTGTTTTGAATGTACTTTATTATGTTTGCAATATCTTACATAAAATTTAGAGTATGCTATACGAAAAATTAATATTGCAGCTGTTGATGTTTGCTTATCCAAAATTTTACTATATTCACAAATGACAATATAATACTCACAATCATATTGATATTTCTACTTGGTTCTTCCTAGGTCGTGTCACCCTGTCATCTACTGGAGCACTAGAAAGTCACAGGTGGATATCTTGGAGTGTTGCACAGATACTGTTTATATAGAGATCTGCAGTGCAAGTTGCATGATCATATGTGAAATGGTTCTGAGCACACTTTCTCTCAGTCATGCAGTGATGTAAATTTAAACGAGTTTAATCAAAGGTACCTGACACATGGTGTTTGTGTCAAAGACTTTGACACAAAGTCTAGAAATGTGACTAGTTGGTGTCAGCTGTAGCATATCTGTCGCAACCTGGTGTAGGTTATGACTGCATCGGAGCATAATGTTTGTGTGAAATATGAGGACAGCCCAATGTGTGGCGGAAGACTACTGTTTGTGTTGCTAATATATTTGGAGGACCAGTACATTAGGACTTCACTTTTTGCATCTATTGATGGTAGGTTCTTTGGTGTTGCCCTCAATTGGTCCAGATGAATGACCCCTCCTCAGGGCCACTGAAGCTCTCCGAGTGTCAATAGGGGCTGGTGACAGGTGGCTTCACGTGCAACAGTGTCCCGCAGCAGATGGTCCTTGGCCATGAAAAGCGGCAGCTAAATCAGATACTGCTGCAGACAGTTTACTAAGGCCATCCTGCACCACCCCATAATGTAAAGTGTGGACACTCAGGTGATGCTCCAGGAGATCATTCTGGGCCCTCATGAGCTCGTTCTGAACCCTTAGAAGTTCAATAAACTGGCCCAGCTAATCCTCCTGCATGCAGCTAGACCCATCAGGTCTCCACTCATGGTGTTCACTTTGGAGCCCATACCCTGAACCTCACTCCCAGCATCATGTCTAGCCCCAGGCCTTTGCAAACCACTCTGTGACCTTGAGGGGTTGGCCACATGTGTAGTATGTCCTGGCTGCACAGCAGGTGTTATGACAGTGGTTGTCACAGGAGCCAGCACATGAATAGCTACAGTTGTTAGGGAAGGGAGCCATAGGGGGCTTGTGTGGGCACTGATGTCTGTAATGGGGACCAGACTCTGCAGGATGTAGTAAGTCTTGTGTCCTCAGGGAGTGGCGTGAGGCGGTGTAAGTCACTGGGGCCAACACAAACCTGATGGACCAGGCTGGTCATGAAGATCATCCTCATCGGCAGGAGTTCTGCTCCCACTGAAGGCTTGTGATCTTCTTTCCTCAGGTAGAGTGGCCAACGCAATTGAGTTGATGGAGGAGTAAGATCCTGCTGCTTCACCTTGAATTGAAGGTTCAGAAAACATTATTAAAATAAATATTTTGAGAAAGATTGATTCAGAGTGAATGAAGTTATTTGGGGTTTCACAGGTCAGAACTGGTCTAGAGAATGTGATCCTTGAAACCTAGGGTTGTTTAGCTCTCCTGTCCCAGGAATCATCATACTGTGCCTCTTAGACCTGTCAACCTTAGGGTGGTCTCGCCTCAAACTTTTTGCCTTCTCCTATTATTGTGGAATTTGTTTTTGTTGGCCTAAGGACTCTGTGCACTTTACCACTGCTGACCAGTGCTAATGTGCTTGTGCTCTCTCCCCGAAACATGGTAGAATTGGCGCATACCCAATTGGCACATTTAATTTACAAGTAAACCCCTAGTAGAGTGGAACCCCATGTACCCATGGCCTGTAAATTAAATGCTATTAGTGGGTGTACAGCACTGATTGTGCCACCCAATTAAGTATGCCCGGTATATCATGTCTCAGGTCTGCCATTGCAGCCTATCTGCAGTTTTAAACTGCCATTTCGACCTGGCAAAATAAATCTCTTGCCAGGCCCAAACTTCCCTTTTTAATACATATGTCACCCCTTTGGTAGGCCCTGAACAGCCCAGTGGGCAGGCTGCAGTGTATTTAAAGAGCTGGACATGTACTTTTAAGTTTTACATGTCCTGGCAGTGAAAAACTCTTAAATTAGTTTGTCACTACTACAAAGCCTACCTCTTCCATAGCTTAACATTGGGTTTCCTTATTACATTTAATAAGTGGTAACTTTCAATTTGGAGCAGGTAGACAATTCGAGTTCGGTGTTTAAAGAATTGTAATTTAAAGCCCTCTTTAATGGTAAAGTCGGATTTTAAGTCACAGTTCTGGAAATGCCGCACAAATCAAGGATCAGGAAGAATGTGCAAACAGCACCATTGGTAAATCATTGGAAATTGAACAACCACCTAGAGAAAGATCTTAAATGGACAGTTATTTCCAAACTTGAGCAAGATCCCCGTGGAGGCGACCTAGATCGCAAATTGATTCAGCGAGAAGCGATGCTGATAGTTAAATTCAACATAGCAGTGGACGGCCTGAACGAAATCTCAGAGATTTACAAACTTTAAATTCACCTAAATGTTATCATTAACTTCAACTCCCACAATGCCCTGTGCAGATTCCCAGTGTACACAGCTAACCCGGAAGGTTAAATGCACGTAATCGGAAACAGAATGTTGACACCGATTCCGTGACCTGTGAGGCACGCGTCCGAAGAAGAGAGAATGCTTTCAGTTGTCACCAGCAACTTTGGCAGGTAACACTCGTTCTACTAAGACCCCGAAGATAATACCTTTGTGTCACGCGACCATTATGAACTGTACACGTAAAGGGCGCGATTAGATTGAAGTAAAAGCCTCCTTTTAGTTTAACGAATTTCACTAACTCATTGCGTTTATGTGAGAAGTTTATTCCCTTGTAAACAAAACAGCCACTAGGTGGCATGATCTTTTCAACTTAAATGGTGTACCTCGAGGCTGAGAAATTATGAGGCAAACTTACGGAATTGTCTCCCTTTTTAAATTGCATTCTGTCTTGCCGCAGGTCGCACACAGTCTGCATAACCAACCACTGCTGCGCATTTTTCAATTGACTTCACCACGGACCACCCAGTAGGTGAGCATTGAAATACTTCTCCTTATTGGAACCTAACTGTTTTCATTCGAATTTAGGACTAAAAGATTTCCTTCGTATTTTATTTCCCCAGAGTCCGTCCACTGACTACATAAATTAGGAGAAGCCAACCAACAGTGTTGTTGTCCACTTCTACTCCATGTGAGTACACAGCAAATTTACCACGTAGACAGTGTCAACTAGATTGACCAGACATACTGCACATTGCAATTTAGATTTGTTTCCTGAGTCTCTTTTTTCTGTCTTCTTTTCCTGTCCTTTCCACAGGATGCCCTAGAAGAGAAAGTGTTTTTTTCCTTATAGAGAGGACTAGATCCCTTATGAAAGGTAAGCAGGCGCCATAGAGGCAGACGCACTGGATGGTGCATTATTAATTAAACTCTCATGCCGAACATAGATATATAAGAGAACTACTCTCCTTTCTTTTACAGCTCTATGGTCCTGAAGAGAACCCCTTAAACACGGGTTCGAAACGCATCGACCTTTTCTGTTCACCAAACAAGTGTACCAAAGAGTCTTTTTCTGCTCCCCCGTTTGAATTATTTTTCGAATTTGTATATATTTTCACATCGTTGAAGGGATAGCAGTAAAATTGTTGTTTCCTTTACACTGTTTGGGCTTGCCCACAAATATTCTTGTTGATATTAGCCCAAATTCATTTTGGCACCATTGACGTGGGCAAGATCTAATATTCATTGTTTGTATATGTTCGTCTTTGTTTCACATGGTACGCATGAGTTGCAGTGTGTGTAAGTATGTGTGGTAGTACGGCAATGAAAGTTTTACACTGATGTTGAGTCAACCACCCCCTTTGTCTTGTAACAATCCTGGTGACATTTCGTTTTTTCATGTGTTTGTAATTATTGAGAATTACAAAACACCGAAATCTCGGTTATGGAAACGTAGCCAGTTTTTTCAGAAAATTAAATTAGAATGAAAACTGCTCCGGCTGTTGCCTGCTTCCCTCCCGACCGCATATTGGGAGGGAAGCAGGCAACAGCCGGAGCAGTTTTCATTCTCAATGGCGATGATCTCTCCAGCCCCTCTCAGACCATGAAGCACATTGTTGCTCCATAATTAATACTACGTGATCAAAGTACTGTATGTATTAACTCTTGCCTGCTAGTATTTTGCAGCATTTTTTCCTATCCTTAGGTCACTTTGGAGTGGTACTAAACAGGGCTGGACCCTGTTTGTCCTGAAGAAGAGCACTGGGGTAGCTCGAAACTAGTTGACGTTCACTAGGGACCCCTGACTAATTTAAAACAGACACCCTAGCGACCAACCCCGTTTTTAATATATCGGCTAGGAGCCTGAATAAATTATTTTTGCCCACTAGCTAGATATTTTTAGTCTCACCCACTCCACCCCCATCACTGCACCACACATAGTCACTCACAAGTAGTGCTCCTACGTAGTGTTGCAAGTCGTAGCACGCCTCAGCCCGTAGCGGGTTGGGATGGCCCCTATGATGAAGCATGTCACCATGGGAAACCCTGGTGAGTGAGGGGACTCAAGAAAGGACATTTTTCCTTTACTAACTATTTTTTCTGAATCTTATATTAGTAAATTTAATTTTCTGAAAAAACTGGCTAGGTTTCCATAACCGAGATTTCGGTGTTCTGTAATTCTTGATCATTTTTGGAGGGTGGACCTAGCATATCCCTCTTTCTCCCCTTATTTTTCTGATTTTGTAATTATTGAGTCATTTGCTATGGAAAAATAGATTAAATAAATATCCAATTCAAAATGGTTGAAATAACTCACTGAGGGTCTTATTGATTTGTTTTCGTATGTCCCCTTTTTAGGTCTCGACCTAGCGACGCAGCGCGAAGCGCTGTCGCTAGCGAGACTTATTGTCGTCGACTTGCTTCGGAAGGGAGACAGGAGATGTGCACGCGCAGGCCGGACTGGAAATGTGAACACGCACGTCCAGGCACGCGATGTGCACATCTCCTGTCCCCCTTCCGTCCTCTCCAGCTGCATTGCACGCACTCCCCAGCTGTCCTTGCACCCCTCCAGTGTCAGTCAGCCATGCGCCTGCCACCCCCACCCACCTTACCGTCGTTCCGCCATGCTTCACGCGATGCCCTGCAGCGTGTCCCTAGAGCTCACAGGGTGATCGGTGTACCTCGCAGCCAATGCGGTCGCCGTCACGCTGGTCTTTGCTGGCGATCTCCAGACAGCAAATGTGCACGCTTACGGCGCGTTCTGATGTGCACTTGCCCGGACAGCTGATGTGCACGCTCACGGCGTGTCTGTGTTCTATGGAGACATTTGCGTGCCGACTCTCCAAGATGGCAGCTTGTTTTAAACTTTGCAGACTGCATGCTTGAACTAAATCTGAGCACACAGGACGCTTCCCACCACCGCAGAGGGACACGATGCTACCTTACAGCGTCTGCTTGTTCCTCTTGTAACGTATCATTTGCTACCTCTTTTTGTATTTTGTTTGTTTTTGTTATTTGCACAATTGTCACTTTTTCCTCATGTAATGTAACGCTTGCTTTTGTTTTATGCTCACTTGTAACGTTACTGTTCCTATTGTGAAGCGCTCTGACACCTTCGGGTAAAGTCCGCGCTATATAAAAACGCATAAAATAAATAAATAAAATATGCCTTTCCTGCGGAGCGCGAGTTTCCAGACGACGCCCCTCTGCCTCCTTCCTGAACAGTGAAGGTGGAGCCAGCAGCTGTAAACTAAGCTGGTCTTAGCTTTCACTTTCTCTGGAATAGAAACTTAACTCGATCGGTGGAACATAGAGACCGGGAGACGACTAGGGTGGACACGGGAGCACCGGAGGAACAGCAGACAAAGTAAACGCATCGCCGTACAACAGAGTCAGGTAGGAATGGAGAGAAGGCTGCCCGGGGGTCAGCACTGGACACCCGCAGGAGCAGAGTCGATGTCAGCGTGTCGTCTGTCAGGTTTCACAATTACCAAAACAAACGACGTACAATTTACCAGTCTCTGGAATCTAAGTTTTTCAGTTTTCCAGATTCAAATTCTTAATTTAGTAGTAGTGGAAACAGAACTGAAGCAGATTTTACTCACTCATCCACCTTACCTGCGCAAGGGAATCCAAGAAAGTCCCTACAGCACGGGGGAGGGGTGGGGGAGTGGTACAGGGTGGCCTAGTACAAACAACCAGGCAGTGCACCACCGAAGCGCATGGGCATTGGCGCCAGGAAGCTCCGTATCATATTTGGCACCTTCATATCCGCTAAATCATCAAGTGCGCTCAAAAACACGGAATACCTCCGCCGTAGTGTTTTGCTTAAAAACTAGCGCCTGGACACTCATCGGAGCATCTGCGCGCTCTACAAATCCCATTAATCAACATCAAATCTGAAAACCTTTGCTTCAAATTCCTCTCTTTTATTAATGTCATCCGTGGGAAATGCGTGTGACGTGATCTGTCACTCACTTGTAAACTATGCCTCTGGCCAGTGAACAAAACACTGGCGTACAGGGAAGCACGGATGGGCACGGAAGACAGAGTGACGGATAGCTTCTGAGAAGCAGGGGAAAGCACAGGACACAGTGCTCTAACGTAATGTTTTCTTCCTTTTCCCTGGTAAATACCATATTTTATGTTCCCAAGGGAAAAGTTCTCTACACAGTGTCTTACTAACTGTCTTCAGTATTGCCTATTCATAGCACCAACATCGTAAGAAGCTGCAGGGGAGCTCATCCTGAGGGACCAGGCAATGAGGTACAGACACCCACTAAGGGCACAGTGGAGTACAGAGGGGGTATGCAGTCTCCTCTGTGCAGTGTACATCCTGCCCTCTGCAGCAAACACCCATGAGCCCTTGGGGCACTGCTGCCAGAGCCCCTCGGCCTATTGATAGCTTTTATCCACCTAGTCTGTGTCTGTCCTAACCTGTACAATCTTCGATCAATATTATTAAACAAGCATTTGCAATGCAATAGGTCTCGCATTTGCAAGAGTTTGAGCTATTGGCATTGTAATAACAATGCTTTTTATTTGTGTTTTGAAAACCTGAAAGTGGTGCGTAAAAACACCCACTTTGTACTTATGGTCTTTGCTTACGAGAAGCAAGGCTGACATTAAAAAAGGCGCTGTTATCCCCAGCCTTGCTTTTCGTAAACAAGGACTATAAGTACAAAGTGCGTGTTTACCCACCACTTGCAGTTTTTGAAAACACATAATTAAAGGGCATTGTCCTTTACAATGCCAATAGCTCAAACTCTCGTAAATGCGAGACCTATTGCATTGCAAATGCTTGTTGCAGTTTCTAGTTGAATGAGCTATCAGTATTGGCAATTGTTGTTGTTTGGTACATTTAGAAAGTTGGCATTTTCTTGTCCTAACAATTTGGTGTCTCCAGCCACCTCCTGGGTCACATGACTAGGTGTAGCTGGCAGTGGGTTCTTGTGTATTGCTCTGAGACAATGAGACAAAGGGCCATTCTGACTTAACGAGGGAGCAGAGCTGTCACCTACCACACTTGCACATCGCAAATGCCTTGCCTGAACACACTCACAAAGGGTGTGTCACTAGCCTTTTGTGTACCCAGACAAGCTGGGGCTTGGGCAGGGAGGAAGGGGATGTCTGACACCTCAGGGGAGTGGAAACCTTCAGAACCTTCTATACTTCAAAGTGGGCTTCAGGTATAAATAATGGACACTCAGACCAACTCTTCAGTACACATCTCGACCAGTGGAAGACTCAGAAGGACTGCTGTGCTGCAAAAAGGACTGCCACTCTGCTGTCCTGCTGTTCTCCTGCCTGACTAAGACTAAACCTGCATCTTGGACCCAGGACCACCAGAGTGACTCCAGGACTAGTTGGCTGGTCTCCTGATCAGAGCCTCAGGGACAAAACAGGCTCCAACAACTCTAAACCCAGCACCTGGCCTGTATCAGCTGTGTGTCTGCCCTCCCAAGTGGTGCCATCCCAGTCCTAGACCCTTGGAAGTGGGCCTGAAGGCACTCTGCCAGCCCAGCTATGGTCCCCCCAGAATCAATGCAGTACTATGCACTGCCCTGCGGAGTCTTCCGCATCGGAACCACTGCGCGGTGCATCCCTGACACAGGACTTTGCATCACAGCCCCACAACTCATCGGAACCGCTGCTGCATGATGCATCTCCACACAAGGAGCTCACAGCACTCACCTGCTCAATGGAACTGCTGCTGTGTGATGCATCTCCACACAAGGACCTTGCATCGCCCACCAGCTCCTTGTAACTGCTGCCATGTGAGATGCATCTCCACACAGGACCTTGCGTCACCCACCGCAGCTCCTCGGAACCGCAGCTGCGTAATGGCGCAAGGACCTCGAATCAACTCTGCTGGACGATGCATCCTCAACATGGGAATCCTTATTGCTCAGTAACCAGTATTTAAGATACTTTGCTCAGCAGGCCTAACAGGGTCCCTGTACCCGGCCTGCGATCCATTGTGGTTGTCCTGAACTTGTGATTTGCCCCAGTTTAGCGCGACCAGAAAACCACAGTTGAAGCTTTGTGCTTTTCAGCACTTTTTTCACTTAAATCGTTAAAATCGCATATCTCCAGTTCTAGTGATTGGATTTTTGTTGTTTTGGTCTTAAATTATTTAATACATTTTACTCTAATATTTTCTAAATTGGTGTGGGATTTTTCTTTTGTTGTGCTTCACTTTATTACTGTTTGAATTGCTGCATAAATGCTTTACACGTTGCTTCTTAGTTAAGCCTGACTGCTCTGTGCCAAGCTACCAGAGGGTTGAGCACAGGTTAATTTGGAGTTTGCTTGTGACTTCACCATGACAAGGATTCTGGTTGCTGCTTTAGTAGGGGTTCTCCCCCCCCCCTCAACACTCCTCAACCAGTAACCCAATTTCTTACAATGCCTTACCAACATTGAGTGAAGTAGAGTCTCTCTAACACTTGGGTGTCAGTATTAATGATGTTGAACAATCCTAAGGTTCTTATAAAGGTTAGTGAGGACATACATTACACTGTGATTGCAAAATTGAAGGTATATTCCATTTAAAAATATAGATTCACTATGATTCTTCCTGATTTTGATGACAAATAGCAGTGCTAAATTGTAAAAATTGAAAAAAATTTACATTTTTGGCTGCCAATATTCAGGTGTGGTTCAAAGACATGTAGGTTAGCTGCTTCCCTGTACTCCACCAAACCCCGTTTGTAGCTTTGAGTCTATACACACAGATATATACACATTAGCGGTGCAGCACTACCTCTCCCTTCTTACATAGTATCTATGAGCGTATTGTTCCTACAGACTGACAATTTCTGTCCACTAGGTGGCAACAGTTTGTCATCCACTGACAATCTGTTGTTAGCCAGAGGTATGTTGTGCCACAGTTGAGTGAGACAGCTAAACCACTATAGTCAGAAGACAAAGGCCACTTTGCAGTTTTTTTGAGTGACTAATATATACATCTGTTTTTCCACTAGAATGTAGATGAACCCATGGATGTGTCTGTATTTTGAATAAAAATGGGTAGTCTTTGCAAGGAGCAACATAATCCATCAATTCAATCTTTATTTGGTTTATAATAAAATAAGCCATAAACTCCCAAGATCATGTAATCATAAGACATTAATCAACATTCAATGAAATCTATATTCCATCATATAAGTTCATATCAAAGTAATAAATTAGGTTCATAGTAAGAAATAGGTTCATAAAAACACAATATCACATACGCATGCAAACAACATTAATCGATAGTCATAAAAAAATCTACATTCCATTATAAATGTTTATTCTAAAAATGATGAACCATTTACCTCTTTTAAACAAGCAACATACTCAAAGTTATGATAATGTCTTTGAGTGGAGTGTTATTTAGCAGACAAAATGGGACAACTTCACTATGTCTTCACTTTTCCATTCCTTAGCTTTTACGTGTCATTTAAATCATGTTTTTGTTCAATAATCCATATCAAAGAATACAAATCAACCATGAGAATAAAGTGATATGTTAATTACAAAACCAGAACTAAAATATTTTTCTTCTGCTGACATGGGTTGATCTGTATCAACTTACACTACCACAACGTTTTCATTTTATATTGTCACAGAGAGATAGTATATGTTATTTAAATATGAGTGGGTAGAGCTTACACTGTTATGAGTAACCTGATAGATGTTGTTGATACATGGGTGGGGGGTGATTTGTTGTCTAAATGCAAGATCACAACCGTTTGATTGTGTTTCCTATATGAGTTGTGTAAGGAGATTGTTGTGCGAGAATGAGTAAATGGTAAATTATGAATACATAGAGAATGTAGTGAGTTGTGAGAGACATCAGATAGCCAACTTGTATTGTTTGTCATTAGTGGATACATTTCTGTTGGGGATTAGGGGTATGGGAGAGGGTGAATTAGTTATTGTGATAGAGATAATATTTTTACTTACTAATTTTCACTCGGCCTAGAATTCTCATGATGCCTTCAGTGTAGAGTATGGACAACACCTTTTTTCTCTCCAAGGCATGAGGTTGAGGAGCTTTGAGACCCACCACCAGTTGCCAAGCCTCTTGGTGTACCTTGGAAGCGATGGCAGGAACTCTCCCACATAGGTCGTTCCATCGCTTGCACATGTGCTCCTGTGAGAGTCTAGTGTTGGAGACAGCATTCACCTTATCCACAATTCTGGCCCATATTTCCCTTCTCTGGCTCATGGTTGTTGACTGAGCCTGTGCTCCTAACAGCTGGGACTCAACCCTAATTATCTCATCTATCCATCACAGTGAACTCATTTCCATAGAATCTGGGTTCTCTTCTTCCAGACATTTTATCAAATAATAAAGACATGATATGAAGCTGGAGGTTCATGTGGTGAGCGATTAATGGTTTGCGTGGTTAGAGAAGTGTCTTTTGTACAGGGAGCTGCAAATGTTGATGATGAGATTTTGATCAGGTGTGTGTGTGTGTGTGTGGACAGACTTGTCTCTCAATGTTGACTAATGTGTCCGCTGGCCTCTTTGTTCCACTGTGCCGGCAGACCGCTCTAAATAGGGTGGGTGGATTTCTGCCATATCAAGACTGATGATGAGTGGTGTCTGTCTACAGTGAATGAATGGACCAATAACAGGGGACTGATGGCAGTCCATCAGGCTAAACCTTAAATATGTAGGATGGATATCTGCTAGCTTGACTGACTAATCAGATCCCTCATTACGAAGGAACAACGCTCCATTCTCTAAACTTTAAATCAGGCTCTAAGGCACCAACTTTATGTTTCTTGGTCTGAACAAGTATGTAAACTACTACAGATTAAACATATTGGAACTGTAGTGTACCATTACCAAACAGATGGTTTGGTGAAACTGTTCAATCAAATATAATCAAGCAAATGTTAATAAAAGACACATCATTGGTGTCAAGACACCTCGTACCTTACCTTGAGCCCGCGGTTTAGGCCTCGCAGAGACTATGTGAACCAACTCCACAGTTCCCGTCCTCTTAATTGTGATTGTGTGTCAAAAGGACAAGGAAGAAGACTAGGGCACGGGGGAGGAGATCCTGGATATAGAAGTGGTATTCCCTCTACATGTACGCTACTGCACCTTAAATAAGGAGGGACAAGGTTAGCAAATAAAGGAGATAAAAATGCCACCCCAAGTGAACCCACCCAACCCCAGTCACTGTTATCTACCTGAGGAAAGAGAGGAGCGAGTGTGCATACATCTGTCGGGGCATTAGGTGCAGGCTGAGGAAAAAAAGGAAGTTGTGTGTGGAACCATTCAGGACGAAGGAACCTTGAGGTGGTAGGAGTCTCTATCCGTCCAGGAAACGCCAGGTTATATGACTCAGTTAAGGTGTTACTGAGTACTTTTCCCCAATGTCCCACACTAGTATGTGCTGGTGAAATTTATCATCAGAAATGAAATGCAGGTAGCCAATGCAGGTACGCGTTGAGCAATGCCACGACCAGATAACATCAGTTGAGGAATCACCGAAGTGATCTTGTTTATACAAGAGGCACCGTAGGCACCTCTATCATCTGTGCAAGGAATCGGTAGGCGCTCCATGCGCGTGAATTCAAACCAGAAAACCAATTAAATAAGCGCTCCATGTGCGTGTAACATTAACAAGAAAAACAAATGAAGACGCGCTCCATGCATGTGTACAACAACCGGGAGTATCAACTATGAGTAAGCGTTCCTTGCTCTTGCACCATAAACAGGTAAACAAATGAAGACCCGCTCCATGTGCTGCGCATGTAACAAAACCAGGAAAAAAACATGAACAAGCACTCCTAGCGCTTCTAGTTGGCTCCATGGGCGTGTAGCCCAAACTAATAACTGATCACAATCATGTGCTTCGCGCATGAGTACTCACGGAAGGTGGTAGGTGCGTTACTCCGATAATGCGTATCAGCATGTTCAGGATGCCAGAAACAGAGAACTCGGGCAGCTATGGGGCATCAGACAATTGATCTGGGAACAAGACCTCAAAACAGTGGTGCAGCCTCTCGTCCTCTCCAGACTAGATGATGGAATTGCCCTTCTCTCAGGCATTCCCAGAGTTCATCTAGGCCCACTGAGAGCAACACTACATGCAGCAGTGCGCTTTGTGTTAGGTCTCAAGAAATGTGATACATTTCCCCGGTGCTGCTAACCCTCCAATGGCTTCCCATTGAAGCTCGGGCCCAATGCAAAAAAACCTGCATTACACACAGACCACTGCACTCATCTTCACCCTCCTATCTATGTGAGCATCTGTAAATCTCTGGAGCAAATAGGGGTTCCAGAAATGCCCAATCCCTGCTCCTGGAACACCCCCCCACTTTCAGTCGAGAATGGTACGTGAGCCAATCATTCTCTAGAAGTGCCACAATAATCTGGAACTCCTTACCTCCACCCCTTCGCCTAACCACCTGCATATCCACCTTCAAAAAGGACCTCAAGCTCCTCCACTTTGACAGACACCTGGGTAAATTCACCCCCAATCATACCCAAGTACTCTATCCAGGAGACAAACTACCTTCACTGCATGTCCCCACCATCCTAATCGATGCTTGAACCTTGTACATCCCTTGTCCAACGGCTAAGTTTGTCCTGGCCGCAGCTACTGATGCAAATGTCTGAACGTAATTATTGTAACTGTAACTTGCTGTACCCTTGTATCATGCTACTGTTGTAAAGCACTCTGATGCCTTCGTGCCATATCCGCTCTATTTAAAATTGCTAAAATAAAATAAATAAAGACCGGCTTTGGCGGGTTGGGTTAGAGGTGAAGCGACTTCCGGTCTGTGAAAGCCGGCTTTTAGGATGTTACAACCTGGAAGCACACATACCCCAATTTGACCTTGCAGGAAGTCTTTTAGGCGAGATGCATGTACTGCTAACAGTGATGGCAGCAGCATAGGAAGTGTAACATGCTTGTGGCCACAGATGCGGCAAGCCCCGTACCCTGCAGTTCAACAGCAAAAATAAAAGGTAACACACATAACCCCACACATACCATTCCTATAACAATACTAGAAAGGCTGGACAGGGCAATGGGGGTCTCGCATGCCCAGAACCATGACACTTGGACAGAAAAGATTGGGATAAAGTACTGTTCTTAGAGTCTCTCACTCTAAGAGGAACTATTCATGACTCCACTAGCCTCTCTCTATTTAACCTGTTTGGGTGACAATCATCACGAACCATCTAAGAACTTGCTACACAAGAATGGACAGACCATGAAGAGACAATGTTCTTTGTAGACTATGTCCTAGCCCTGAAGGATAAATTTCAGGCTGTCTGAGATGTTGCGGATTTGAATGTATAACAAGCACAAAAAACTCAAAAGGCCCCTTACAGTAAAGGAATCTGATTAAGAAACCCGTTACCTGTATTAAAATTCTGATACTATTATTTAGCTCTGACAGCAAGTTATTAGCTCTATCACTTAGGTGAAGGTTGACCATGCAACTTATCATTTTGACCAACCAGGAATGGTGGTGGTAGATGGTATTATGAGAAAGAAACCTGTATGCGAGATGACATTAGGTGGTATTCAAATATATTATATAGTTGCAGATTGCGCGTCCCCTTTCACTATTTTTAACAAGGATGTTTGGATAGAAAAATGTGTTAAGAAGCCAGGGAATGAGTTGGAGTCAGCTGATATAAGACCAGAAAGCTTCACTAACATGCCAATTGAAGTACTGGGGTACAGTAAATTACTGTTCGAATATAAGGGCAAGAGGTCAGGAGGAAAGTTGTATGTGGCAGCAAAAATGTCTTCAGTTTTGGGTGGATTGAGCAAGGAATGCCGGACAATGTCCTAGACCCCAATAGTCTTGAGTCCATTCTGGTAGTGGTCTGGGATAGAGATTGGTTGAGATATTTTCAGCTGTATTCTCTGGAATTGGGAAAACGTATGTCAGCAGGCACTATTATAGATAGGAGTTTGTCTTATTGGGTGACCCCTTTAGTGGTTGTGAGACATGCGAATGGTCAGGTGCATCTGTGTGAAGAGATTTGAATGCTAATATATTAGTGAACAAGTTTCCTTTGCCAAGGATTAATAATGTTAACTATGAATAGAGGAGTTGAATGGTTTTCCACCATAGATTTGTCTGCAGCTTATTGAGAGTACTAATAAATTCTGTGAGTAGGAGACTGGCAACCTTTATGACCTGAGTGAGGTGTTTCCAGTTCTGTTGGGTACTTTTTGGCCTAGCGCCGGAAGCTGTTGTATTTCAAATCTAATGTATATTATCTTTAAAGAAGCCACAACAGTAATTATCTTCTAGGGTGATATCTTGGTGATGAGTAAAACCAAATCTGATCACAATGATAAATTTAGTGAAGAATTAAAAAATCTGAAAATGAATGGGTCAATGGCACAATCACTAACTGCAAATTGGCAAGACGTAGGTTACTTACTTGGGTCATGCGAGCAGAAGTGAGGCAATACAACCTAAGTAGGATCTTTTGGAAGCCATCAGTGATGCACCTGCAGTGAATAACAAGGACACAATGAGGGCCTCCTTGGGTTTGGGAAAACTTTACAAAAAGATTATGGGAAAATTTGCAGTAAGAAAGTAAGGCAATTGCTAAAAGCAAAGACAAAGTTCGACCTGGACTGCAGTGTGTCAGGAGGCACTTTAGAATATCAAGAATGACATTTGTGAAGCTCCGCCTCTGCATGGTTTTGACGCTGCTGGAAAGAATACTGTCAACAATGATGCAAGCGGCAAGGGTTTGGGGCAGTTTTTCCCCAGTTAGAGGAGAATAGAAAATAAACTGTCAGTGCATTTGCTTCTTGCTCCTTGACTCCAGAAGAGAAGACGTTGTCAGTGATAAAGAAGAAGGCTCTTGCATGTGTTTAGGGCCTGGAGTTCTTCTGCCAGTTCACTTGGGGGTCACTGTTGTCTTGTGGTATGGCCACAAACATTTAGTTAAGGTTCTTACTACAGGGGGATTGTTTAATTCAACATTGTGCATTGCACAAATGTTTTTAAGGAGGTAACATTATAACTGTATTGTTTGTTATGTCCCTGGAACAATAAACAAAGTTGCCGACTTCTTGAGTTGCATGCACTTGCCTACTAAAGAAATACTGGAGACTGGAACAAGATTGCAGAAGGCACTGGAAGAGAAGAATTAAATTATTGCTTGGAAAAAGATCTGTGATTCACTTTTGTGGTGGATTGTGTGAGAAATAGTTGGCCAGTGAAGAGTAGTGCTGAAAGACGTTTGAAGGTATTTTGGGAAGTCAAGGTTGAATTGATCGTAGAGGGTGAGTTGCTGATGAGAGGGGAACATGTTGGAACATCTTGCAGTGGTTTTGACCAAGAGGAGAGCCAAAGGCCTGTATTGGTGGCCAAGGATAGACAAAGAAGTGTTGCGAGGAACTGTGTAGAATGTGAACATTCTGGCAAGGTTGAAGCCACCACTGTGGCCCTTTATTTGTCCCAGCATGCCATGGAAAAGAATAAGAACTGATATCATGGGTCTCATGTAGTAAGGGAATGATTATACCAAATATATGATTGTTCTTGTTGATCATTTCTCCAAAATGGCCAGAAGTGGAAGTGGAGAGAAGAGCTGATGCAGATATGGTCTTACATTCCTGGAACAAGTTTTTGTTTTTTAGGAAAGGTCTTTCTAAGTGTGTGACCTGTGACAACAGGCCACCATTTGTTTCTGACTGTGTTGGAGATTTTTTGAAGAGGAATGGGGTCATGCATAGCATCACTTCAGTTTACTATTCTACAGGGAACAGACGTGGAGAGATTTAACAGGATTCTCAATGGAGTGAATAAATTGGCCTCATGCAGCAAGATGCTTTGTGAAATAGAGATGCATATAGCATTATGCCCGGCGATGTGTCTGGCTTTAGCCCCTTTGTGCTAGTTCCTTTGTGCTGATGAAGGGGAGAACACTGTTTTCCAAAGCCATTTCTGAGCTGGATGCCAATATCAAGGCAAGTGGTGAGGTCCCCTGATGAAGTCAATAGTAATACTAAGAAATCGCAGCAGATGTACAAAAGTGAATATGGTGTAAAGAAAGTGTGGCAGGGGTCTGATTTCATTCGCAGAATGTGTTATGATGTAAAAGAACATGAGGGTAGGGAAGTTCTAGGGGAATGCCAGTGGCAGGTGATGGTGGCTAAGGTGTTGGAACAAAGCTGTACCACTCACTTTGACTTGTGCAGTGCTTTATTCGGAATACAGATGTCCAAAACTTCAAAGGAAGTTGTTTGGGAAATGAGAGAGTGGGTGTGAGTTAAGAAGGAGGGGTTGCTGAAGAAGGGTAAATACTCCAAACCTTTGAAGGTGGAGAAGGTGTTCAGTAATTCGGAGTCAATAAGCAATAGAAGGGTGTGGCATATGGGACGAATAATAATGTGCAGTTTAACACTGCAGATATTACCTGTCAAAATAATTCCTTTTGATAAGTCAACATTTTCCTTTTAAATATTTATAAGTCACCCCTTGGTAGACCTTATTTCCCGTAAGGCAGGGTGCATGGTATTTAAAAGAGGACATGTAGATATTTATTGTTTAACAGTGAAAAAGCCCCAAAAGCTATTTTCAGTGTAGCAAGCCTGTTACATAGGAAAACAATGGTTTACTATGTTACATTTAATAGTCCTCATTTTGATGAGGAAACAGAAAATAATTAAACAACTATTTTTAATAGTTATTAAAAGTCCAATGCAATAGCAAAAATGTGATTTCTGATAATTATTAAAGAAAAAAGTACTTTTAGAAAGTTGCCTTTTCCCTTCCTAAAGCCTCCGGTGGCCAATTTCCATTTGTTCTCTCACTTCTGACAGCCAGTAATTAGCATTTGAATAGGTTGACCTGAAGGGGCAGAGGTGAGCCCTCTGAACCTGACAGAATATGCAGGGTGGGGTTGTGAGCATCCTATATCCCATTACAGTCTCAATTCCTGTGACGGGATATCTAAAGTATTTCAGCAGGTTCTGACCTTCCCAATCTCGGTGACGCCTAAGACCATGCTCCTGAGCCTTAAACCCCTAATCTGACATGCATGACCAGGGATGAAAAGCACATGTGCCTTCGAATTCCGTGGGGCTGCAAAACTTACCATAGCTCACAACTGGAAGAGCCCATAATGCCCTCTGCACATATAATGGAGGCATTGGCCATGGAGCGCTTTATCAGTAACATTCAGGGATCACATCTAGCTTTTGAAGGCAAATGGATACCTCTGGTACAGCATCTCAGTGGAGGGTCGCATAGTCTGGTCCTCCCTCAACGCTGGAAAGCACTTGATCTTTTTCAATAACGCAGCAGGCATGCCTGGAGATTGGCTTTATAGGCAATGGTGGCTACACTGGGTATTGTCAGGCTTTTGCAGTTGTGTGGCCAGAAGCTGGAAGGAAGGGAGATGGGGGGCATCCATTAATGTGTGAACAAGGTGTGGGAAAATGGATGGGAATTCACCCTATGAGTACAGGATGTTGAGCTCGATGTCACATACTTTTGCAGACTGTGTGGGCCATCTACTTTCACCAATGTGTGCTGTCACATGTATGTGTAGTGTTATAAGTTTGTTTGTTTGTTTTAAAAAACAATAAAATATTTAAAAGAGAATATCAAATACTGCTTCACAGGTCTGCTGGATTTTCACAATACACTTGGGGTGCACTTCAAAGGGTGAGAACAGGATCCAAAACAATTCTTATCTATCTACTGTCTGGTTCCTGGAAAACCCTGCTTTGTTCTACCAGACTTCTGTCTCTGGGTTTTTTGATGGTATAATGACTGCCCTAAACTGGATTTTAGTGTTAGAGGTGGGAGGACACTAGGATTACCATAATACACTTCCCACATTCCCAAGTTTATTGTGGCTGAAGACTTACACCAAGATCGGTAGGGTTGGCCCATGGACTTTAACCCCTTAGGGTGTGCCCACAAGTCATTCCCACTGACTAGCTAGTACAAGACACAAATGTGTGGCATCTCCAGGCACCCACTTCAGAACACTCCTGGACCTGTAGAAGATCATAAAATGAATGAACATGTTGCCTGAGATCCGAGAATAGCCCTAAAGGACTGGGCTTGCTCTCCCTCCTGTACCCAGGACAAAGAAGTAGACTGCAAGGATCATAAGGCTGACCTCCTGTTCAAGCTACAGGGATACAACAAGCTACAAGAAGCTTTTTCCTGCAACTGCCCAGCTAACTAGTGGCAACTGAACCCTGTAGTTTGGCCTGTACCTGACACTCTGTGAGTCTCGAAGTGCCTCCTCTGAGTGGCTATAAAAGTGAACTCCTGTTTTGGATTGGGACTTTAAGGAGTCAAGTAAGAAGGTAAGATCTATGACCAGGACGAACATGGTTGGTGTATCCGACCAATGCTCCATCGCTGTCAGAGTCAAATTGCTCCTAGGTCCTGGTCTACCAGGATCAATTAATTTCATTGGCACTTGTGAAGAATTTGGTTGTTGGTTGACTGGTGTGTGAGCTGTGGTAAAGCAACAGCACAATCCCTTGCAGGGTGAGGCACAAAAAAGTCACTAAATTAACCAGTGCTTAATCCTGGGTTTCATGGCACAAAAAGCAGTCAGGCTTAACTTAGAGGCACTGTGTAAAGTATTTATGCAGCACACAAACAGAAATAAAGTGAAAACACAACACAATAAAAATACCAAACCAATTTACAAAATCGAGTAAATTTTAATAAATTCTATGATGCTCCCTTCCTAACCCCTAGAGAGCCGCCCACAATTGAGGTTGCTATTAATGAAAGTTCCTGGGTAGAGCATTACACAAACTTATATAATGACACAAAGGAAGCTGAAGTTTCAATGGAGCAAGAACTGCTAGTTTCTGGTGATTATGTTAGTGCTTTCCCCTTGGATCTGCGTTTCTCTCTGAAAGAAGTAAGATGTGCCATTAATGAAAGTTTAGCTGGAAAAGCCCCAGGACCAGACGGTGTTCCTGTAGATATATTTAAATTCAATCTGGCGTTCTGGGGCCCTCTTTTAACCCAAGTATTAAATGCTTGTTGCCAGCAGGGTCTACTCCCATCCTGGTCAGATTCAATAGTGGTCCCAATATTTAAAAAGGGCGACCGCAATAACCCGGTTTGTTACCGTCCTATTTCCTTGCTGGACTCGACTCTCAAAATTATTGGTCGAATAATTTTAAATCGATTACAAATATGGGTGGAAGAGAAGGGGTCCTCTCTAAACTTCAGTATGGTTTCCGCAAGGGTCTAGGGACCATAGAACAGGGGCTGAATTTAAACTTGGTGATCGACAAATACACACGTGCTAAGCAAGGAAGGTTATTCCTAGTATTTGTCGATCTCAGCTCCGCGTTTGTGGGAATCATAATAAGTTATGGAATATACTGAAGGAATTAGGGATGGCAGCTCCCCTTAGAACCCTCATTATGCAACTATATAGTGAGGCTGGCGCCAGGGTTCGCTTTGGAAAACAGGGCGAGTGCACAGCCAAATTTCCTATTGGGAAAGGCGTAAGACAGGGCTGCGTGCTCGCCCCTTTACTTTTTAATTTGTACATAAATGATTTAGGACAATTTTTAGCTGAACAGTGCCAGGATCTTCCTATTATCAATAAACAAACCGTACCTGCATTGATGTATGCTGATGATGCAGTTTTAATGGCACGCACCCAATTAAGTTTGCAGAAGATTTTAAAGAATTTTACATTATTCATGAGTGAAAGGGGCCTGAAAGTTAATATTTCTAAGACTTTTATTATGAAATGCGGGAAAACCAGTGCTAGATGCCGTAATATATTTATTGAAAATTCAAAAGTAGAATGTATCAACAGCTTTCCTTATCTTGGGATACAATTTGATTACCGAGGTACTTGGGCATCAGCAGTGATGGGAAGAAAACTGTTATTTATAAAAATGATTGGTGCACTTACTAACTTTGCTAGGAGGCTAGGCAGAAGACCAATCCCAGAACTGATTGTGATATATAAAGCTAAATGCATAACTATAGCTATGTATGGAGCTGGTATCTGGGGGTATATGGATGCGAGTTCCATCCAGACAATAGAAAACTCGTTTTTTAAATACCTACTGTCTGCTCCTACTAGCACAGCAAATTCTGTTTGCCATTCTGAACTTGGGTTGCAATATGTAGCAGACCTGATTAAAATAGAGCCAATTTTATTATGGCATAAGGTGTGGGTAACAGAGGAGACTACTTTTAGTGAGGTTATCAAGGATTGTTTGGGTTTGACTAGGAAGTTGAGCATCCCATGGCTAAACTACATGAAAAAATTTATGTTTGATATTGGCCATTTAGAATATTTTGAGCAACCAGATAGCCTTACCAAATTGAGCAGAAAGTCCCTTAAAGTAACCTGTCTAGCACACCTTCAAGCCATCAGGCTCGCGTCGGAGATTACAAAAAAATCAGTTATGGAGAATCAAACGATGCTATCATGCTATGCTATTCAACCGTATTTAACGTGTACCCGGATCTTATGAAAGGATGCTTTTGACACGATTTCGTTTGGGGACCTTCCATAGATTGGTAACTTTCCCAAACATTAATGATTGGACAAGAAATCTAGCTGCATGTCCATGTGATGGCACCTCTAACCAATCAACATTACACGTGATTTTCTTCTGCAAATTTTACATGTATTCAAGAAATAGATTTTTAAAACTGATTTAAAAAAAAAACTGGGGCTTAGACAATGCCGACCTGCCTTATTAGTGTTACAAACTTTAGATGGTGATTTAATTATTCATGGGGTATCCTCATTCTTAAAATGTGTTGTGAATTATAGGAAATGTTTATGATTATGGTCGATGTATGAATTCCCTTTTACTGTGTATTTAATATTGTGCAAAAATGTTTCTTCTTATCATGAGCTTTTTTATTGTTGTGCTTTTATGATTTATGTACTAAATCGCATAAAGCTATTTTTGAATTGAATTGACAAAAATCTAATCAGTAGAACCGGAGTTATGAATTTTTAAAGTTTAAGGTTCAAAATCGAGCCTAAAAGATCAAAGCGCCAACCGAAGACATCTAGTCACGCGAGACTGGGTCAAAGTCAAAAGTTAAGGCCGACCACAATGGAGCAAGGTTCCGATACAAGAGTGGATTGGGCCTTGTCAGGTTATAGAAAATTCTGAAGAAAAATGTTTGAGAAGGTAAAATTCAGCGGGGCATGGTTGCAGGAGGTGTCCGAGGAGGAAGTTTTGACGTCAGGTGTCCTTGGGTCATAGCCGCGGTGAAGATTTCTACATTCGGACTTAGTCACCGAAATGAAAGTTGATAAACTCCACCGGGACGAGGCAGAAGGATGTAGGCCGAAAACAGTTCCACGAGGTAAGATACCCCTTTGGTGAAGGACAGCTGAAAAGGATTTGCTGCTGCGGAGAAGAACGCAGCGGGAGAAGCCGTGAAGTCAATGCGACCACTGCTGCACCTCGGGCAGATAGGTGAGCCGGTTGGTCCCGGTCTCCTCCTGGTTCTCAGAGCACTTTGTGGCTAATTTT
Source organism: Calotriton arnoldi (assembly GCA_963921515.1). Lineage (NCBI taxonomy): Eukaryota > Metazoa > Chordata > Amphibia > Caudata > Salamandridae > Calotriton > Calotriton arnoldi. The sequence continues at coordinate 2,154,401 of CAWUFW010000805.1, forward strand.
GTCTAAGTCCTCAGTTTTGGAAAATGGCCATCTGGCCATGTTTATCACCACAACCGAGGGCCCAGGACTGATGGGACACCTCTTGGGGCTTCAGGACTCACTCAGGCTGAGTCCAAGTGTGGGTTCTAGAAGGTGGGAGGCTGTTATATCCATGTGGTTCTGAGCAGGATGCCAGCAAACTAGCTCTTGGAGTCACTTCTGGTACTCCTGGGTGAAGGTATAGATGCAGGGCTCAACAGCAGGGCTGGCCTGTGGGGATTCCAGGCAGGCCCCCGGCAGCAGGACAGTCTTTTCAGGTACAGCAGAAGCCTGGTGGTGCACAGCAGGTCTCAGCAGCAGTAGGCTGTCCTCTGAGAGTCCTTCCACAGGTCCAGTAGTGAACTGAACAGTGGGTCTAAAGGTCCTATATTTATACCCTGATGTCCTTCTTCTGGAAGGAGGGAGAAGCTTCTGGGAAAGTTCTTTGAAGTGCATGGAATTTCCTGACTCCGCTGCCCAGGCTCCAAGCTGGCTGCAGTGACAATACAGCAGTTGTCTGGTGGTGCACAGCAGGTCACAGCAGCAGTAGGCTGTCCTCTGAGAGCCCTTCCGCAGGTCCCGTAGTGAACTGAACAGTGGGTCTGAAGGTCCTATATTATACCCTGGTGTCCTTCTTCTGGGAGGTGGGAGAAGTTTCTGGAAAGAGTAGCACTGATTGCCACGCCCCCCACTGATACGCCCCCGGATGCGGGCTTTAAGCAAGCTCTACAGCGCATCTGCACAGCCACACTGGAGGTAGATTTCTTTTGCCACACTCTACCCTTTTTATTTACTTGAAGCACTAGTGTGCTTTCTACAGGAGGTGCCTGGCTCCTGCACCGCCATCAGCGGCCATCTGTGAAGGCCTCTGCCTTATTTTAAATATCATTTGTTTTATATTTTATTAGTATTTTTCACTGTTATTTTTCCTTTATCAGTAACTACATCCCACAAGGGAGCTTGTGGAGTGTTGCTGGACCCTTGTTCAATTGTTCCCCCCCACCCGTTTTTATTGTTGCCCCCTGAGATGCCACCTCGGATGCCAGGCTTTAAATCAAGCTCTACAGCATGCCCGCGTGCAGCAGACATGCTGCTGGTGTGCCAAAGGCGTGTCTCAGGGCAAGCCCATCTGTGCCCGTCCGCTCAGACAGCGCTCAGCACCAGTCTCTCTGCCGGATTTGCCTGTCATCCAGACATTATGGTCAGCTACTCAAGGCAAGAGCTCCTGAGTCTTAACCTCCCGGGGAAGAAGTGTCATGGCTCCACTTGGGAACCCTTAAGGGTCCGCTGAAACTCCTAAATGTTTGAGCTGCAATCCTTCCCTAACTAATGTTAAAGCCAGGACATATAACCCTCTCAGGCTCTCCACTTCTGAGCCATCCAATCGCTCGCACATTAATCGTTGTATGCTAATTCACATCAGATCACTTATAAAAAAACAAAATTGAATTTGCTGACTTTTTGGATTCAAATACTTTGGACACAGTATTCATATCTGAAACCTGGGCCAACACTGCCTCAGGCCCTGACTTGGTCTCCGCGATCCCGGCCTACTACTTTAGGCTGGACTGCCGGGAGAAGAGGGGGGGGCCTAGCTGTAATTTATCACAACCACCTATAAGCCACCTTTTTAGCTACCCTCTCAATACTCGAATGTGAAGCGATCTCCTTTAAAATTGAACTCAGCAAAAACTGCTCTTTTAATGGATTACTCATTTACCGCCCGCTTGGCCCTAGAGCGACCTTCACCCATGCCTTTAGTCATTTTATAGAAATTATGGTTAATTTCATAGATTACATAGTCCTTGGAAAACTCATTGGACTAAGACTCTGAAATGCTCATTGACATGATGGCCAGTTTAGGCCTAGCACAGGTGGCCAAGGGCCCTACTCACTCAGCAGGTCACCTGCTGGATGTGATTTTCACTGACAATCCACTCCTTCATCCTCGTTTCCACTCATATGGTCTGAACATATGACGGTTGCGTTCAATTTGGAAATACCGGCTAAATGTCTGATACCCAACTTGCCCCCCATCAAACAGGCACGTCGTCCATGGCAAAAGATAGACGCAATCAAGCTAAACTCTGCATTAGTTTGAAGTCTGCCCACAGTCTCCAGTGACTTAGATATAGCCACAGCCACTACCAACTATCATCTTTGGATTGATTCTACAGTAAATCAACTGGCGCAAGGAAAAGCTCATAAAAGCTGTAGAGCCACATGAAAGAAGTCCTCTGGTTTGCCCTGTTGCATACTGTGACTGTGTGTTCTAAAGGCAGAGGGTAATTCCACCATCTGCTCACTTGTCAGTAAATGATGACAGTAGTCAGCCTCAACCATTTTATGACTGACGACTGCAATGTGATTAATCTTCTTTTGAGAGTGCACGGAGGAGACGTTACTCTCTACTAGGGGAAGGCATTGCACGCCATCTTGCTAGTTCTGACTCTTTTATTATAGGAACTTGGATCCAATGACCTTGCTCTGCTGCCTTTGCTGCCTCAAGCCATAAGGGAATGTTTCTGCAGCCCTGTTGTGTGTACTCCAGCCGGCAAGAGTCAGTCCTCCACAATCCAGTCTTTCTTACCAATACCTATTTACTCTATCTACATCACAGAGATTCTTTTTTTATGCATCTGTTAGACCTCAAGTCAGTATATCAATGTAAAACTCATCTTCCAAAATCCTTAGCTGTATCTGGCCGAACATTCGCTCTAAAAATCGTAGAGGTTTGAATGTTTACAATGAACCCTAGGTGAACCCAAGCAAAGTACAATTGGATAACATCGGACTCAGGGCTGTTGCCATCCAGAGAAATAACTCTAGTGCTTGGAAAGGGTAAACCCTTTGTAGTGAGCATTAAGCAGCGTATCCTATTGCTACCATTTCAGAAAAAATATTGGCGAAGAAAGTAAATGCTCACACTTCTCATTTTGTTGAATCCCATAATTTGCATGAGTCTGCACCGTCCAGGTTTTGTCCCTCAGTTTATTTATTTATTTATTTAATTTATTTATGTGTTTTGTATAGCGCCTGAATCACCCCCGAAGGGGTATCTCTGCGCTTCCGGACATACAAGAGAAGGCTGGCCCAAAAGTGAGTCTAGAATAGAGCAGTTTTCAGAGACTTTCTGAACTAAAGATGGTCCGGGCATTGCCTCAGCGAGGTGGGAAGCTGATTCCAGTACAGGGGAGCAAGATACGAGAAAGCTTTCCCGCCGGTCCTTGACTTCTTGACCCGAGGAACCACAAGAAGAGATTTGGAACCAGAGCGGAGATCCCTAGAGGGGGTGTAGCGATTAAATTTCTCCGCGAGGTAAGCTGGGCCGTTACCATACACCGCCTTATGGACAATGCAGCAAACTTTAAACTTTATACGTTTTTGCACCGGAAGCCAATGGAGCTGTTGAAGAAGCGGAAGGGAGGCCGTTCTGTAAGGGGCAAACGAGCCGCTGTGTTCTGGACTACCTGTAAACGGTCTAGCGACGACTCATTAACTGAGACCAGCAAGGCATTGCAGTAGTCCAGTCTGCTCAGTACCAAAGTCTGGATAAGAGTTTTTCGTATAGAGTCTGGAAGAAAAGGGAAAACTTGTCTCAACAGACTAAGCACATGGAAGCAGGAGCCGACAGTGTGGGTCACGTGTTCTTTCATGGTCAAGGCCTGCTCGATGCGAACACCTAGATTTTTTTACTGCTGCCTTAGGTGCGGGGGCAACACCCAGCTCTCCTGGCCACCATTCCGGTGACCACAACAGTGAAGCCTCTCCAAAGAGCATAATCTCGGTCTTCCCGGCGTTTAATTGTAGAAAGTTGTTACGCATCCATTGGGAGATTGCTAACATGCTGGAGGAGAAGGTAGACTGAGCGGAGAGGGTGGTTTTATTAAATGAGAAGGTAAGCTGGGTGTCATCCGCGTATGATATTGGCGTAAACCCATAAGTCGTCAGAAGGTCGGCCAAGGGAGCGACATAGATATTAAACAGAGTGGGGCTTAAGCATGAGCCCTGGGGCACTCCCTTGGTCAGCTCCCTTGTTTGAGATAGGAAAGGTCCCAGGTTGACTGTCTGAGAGCGGCTGGAGAGGAAGCTTGTCATCCACCGCAAGGCCATTCCACCAATTCCAGATTCCTCCAATCTCCTGAGCAAAATCTGGTGGTCGACCGTGTCGAATGCGGCTGAGAGATCTAACAGCACCAGGAGAGTGGATTGACCACTATCTAGTGCTAGCCTGATGTTGTCCGTGACAGCCACCAGGGCTGTCTCCGTACTATGTTTGGGCCTAAAGCCTGATTGCGATGTGTCAAGGCTGCCTGAAGATTCGACATGGTCTGACAGGTGTTTGTTAATATACTTTTCCAAAAGTTTGCTCAGGAGAGGTAGAAGGGAAACTGGTCGCAAATTAGAAAGGTCTTCCATAGAGGCCTTAGTGTTTTTACGAATTGGAATGACTTGTGCCACCTTCCATTCAAGTGGAAGGTGACCTTCCTTCAATGAAAGATTGAGAAGGGAACAAATAGGAGCTGAAAGTTGTTTGGCAAGAGAGGAGGACATTTTAGCTGGTATAACATCGAGAGGAGAGCCTGACTTTACAGTGCGTAATGAGGCTTCCACTTCCTCACGAGTCGGGGGGGGGGGGAAGTTCTCCAGCGACTGCCCCTTTAAGCAGGGAGAAGAGTTGTAGGTTATGTCGACTGACTGTGAGTTATCTTCCGTGATAATCTTGCTATAAATTAGATCAATTTTCTGTATAAAATGTTCTGCTATAGTGTCACAGAGGGCTTGAGATGGGGCTTCCTCCAGATCACAAGCCTTAGGGTTAGTAAAAGATTTAAGGATCTGGAATAAAGCTTTGGGGGCATTCCCTGCCTGGTTTAGCTGTTGGGCGATGAAGGATTTCCGTGCCATTTTTATATTTTTATGATACTGAGAGAGAGATATCCTATATTTCTCTTTATCATCTCTGTGATGGGTACGTCGCCATTGCCTCTCCAGGTTTTTGCAATGGCATTTTTCGTTGCGGAACTCGGGTGTGAACCAGGCCGCCTGAGCTTGTCTAGGCTTACTGGGTACAGTTTTTAAAGGGGCGTGCTGATCGATGGCAGATCTAGCCAAAGCATTAAAGCGGGCTAGACCCTCCTCGACGTTCTCAGGTTCAATGTCCCATGACGATGGACAGTTGACACTGAGTTAGCACTCAGATGGCTTTGTTAGCAGTTACAGAGGACCATTGTATCACTCGTTATCAAGGAAGAAGGGCTACTCTCATCCTGTTAGATATGAGCACTTCAGGCAGTACAGGTTCACATGAATTACTAATTCAATATATGAACCATCTAGGGATTAGAAAAACATCACTCTCCTGGCTACAGTCTTTATAACTGATCAGTAACAAGCAGTGCATCTTCCGCCCTTCCAGTCTGCTACAAGCCCGTTACTAGAGGCGTCCTCTCTCAGTCCCACCCTGTTCAATCTTTACATTTAGCCTCTCATTGTCTTGGTCAAGTCCTTTGGTTTCACCATTATGTCCTACACTGATGACACTCAGATTATAGTATCCTTCAACAACAACAATTTAGTGGATGCATGAGCACATTTTAAACTTTTCATATCAGAGGTGGCAAAGAGGATGGCATCCACTCTGAAATTAAATAACGACGAGATTGAAGTTCTTATCTTTAACGACCCTCATATCTGAACTCCAGCCAGGAGGCCCTCGTACACCCCTTCTTCAAGCTATCTAGTTAGCCTATGTGTGAAAGTTGGGAATAACATTTGATGTCTAGCTCTCTTTCTCCAGCCATGTTACTAAAATAACATCTACAGCTTTTCACCATCTCCATGTTTTACAAAAAATGATGCCTCTTCTCCCTTCTTAATATGGCAAGACAGTTATTCAAACCATCATTATGTGGAGTATTGATTATTACAACACCCTTTATTTGGGTCTTTTAAACTGTACCAGTCGTTGATTTCAAAAGTACAGAATTTGGCTGCCCGGCTGATACTGGGGTGCCCTCGTTGTTCCTCTATCTCTACTCTTCTAAACTCCTTGCATGGCCTCCTGTGGCAAAACACTCCGGGCCTGACTTAGAGTTTGATATACAGGTGTACTCCAACACAAACATAAGGGATATCCCATCCTCCTTATTACCAGTGAATTAGGATATAATTCACTTATAATAAGGTGGATGGAACATCCGTCACTATTGTGACCGTGTACCCATCCTTCAAACTCCAAATCAGATCCTTAATCTTAAACCACTCTGGTGGTCATAAAGCCTTGGCAACTACTAGCCCTCTTTATCCTCAATGGCTCATAATCCATTATTCCTTGTGGATAGCAGTGTGCTTTTCAGGTATTTTTCATTCCTTCATTGTTAGATCTGACAGCCTTAGGGTGGTCTTCCCCCCAAATTTTTGCCTAACTCCTCCACTTTTTCTGACCTCGTTTGTGCTGTGCACGTTACCACTGCTAACCAGTGCTAAAGTGCTTGTGCTCTCTACCTAAACATGGTAATATTGGCTCATCCCCAAATGGAATATTTAATTTTCTTGTAAGTGCCTCTTAAAGTGCACCACATGTGCCCAAGGCCTGTGAAAGAAATGCTACTGGTGTCGAATGCTGTACTGTCGGGTCTTGCAATTCCACCCTCGTGGAAGATTGCCGAGATCCTGCCCATCTAAAAGAAGGTGGATCGGGCAAGCCCGGCGAATTATCGCCCCATTCGTTTGATTGATTCATTGGAAAAAGGTTTTTGCAAACAAGTACTGGTTCCCCTGCAGAACTGGATTGCTGAGGAGGGTATTCTATCAGACTTTCAGGTGGTCTTTCGCACAAGTATCAGTACCCTGGACCAGGTCCTTAGGTTCCTTGGTCTATATTGCCGCGAGGTGTCACTCCACGGAGAAAGCTGTATGTCGCTTTTGTGGATATGCGCAAAGCATTCGATCTTGTTCCCCGGGCAAACATGTGTAGAGTACGGGAAAACCTGGGTATTCCCCCCTCCCTACTGAACATTTTAGTGAGACTCCATGTGGGAAATAAGGATTAGGTTTGATGGGGTACAGATGAACAGCTTACTGATCCCTTTAGGGTGGTTCAAGGAGTCAGACAGGGCTGTGTGTTAGCCCCTACCATTTCTTTCATTGTATATTAATGGGGTGATTGACCATCTTAGTAAGGAGCGATGTGATGCACCAAGCCTCGAGGGCAGGAGGGTTCCAGACTTCCTCTTCGCCGATGACACTTTGTTAATCTCTAAGACCCCGCAGGGCCTACAACTGCTCTTAGACCATTTTTCTTCATTCTGTGCTGAGAGGGACCTCAAGCTAAACCTTACTAAAACATGCATGTTTTTTTTACTAGGGCCAGACATATTTTGGTGGGAAGCATGCCAATCGATCGTGTGTACTCCTTAGATTATTTAGCCTTATGGTTGACACCTAACCTGAGCTGGGCCCCGCAGACTGAAACAGCCCAATCAATGCTTACCGAACTGTCTGTAAATCTGGTGAAGGTTCACCGCAGAACTTCTTCCAGAAAGGGTGGCCCCTATTCTGGAGTTTTAAAACGTCAAAGTTATTGGGTCTGTATTGTATGGTGCTGAATTATGGGGCTCATCAAACCATAATAGCCTTGCTATGGCTGAGCATAGGTTTATAAGGTCTATCCTCTCACTCCTAATGAGTACTCCTCTTGTCCCTCTGTACCTAGACCTTGCCCAGAGGAAGCTATAGCATAACATTGAATGCTGAATGTTATTGTTTTGGTATTGTTTGTGGTCTACAGCTGATCTTGAACCCTACCGTGAAGGTGTCAGAGATCTGATGACCCATCACGGTGTAGTTAAAATCCCCTGGTTTCATGCTATTAAAACTCTCTTACAGAGGTTGAGTCTTGATGTTTGCTGGCTTTTCCCGGATCAATTGTGCCAGTTATCTAGAGAAAAGATTAAAAATCTTTATTGGGAAGCAGCAGCTAAAGTAATAGAGGCCAAAAGCACAGGCAGCCTCACATTGTCTTTCATTGATGTTTTTTTTTTTTTTTTTGTAAATCTTTTTTTATTTTCATAAAGGAATCATAGAAAGTGTCTATGTATACACAGCATAGGGCCCACAACCCTACGTAGGGCCGGCCGCGTTGTTTAGGGGAGGCACGGGCGATTTCAGGGACACATATCTATGCAAATTTTACACAGCATGTCGCCTACAACCCTTGGTGGGCCGGCCGCGTGTTGCAAGAGGCATAACATTGGAGTGCAATGTGGGGGAATTTCAAGACCCATGTTCAACATGCATATTATCAAAACAATGGTGCGCACTAAGCGGGTCATCCTCCGGCGCATGTACCATGTGGAGCAAGGGGCAGGGCCAGTGTGGTTATACAGTCAGTCTGTCGGGTTCAGGTGGGGTTATAGCGTCTTCGAAGAGGCGTAGAACCCGGAGTTTTGGAGGCAGAAGACGCGTGTGCTCTATTTTACAGAGATAGTTAACCAATGGTTGCCATATTTTGGTGAAGCGGGTATCGCGGGACTGCAGGCGCGCTGTAAAGAGTTCCATAGTCATTACGTGTCATAGGCGCACGGACCAAGCAGCAATAGGGGGTGTCTCTGCTCTTTTCCAATATAGTGCGATAAGTTGTTTGGCGGCCCCTAGCATGTGGAGAGCGATGTGCCAATCACTACGGGTAAGCGCTCTCAGGCTGTCGGGCTTGAGGCCAAGAAGAATTGTGGCTGTGGATTCAGGCAGGGGGAAGCCAAGTACCTCTTTAATATGACTAAGAACCTCCTTCCAGAAAAGGGTCAGGAGCGGACATGCCCACCAGATGTGAATAAAGTCCCCGGGAGCGCTCGAGCATCTCCAGCACAGCGGAGAGGAAGTGGGGAACATCTTGTGCAATCGAGAGGGTGTATAATACCACTGCGTCATGATCTTGTACGCGGTTTCTCGTTGTGATGTACTGCGATAGACCTTCGGTATGTCCCGCCACAAACGGCTCCACTGAGCAGGCGTAATTTCAGTGGGAGACGCCGACTGCCATTGGCGTTGGTATGGGTGGGTGGCTACCAGCGGGGGGTGTTGCAGAATCTGGTAGGTCCGAGAGATAAGTCCCTTCGAATCATCGAAGGAGCGTACCAGACACTCAAAAGGGGTGAATGGGCGGGTGGCGGCTTGTTGCATATCAGGCGTGGACAGCCAGTGTCGAAGCTGTGCCTACTGGAGCCCAGCTCCCTCTGGGAGTTGGAACTCCTCCTTGCATTGAGCAAAGGTTTTGAAAGTGTCCCCGACAAACAGATCTCGGATCGTTCTGCAGCCGCCCTCCAGCCATGTAGAGAACGCCTGCGGGTTGAGAGCCGGTGGGAATAGCGAGTTACCTGTGAGGGGAAGGGAAGGTCGTGAGCCCCTTGGAGACAGCTACCTTGTCCCAGATGTCCAGCACTGTCTTGGTGGGCACGGCAATGTAAGCGCTGCGGGAGCGTGCATTCCGATGGAGCCAGGAGAGATCCCAAATGGTTTGTCCGGTTACCGCCCTGTCCATATGGAACCAGACCTTTTCACTCTCTCTCGCTGTCCACTCAGAAACAACGCGAAGATGGGAGGCCCAGTAGTATTCTAGTAGGTTAGGGCACGCCAGCCCTCCTCTATCCCGCGGGAGCATAAGAACTTTGTTGGAGAAGCGTGGTCTACGCCCGCCCCAAATGAACCCAGTGATGTCTCGCTGAAGGCTCTGGATCTGGTGCTGCGGGATGGGGGTAGGTAAACATTGGAACAGGTATAGAATTTTTGGGAGCACCGACATTTTGATAGCATTCAGGCGGCCCAGCCAGAAGAGGGTAAGGGATTTCCAACCCCTCAGGTCTTCCAGGACGGTTCTTCTACACTCCCGCCAGTTCGTTTGGGACCATGTGGCAAGCGAAGGGGTCAGCTGAAGCCCCAGATATCGGATGGAGCTAGTAGCCCATTGGTAAGGGACGAGGGCTTGCAGAGCCGGTATCTCCTCCTCAGGGATCGTAAGGTTCAAGGCCCAGGACTTCTCATGGTTAATTTTAAGACCAGAGGCCAGTTCAAAGGATTGCAACAAAGAGAGAAGCGCCGGGAGGGAGACGTGCGGGCGAGACAGCGTGAGGATAAGGTCGTCGGCGAAGAGCGCCACTTTGTTTTGTTGACCTGCAAGGAGGATGCCATGTACATTCGTAGCCTGCCGAATCATCATGGCCAAAGGTTCTACCACGAGGGCAAACAACAGGGGGGATAGGGGGCAGCCCTGCCGCGTGCCCCTTCGTATGGAGATGGGGTTTGTGAGTTGGCCGTTGACTCGAACCCGGGCCTGTGGGGAGATGTAGGGGGCCATGATCCTGGCTATCATGGTCTGGCCCAATCCGATTTTGTTCAGTACCGCTCGTAGGAAGGTCCAATCTACTAGATCGAACGCCTTTTCCGCGTCAAGCGATAAAAGGCATGCCGGTATGTTCCAATGGTGTGCCTTCCCTACGAGATGAGCAATTCTACGCACATTAGCCGCTCCCTGGCGGTGCCGGATATAGCCGACCTGGTCCGGTTCTATAAGTCTGGGCATGTGTGGGTCAAGGCGCTTGGCCAGTATTTTAGTGTAGATTTTAAGGTCTGTGTTCAAGAGGGCTATAGGGCGAAAGGAGGAGCACAGGGTGGGGTCTTTACCCGGTTTGGGGATGAGGGCTATTTCTGCCAATCCCATAGAGGACGACGGTCCCTCTGTATCGGAGAAGGAGTTGAACAGTCTTAAAAGGTAGGGTTGGAGCTGCGGCAATAGCAGGCGATAGAAGGCCAATGGAAGGCCATCCGGGCCCGGTGATTTCCCGAGGGGCAAGTCCTTCAATGCACTTGCCAGCTCCTCTTGAGTGAGGGGTTCCTCCAACTGTCGTGCGTGGTATGGACTGATTGGGGTCCAGGAGCATTTGTCTAGAATATCGTTTACCCGGTCCGGGGGTGGTTCGTCCGCGGTGTAGAGAGCCGAGTAGTACGCATGGAAGGCTTCGCGTTTAGCCCGCTCTGTGGTGACCCTCTCGCCATCGGCAGTCTGAATATTGGCGATGTATGCTTTAGCAGTACGCGCTCGCAAGCGTCTGGCCAATACCTTACCCACCTTGTTCCCCCCCCCTCAAAGTGGCGCTGTTTCAACGTTAAGATGGCTCTCTCAGCCTTGTTAATTCGAAGAGAGCGGAGTTGCCCCCGAAGATTAGCGAGGTGGCGTTTGCGTGCAAGTGTGGGGTGTTCCTGGTCTTGTCTTTCCAGGTCCTTAATGTCTTTGGAGAGGTTATCCTCCAGGAGGCGGGCCTCACGCGCCCGTGCGATTGCAAGAGATGTGATATGACCGCGGATCGTGGCCTTGAATGCATCCCACACTACAGGGAAGGGAGTTTCGGGAATGTCATTGATCGCAAAGTAGGAGTCAATAGCGGCCCGTAGGCTTGCCACAACCACTGGGTCCCGCAGAATGTGCGCCAATGTGGGGTAAACGCCAATGTGGGGTTCGAGAGGCACAAGCGGCCGGGTCTTGCAGGAGGAGTTCGAGGTGGGAGTGGTCTGATATCGAGATGGCAGACATGGATGCTGAGAGCGTTTCGCTAATCAAGGTTTGAGAGATAAAAATATAATCTATGCGCGAATACGAGTGGTGCACGTGTGAGTAATACGAGTAGTCGCGTGTATCAGGGAAGTGATAACGCCAAGAGTCCAGTAGGCCAAGGTCCGATATTTGCCTCCTGAGAGCCGAGGACATAGCCCCTGTCCCTTGTGAGGAGGCATCACTGCGGTCCATTTTAGGGTCCTATGCCATGTTGAAATCTCCCCCTATGATTAGCGAGGGGTCGTCCTGTGGGACGTCTTTCATTGATTTTAAATCCTCAATGAGTTTTGAGGTATCAATCAATTAAATTGAACCTTCTCTTGCACGAAACTATATCTGCAGTTTAGATATCGTATCCTTCCGCTCAAATCCTTTATTTCTAACTGGTCTGGAGGGAGTGAAGGTGGTGATGATCAATGTCAGGCATGTGGTGGGGAAAGAATCACTGGAAAACTAATTGTTCTTTTGCCCCCAGTACAGTAGTTTGCGAGCAAAGTGGATTGTCCCACTCTGCAAGAATCTTGGTACTAGGAGATACCAGGTTGCTTTTAGAATTTTGAGTGCCAGTACATCCAGGCCCCATGTTTTCGGTGTGGCAAAATTTCTCATGGCAACCTAGATAAGGTGCTCCAGGTGCCTATAAGATGTGGTAGTCACCTCCTGAGCAGCTACAATAGGGATGAAACCAGTGGAGTGTTTTGCAAATTGTAAATGTGTTTAACCTATGAACTGCTCTAGTTTGTCTTAATAATAATGTTATCTGTTTTATGACAACAGCTGGACTGATTTTTATCTATTTTGCACTTTATAAATTGTGTTATATTTTTCTACTTTGTTGATCTGTGTGATCAAAATGAAGTATTTTGACTGACTGAAGTGCTACTGGTGCCTGCAGCACTTATTGGGCTGCTCACTTACGTAGCCGTCTAACCATGGCTCAAGCATGCTATTGCAGAGCCTGTGCAGTTTACACTACCGTTTCGACCTGGCAAGATAAACGTCCTGGTAGTGAAAAGGCCTATCTCTCCAATAGGATAACATTAGGATTACCTTATTGCATTTTTTTAAGTGTAATTCTGAGTTGCAAAGAGTTAGACTTTTTTTGTTTGGTGTCTCTGAAATCACAATTTAAAATCACAATTTTTGGTGGTCGGATTACAAATTGCAATTATGAAAATGTCATTTTTAGAAAGTTGGCATTTTCTTACTTTAGCCATTTGGTGCCTGCTGCCTTTCTCTAACCAGTCTGGGGTGAGTGACAGCTGAACTTTGTATATTCCCTCTAGACAGCTGCACACAATAGAGCTTAGGTGTGACTTGATGGGCTATCCTGGGTGGATAGGAGGGAGGAACTGGGCACAGCCTCACACATACACCTGAATAGGCTGTGTCCTGTCTCCACACAAAGGGCTGCATACTACCCACACTCCCGTAGTGAGTCTGGAGACAGGGCAGGAAGGGTGGACCTCTGTGTACTTCAAAGACCCTTCTTTGAAGTCTACCCCACTTCAAAGTCACAACTGGGTATACGTACTTGGCCTCTGACACCACCAACGCAGTACACTTCTGGATCTGTGAAGGCTCTGCCAGGAAGAAAGACTGCTGTGCTGCTGAAGGACTGCCACTCTGCTGGACTGCTGTTTTGCTGGACTCCTGCCTTGCTGTTCCCCTGCCTGGGTGAGAAGGACTGGACCTGCATCACTTAAACCCAAAGTGACTCCCAGGGTTTGCTGGCTTGCCTCCTGATCTAAGTCTCATGGACATAAAAGTCTTCCAGCCATCCTACTCCTACACCTGGACTTTGCAATCTGTGAGTCTGTCCTGCCAAGTGGTGCCACCCCAGTTCTGGAACCTTGGCAAGTGGCCTAAGGTATTTGCACCAGCGAAACCGATGCATCACCTGCTAGGAGAGCAGAATCAATGCATTGCTGCTGTTGAGGGAACAGGACCGACACATCGCCATAGGAACCAGCGCATTGCCTCCGGGACTGGTGCTTCAGAACCAACGCATCGCTGCCACTGCATGGATAAGATCGATTCATCACCTCTACTGCGTGGAGAAACCCGGTGCACAGCTTTAGGAACCACCACATCTCGGAACCACTGCATCGCCTTTGGAGCTGACGCATCGCCACCTTGGCGTGGACAAAATCGACGCATCACCCCGAATGAGTGGGGAACACCAACGCATCGCTCTGCTGCACCCTGCACCTTCGTCGATGCAACCTGGATTAAGGTCATTTTTTTCAGGGGACATCACTGGGTCCCTTTGTCCGTCCCGTGCTGCATCGCAGTTGGCCTGAACTCTTGACTTTGTCTGGGCCTGGCGCGACCAGATATCCCAAGTGAGTGCTTATTGCTTTTAAGCACTATTTTACAGTTTATTCTTTAAAAATCATATCTCAAGTTCTAATCATTGGATTTTTATCTTTTTGGTCCTGTTTTATTTATTAAACTAAGTTCTCTTTTTCTAACCTGGTGTGGGATCTTTTTGTGTGCTGTTTTCACTGTTTGAAGTGCTGCATAAAAACTTTACACATTGCCTCTTCAGTTTAGCCTGACTGCTCTGTGCCAAGGTCTGTGAGCACAGGTTAATTAGGGTATGTTGTGACTTACTCTGACTAGGATTGTGGTTCCTACTTGGAAAGGGTGAATACCTCTGCCAACTAGAAACCCAATTTCTAACATTCACGCACTTAGACATTCATTTATTCATTAAGCAACCAGAGTACAATTTCCATTGCATTCAAACAGGTGCAGTAACTTGAGAGATATTCAATATTAAAATCTGAGAAACATCATTATGGCTGCAGTACAACTGTTAACATATACAGTTCAGACGGACAAAAACCGATCCTTGCAGAAAAACAACTTGTCTATTTGATGTCACTCAGCACCCTGTGGTGAAAAACATGCCCATTGTTCACTATTACTCATCTATAATTCTGTATATTTCCAATATATTTAGGAGCCATACTGAGGCATCTAGAGGTTGGAAGGAACACAATATCTGCCGCAAACCAAGGGATTCTCCACTCTTTCAACCTCTTTGTTCCCATGCCTCATTTAAGAGGTGGGAGAACCACTGAGTTTCTAAAGGTAGAAATGACCAACTGGTAACCCATCAGTCGCAGAACATCTGGTGTTGGAGTATCCGAGGGCCAGCCTTCTACTTTCAGACCCTTTTACCTTAGATTTCCAATTACAGCATCACCAAAAACTGTTAGCCATCAAAAAGGCCTTCTGCGAAAGAAGCCATTAACTGTAGGGAACACCACATATTACAGTGTTGTACATGGATCACTTAAATATAGAATTACTGCAAACAGTTTGGACCTTCCCAACCTGGCAATTACAGTGGTCCTTGTTTTTTTTTTTTTTGCTGAGTGCCCTTTTGTGATTACATATAACCTAGGATCTGCAAATACCACACACACACTGATGTTCTTACTAGACAGGATGACAACAGTCAACATCCCTATTGTATCATATTATCTAGGCAACATAATGAGAATTTCTGGACATATTGGTTCAGGATCCTTCCGCTTAGAAATCTGCTTCAGTTGAATAAAGAGGATTCTACTTGTTCTGCTATGCAATGATCCTCCTCAAGTGTGCCTCCTATGTGTGGTCATCCTCAGAATGCTGGGGAGCAATGGTTGGGGAGTTGGGAGCTGATGACGGATATGTGATAGTGGTCGGTTGAGTAGATGTCCATATTTTCAATAAATTCACTATACTTACCCTTTGAGTTGTGTTGGTGTGTACTTTTTTTTTAATTGGCAGCCAGTGGACACCAGACCCCCGTCATCAACAACCCACCCCTTCTCCAGATTTTCAAGGCATGTGGGAGTCCTTCCTCACGGTCTTCAGTGGGGCTCATCAACGTCGGGAAGCCTGCATCTAGGACGAGGCCATCACAGGAGGAAACATTTTTTAGCCAGGAGTTCATGTCTTACAATGCTTTCAGCACAACAGGCATGTGTGCCCATTTCTTCATAAGCACTATCTTGGATTGGGTATTTTTCTGATGACATTGTATACTGGCCACCATTGAAATAGAGGAAAGACTAAGCATGAGTATCATTTTAGATTGGGCACATTTTCTGATGAACGTGATTTGTGAGCCACCTGTTTTCAAATCTAGAGATAAAAAACATTCCACATTTCAAATATTTGGTGGCCATCTTTAAGGGGACAGTGATTTTTTTTTTTTCTGGTGCATTTTCTTTCTAACAAAGGATTGACCTCCTCCTCATTACTACAAAGTTCTCATTCTAGACACCTAGGACTGTGAGCACCATACTGAATTTGGAAGGGGTGGGAGCACACCGCTAACCTCCCAGCACAGTTCGCCCCTTAGCATTATGGTAAATACAGTTTGTAGTGCACGCTTACTTGTTATTTTGCTGCAGTGTTCCACCACAGTTGGTGCAGGTTAGTGCTGTACATCTCTAGACACATGTGTTTCTGGATTTTATCCGTCATCAGTAGAGATCAAAAAACGATTTTCATCTGGGGTTGCTGAGCAGGCTGCCACAATTCTTACAGGTCTCAGTACCGCGCACAGGTGCATCTCCACAAGCTCGTCAGCTCAATAGCTCAAGGGAGCCTTTTCAAACAGGAAGGGGTGGGAGCACACTGCTAGCCTCCCAGCACAGTTCGCCCCTTAGCATTATGGTAAATGCAGTTTGTAGTGCACGCTTACTTGTTATTTTGCTGGAGTGTTCCACCAAAGTTGGTGCAGGTTAGTGCTGTACATCTCTAGACACATGTGTTTCTGGATTTTATCCGTCATCAGTAGAGATCAAAAAACGATTTTCATCTGGGGTTGCTGAGCAGGCTCTCACAATTCTTACAGGTCTCAGTACCGCGCACAGGTGCATCTCCACAAGCTCGTCAGCTCAATGGCTCAAGGGAGCCTTTTCAAACAGGAAGGGGTGGGAGCACACTGCTAACCTCCCAGCACAGTTCGCCCCTTAGCATTATGGTAAATGCAGTTTGTAGTGCACGCTTACTTGTTATTTTGCTGGAGTGTTCCACCAAAGTTGGTGCAGGTTAGTGCTGTACATCTCTAGACACATGTGTTTTTGGATTTTATCCGTCATCAGTAGAGATCAAAAAACGATTTTCATCTGGGGTTGCTGAGCAGGCTGCCACAATTCTTACAGGTCTCAGTACCTCTCACAGGCGCACAGGTGCATCTCCACAAGCTCGTCAGCTCAATGGCTCAAGGGAGCCTTTTCAAACAGGAAGGGGTGGGAACACACTGCTAACCTCCCAGCACAGTTCGCCCCTTAGCATTATGGTGAAACACTCGAAAATATCGGAGCGAGCTACAAGAGACTGCATTTACCAGAATGCCAGGGGCGAACCTTGCCTGAGAGGTCAGCGGTGTGCTCCCACATCCTGTTGACCATACTGAATTTCCATTAATTGTAAATAATGGAAGGCATATCTTCACCACCTCCTTTTCTTATTGATCCAGGCACACCGCCATTAGACTGGCTTACATAGAAAGAAGCTTTTGAAGTCTACTTGGACACAATTAATGGAGATACCTTCACAAAGGAAGAGCCACACTAAAAACATTACTCTTACAAGTGGTCAACACACAAGTTCAGCAAGAAGGTGCATCTGGTGTAAGAACACCATTTGAGGTTGTGATTGAAGAGTATGCCTCACTGATGAAAAATGTAAACAAAAGATTTCTACCTTCTAAGAATGTGATGACTTTGTTAGCTTCCATGATGAAACTGGCTTCTACCTGTAACTATCAGGAGTTTAAAGATAAAATTATTACTGATCAGTTAATCGAGAAAACATCCAACAAGAAAATACAAGAAAAACTGCTTTCCACAGAAGATCCCAATCTGAAATCAGCCTTAACCGTTGCTAGGGCCATTGAAAACTCTGATGCTTGCTTCAAGGAAGTATCTGTCACATCAGTTACATCAACCAACACATCCATCGAAGAGGTCAATATACTTCTTGGGATAGAAGCCAAAAAAAGGGCAGAATGCACATCTGAAAGAAGAAAAGATGGTGAAGCCACCACTAGTTTTAGATGTGGTAGTCGTACCCATTAGCTTTGGCAAAGAACTGCCCTTTCTTGCATCAGCCTTGCTCTAATAGGAAGGGTCACTTTTTGAGAATGTGTCGCAGTGTATGCACAACCACTGTAGCTCAAGTGGAGGAATATGGTCTGGGTTAAGATGAGCAGTATGTAGAAATGAGAAATGATGTCTGATGGGTCAATGAATGTTTATTGTGCCGTACAGATTACCACGCTTAAGCCATTCAAGAGCAAACCTCCTTATTGCAATGTTAGAATTAATGGAATTAGTGTGCAGCTTATGGCTGATTCCTGATCAAGACTGAAGGGGAATTTGAAGGTGTACTGTAACTTGATGGTAAAATGGC
Source organism: Calotriton arnoldi (assembly GCA_963921515.1). NCBI lineage: Eukaryota > Metazoa > Chordata > Amphibia > Caudata > Salamandridae > Calotriton > Calotriton arnoldi. The sequence goes on from CAWUFW010000805.1 coordinate 2,172,450, forward strand.
ACAGTGTGTGGTAAATGTGGCTAAAGAAGGATCTAACTTATTGAGTTGGAATAACCAAAGGTAATTTGTCATTATTTTGGGTCCAAATTATCCTGATTATGTAATTTCCAAATCAAGGCTCACTCGTATGAATGTATCCCCTATAAGTCAATTGGTAAATAGGCTCTCTACTGCATTTTCTATTGTACACAGGGTCGGAAAAGTACCTTTGTCTTTAAGAGTTGACTTGCACATGGAATTGGATAGACTGTGCATACTGGATGTGATTGAACTGACTGAAGGGTCTGAGTGGCTGGCGCCTGTTGTTATTGCTCACAAAGAAGCCAATTCTATACTCCTCTGTGTGGAGTTTCGCAATATTAATCATGATATTTGGGTTGAAAAGAGAACCCCTTCTGAATATTTCAGAGATGTTATGTATGTTTGTAAGAAAGTGCCCTCTTCTTGCATGGTTGCCCCCACTTTTTGCTAAACTGCTGATGCACTTTGACTGAGTGTGCCCTGGGTTCCTGCCAAACGGGTACCCAGGGCCTACGTTCTTTCCCTAAACTGCATTAAAAACAAAACACAATTGGCACTCTTTGGCCACAGGTCAGCCCCTTGTAAATGGTATCACAGGTACTAAGGGCACTGTGGCCTGGGAAGGCCTCTAAGGGCTGCAGCACTTATTGGGCCACCCTTAGAGGCCCCATACCTTTACACACACACTGCCTTTGCAGGCTGCGTGTTTTGGTGCAGAACAAAGTGAAGAGTCGACATTGCACACATCCCTGTGTGCCATGTCTGCAACCCACTGCCCTGGCATAGGTCAGCCACCCCTCTAGCTGGGTCCAATCTACCATTGGTGAGGGTACAGGTGCATGAGCCCTGTACCCCTACAGTGTCTAAGCCAATTCTTAGACATTGTAAGTGCAGTAATGTCATTAAGAGAATATGGTGCTGGGAGTTTGTCATTACAAACTCCACAGCATCATGATGGCTTTACTGAAAACTGGGAAGTTTGGTATCAAACTTCTCAGCACATTAAACCCAAACTGATGCCAGTGTGGGATTTAATGAAAAATGCACTCAGAGGGCATCTTAGAGATGCCCCCTGAAAAACGACCTAACACTAGTGTCCAGGCTGAGTGGCTGCTCGCCATCTGCCACCACCAGACATGTTTCTGGACCCCTGGGTTGAGAGCCTGCTGCTCTCGGGGGTCCGAAACAATGCACATCCTGGGACGAGGTGCCAAGCCTCCTCCCCAGGATGGGCAGGGTCCACAAAGGGGAAGCTTCAAAGGCTTGCCGCCTTTGTGAGCTACCCCAGGCCTTTGCTGCTTCCAGCAACTGGCCCCCACCGGTTCTGAACCCCACTTTGGGCGGGAGAATTGGCAGGAAAACCAAGTGAGGAAGGGAGGTGTGCCCACCTTTGCCAACCCCACCCCTCGGGTGGGAGAGGCGAGGTAAAGCACAACTCTCAGTCCCCACCATCTTGCAGATGGAGGGACCCAGCCAACCAGAGTGAGGCATATGCCCCCCTCCCACTGGAGGGTGGCATAACAGGGGGTGTACCCACCCCAAGGAAGGGGCACATTGGTCCCAACCTTTACCTACCTGTAACACCCCTAAATCTAGTATTTAGGGGCAACCCTAAACCTTGCCTCCTCAGACAAGAATCGACAAGAAGAAGGACCGAAGAACCCGTGCTGAACTAAGAAGAGGAGGACACCCACTGACTTGGCCCCATCCCTACCGGCCTGTCCCCACCTCGAACCTGCTCCAGCAAAATCCCGGTGTGTCCTGCAGCCAGCAACCTCAAGAACCCCGTGGACCTGCTCTGCCTTCCAAGTCAAAAACTTTGTTTCATGTGAGCACCTGATTTGCTCACCAACAGACTTTGGCCCCTGCCAAAACCGTGAGTCTGCACCACTCTACACCCGACGCCTACGGCTCGAGCTCGAGTGGCCCAACACCATGAGGAGGTCTCCCTGGCGATCCTGACCTGGAATCTGGTGATCTCTGACCTACCTCGAATCTCCAAGCGAAGCCTGCAACCTCTTTCTGGAGGATCCCCCCCGACCGTGACTGGAGCTGGTAAGAAAACCCGACGCCTAAAGACACCCCTGCACCCGACGCCCCCCAGCCTTGGGTGGCCCAACCGACGGTGTACCAGCATCCCCACACATCCCAACATACCTCTCCAATTGGTGGTCACCTCCAGAAGATCTTCGTCCCCGAGCCTGCAGTCTTTGTTGTAACCGGAGAATCCCCATTGAAATCAACAGGGCACCCGATGCCAAAACAGCACCCTGCACCCAGCCGCCCCTGCTCCGCTGCGGGTGTACTTTGGGGTATAACTCGGATCCCTCTTTGCCCTGAGCCTAACACCAGGAGCTTTGCTCCCACAACCTTGTGGCCTGCTCGTGAGCAGCCACCAACCGGAGGAACCCCTATCCCCCTTGGATAACATTGGGCCTCAGCACTCTGCACACGGCCGCCCTTGTGCCTTGAGAGTGCATCCTTGACCCTGGGGGAACCCTGGTTCTAACCCCAGAATACCAACTCCCACAACCAAGTACTTACCTGTTAACCGATAACCACATTTTCTCCATAGGAATACATTGACTGTTTTTCCTTGAAAATTGTTCCAAGTGTGGAGTTGGTTTTGTATGAGAACTTGAAAAACTGCAAATAACTAAAAACTGTTTTACTTAACCTTTCTATAAAAAATGTCCCAGTGTGATATCTAGGCATATCACACTGAGTAGAAAAAGTAATCTGTAAAGTAATCAAAAGTAATCTAACAGTTATTTCCACTGTATTGAAAAGATTTACAAACCTGTAACAAATACATTTTCATTCAGCTTGCTTGTATTGTTCAACCTGCCTGGAAAAGTACCATTTACACTTACCTGTACCAGGCTTGCTTGTTTATAGAAAATAAATATAACATAATATGTTTGATACAAACACATTGGTCTGAGTTCAGTCTTTGAGTGTGTGACATCATTTGCTGCCTGAGTGTGCACAACAAATGCTTAAAACTACCCTCTGATCAAGCCTTACTGCTCACCCACACTACCACAAATAGAGAGTAAGTTGCTATCTACTTTTACCTCTGCCTACCTTTGGGGTTCCACTGGACTCTGTGCACACTACACCTCATTTTGGTATAGTATATACAGAGCCAGCTTCCTACAATTTTATGTACGTACGGAAATGCCTCATTGTTCACAACTTTGGATCTGTCTACCACTTATCACCAGGTAGTAATATGTGATGAATCTAGAGATATCACTTACTTTCTTTGCTACATCTGAGGAAGCGTTTAATTTTAAATGTATGCCTTTTAGTTTAGCATAAGCTTCCTTGTTGTTTCAAAGGCTAATGAAAGAGATTTTCAGAGATTGTGATGGGGTTCAATACGTCCACGACGATATGCTGATATATGGCAATAGAGTAGAGCAACATCATGATATGTTGAGGAGGGTTTTAAAAAATTTGCACAACAAGGGCTTAATGCTTTATAACAAAAAATGTAAATTTGAACATCTTGGTGTTGATTATTTGAGGCATTACATTTCCGAAAGCAATGTCAGACGCATAATGAAACTCTTGGAAGCCATTCAGGAGGCCCCTACATGTACTAACAAAGTCCAATTGAGATCCTTTTTGGGGTTGGCTAAATTTTATTTTAAATTGGTTTCACATTTGTCTGACAAAACCAATCCCCTTAGATTCTTATTCAAGAAAGATGTGCTGTACGAATGAGATGAAAATTGTCAAAATGCATTTGACAAGATGTGCAATGACATAGTAAATGCTTAACAGTTGAAACCTTTTGATACTAGGTATATTAGTCTTATTGTCACTACTGCATGGAATTTTGGGCATGGTGTTGTCCTTATGCAAAGGAGGGGAGACTGTAGTGAAGATGTTGCTGCATTTGCCTCCATGGGTCTTTGGGGAGCTGAACACACACATTCAATCACTGAGAAGGTGGCGTTGCCATTGAAGTTGAATGTGCAATACTTCAAGGACATACTTTTGGTGTTTCTGTTATCCTCTGCAATGGCCGCAAATCCCTAATTGATCTATTTAACACAAAGAACGGAGGTAAAGCCACACCTGGAATTGACAAATGGCAATACTTCTTACAAAAACATTGTTACAAAACTAGAGGAATGTTGTGGCAGATTTCTTGTCCTGAATGCCTCTGAATGAAGGAGATGGAGTGGAATGTATTGATGGTGAGAAAGTATGCTTCACCAACCAAATTAAAAGCATGATGTATGGGTCCCTTGGAGAGAATGAATGGACGGAAAGTTTGGACAAGGATGAAGTTCTTAAGAATGTCATGGTATGCATCATACAGAGGTAGCCCAATTTCAATAATCTGAGTCAGAATGCTAGGCCTTATGCACAAATTTCTTCAGAACTATTTGTGATTAAGGTTTGCTATACAGACTCGGTCAGTTGGTAGTCTCGTCTTCTCTGAGGAACAAGATTTTAGAGTTAGCTCATGAAGGCTACATTGGCATCCAAGCAATGAAATGAAGGGTATATGAAGATTTTTAGTGGTCCAGGGTTGATAAGGCCATCAAGTGTTTTGTAGGAGATTGTGGCCCTTGCATTTTAAGTTACAAATCCCAAGTTACCAAGCCTTTGGTCGTCTCGGTTGCTGTTCCCTCATTTTCATGGTCTGAACTAGTTGCAGACATAGCGGGACCTATAAACGTTTGGAGGAAAATTCCAAGTTTGCCATTTGTACTTGTATACATGTCCAGATGACCTAAAGTAAAGTTTGAAAATAGCACCAACACTGGCACTGGTATTCAATTTTTGCAAAATGAAATCTCAATGAAATGATAACCGACAATGGCACCAAGGTAATTTCTGAGGAGATGAGAATATTCTTATGAACCCATGGGATCAAACATACCAGGACATCCATTTACCATCCCAGAAGCAATGGGTTGGTTGATCACTTTAACCGCACCTTAAAGGACTAGTTACAGCTAGTATTGGCAAGTAAATGGAGTTGGTGACCAGTTATGGAAAATATGTTGTGAGCCTATAGGACCACGCCCAATGTGATCACAGGAGTATGTGCTTCTGAGAGGGCATAATCCTAGTTCCAAAATTAACAGAGTGGATGGAGCAGTATGTGTTTGATTCTTCACATTTGTCAAGAGTAATTGAGGTGAGGAAAAAAAGTCCAGTGTGGATATGAGAATTCTCATGAGAAAACAGATTTATGGAATATGGTGTGGGGCGATGGATCAGGGTTAGGAAACCTGGGGGTGTATCCAAGGGGGAATCTTCATTTCATTCTCCTGTACAAATTGTACATGTACTTCCTAGGGTTGTACAGTATGGAACAGGGATAGGGATCCGTTAGTGCCTTGTGATAAGGAACACTTTATTCATACTGATGTTGATGAAGAGTCCATTCTTATAGAGGACAACAGATTACACCATACACACGGGCAAAGTTCTAGGCAAACACCATTAAATTACAAGGATTATGTCATGAGATGATCTGTTGATAGTGTGCTTAATGTTCAGTTAAAACATTTATGTACTGGAAACATGTTATACAATGTTTGCATGCTAACTTTCTTTTGTGTTAGGTCCACCATTTTTTCTTCAACCTGTTTCATATATAATTTTCTGCTCCTATGCATTTTCTGCTTGTAATTTGTCTTTCATCATTTTTGTGCACATATTAAAAACAAATTTTTTTTTGTGTTTGTTTTGTTATGGGAGAAGATGTGCAGTGATCCTCTTCAAGCATGCCTCCTTTGTGAGGTCAACCTCAGAATGTTGAGTAAGCAACGGTTGGGGAGTTGGGAGTTGATATGGGCGATGTGGTGGTGGTCAGTTGAGTAGACATCCGTATTTCCAATAAATCCACTATACTTATCTTTCAAGTTGGGTTGGTGAGTAGCTTTGCACATTGGCATTTGCTTGCAGGGTAAGTGTTATTCTTACCAAGGGAATCATTGCAATAAAGTGTCATTGAGTGATCTCACCCTGGTTCCAGCTCCTCTTCACCTTCCTTCAAACTCTCAACGTTCCACTGTGTCCAATAAGAAGCCTAGACTCTTGACCTCTGCTTTGGGTGCAGGTTGTTTGCCCATAGAATGTGGCCAATTGAGCCCCATCAACCTAGCAGGGTTATTGTCCACCACCAAGACTTCAGTTTTCTCCTCATTTAGCTTGAGACTGCTGGATAACATCCAGTCTACAATTTTTTTTTACAGTTATTGAGCTGATTGGAAGATCTGTTCGCTTGATGAGGGAGAAAATAATGTGGGTTTCATCTGCATGAGATCGATAAAAGACCATAAGACTTTATGATCTCTGTGAGAGGAAAGACGTATAGGTTGACCAAAGTTGGGCTCAATGAAGACCCCTGTGGTACTTAACATCCTAGGGTGCAACTTTCCGAAAATATAGCTTCCTCACAGATTTGGAAGGTTCTTTTAAGGAGGAAGGAGGTGAGCCATTTTAGGGCTGTCCCTGCCTCTTCCGGCCTTTTTACCAACACTGGGTAGAAGACGGTGTCAAAAGCCGCAAAATCCACAGGAACAGAACGGCTGTTCCCCCTTAATCCAGAATGACTCTAAGTTCTTCCGTGGCCGCAAGCAGAGCTGTTTCCGTGCTGCTACCTAGTCTAAAAACAGTTAAAGATGGATATCATTTGTCTCTAGATAGCGCAAGAGGTTTCTGTTAACAAACTATTGTAGAATTTTGTTAGGACCTGGGAGGAGGGAGACTGGATGATAATGTTCACACTTTAGGGGGTGTGCTGGTGGCTTTTTTAGCAAAGGCTTGACAATGGCATTTTTCCAAGCTGAAGGGACTGTTCTGGATTTGAATGTGAAGATAAACATATATGTTAACAGTTATAACTTCCTTTCCACCTTCAAGCATGATGTCCTGGGGAGCAGGATCCATCGGACAGCCTGATTTTAAGGATTTGAGGATCTCCATGGTATCTTGGGTAATTTCTGGAAACATGCTTAATTGTTCATGCCACTGTTGGGGGGCATTGACTGCTTCTTTCACCTCTCCAAGTGTAAGGAGGATATTATTGACCTTCCCCAAAAAGATGGTTGCTAGTATATAACAGTAGTGAGTTTCGTTCTGTGGGTTTGCGGTATAGGCTCCTCTCGAGCTTACCTTAATATACTCTAATGGTCAAGTCCAAAAAGGCTAAATTGTCTCTCCTATATTAAACTGTAAATGTAAGGTGTTGGTATGACAGATTAAGCCAACTGATGAACTTCATCAGGAATTTATCACTCCCCCCAAACCATAAGGATATTGTCTACGTAACATGTCCACATGCAAATGTTTGTGAAGTATGGATTGCATGGTGTAAGTGCAAAATTTGTTTCAAAATCATAAAGAATCACAAATTTGGGGGCAAAACGAGCACCCATGGAACCATTTTTTTTCTGGCAAAAGGTATCTTCAAACAGAAAATATTTTATTGTCAAGGTAAGTTCCAGGACTTGGGCATGATTTGAGGCTGACCGTGATACACTAACCAGGTTACACCCGGTTGGAAGTTTTACCTTGGGGTTTAGTCTCAAAAATGAAAATTCAAAGTCTTCAGCAGGGCAGCCGGCTGTAGCCAAAGAGAGCTCCACGAGGTTGGAGAGCAGTCGCACAAGGCCCCAGTGAATCTATTGGTTTTTGGTTGGAAAGCTCCGAGTGAGAGAAATTTGAAGGTTTTGCCCAAGGAAGGTCTCTCACTGGCAGGGTCAAGATTTCTTTGTTTGTACTTCGTTGCTTTTTTCAAGCTCGGATTCTTCCAGCAGGGCAAGGGTCCAAGCTGTAGCCAAAGATGGCTCCACAAGGCCGGATAACTTCTCTGCGAGGTCTTGTTGAATAAGATTTGCTGCTGCAGATTCTTTAGCACAGCGTCAACGCTCCCTGGTCGGATCGACTTGGCAGGTTTGTCCCAGTCTTCTGGAAGTCTTTGGAGCCAAACAAGTTTCTAAGTCTCAGGTTTTCATGGGTGATAGGAGAAGTCCAGACAGACACAGCCAAGTGTTCGAGGACTTTTGGGGTGGCTGAGGCCAAAAGCAAGGTCCAAGGCAGGGCTATTTGAAACTGTTCAGCTGGACGGTTGCAGGAAAGGCCTCTTGTAGCTTGTTGTGTCGCTGTAGCGTGAACTGGAGGTCAGCCTTATATCCCTTGGAGTCCACTTCTTTGCCTTGTGTACAGGAAAGAGCAGGTACAGTCCTTCAGGTCTCTTCTCAGATCTCAGGTTCAGTCCTCTTCTGATCTTTCTCCGTTCCAGTAGTGTTCCGAGGAAAGTACTAGGGATTCCACATTTATGCTTGGCACCAGCTCGTGGGCGGGAATGACTCCTGGCTGCTTCCTAGCCAATCAAGTAAAATTTCCCTGGGGTTATCCAACCCCCATTTTCTGCAATTCCTGTGTGCCCTACTGCAAACAATCTCACAGTACCCCTCCATGCCTAAAGCCAAAATGGAGAAACCATCTCCCTTGTGCAGAGCATGTGTGTCCACCCCAGAGGTGTTGTCAGGGAAATGAGCAACTTCTCTTCTCTGGTCACTCCATACAAGTTCTGGGCAATTCCCACCCCACAGGGATTGCAGCCTGCCTGGTTGGGGGAACAAATAAAAGGCCTGTCCAACTGTTGTCTGACATCTGCCTGTGACAGGGGAGGCCCGCTTTGAAGTTAATTACATTTCTGGGCACTTCCCAAATGGTCATTCTGCCAGAGGAACAGAAACACCTCCCCACACCCAGGCCTTTGCATCTGCTCTGGGAGCAGTTTTCACATCATATTCAGGGTTGAGCACCCAGAGGGCTGCAGCTGGAGGCTAATGCTAATACGCCTCCAAAGACTTTGGGCAGGCAAACAGTAACTTTCTAAAACAACCTTTCCTTATTATGTATTAAACATCTAACCAGTGAATTGGTCTTTTAATAAATATTACAGAGTCCAAGAATTAAATTTCTAGGTGTGTCCTAGACAAAGATAGCATTTGGTGGCTCAGTGGACTAATGCGTCCACTGCAGGGGCCTGTGTTCGACCTCATGGTCACAGGTTCAAATCCCGTTGGGCCCACTCAGCCTTTCATTCATCTGAGGTCGATAAAATGATTACAATTGAGTTGGGTAACAATAAACATCTGTTATTCAGTGCCAAGATACCTACGGGTGAACGTGCGCTTTACTAATACACATGTTATGTTATTATTAAATTTAAGATTGCATCCTAGTGTTTCCCTATGGAACAGTCAGCTTTGCTGTAGTGAAAATAGCTTTTAGGTGCTAGTCACCATAAGGACATGTTTGATATAAAATTTCTACATGTCCAATTTTCAAATAACATGCACCCTGCCTTTTGGGTTATAAGGCCTACTCAGGGCTGACTTGTCAAAAGGTTGAATTGTAGTTTTAAAACTGTTCCAATCAGGCTTCAATAGTAGACCTGAAGCCATGACTGCGTTGATACTGTAGTGGATGGAACAAAAGGTTCTGCAGTCCACTAGTGGCAGTTAACGTGCAGGTCATGGGTACACTTTGTACCACACAGTATGGACCTATAGGTAATTTAAACACGCCAAATTGGATTATGCCAACTATACTATGGTTAACAAAGCGATACCAAAGGGGATGATGGACGGAGCGTTTGAGCAAATCAAACACTCACCCCCAGTCAACTGATCTGGGTTTAATCCATCATCATTCTTTAGCTCACTCCACCACTCCAGTTCAGACATGGCCATATGCAAATCAGTCTGACCCTGTGCCTCATGGGAACAGTCCAGCCCGAACTGCCAAGCCATGTCTTCCCTGGACCGGAAACAAGCATCCTGGGACCGGTTTCTGGCTATTCAGCCGTCATCAGCCAGGCTAGCTTGAATCCAGTGGCAAAGTGAGCAAGGGACCAACGTCTGGGCATACCCTGCCAACTTAGGGCAAACAATGCGATACCAAAGGGGATGATGGACGGAGCGTTTGAGCAAATCAAACACTCACCCCCAGTCAACTGATCTGGGTTTAATCCATCATCATTCTTTAGCTCACTCCACCACCCCAGTTCAGACATGGCCATATGCAAATCAGTCTGACCCTGTGCCTCATGGGAACAGTCCAGCCCGAACTGCCAAGCCATGTCTTCCCTGGACCGGAAACAAGCATCCTGGGACCGGTTTCTGGCTATTCAGCCGTCATCAGCCAGGCTAGCTTGAATCCAGTGGCAAAGTGAGCAAGGGACCCACGTCTGGGCATACCCTGCCAACTTAGGGCAAACAAAGCGATACCAAAGGGGATGATGGACGGAGCGTTTGAGCAAATCAAACACTCACCCCCAGTCAACTGATCTGGGTTTAATCCATCATCATTCTTTAGCTCACTCCACCACCCCAGTTCAGACATGGCCATATGCAAATCAGTCTGACCCTGTGCCTCATGGGAACAGTCCAGCCCGAACTGCCAAGCCATGTCTTCCCTGGACCGGAAACAAGCATCCTGGACTGTTCCCATGAGGCACAGTATAACTATACTATGGTTAACAGGGGAGCACAGACACTTTATTACTGGTTAGCAGGGGTAAAGTGCAGAGAGATCAACAGAAAACAAAACAGATAGGGCAAAAATCTGGGGTTACATGAAGCAAAAATGTTAATTTCCTATACTAAGCTTTTAATAAAAGCGTTAGGGTAAGCTGATAGCAACAGCTTGTCATTTGACACACTATGCACAACCAGTGTTGTGCAATACTCTTATCCTGATACAAAATGTTATGACAGTTCCGGTAATAATGAAACTATGCTAGCTAACTTCTCAAAGCTTGGCCACAAGAACTTGTTAGCGTCAGCCACAGACACTAGATAAATGTGGCCTTTATTTAAAGAACAGAATGTTTTGCAATTCTCACAAATATGTACCATTTATCATGGTTGTAAATACGTCATCTATTTCTTGTCTTGATGTTACCTTCAGTGTACAAATATCATTTGAGTTGGTTGTATTACAATCATCATAAAAGGAAATTAGTTTAGAAATTCCTAATGGGGTAGAACAGCCTTTTCCATTCAAATAAATTGGTTGTTCTTTTGAACTGTGTAATGAATATGGAGCTTCCCAGGAATCATGTAAAAATGAAATTCTCAATTATGTATAACATCCTCTTTCTTTCTTCAGGAGGCAACCTTCAAAACCAAACACAATAATCGGTATTGTAACACAGCCTTTATCAGCCATGTAATACATGTTATTTCATAAGGAGTAAATAGTTACATTTCAGACTCGCATACATAAACAAAAACATAAGTTGAATCACGTTTGTTAACAATTTGAGGTTTAGTCAATTTACTAGGGAATTGAATATGGAGTAAATAATAAGGTTCCAAGGCAACTGCAGAAAAGATTAAAATACAAACATCGTATGTCACTATTTCTCATATTTTTAGGTTTCTAATGTGCCCCTTATAATCTTTCAGGCAGACAATATTCCATAACGAAATATTGCTCCTCTTTCAGCATTCTAAGAACACCGTCTATCACCCTGAGTATTCTCTGAATGATTTTGTTGTCTATCTCCCTTTGTCTTGGTGATTCCCTTTCAAAATCCATATTAGATCTTATCAAGTCTTACTCTATTGTTTTGTATGTTCAAGCAAACCATTCACATTCATTCTTTCCTGAAGCATTTCTAGTGCTGAGTCAATCAATCAGCATTTGTGAAGCTTAACAATGTCACCCTTAGGGGTATCTGGGAGCTGTCTCTCCATCAAAGAGCCAGGTCTTAAGTCTCTTTCTGAAGTCTGCCAGCGAGGGGGTCGACAGAGCTGGAGGGGGAGGTCGTTCCAGGTCTTGGCTGCAATGTAGGAGAAGGAGCAGCCGCTGCCGCCGGTGTGGCTGATGCGGGGTTGTGTGCGAGGGAGGGTGAAGAGGGGCGTAGGTGTCTAGTGGGTTGGTAGAAGTTCAATCGATGGTTGAGGTAGGCAGGTCCTAGGTCATGGAGGCCTTTATATACCTGCGTGAGAATCTTGAATTGTTATCTTTTCTGGATGGGGAGCCAGTGGAGGTCTCTCAGGTGGGGGGCGATGTGAGTTCGTTTGGGAAGGTTCAGGATGAGTCTGGCTGCCGAGTTCTGTATGGTCTGGAGTCTTCTGAGGAGCTCGATGGAGATGCTGGGGTAGAGGGCATTGCCATAGTCGAGGTGGCTGGTGACGAGGGCCTGAGTGACTATCTTTCTGGTGTTGGTTGGGATCCATCTGAAGATACTACGGAGCATGCGAAGTATGTGGAAGTGGGAAGAGGCAACTGCGTCAACTTGTCGTTTCATGGTCAGTTGGGTGTTGAGGATGATGCCGAGGTTGAGTGCGTGGCCGGTCAGTGTGGGTGTGTGTCCGAGTTCTGCAGGCCACCAGCTGTGGTCCCATGTGGCGGTATTCTTCCTGAAGATCATTACTTCAGTTTTGTTGGAGTTTTGTTGGAGTTGAGTTGGAGGCAGTTGTCTCTCATCCATTTGGCTACGTTGGTTATGGCGTTGCAGAAGTTGGTTTCCGGGGTGGCGGGGTCCTTGGTGAGTGAGAGGTTCAGTTGAGTCTAGTCTGTGTAGGAGATTATGTTAAGTCTACGGGATCTGACGACATCTGCAAAGGGGGGTCATGTAGATGTTGAACAAGGTGGGGCTGAAGGATTATCCTTGTGGTATGCCGCATATGATGTCTTTAGGTGCGGAGGTGAAGGGAGGCAGTCAGATGCTCTGTGTGTGTCCTGTAAGGAAGGAGGCGATCCATTTGAGGTCATCGTGCCGTATGCCTATGTTGTAGAGTCTGTTGAGGGTGTTGTAGGAGACTGTGTCGAGTGCTGCAGAGAGGCCGAGGAGGATCAGGGCCACCGTTTCTGCACGATCGAGGAGAATTCTGATGTCATCTGCGGCGGCAATCAGCGTGGTCTCAGTGCTATGGCACATCCTCTACGCTGGAGAACAATCTGTCAACCTCTCCAGACCCGTCTTTGCTTTTAGACGGAATAGGAATCTTAGAAACTCTCTTGTCAGAGTGACCTATAAAGATGAAAGAGAGTACATTCAGAAATCTATTTCAGGACCCAACCCCATCATGGGTAACCATAAATGCGGCAATTGCCACGCGTGCAATCATGCCCTCACCACTAATACCTTAGACTGGGGACAGAGACAATTCAAACTTACAGAGATGACATACTGCAGGACTGCTATTGTTATATATCTGATTCTATGTCCCTGCAATCTAGGATACGTGGGGGGAAACAAGCCGCAAGTTCAGGGTCAGATTTAGCGAACACAAAACTGCCATTAAAAACAACCGAGTTTGAGCCCCTTTAGTGGAACATTGGCCCCAGAAAAGACATACTGAGAAAGATCTCAAATGGATGATCCTGGAAAAGATCAGATGCCTCAAAGACAGCAACATTGATGGCCTGAGGAAAAGAAGAGAGGTCTTCTGGATTTACACTTTACATACAGCCAGCTCTGGCCTCAATGAACTCCTCCCATGGGAAAATGCTATATTTTAATCACAATTTAGTCAATAGGTTGCCTGGTTTATTAGTTCATACTCCTCCCAGGTTCTCATGTATGGGGACCCTCTGATTAGGCTTGCCCCTCCATTCTATGATGGCACTCTTCCTTCCAGTGCCTGGCTATTTTCGATGTAGTACTTATTCCCACCACCATTGTTACTTTAGAATTCTTTTCCCAGTCATTACATTCACTTTTTATCATTTCGTTTTTGAGTGCACCATTCCAAGATGGCGGTCACTCTTTTGTATCCAGGTTCTAGTCACTGGTCTAGATGTTTAAGGACTTTAGTTTGTCCACTGTTTCAATTCCCTCCTCCAGATTCTGTCTACCCCCCGATATAGTGGTCTCATTTTCTTAAAATTCGATCTTTGAGCAATCCTTCGTTTGGAATCTCCTGTTATTAAATTCGGTCCATTTACTTTTTTAATTCAGTCCTACCACTTTCCTACGTAGCTTCTTAGACGTGAGTGCGTGATTCCATGATGGCGGCCACTCCTCTGCACTTTCTTGTGGGTTATCGGTCTAGTTGTTATGGACTCTACTCCGCCCCTCACTGACTTCCAGCTGATTGCCATCAGTAAGCGTCCGGCACTCCGGACGAATGCACTTAAACTGCTGTTTCCATTTGTGGCATTATTGGCCGTATCTAGGCCGGGAGGAGGTGCGTTTTCATCCCGGTTCTTTGTCACCAGGTAAGCGTTGTTCGTCTTGCCCAGTTTAGTCGGTTATCTTCCAAGAGAGTGGGTTCCTTGAAGGTCATGTATTTTCCATTGTCTTTTAGATCATATTGGCCCATGCCACCAGTAGTACTTCTGGGTTTGAACCCGTACCTTTATCGTCTGTTCCGCCCTGGCCACATGAGCCCAGCTGCTCACTTTCACCCCTTGGAGGGTCCCGGTAGGAAAGTCGCTTACTGTTTTGTGATTTCCTGTTTCTTATTGGTCTTCTAAGCCCACTATTCATGTTGCTCCTTTTCTCTATCTAGAATATTTTTTCCTTGTGAGATTGGAGTAGGACCGTGCTCATTTTCACCTACTTATTCCTGTGATGCCGTTTTGGGAAAGTTTCTGCTTCCCTCTTTACGAGTTCTTGGCTAATTGTTGCTTTATTAAACCAAGGAGGAACCCCTTCTGATAGTAGGTTGGCCTTTATAAATACATTTTATCCTTGCTTTTTTTCTTTGTGTTATCACCATGCTACCTTACTTTGCGTTTACTTTTTTCCTACACAAACGGTTTCTTTTCCCTCATGGTGATAGCATTCTGGTTATCATTTCACACCCCACAGCCTATAATGCATGGTGAGTCCTGTCACACATTGGCTCCTCTATGCCCGCTATTTTTAGATAGTATATTAAATTATGCCTTTCACTTTCAGACCAGTTGTTGTGAAGATTGTGAGCCCCCTGCCAAGTGCACAGCTCATTTGAACATACCTTGAATGGATGGCTTTCTGCCACAAAGTTAATTCACACAGACAGCGCCCTGATGAAGGATGATCACAGCATTTGTAAACTTCCGAACCGCGCATCTGCGCATTTCTGTTCATATGGTTCAATACATGTTATATCAGTACCATCCTCATTACACTAGAACAGTTAGCATAATGAGCAACAATTTTTATTTCTTTTGATTTTTCTTGTCTCTCGATGTCTGTTATGTGATTATTGTGATGTATAGTTTCTTTCTTTTTCTTTTTTCTTTCCCTTTTTTTTATTCAATCCATGACAAGAAAATACAAATCACAATACATTAGAAAAAAAAATCTAAAAGCTGATCAAAGGTAAGACCGAAACATATGATACATTCACTGGATAAAAGCAGGTAAAAGCGGAGAGGTAATACAGGTCTTAAATAAATATATCCCACATAGTTGTAAAAAATAGGTATTCAATCTTTCATATGTTCAATCACAGGGCCCCATATCTGCATACCCAGCTTCCGCCTGTGTGAGCCTTTAAGAGCGTATAAACTATATTCAAGATTAAAGATGGTGTAAAATCTAACTCTCCAAAGCTCGAAGGTAGGGGCTTCCTTCTGCAGCCACATAGAGGCTATACAGAGCCTAGCCACAGCCGTGACTAGAAAAATCAAATACCGAAACTTATGTGCCGGTTGCCCCACCCATGCACCTTCCCCCACCCCTAGGAGCATTGCAGACGCCGTAATATTTATGACTGCCCCAGTTATTTCCAGAAGAAACTTCTCAATATGCCCCAAAAGATTAGTCAAGTACCCGCATGAATAAAAGATATGTACGTCTGCCACCTCTGCTCCGCAGCGAAAACATTTCCCGTCATTAACCCCGCCCCATTTAAGCATTTTAGCGGGAGTATGGTACAAATTAAACACTGTCTTATAATGCTGCGCCCGCAGATTAGCAGACATTAAAATCCTCCCTGCGAGATCGATGGATTGTTCCACTCGGAGACCCTGACATCCCAGCCTGTTGTCCCACTTGAGTTTTTGGGCCTCTAGATCATCCCTCTGTGTATCAAGCAGGAGATTATATAAGGTGCCGATACGGGCTTTATTTCTAATAGCCTCGACAAGCGGATTCAGCTCTATCACCCAGCGTCTTCTACAGAGATAATCACGAATTTGTAAAAACTTAAAACATTCTGTCTTAGGCAGATGGTATTTTTCAGCTAAGATAGCGTAAGATACCAAACTCCCATTAGTATAAAAATCGCCAATTTGTAGAATCCCTTTACTTCTCCATCTGTCAACAGTCCTATCCCAAAAGACCACCGGGAGTAGGACCGAAGCAGATGTGGGAGTGTAAAACGATACCCCTTCAATTTGATAACATTTCCGTATAACCTTCCAGACCTTGAAGGCAGTGCTTAAAACCTTAAACCGAGTTTTTTTATAATGACTAAATTCAAGCATCTTAAATAAGTAGCTCTTGGCATCAGCACCCAACAACATCTGATAAATAGATTGGGCTTCAGCAGTATTGCTAACTTCCTCTCCAGTCACTAAAATCCGCATATTTTGAAGGATGCAGGCATAATAATACAACGTAAAATCCAGGACTGCCCAACACCCTTTCTCCAGAGGTAATGCCATAAAGCACATTGCTCTCCGAGATTTCCCTTGGGCCCATAAGAACCTAGCACATATTGATTGAAGTAATTGCAGCTGGGCTCAGGTGAGTTCTAGTGGGACTGATCTAAAATAATATAAAACCTTAGGTAAAATAATCATTTTAAGAACATTACATCTCCCCACCAATGACAAGAGCAAACATTCACAGCGGTCTAATTGTTGTTTCACTATTGTTAGGATAGAGCCCCAATTAACCTCCACCAGTGCTTTTAAACAAGTCCTTATTCTAATACCTAGGTATGTCACCTCGTTCATGACCCTAGGGTCATTACTACATTCTTGGTTCATACACATAATCTGCGTTTTAGACACATTAAGTTTATAGCCTGATACCGCACCAAATCTGTGTGCAAGCTGCTCTATCTCTGGTATAGCTGTAATAGGGTTAATTGTTACAATCGTTATATCATCCGCATAGGCGAGTACACGACATTGCTCTTGCCTGCAGATGACAGATTCAATCCTAGGACTCTGCTCAAGCATGGTTAAAATAGGATTAATGTATAGTGCAAACAGCAATGGGGAGCACGGACATCCTTGTCTTGTACCTCTAGTGATGCGTACAGGTTCAGACTCTAAGCCCATCATACAGATTTTAGCAATAGGGGTCCGATATAAGACCTGAATAGCCTTAACAAAACCTGGGCCAAAGCCCAACCGTCGTAAAACCGCCCATAAGAAGTCCCACGCGACCCGGTCAAACGCCTTTTTGGCATCTAAAAGTATTAGACCGAATTTATTACCTTGAGCGTTGGCTGCATCTAGCAAAGTTATTACCCTGTTGATGTGATTGACTGTGCTCCTATCGGGTATAAACCCATGTTGCCGTATTGACACTAGAGGAGAGATGACTCTGGCCAGCCGGGCCGCCAAAATTTTTCCATACATTTTGCCATTGCAGTTTAACAGCGATATAGGTCGATAAGAGCCTGGGAGATCAGATGGCTTATCTTTTTTTTAAAAACGATTATACTTGCCTCATCCCATGATCTTGGGGCCGCCCCTACCTGTGCTTGTTGAAAAGTAATCAACATATCCATTTTTAACTCCTGAAAAAAGGTTTTGTATACCTCTAATGGGAGTTTATCGGGTCCCGCCGCTTTACCATTAGCTAAGCCATTAATGGCCGCCTCAAGCGCCTCCATAGTTATTGGTGACTCCAAGATGTCAGTCTCCTGCTGGCTCAATATTTCACTGTTAAGGTTTTGCAACAAGATCTCACTTGCCTGTACAGCAGAGCAATCTCCTTTATACAATCCTTTAAAATAGTCATGAAAAACATTGAGGATCTCAGCGAGGGTATCTACTTGATTAACGTGTGTATCTATCATAGCCTTGATTCTTTGTGCCGCCTCCCTTGACCGTAACCTTTGTGCCAGACACCGCCCTGTAGCCTCACCATACTCCTAGCTCTGGTCTTTATTAAGAGTATGTTTAATGGCTATTTCCCTGCTCCATTGCAGATTAATTTTGGCCTTACAGCGGGCTACCTCGGTTTGCAACAATGCGATGTCACCATTAGCTTGTATTCCCAGCATAAGATTCTCTTCAGCTATTCAAAGTTTTGTATACAGTTACTGTGTCTCTAATTTCAGCTGCTTCTGCTTATGTAGCCCAAAACTAAGAGTCCCCCCCCTGAACCCAGCTTTTAAAGCATCCCAGATATAATCACATATGGTAGAGTTACGGTTTATAAGCAGAAACTGCCTAATCCAATCGTTCATGTGTACAACAAATGCCTCATCCAGCAATAGTTTCCTATCAAATGAGAAAGATCTGACATTAGGACATGTACTAATTGCCTGGATATCAATTACCAAGGGGCCATGATCCGCCGTAATCCGAGAGAATACTTGTATTTTAGCTTCTACCAATAATGCTGCTGGAATAAAAAAAAAAATAATCCAACCTCACTAACTTATGATGTGGGTGGGAGTAAAATGTAAAACCTGGGTCAGGGCCTCGTAGATCAGCCCAAGCATCAACCAACCCGTGATCAGCCACCAAGTGTTAAAGAGCCTTAAACACTTTGGATTTCCTACCTTTATAGTTTTTTATATCTGACTGCAGATCCCGGGGTCCCAAGTGTATATTAAAATCACCACAGAGAATCAAAGGGGTCGGCCATGATGCAAGTTCTAGATTCAGCCCCTCCAACACTGCTGACTCATCAAAGTTGGAACCATATACTGAGCAAACAGTACATCTAACACCCCCTATTATGCATTCAATGATAGCCCAACGCCCTTGTTTATCCGCCAGAGCTCTTCCCGACCCCTGTATATTGTGTTTAGCTAAAACCGCTACCCCTCAATTTGTTGTAGATTGTTGTGTACATATCAGTACCGAGTATCCAAGTTCAGCTAAAACCTTCCGTTTACACCACGGAATGTGAGTTTCTTGTATACAGACCAAGTCTGGGTGGGCCACCCGTAGCTCCGCCGCCATCCGTTGTCTCTTCCCATAGTTATTCAGCCCACATACATTAAAGGAGCAAACACGTAATCCTATATTACATTTCCTATCCCACATCAAATACCGGCGTTTCTATCCAGTCTACGACCATATAATTCAGTTGCATATACTTTTCTCTTTTGGTTCTCAAAATGTCATGGATTGGTTTATCTTGTGCCGCCCCACAATCCCTCCCACCCCCCGGTGCTCCCCCCACCCTCCCCTAGTGCCCCTAACCTACTCCCACCGCCCCATCCTCCATCACAGGGTTTCCGCCGAAGCCCTGTCCCCCCACCCTTACCCTGAAAGAGGCTTTAGGACCAATGGTCCCTGAGATAGATCAAGCTCCTGCCACCCGGATTACCCCCTCCCGTAGAATTAATGTATACCCTTCCAAACAGTATCCCCCATCAACAGAATCAGAAAGAGGGACAAACACACCCAAAAGGAGCACAAAAAAAGGCCAGAACAAAGCTAAGACCTCCTATACAATCAGGCTGCCTTTAGCCTATGACCCATCTTATAAAGACTGCAAGTACTCTTTGGCCTAAGGTTCTGCAGTGAAAAACCGAACTTGCTCATTGAATATAACTTTCAATTTAGCTGGGTTTAGCAAGTTGGCTTGAGCCCCCTTGCCTTGGAAAGGGGAGATGAGTTGCCGCAATTGCCATCTTTTCTCCTCCGTCTGGGGGACAATAATCAGGCCGTACAAAAAACTCCACCCTTTACCCATTTTCTTTCGATCTGGGCTGGCTAGGTCATAGACTGCTTCTCGTGCTAAAAAGTTATTAATTGAGATTAGAATTGCTCTAGGCCTAGGAGCACTTTGTCCTGATCTTGCACGTTGTATAAAGGGGAATCTATGCGCTCTCTGGCTCTCCAGATTCCAATCCCATTGCGACAGTCCTGGGAAGGCCTCAGAGAACAGCTCAATAATAAATTTTCGTGCATCCAGTCCTTCTGCACCTTCCGGAATCTCCAAGACCCACAGACTGTTTCGACAAAGACGATTTTCAAGGTCCGTCTGCTTCCATTGTGTGTCATCTTTCGATGAGCGCAATGCTTCTGTCCCTGCCTTTTGAGCTGCTAGTTCATCCTCAAGGTTAGAGATCCGTGTTTCTGCCTCGTTGAATCTTTCTACAAATTCTGAACATGATTTTGCAATCCGCCGAACCAAGTTCTGGAATTTCCGGCAAGCCCCTTAAGTGCGCTGGCTCTCAATACACGTCTCCGCTCTATGGGCCATTATGCTCTGATATATGACCGCCAATGAAATGTCCTCTGATTTCTCCAACGCCTTTTCACTTGGCTGAGTAGAGGTAGTCACACCACTTGCCCCGGATTCAGCTAGAAAGGAATAGTCCCATAGCATGGCATCAGTGCTACCATTGGCCTTAAGGTTTTCGCCTAATTCACCTCTCTTGCGTACCGTTCGTGGACTAGTTTCTGGTGTGTCAGTGCCAAGATCTTCCGGGTGGGAACTACTTATCTCACTATGGCCACTGTCCGGGGATCCCCCCCCCCTACGGTTAGACCGAGTAGTTGGTTCAGTTTCATCCTCAGATGAATCCGAGGGATCAGAAAGGGAGAAGAAGTTGTCCCCTGAATCAATTTCCTTTACCAATCTCTGGGTGGTGTCATCATGTTTTGAACTTATAATGTCAACGCTAGAGGGTTCACTCCTCTGCCCCTCAATTATACTGGTTTTATCCGGGGGATTCTTACCAAGGCCATCCGGTGCAGTTTGTTTGATCAGGGGATCCCCAATATTAGTGGTAGTACAATCACCTCTCCCTTTATCAAATTTGGAAGCCCTTTTGTTCCTTCCTGCACTCTGGGTAGTGGTTTTGCTAGGCATGCCCCCAGTTTGACAGACACCATTCACATCAGCATCCCTCTGATCAAGATTAGTAATCAAAGTCTCCCCAACCTTATCGATCTGTCCATTAGCCTCCTTAGCAAGGCCTGCATGTGGGGGGGTAGGCTGCTTTTTCGATTTTCCAGGGAAAAACAAAGACGGCACAGTGCACTTACCGCTTGTTTCTCCCCGTGTGCTCTCTCGCCTTTCAGCTGCTGGGTCTCCCATACTGCCGCTTTTGCCTCCACGTATAGAGTTGCCAACGGCTGCTCCTCCAGCTCCTCCGACTTCCATCGGATTACGAACCTTCCCTCGTCCAGACTTTGGAGGCATTACCACTGGGGGCGCCACCAGGTCAACCCCGCCTTCACTCGTTGATCGTGCTCCCGTCACCCGCTTCACGTACGAAGACCCGGAAGAATGGCAGAACAGCTCCAGGAATCGCAACACCGCCACTCAGGATGCCGCCGCAACAAAACGAGCACACCAGAGCATACCGATCCCAGGAGGCGAGGTTTGTACTTTGTTTTATCTCCTTTCAAAGCATTTTAAATTAGTGGGGGGGTTCCATAGCCAAGTACGGAGAGTGGGGTCCGGGGGCTCCAGCTTTACACGACCGTCCGCGCGGTCGCCATCTTGCCTCCGTGATGTATAGTTTCTTGATGTATGTTTTCTGTTATCACTGTATTGTAATTGGTTATGTGTTTAGTGTTTTGTGCTGTATTTAGATTGAATAATTGTATTGTCTGCTCTTTTTTTGTGGCGCTCACTAACTATGTATATATAATTATGTCTAGCCAATTTCACAACTATATGTGCTATGACTTCTGATAATAAAAAAAAGGATTTTATTAATATTTTTTGTATCTAAAATGATTAAATTATACAAATTTACTGGTCTGATTCATGACTTTTGTATATCATAAACATATTGTTTTACAATATGAAGTTTTGGAGAAGTTCTTGTTGTTGCTTGCTCAGTGCTATGGTTGGCATGGAATCCTGATTGAGAGGCGTCCAGTAGGTGGTTTTATTTCCGGAATTTTGTGAGCTGCTGGTTGATGGCTTTCTCTAGAACTTTGGCTGGGTAGGAGAGCAGGGAGATCAGATGATAATTTTTTAGATTGTTGGGGTCAGCAGAAGCTTTCTTTAGGAGGGGTCTGTCGTCTGCGTGTTTCCATCTGTCTAGGAAGGTTGCTGTGGAGATGGAGGTGTTGAGGATGCTGGTGAGTTACATGTTAATTGGATTTGTTGCAAAATTGTAGAGGTGGTGGGGGCAGGGGCAGTGGGTGCCTCGGAGAGGATAGAAGACATGATGGCTGAGGTGGTCAGGGCAGTGAACGGTGACCAAGTGGTGATGGTTTGGCCGGTGTTTTCTGATTGGGTGGGATGTTGAAATTGTTGGAGATGTTGGTGATCTTGTTGTGGAAGTAGTCTGAGAGGGTGTCGCAGAGTTTTTGGGAGAGGTGGATGGTGTTCTCTATGGCTGTCGGGTTGGAGAATTCTTTGACTATTTTGCTTTTGTGAAGAGTTCCCTGTGTAGTTGGTAGCGGAGTCGATGCAGGTGGTGATGGCTGCTTTCTTGGCTTCTTTGATGTGCCAATGAAAGTTGCTGAGGGCTATTTTGTGAGATGCTCTGTGGGCGGGATTCTTGGTGGTGCGCCATCGTTTCTCCAGTTGGTGGCATTTGCGCTTGGGTGTCCTGAGTTCTGGGGTGTACCAGCTGGCAATTTTTGGACTCTTGTTGGTTTTTGTAGGTTTCAGCGGGGCAACTCTGTCTGTGCAGTCGGTGACTCAGGCGGCAAAGTTCTGGACGGCCTGGTTGAGGTCTGTTGAGGCCCTGGGCTAGGAGGTGGTAAGGGATTTGCTGCCTGGTGATGGTGTACTGGGTGTTGGTGATGGTGAAGTGTACGATGGCGTGGTCAGTCCAGGTGAGTTCTGTGGTGTGGCTGAATTTGATTTTGTTGGAGGTGAAGATGGTGTTCAGTGTGTGTCCGGCTTAGTGCATGGGTTCGGTGACCAGTTGGGTGAGGCCGATGTTGTTCATGTTCTCCAAGAGTGCAATGAAGTTGGCGTTATTGGGGTCATCGATGTAGAATTTGAGTTCGCCAAGTAGGATGTAGTGGTGTGAGTCGACTGCTAGGGGACCGATGAGTTTGGGGATGGTGTAGCATAATGTTGTCCTGGGTCCCAGGGTTCTGTAGGCGAGGGTGCCTCTTATCGTGGTCTTCGTGTCAGTTTGTAGTAGGAAGTTGAGGTGTTCCATGAGAGGTGTGGGGTCGTCGTTGGTGATGGTGCATCTGAAGGTTTCCTTGAAGATGATGGTAATGCCTCCGCCTTGTTTGTTATACAATGAACAAATGCCTCTCGGACCATAAATTCTCAGGTTTTTTACCTCGCAGGTCACCTACTAGTACCTACGAGTATCTTCACTTAATGAGAATTACTACAATAGTTTTTTTGACAAACCATCTTACATTTGTTTTTCCATCACAAAATGCAAAAATTGAAAATTGTATAGAATAGAAAAATGTCTAGAATAGATTTTTTACTTCAATCTTTTGAACATTGTATTCTGCTTTTTCAAACAGACATTCCTATTCTAGACATTTTTCTATTCTATACAATTTTCAAATTTTGCATTTTGTGATGGAAAAACAAATGTAAGATGGTTTGTCAAAAACGATTGTAGTAATTCTCATTAAGTGAAGATACTCGTAGGTACTAGTAGGTGACCTGAGAGGTAAAAAACCTGAGAATTTATGGTCCGAGAGGCATTTGTTCATTGTATTGCATAATTGATTCCGGCCTCTCTGGTCCTAAACAGAATCACTCCCCTTTCTTCGAAATCCGCCTTGTTTGTTGGCGCGGTCACTGTGTATCATCTTGTAGCCTTTGGGAGTGGCGGTGATGATGTTGGTATAATTTATAAAATACTATGGGCCACATGCATGAATCATTTTTGCAGTCTGAAATGGCAGTTCGGGCTGTTTCCACCCGCTAAAATGCTTTTACATGGGTGTTTTTTTTTTTATATAGCGCGAGCTGGGCCCGAAGGTATCGGAGCGATTTACATGAGCACCAGTTGCTTACAGACGGACACACGTGTACAAAACACGAAACTGCAATTCGGTTACACGTTTCTGAATCACAATTTGTGTTTGCAATTTGGTATTTGTAAGGCGCGTGTTTAGGGCATCCCTTCCAAATACCGAATCTGAATGGGATGTATGAATGTTTTGCACCGAATTACGGTCGCAAAACATTCATATTTTACCGACTCTTTAAAGGAGGTGGTAAGCCATTCACAAATGGGAAAGGGCCCCAAGGAGACCCCTTTGGACCACTGTCTACTCTAAAATATTGAAACTTCAAAGTTAAATTTTTTCTTTTTAATGCATCGCGTTTTTCTTTAGGGAAAAAGGGCTGCATTTAAAAAAAAAGATTGCTTTAGTAAAAAGCAATCACAGACATGGTGGTCTGCTAACCTCAGCAGGCACCATTCCTGTGTTCGTTGCGATTCCAAATGGGTCGCAATTTGCGACCTACCTCAGTAATATCCATAAGGTAGGTCTATTTGCGACCCACTAGGAATCGCTGACACTCAAGAGTTTCATATATAAGGAATACTGATTTCCGAATTGGTATTCTCTCCGAATCGCAATAAATATTCCTAATATTGATATGTTTGGCACATAAAGGGTTCATACGAATTTTTAAGTAAATGGTAAATCACATCATAACTCGAGAACCAGAACAAGCATTGGTAAGTGCAAACTTTGAAAACCTTTTAAAGAGTTGTGTTCAGCTACTCCGACCTGCGTTTAGCGGCCAAACCCGCCAGGGGGCAAGTCAGTGAGGCCAGTAAGGAGTAGTATGACAGTTATCTTGACTCCAAAGGATTCTCAAATCCAGTTTCAGGTACCATGGGTAAACTGCCATAGACTTTAATGGAGTGGTCCTGCAAGGGTTACAGGATGCTGAAGATGCAAAGGATGCTTTGCGGTTGACAGGGGTCTTCCTAGGGCTACTCCTAGGTCCATGGTCCAGGTGGGGGGACTTTGGCTGCAGGGGTTGATAGCCCTCGAAGTCCTCTTTGGTCCAGCAAAAGTCCAGTTGTCACTAGGCTACTGGTCTCCGGTCATAGTGAAACCAGCACCCCTTTTGGTGATGGCTATTCTCCACCTAGGGCAACCAAACTGTACTCTGATGACTCTCCCTGGTCCAGCGGACTAGGGTGCAACTTTTGAGCATTGGGACTATGTCATTCAAGCTGCATGTCAGTCAATGAATTGTGGCAACCAACTGGCCAGAATGGGCTATTTGAGCTTTTGTGGCCCTGGTGCTGTAATAGGAAGTCAGCCAACTGACTATTGGAGTTCACCTATTCTGTGTTGGGCTCTGGAGTGTCTTTTCCATAAGCTAGGAATCACAGGCACAGTCGTATCTTTGCTAACCCAAGGATCAATAAGTGCAGTCCAGTGAACGGTGCAGCCTCTCTTGCCAGGTCCTGGGAACAGCAGGGTAGTCCTTCTTTGGTCCTCTCTCCAGCTCAGATGTAATTTGAGGTCTGGGTGCCGAAGGTGCTATTTTTATGCCCAGAAAGTGCCCTCTGGGATGTGGCAGTCACTAGCCAATGGCTAGTAGGAGCTTTCCCACCCGATGACAACTTCCTGCAAAGTGTGGCATCTAGCTATCCCAGAGTGCACTATTCTGCCCACTCTCAAGATGGCCGAACCCCTCTCTTGGTATTTGGGGCTTGGCAGCCCACCCTAGAGATGTGGCTACCTGAGGCTACATGCCCATGGAAAAAACAGTTTGGCAACTTGCCTCCCCTCTGCCCCTGACACCAACCCCTCTCATGTGTGTCCACCATATGCCCTTCAAAGGTGGCTTCCCCTTGGAATCTCACCTTTTGGGCTCACATCCTGTGTGGCTTCCTGCCAGGGAGAGGTGACACCTCTTTCAATGGCAGGCCTCTATTGTCTTCTTTCCTGGGAGTCGTTCGCACTTCTCAAAGGAGGGCAGAAGGCTGTCTTGGGCCAGAATCTGTGAGTGGCTACTGGAAATCTTGAGCAAAAGAGTGGCAACTTTAATTGCATTTACTTAAAAGTTACATTAAATTCGACTTTGGCTTCAAGTCAGGCTTAATTTGACGATTAATTTGATACCTTGAAGTACCAACTTTAGTAGTCCCATTCAGAAGTTAGCACAGCTGAGTGGTCAACGTGTAACCCTTTACTCGCCAATGGGACTACTAGCCTTTCCACAGTAAAAACAACAATGTGGGTTTTTTACTGCTAGGACATATAAAACACATGTCCTGCTTTCTAATATACAGCACTGTGCCTTAAGACTTGATAGGTCTGCTGTAGGGGTGACATATATATTATAAAGGAAGCTTTGCCATTAATTTAAATGGCAAAGTCGGGTTAGCAGTTGAAAAACTGCTCTGCCAGCCTACAGTGGCAGACTGGGAGACATGTTTTCATGTTGTCACATCCAGGATGGCACAATCAGTGCTGCAGCCCTGGTGGGACACTTTAACTTACAGGCCCTGGGTACCTCTGGTACCATATACAGGGGACTTAAAAGTAAGTAAAGTTATTCCAGTTGGGTATAGTCATCTAACATTACACTTTTAAGGGCAGAGCACCTGCACCGAGACCTGATTAGCAGGGTTTAGGGCATCTCAGAGTCATTACACCAGTGCCTAGCAGTTAATAATTGGGGCACATAGTGTGATGAACTTGCAAAAAGCCTGTTTCCTCACAAGTGGCAAAACCAAATGTGGCCTCTTGTAAAGTGTTGTTTAAAAATATTAAACTTTTAGGAAGCAACATGCAGGAAACAATGTTAGATATCATCATTTCACCACACTGACTATAACTAAATCCCTGTTTGGAATATTCATCCAAAAAAGCAAGCCAATAAACTATTATGTGTCAAGAAAGAAACACACCAGCCAGGTTTGTGTTATTTTGGTTATAGAAATACGTATCCGTGTCAAACCTATACTTTTACAGAGGTTCCAAATAAGTGTTCCCACAGAAATTGCATGAACATAATTCATGTGGTATTGGACATAGGCAAAAACCAATCAGCACACCAATTATAGCAATACAAATGTTTATAATTGTTAAACTGTGAGACGAGAATCCATTAAATACATGGAAACATGGTCCTTATATCTGCAAGTAAGTTTATTGTAATGGTTTTATCCCAGTCACTGGTGAATGGCCCTGAAGATAAGATGATGAGAGACCCCATTTGGGGCCATGGAGCAAGTAGGGGGTACTGGGCCTCAACCATAGTAGTTGGGCCATTTGCCTCTGATGTCTCGGGGTCCATCCTACTATGGATCTACAAACTGGGCAAAGTACAACCCATTCAGCACTTGACTCTTAGTGATAGCGAGCAGTCACAGGCTTATCAGGGAGATAGTGTGGGGGTACTGCAAACTCAGAACTCATCAGTCATCCAGCAGTGCAATAACTGATTGTCCATCCCAGTGCTTTACTTTTTAAATTAAAGTTCTTTGATAAACACTAGATACTTCAGAATTAATAGTGAATGGGCACAGTTTAGTGAGCTGGGTGCTGGGGACTCTGCACTTCGATCTGCTACCTCCTTTTCTGCCCCAGGGTTCCACTCCTTATCTAAACTAGATGATTCTCCATCTGAGTAAGAAGAACAAGTTACTTACCTTCGCTGACGCTTTTTCTGGTGGATATTCTATCTAACTACAGATTAGTCACCTTAGAATATCCCCGGATGCCAGACTAGATCCAGAACATTTTGTAGTAGTACTCCAGTTTGCCACTAGGTGGCGTTGTGCAGCTCTGCATTAGCTGCAAACTACCTTTTGAGGGGTGACGGAGAGCAAAGAATGCTGATAGAGTGATGGATTGCCCAACATGGAAAGGAGACATGGCATATTGTAAGAAAGCCACCCGAGTACTCAGCACCAATTTGCCCAGAAAAAAACGAACCATAGGGCAGTTGCACCGACAGTAACTGCAGTTCACTCATGTGAGGAACTGACGTACTTGCTTTGAGGAGGACAGTTGTCAAAATATGAAGAAGCAGTGAGCAGCTATGCATCAGCTTAAAGTGTGTACACTTGAGGAATGTCATGACCAAGTTATGGTCCTACGGCTTCAGAGTGAATATGGGGGTGGGTCAAACCTGTAATAAATCTCATTACAACAGGTGATTTGAATAAGGATGGTTGGCTCGGCAAAAGTAGAATGGCCAATGAATAACCGTTTACAGTGCCACTGAGAGGACTTTGTTGAAGCTGAGCGCTGTAAATAATCGGAGGCAGGCAGGACAAGCAAGTCTACTTTATTTCAGGTAACATGTTGAGTGTAACAGGCAGGTGCGAAGATCCAGAGAGGACCCAGTCATCTGCTTTGGACCAGGATGCCTCACTCATCTTACTTATTCCAGAACGCTGGAACCCCTAGGCTCACAGCCCCAAAATTCCACCACCACCTCCAAACCAAATTGAGCAACAGGGCAGGAAAAGGAGACATAACAGCCTTGTTGGGTTAAAGATAAACAAAAGGACGTAAGACAGCTTTGCCTGTAAGGGTTCAGTGTCCCGGGCACCACACCAACCATTTTAAGTGGCAGATCGAACACAATCAACTGCTGCTGCTCAGTCTCCAATAACGGATGTGTAAACTGTGGCGATTCTGGCGAAGGACCCTGCCCTGCTGCTGCGACAGTAGATCCTTCCAAAATGGCAGCCTGATCGGAGGACATAAACTCATGCTCAGGATGACTTGGGCCTGTCATGATAATTAGGACAAGTTTGCATTACTATTTTTGCAGTACTTTATCCAAATCCTGACTGTTCTACATCAAACTGCCATTTATTTCTGAAGAGTTTCTCGAAGGTTGATAACTGTGTCTCGTTTATTATTATTCAGGAGAAGAGTCACTCTGTTAATTATTTATCCTGTGGGTTTTCAACAATAACGAAAAACAAGGTTATATAAAATCTGAGCGCAAGAAGTGAGAGGTAGAGAGGACCTTCACACAAGGTGACAACTGAGCAGGCCATACAGAATCGTATCACCTATTGAAAGGTATTGTGAAAGGAGGAATCTAGCTTTCGCTTCGTGAGCTGGCCCTGTCCAATAATAATAGCCGGATTTTGCTAATATACTAAATACAAGCCTTATTGTTCAGACAGAGATGCTGTGCAAACCATCTGTGAAACTCAAATTAGGCTTTTAAATTTCTGCTGCACTAGAATTAGTGTAGTGTCTAGGAGTAGCAGAAGGAAAAAGAGGATTGCTATAAAATTATTGAGCAATTATGTTGGAGTTCTACTTGTGATTTAATCTTTTTGCAAACTTTACTGCTGCAAGTCTATTTCTTTTTATTTTGGTTAAAATTCATATTGTGTGGTCTAGGAAAGGGTTCGGATTTTAAAAACAAATCTTTCAAATGTTTCCTTCGTTTCCTAATGTTCTTGAGTGTGTCCTTCCTGAATGAAAGAGGGTTTTGAGTTCCACTAATCATCCCTGTAATGTCCCATGGGATTGAATATTACTTAAAACAAATCCGACTCAAATATTACTCAATGGGTTACGGGATGGTTGTAGTCCAACTAAATTTCTGCCTCGGGTTGGAACATTGACTAACTCCTTAGTGCTGGGGTTCTAGAAAAAAACAAACTATGCATTCTAGATAAATCTTAAGAACGTATCAGGCCCGCCATTCTTGATCTTCTTCATAATTTGGGACAGGAGCTGTAGTGGCTTATGTAACATAGGAGTCCCTTGTTACATAATGGCTGGAATGTGTCTCCCTAAAGAGGGTTCTTTCAGGCAAAATTGCTTGACATTGACAAAAGCATCTAGCCAGGTTTGCCCACTGATGGAAAACACCTTGCACCACCCCAGGATGTGGATTCCACTTGTGATCTGACAATGTCTGCACAGTTTGTCTGCTCTGCCAGTCAGGGACCCTTCCAGGTGGTTGGCAACCAGAAATATGTCCTGGTGTTCAGTCACGTCCAGAGACACAAAGCTTCCTGGCATGGGACCCAGGACCCCAACCTGCTTGTTACAGTACCACATGGTGATATCTTTGAGAACCTTGATGTATGGCAGGAAGGACTTCAGTGCTAGACAAATGGCCCACAGTTACACTAGACTGATGTGGAGCTGGCCTTCCTCTAGAGACCAACGTTTTAGTGCACCTCCCTCAAAGTCCACCCAACCCAGCAGTGATGCGTCTGTTACCACTGTCAGTTCTGAGAGGGGAGGAAGAGCAGACTGCCAGGCACCACTGCAGATCTTGCGCAGTCCCCTCCGAGACCTAGATGGAGTCAAAATGTCAGCCTTGAGGCTGGGCCCACTGGGACTTGAGCTTCCACTGCAGGGCTCACATGTGCCATCTAGCATAACTGACAAGGAGGATGTACCGAGTTGTATCAAAGCCACCCTCACCAGCACCCAGGATTGAGCCTGCATTGCAGGACCATAGCCCAAATGTCCTGGACTCCTTGCTGTGGCAGAAAAATCTTGAACTTCATGTCCAGAATCCTGCCAATGAATGGAAGCCTCTGTGAGGGAATAAGGAAGGACTTCTATTTGTTTATGGTGAAATCCAACAATGTCAAATGTTTTGCCATCATCACGAGGTGGTTCACGATTGACTGTGGCAAGCCCGCCTTCAGCAGCCAGTCACAGAGGTACGGAAATACAGAAACTCCTGTACTCAGAAGATGGGCAGCAACCACCCTATCACCTTTATGAACACCCAAAGGGCACTGGTGAGGCCGAACAAGAGCAAGACAAACTGAAAAGGATCCTGGCCCATTTTGAACCACAGGTAACGCTTGTGGGTCTGCAGGACGGGCATATGAAAATACACGTCCTGCAAGTAAAAGGATACCATCTAGCTACCCGGGTACACAGCAACTAGGATCTGTGCCAACATGGGCATTTTGATTTTTCCCTTCTGAAGGAAGGCGTTCAGGGGTCAAACGTCTAAGATAGTCCTGAGGCCCACCCCCTTTCGAGAAGAGTAAATAGCGTGAATAATAATCCCTGCCTTTCTCCAAATCTAATACCCCCTCTATGTTACCTCTAGAGAGCAACAGGCGTTCTTCCTGCAGCAGGATTGATAGATTCTTTGCTGAAATCCGTTCTGTTGTGCACATAATTTGGAGTGTGTAGGAGAGAAAAAGTACAGTGTAGCCATTTAAACAATTTGCAAGACCCATCTGTTTGACATGATGGATTGCCAACCCGAGAGGAAGTGCTGGATCCTGCCACCCCCTGGTTGGATACGTGCCACTGTGGGAAAATCAAAGTGGGTTGTTGGACATTGTAGAAGAGAAGAGGAGTTGGAGTAGCAGAGCCCCTGCAGGCTTGCACACTGTGGCCTTGAAAGGACTGGACGGTCTGCTGCATCACCAGCTGGGAAGGCTCTCTCTCTGTCTATATGTGAGCACTCTGGAATAGCCCAAAGTTTCCAGAACTGGTACAGAAATTGTTTGACTGGGTCAACAGCTCGAAAGAGCACACTGTAACTTTAAAGCATTCCTAAGTGGAGTCCTTCTTCGCTCTGAAGTTGTGACACCCATCAAAGGGCATTAGCGAAGCCTGCAAGTTGCCTGAGAATCCAGTGGAACTCATCCAGGCATGTCTACGAAGGAAAACAGTGGTAACGACTGCCCTGCCAATGCAGCGCATAGTATCCAAACTAGTGAGGATAATATACTAGGCCTCGTCCTGCCCGTCATATATCATCCGAGCCAAAGAGCCCCAAGATCCTCTGGGATTGCAGTCAAGAACTTGCTGGCCATGTCCCAAAGGACATGCCTGTATCGGCCCAACAGACAGACTGCTTTTACAAAGTGCTAAGCTGGCAGAGAAAAATATACGTTTGCTAAAGGCATCAATCTTTATAGATTCTCTATCCAAATGATTAGTTGATAATGAATTAAGGATCACATTATTGGTCAAGGCCTGTAAAATATGACTCTTTAGAGTAGGGCGTTTAGTGAGAAAGTCTGGATCACCAAGCACCGATCTATGGCTTCTGGCTTCCTGCCTGCTAACAAGCTGGCAAAAACAT
The DNA here is from genome assembly GCA_963921515.1 of Calotriton arnoldi. Classification (NCBI taxonomy): domain Eukaryota; kingdom Metazoa; phylum Chordata; class Amphibia; order Caudata; family Salamandridae; genus Calotriton; species Calotriton arnoldi. The sequence goes on from CAWUFW010000805.1 coordinate 2,204,527, forward strand.
GATTTCGACCAAGTAGACATCAGTGTATCTGTGACAGCATCGTTAAATGGGAGCATGAGCTCAGAAGCTGCAGACCTACGCTGTAGAAATTCAGTAAAACACTTGATTTATTCTCAGTTGAAGGCTGCTGTAATTCTAGTACCTCGGCAGCCCTTTGAAAAACCAATGCAAATGAGGCACTTTCTTCTGTTGGTGGCCCATGGGGCGAGACAAGTTCTGTCTCAAGGGAGGTATCAAGCCCAGTGGTGTTTTGTAAATCAAGGTATAAGGCAACTTCAGTATATTGAGGGGGAACAAGCCATCATATTCACCATCAACAACATCCTTGAGTGCATCATTCTCTAGCACAGGATCACAATCAGAGCCAAAGATAATGAAGCCTCTTCCGAAAGAAGATGCAGTAGGGGCACAGGTTGAAAACAGGTTATACTTTTGTAATCGGTTGAACTTGAGCCAGCATAATTTCAGGGTCTGATATGGGCATTGGCACTCCATCATCGCCTGGTGCTGGTGGCGTTGGGGTGGCAGGAACCAGTGTGGATATCGGGGCTGGAGTAGAAGTCTGTACTGGAGTCAGTACGGGCCCTGTAATGGGTACTGAGGGGGCAGACTGTGCTGGGAAGAGATCCGCAGAATATAACCCTAACTGGAGCCCCTGCAGTTCTGGGAGGCCCAAAGGCACACCTGAAAGGAGCCAGAGGCGCACTACAAATTCGCAACATGGTCTCTGAATACCTCTATCTGCTATAGGGTTGACAATGGCTCAGAAACGTTGGGCGACATGGGAAAAACTGCAGAATCAGCACTGTGGCCAGAGACCTCAATGGAGTGTGACTTGTATCTTAATGCCCCCACAACTTCTATTTGGATTTAGAGTGTCGGGATGGGCTCAAGTCCTTCTTTGCTTTTTTATGCCTGCACTTGGACTTCGACATACTAGAGGTTTTTGAGCAGAAAGTGGAATGGTCACAGAATGCGACTTTTTATGTTCTGCAATATATAACTTCAACTCCTAGTCTCAAATCACCTTCAAGTGCATTAGGGCCCACTTGTCGCTCAACTTCGTCATGTCCCGACCCCAAGCATCGGCCAGAAATCTCATCTAACCTAGAGTTGTGGTGCCCCAAAGGTCGGTTCAGGTCATGATGCCCGCTTCTGGGCACTGGTTGTGGTGTGAGAGCTCAAGTGGGCAGGACTAGTCTCTGTGTAACAGCAGCATGGGATGCGCCGCACTTGCACTTCTTTGGTCACTGGCATGGGATGAGCCGCATGTGCACTTCTTTGGTCACTGGCATGGGATGAGCCGCATGTGCACTTCTTTGGTCACTGGCATGGGATGAGCCGCATGTGCACTTCTTCGTCACAGACTCACGAACAGCTGCTTTATTTACCAAATGGAACTACCACTTGGAGAGTCTGAAGCCTGCCAACACCTGGAGCATGCAGATTGCTCTTGCTGCTTTTGCCTCTTCCTAAACAGTCACAACCCTTTTCAGGGTTGGCAGGCTCCTTCCCACCCTCAGCAGGCAGGTTGGCTTCTAGGCACCCCAGGTCAGATCAACAGCTTCTTCCAGCAATGCAAGAATTCAGATGAATGTCTCATCAGCCCTGGAAGCTGGTTGCCAGCAGATACCAGCTCTGGTTGCAGGCCTCGGCGTAGTCATAGTCAATTTTATTGTATGGTTAGTTAAAACCTTTATAAACAGCGAAAAGGATAAAAATATACGACTTATCTAAATAAGACCATATAGTGAAAGCGATACCAAAGGGGATGATGGACGGAGCGTTAGAGCAAATCAAACACTCACCCCCAGTCAAATGATCTGTGTTTAATCCATCATCATTCTTTAGCTCACTCCACCACCCCAGTTCAGACATGGCCATATGCAAATCAGTCTGACCCTGTGCCTCATGGGAACAGTCCAGCCCGAACTGCCAAGCCATGTCTTCCCTGGACCGGAAACAAGCATCCTGGGACCGGTTTCGGGTTCAAAACCCTCATCAGCCAGGCTATCTTGAATCCAGTGGCAAAGTGAGCAAGGGACCCACGTCTGGGCATACCCTGCCAACTAAGGGCGAACAAAGCGATACCAAAGGGGATGATGGACGGAGCACTAGAACAAATCAAACACTAAAGAATGATGATGGATTAAACCCAGATCAGTTGACTGGGGGTGAGTGTTTGATTAGCTCAAACGCTCCGTCCATCATCCCCTTTGGTACAAGCTTGAACAGGCAGATATCATTGAGGAGGTCGAAGGCCGGACTTCATGGGTGACCGCAATTGTCGTAGCTCGAAAACCTAAACACCCAGGAGAAGTCAAGATATGCGTGATTATGCTTCTAACTAATCTAGCCATTAAACAGGAAAAACATTTGACACCCACCGATTGATGATATTGTGACCGAAGTCAGTGGATCGAAATGGTTCTCGAAGATGGACCCCCGAGTGGGTCGGGTATGCCCAGACGTGGGTCCCGTGCTCTCCATGCCACTGGAATCAAGCTATCCTGGCTGAAGAGGGGTGAAACCCCAAAACCGGTCCTAGGATGCTTGTTTCCAGTCCAGGGAGGACCTGGCTTGGCAGTTCGGGCTGGACTGTTCCCATGAGGCACAGGGTCAAGACTGATTTGCATATGGCTGGGTTCAAACTGGAATGGCATGGTGAGCAAAAAAACGATGGATTTAGGCCCAGATCTCTGTACTGGGGTGAATGTATGACATTGTTCTGCATTCTGTCCATCAATTGTTGTTTTTGCATTTGTCACCCCGAGTGGGACGGGTATGCCCAGACGTGGGTCCCGTGCTCTCCATGCCACTGGAATCAAGCTATCCTGGCTGAAGAGGGGTGAAACCCCGAAACCGGTCCTAGGATGCTTGTTTCCAGTCCAGGGAGGACCTGGCTTGGCAGTTCGGGCTGGACTGTTCCCATGAGGCACAGTGTCAAGACTGATTTGCATATGGCTGGGTTCAAACTGGAATGGCATGGTGAGCAAAAACAATGGATTTAGGCCCAGATCTCTGTACTGGGGTGAATGTATGACATTGTTCTGCATTCTGTCCATCAACTGTTGTTTTTGCATTTGTCACCCCGAGTGGGACGGGTATGCCCAGACGTGGGTCCCGTGCTCTCCATGCCACTGGAATCAAGCTATCCTGGCTGAAGAGGGGTGAAACCCCGAAACCGGTCCTAGGATGCTTGTTTCCAGTCCAGGGAGGACCTGGCTTGGCAGTTCGGGCTGGACTGTTCCCATGAGGCACAGGGTCAAGACTGATTTGCATATGGCTGGGTTCAAACTGGAATGGCATGGTGAGCAAAAAAACTATGGATTTAGGCCCAGATCTCTGTACTGGGGTGAATGTATGACATTGTTCTGCATTCTGTCCATCAACTGTTGTTTTTGCATATGGTGAAAGCAGGCATCGCTAATTACAAGCAGAGAAGATTCAGCTCAAACTTATTTTACTATATGAATAAGAGAAACTAAGGGGCTTATTTACAAGCCCCTTGCGCCACTTTTGCGTCACTTTTCCCATGTTAAAAATGACGCAAAAGTGGCGCAAGGGCCTTGTAAATCTGCCCCTAAGTGCATAGCAAAACAAACCTTTGAGAATAGGTTTAGAGCAATGTGCAAAATACGCAGAACACAGACCCGTTACAAAACAGATCTGCAAAAAGCAGGCAGAGAAGATTCAGCTGAACCATGTATTAAAAAGGGAATAGAAAAGAAAAAAAACAGTCAGTGCATATAATGAATAGGGCTTTTACGCAAGGATTTACAAGCGATGTGCAAATTACGCAGAACACAGGACTTTGTGGAACGACAGATCGACAATCGGGTCACAAACCTGTCTTGCTTAGAAGCGGAGGTTATGCAGTCCAGACAGTGCATTTTTAGACAAGACCAGTGCAGAGTGTGTAATAAAATATTCTAAAAAAGCTTGGCGATGCCCAAACCAAGAAAGTATAGCAGCAAATTGATCATTTTAAAACTATTGTGAGCAGCAGTGTAAATGCTAAAATACAATGTGCAGAAAAACGAATGACGTGGCTGGACCCAGCCCATGTGCACAATGATGTGCAAGTCGCTGTATGATTAATCTTAAGCTAAGCGTGAAGGGCACAGCGTTGTTGTGGGGGGTTCTGCCCGCCCCCATGTTAGGCCTGCAATAATGGGAGATGCAAGGGACAAGAATTACAAATATACCACAATATTACAATGAAGATTGGGTCTATGCTTGTCTGAAATTGACAGATATAAAGATTTATTCAAAATATGACAGAAACACAACAAAACATAAAATGGTGAGTGAGCAGGACGTGACGGTATTGGGAAATCAGCCGATTTCCTTACCACAGGCAGGTGACTTAAAAGTGACTTTTAGTGTAAATATAATTTGTAAAAAGTCACAATCAAAGATACATCTTGTACTCCACATATAATAAGGATTTACAGTTTAGAGTTAAGATGTTAGTATCGACGACGTTTCGATCCCCAACAGGGTCATGGGATCATCAGGACTAAGCAATAAAGCAAGTGCCTGGGAAGTTGCTGTGTAGCTAGCGGTCGGAATGGTCCAGCATACCGCGATACAGATGGTCGTCACGAAGTGAACGATGTAGAATAATTGAGGCCACTGTGAAGTCGGAACGGGCGACCCAATTAAGGGAAACCTTCCTGAGGCTTTGAAATTGCCGCTGGCGCAGGGAATGCAATGATTAGCAGAATAAGGGGGCCGTGTGCCAGGTCCACGATGGCGGGATGGTTGTAGCCGTAGTTAGACTTGCTTCCGGATCAGCATAACAATGTGCCAACCGCTGTGCTCGAGGGTCAGCGGTTGGCACATTGTTATGCTTAGTCCTGATGATGATCCCATGACCCTGTTGGGGATCGAAACGTCGTCGACACTAACATCTTAACTCTAAACTGTAAATCCTTATTATATGTGGAGTACAAGATGTATCTTTGATTGTGATTTTTTACAAATTATATTTACACTAAAAGTCACTTTTAAGTCACCTGCCTGTGGTAAGGAAATCGGCTGATTTCCCAATACCCTGTCACGTCCTGCTCACTCACCATTTTATGTTTTGTTGTGTTTCTGTCATATTTTGAATAAATCTTTATATCTGTCAATTTCAGACACGCATAGACCCAATCTTCATTGTAATATTGTGGTATATTTGAATTTAACTAATTACCTTGTAAGGGACCATTGTCTCTTGAAATTTACTACTGCCCTTGGTCCCTTTCTGACTGTAAGGGTTTCCTTGTTCCTTTTCTCTAGGGACAAGAATTACAGCATTCAAGAGTATGTTACCACAGTACTGGTGGAGTTGGCAAAGCCCAGTTTTGTCACAACCATCCGGAGAAACTTAACAGTTTTAATGTTTAGTAGTGGATAAGATGGGGGCTGGCGATGAGTGCCTGCCGGCAAGTGCGCACTCCTAGCCGAATAAAATCGACACAGAGTAAAGTTCTCCTTTGCTGCAGCAGTTGGGGGCAAATACATAAAATATGGATTAAGGTTCCTTTTCCTTGTCCACATAAATGGCAGCTTGCGTCGTGAGTAGCTGAGCGGTACCAGGGTGGAAGGAGAGCACGAAGATTCCACTCGGTGTCTAGGTCTCTTCCCTCCAGCTTCAGGAGTATGAGCAAAACACTTCCATTGTCCTGGAAAACAACTGTACCTACATCTTGTGCATAAGGCCAAGCCAGGGGCATCCAAAATCAATCCTACAGGAATCCATTACTCTGGGTCACTCATACACATGTTACACAATGCTAGCATTAGGATCTTGCAGAACACATAGAAGTGGGTCTTTATATGAGTGCGCTAACTGGCCACAACTCCAGTGGCATAGCTAAAAAGGTCTGGCCACAAATATGGATTCACAAAACACAGTACTCAGGCATCACTTTTCTATGTACTAAACTCATTAATGGGGCAGTATTGATGCACCCTCCAGGTCATAAGACAGGTCCAGGACACCTCACTCCTATCAATAAAGAGGCCTTTGCAATCACACTAGATAAGTGTGAGGCTAGGGCCAAAATAAAGAACTAGGATACTAGATACTCGCAGTGGGTGTGTGGCACTTGATTAGTCTCTGCTGGACCCATGATTTAATGCTCCCAGTCCTCCCAATAAATACATCTTGCAGCGGGGTGGCTATCAGGTTACCTCAATACTTGTTTACCACACTACTAGCGACTCTGTTATCCTTTCTGCTTGCTCAGCTTCCTTGCCAATAGATCAGGATCCTCTGTTTCTGGAACATATTTTTCCTGCACCATCTTTACTAAGAACACCACTTTGGTTAGCGAATTAGGAAACAAGATCAATGTCAACAGTATTCAGACACAGGTTTGAAGGGCTTTACGTGAACCTCCATTTATTTAGTTTTAGGCTTTCTGGAACAGGTATTTCAAATTTAAGATTTGGCTCTTCTATTGATAAATCACTGACACCAAACGTCTCACATTGATCATCTTGAATCAGAATCTTACAACTTTTCGATGCTTGGAGTTAGTAAGTTTTCATTAAGTTCTGAACTTAATTTCAATTTTGGTGCGGATTGTGTGCTACTGCATTTTCAGCCAACTTAGTGCTTACTACTTGGTATTCTGTGCTTGGACCTGTCTGAATATCATTTTGAGGAGGTTCTAACTCGGGGGCATATTATCACGTTGTTGTTGATTGCAAAATGTTCGGCAGTTTTGGAGGCGCACTGGCGGGTGTAAAGGATGTGCCACGATACAGTATCACTAAATCAATGGATACCTGTTGTTTCTTTTTTTTTTCTGGGCAATGGTGGCTAGATCATTGCCAGAGTTCCCTTAATTGCTAGCACAGGTACAGGGTGCCACTAGGCAGGTCCAACTTCTTCCTGCTTAACCAATCTGTTGGAAAGTGGATTATTGGTAGGGGCAAATGTAGGTCTGCCACTGGCAATAAGGCCACTAACACATAATAGGACCCAGCATAGGTCTTAGAAAATTATTCCCATGCTCAACCCTTGGTAACGTGGCTGCGAGCAGACAGGCTTAACTTCAAAGACAGGTATGAAAAGCATTCAAAAACACCAATTCAGTAAATAATTAAGACACAACACAATAAAAATCCAACACCAATTTATAGAAAAAGGAAATATTTTTATCTTTAAAATGACACCAAAACGACAAAAATCCTAGGTAGGGAACCGGAGATATGAATTTTCAAAGATTTTAAAAAATATAGCACTTAGAAGTTTATAGCACCATATTGGGATACCTGCTCGCGATAGACCGGGGCAAAGTCAAAGTTTCAGGCCAACCGCGATGGAGCCCTGGGCGGCTACAGCTTGCGGCAGGTCCCGGTCTCAGTTTCTACCTTCACACTTAGAAACTTTTCTGGAGCTTTTCTCCTCGAGGCCCCTCGAAGCTCCCAGCCAGTCCGGATCCGGTAAGGGTTCGCCGGACTGCCTTTCGACGAGCTCCCGGGCAACTTCCCTGGAGCGGACTTAGAAACTTTTTCTTTAGCGCTTCAGCGGGGCAACCCAGGAGCCCAGGCCGACACGCGATGGAAGGCAGGCGGCTTGACGTGCGCTGTTGCTCCCGGTCACCTTTTCTACGAGCGGACTTAGAAACTTTTCTGGAGCATTTTCTCGCGGGGTCTCTCGATGCTCTTCATGTAGCCGGATCCGGTGAGCGTTCGCCGGCTTCAGATTTCTTCTAGTCCTGGTCAAACTCTGGAAGTTGGACCGACGGAGCTTTTAGCGGGATGAACCTGGGTGGCTTGGCCGGCTCGCGGTTGAAGGCAGGCGGCTTGGCTGACCAGGTTGAGTCGGTCCCTCTATGGAGCTTTTTTTCAAAGTTCCTCCAAAGTTCTCCAAACGGCTTGAACTTCTTCCTGAAGTTCCCTTAAAGGGTCCCAAAGTGTCTCAAACTCACTCCAAGGGTCTGGAAGCTCCAAGATGGTCCTTTAAAGTTGAGGACTTCAGTTCCCAAAATCCACTTGGACGTCACCCTTACAAATCCACTGGTAGTTCTCCAAGGTGCAGATTTAGTTGGTGATGTTCCAGTTGAGCTCTTTTAACCTGTAGCTTTCAGGGAGTCCCCTCTTTAGTTCCTTTTCAGCAAGATAATCCACAGGGCTGTAGTTTCAGATGGTGCAGTCTTCAGAGGTCAGGCCTTAGAAATCTTTGCACAGCAAAACTTCTCAGCTTGGTAATGTCTTGCTTCAGTAAGTTTCAAGCAGCAGATCTGGAGGGCTCTGCCCCTCTCAGATACTTATTCCATGTTCTCTGGGTCAGACAGGAGGTCACTCCTGACCAATGGGAGCAGGGTAACTCCTCAAAGATATGACCACTTCCTGTAGAGTGTGGCATTATTTTGTCCCAGAGTGCATCAAATCTTCCAAATCCATAATGGCAGATTTTCCAGCAAGGAGGCAAGAGCTGGCTAAACACACCCCTAGGATGGCTAATTTACTTAGACTCTCCCCCTGCATCTGCTCATACCTTCCTTAATCCCCCCATCTGCCTGAGGTAGAAAGTTCAGAGTTGTAAATGACACTGGGTTCTGCTTTTCTCTTTGAAGCCCATGGTTTACAACCCCTCCCCCTGGCCTGGCATTCCTGTGGACCAGCACACTGCCCTCCCAGCCCAGCTGCATAACCCCAGGGGCTCTTTATCACCTCTCCAGGAAGGCTGGGTAATCCACTTAACTCTGACCAATCAGGGCAGACCACTGGAAGGCTGAATCTGGACTTACAAACAAGAAAGTCTTATAACTTCTTGTATGTACACTTTAGGAGAAATTCAACAATATCATATTGTTGGATTTATTAATACCATTCGGGGAAATATTTGAATGGCACTTCTAGCCCTCTCCTATCAAGAGTTATTAATTAATAACTTCCTACCATGTTAACCTATGTAACAGGGGATTTACAATGGGAAAAATGACTTGGGCCATTTTTCCAGCACCATGACTTACAAAAACATATTTTATAAGTACTTTGCTTATATCTACAGGACCCCCACCCCATAGGACAACTAGGGGAGACTTTAGGGGTTCTGAATCTGTAAAAATATTGCAGATCCTCACTTCACAGTGCTCCTAGCATCAAAGTCGAATTTGGGCAGCGCTTTACCACAATGTGGGAGTGAAATGTGAAATTTCACTTAACCCAGGCATATAAAAACTCATTTTTATAAGGGTTTACCTTATAAATACCTGACCCCCCCACCCCTGGGATACCTAGGGGAGACCCTGGGGGTCCCTAATATGCCAAACCATTGTAGGTTATCCATTTTTAAGTGCCCCAAACCCCAAAGTCGAGTTTGGGCACAATTTACTTTTTAAAAGCAGTCCTGGCACCCAGGGCTGCTTTTAAACTGACCTCAGGCTTCAGCAGTGCACACATGCAAGTGCAAAAAGAGCTGCTGGCCTCTAAACTGCCATGCCCTAGGGTACTAGGGACTTCTAGGTAGTTTCAATCCCCCTGCCCTATTATATACTAGGGGCCTATGGGGTAGGTCATGCCAATCACAGGGGTACCCCACCATACCATTGTGTACCCTAGTGTATGTAGGTGTTTTAACTGTATTCTAATGTGTCTCTTTCAGCACTGCACTGGCCCTGGGCCTGGTTAGACAGAGCCCAGGGTCAGTCAGAGTCAGTTACCACCAGTATCAATCAGCAAAAAGTTGGGGGGTGCCCAGGGCACAGGATGACTTTGCAACACAATCCATCTACCCAGAGTTCTCTGACCTTCGGTATTGAGCCAATCACAGCAGAAAATGATGGGGCTGTAGCAATATCACTTATGCTTTGCTGTTTAAGCTGCAAATATTATAAAAGACCAAGGCAAACGGATCATGTGGATTCTCTCCTTGAAGATCCAACACACACATCCTGACCCTGAACGTTTCATAAGGTTTATTTAACAAAACATGTTTTGGCATATTAATGCAAGTTTTGTGCACTATTTAGGTAGTTTAGCAAGAAAGCACCATTACTTAAGACCTTTGCTGTCACGACCTGCCCAAGTACACTGTTGGCTGGCTCATCAATGCCATCTGAACTAGCCCTAACGGAGTGTGAAATTTGGAGACTTGCACCCACCTGAATGTTTCCGCTAATGCCTTAGAGGAAAAAGTTGGCTTCTAATCTGGGTGAAAGGTAAAAACTCTACTCATCGTTACTAAGTGCAGCACGTCTTTTGAGACTGCGCAAGTCATGAACTAGCACTGTGGGCACTCCAACATAGAACATGTGCAAGATTATACCACTAACAATATATGTTTGTACATGTTTATTTACTTGAGTGGAGTACCACCATTTTCCATGTAAGTGGCCTGGAAGAGATGTGGTGCTATTTCCAATGGAGTTTATGTTGGTCTCACTATGGTTGAGCGTTTTACTTGCTGGCAAATCTCATCCTATACGGCATACTGCTTAGTTTGCTTAGGCACCGACTGCCACCAATAACGCTCCAACTTATTTTGCAGTGTAGCTGAAAATCCTTAATGTGCGGAGTATATCTCTTCAAGGGCTACTTTAATTAGGTTGTGCCATTTTAATTGACTGGGTATTTCTTGATCAGTGATCTTTACAGAAGTGACAAATAACCCATCTTGTCCCAGAAATAGCTGTATTTTCAAGTAAGTTAGACGGCAGGGTTTGTTTTTTGCATGATGATTGGACTGCTGAGTTTATTTTCAGATCGATCTTAGTTTGTGACCAGATTATGGCTTGCACTTTGCATATCTGCACTTGCACAGTTGATTTCACAGCTTGATAGCTGCAGGATTGCCTTTAAAGGAGATACCCTAACTCTGGTGGGCCAGTTTGTGCTATATGTACATCAACAGAAGCTGCCTTTTGTAGCCAGCAATCCGTGCCCTGGACTTTTTAGCTCTTATCGTCTTACCTCATGAGTCTTTGAAGTCCTTGACTACCCAATGTTTTAAATCTACATTGTACAATTGAATAGAAAACTATTAATGTAGTAATAGAAGAGTTAGTTTTCTGAAAAACCAAGAGGACAGCATTTAATGCTGCTATTTGTGCTCTTGAGTCGCCCGAGGTCTTCCTATGTGTATACTTTAACTTAATTTTTGAATCCTCGAAAGCTCCAAGCACAGCTGTACAAGAGGTACAATACCCATATTTAGTGCTAACTGCAGGTTCGGCTAATCTGTCTGTGTAAGAAAAATCACAACATTCATGTAATGGCTTTACTGGCAATTTCTCTGGAAATATTTGTTGATATAATAGGAATTCCTGTGTTAGATAGTACTCATACTGCACATCTAAACTGCCCTAACTTGCGGTCCATTGCGCCCAGTACACATATAAATCTTAAACATTTGGTAGACTTCCTTCAGTGGCATCCTCCAGAGATGGTGTAGGCATTTCCACAATTATTTTCTTACCTTATGTGGTGGTGTTTCTTTAATGATTGCGGTCGGTGACGTGCTGTTGGTCGTGCTGTCAGGGGGCACCCTCCTGTCGGAGGGGTGACGTCGGGGCCTACCTGCAGGGCCCTGGGCCCCGTGCACTGAACGGCGTGGGCCTGGTCGTCCAGAGACCCCCCTCGAGGGACATCCTGGGAGACCGTCGTGAAACTGTTGCCCTCCCCCTCCTAGACTGGGAACCTATGGAGTCGCTTTGAACAGGTTGGGAGATGGGAAGGAGTGCCTGTGGACAGTACAACATGGCACAGAGATGGCAGTGGAAGGGTGCGTGAGTCCTTTGTTCTTTCTAGCTGATCGTAGATTAGGGTTGTTGGTCAGCCCCCTGACCCCCCCACCCCCCTTTAGAATACTGTTGGTCTGGACTGAGATCCTGTAGCTACACAGCCGCCTGTTGCAGACACATGGGCGCTCATTCTACAGGTTGAGTGCAGTCCGATTGCTGACTTGAGATCCCGGGTGGCGTGGTGGGTCACTCCTATGTTATATACAGCGAAATTACTCCCCACTACAGGATAGGTAAGGATAGACAGACGAGAGGCACTCAAACTAAAATGGATCAATTAACCGCCCTGGAAACAAGTGGTGGACCGCCTGCTACAGGGGGTAAAATCTCTCAGAACGCTGCAGAGCCATTGGGTGCTCAGATCTTGGTGGCAATTGAAGCCTTGGGCCTAGCAGTACAAACAAAAATTGAGGCCATGGCTCCCAATGTGAATTTGCTTCGCACCGACCTTCGCAAAGTGGCCGAAAGATCAGTGGAAACAGAGAACCAGGACAATGAAATGCGAGAGGAGTTCTCCTAGCTTAAGGCGGTGGTTACAGCACTTGAAGCTCGCTCAAGAAAAATGGGTGCGTGGCTGGAGGATGCGAAGGGGTGCTCCCGTAGATGTAATCTCAGATTCGTGGGATTCCCTGAGGAAGCTGAAGAAAGTAAACTGGAGCTATTCCTAGAGGAATGGATTGCGACAACACTCCCAGACACAAACGTCTCAAAATTCTTTGTGGTGGAGAGGACATACAGATCCTTGGTCCTGCCGCCACAGCCGGGAGCTCCCCCAGGACTGTAATTGCCAAGTTCCTCAACTACAGGGACCGGGATGAAGTTCTCCAGATGGTCAGAAAAAAGGGAGATTCGAAGTTTGAAAACCACATCTTACGCATCTTCCTGGACTACCCCAGGGTCGTTCAGCTACAGTGACAATCCTTTAGCGACGTCAAGTAAAAGCTGAGCGCAATGGAATTAAAGTACATGCTGCTATGCCCGCCAAGCTGAAAATGATCCTAGACAGCTGTTCTCACTTCTTTGAAACACCAAAAGAGAGACGGCATTGGTTGGAGATCCGGGGTAATGACCACAACCCTACCAGACCATCGAGACAGGGATGTCCCCCGACCGGGGGCTAGTGGAGGATTCACCCCGAAGGAGAAGCAGACGTATAAGACAGTCACAATCTGGTGCAAGAGTGGCGGTGCGACCAGATGGAGCGCTGGACTTGGAGATGCAGTGCCTAGAACGAGAGGAGGCCAAGGCACTGGTCGAGACGATCACCTCGACTGCATCCTCCGGTATGGAGCCAGATCAGATGGATGACCCTGGCCGCCCAGTGGGAGATACTGCCATGGCCTGAGGGGCATAGGGAGGGCAACATCTGAACTTTGATGGGGGAGCCTCTTCTGCAGTCGTCTGTAGGAAACAGAGACTCGTCCTGTGTGGGAGTGGGAGCCGGACAAGGTACTGTGTAATGAAAAAGACACCTGCTGCCCTACTGTGGAACTGAGTGTTCGACTTGGATTGGTGTGGGTCCTGGGGTTGTTCGATGTTAACTGGATCCCGCGGACCAGATATGGAACTGGGCACAGGGGGCATTATTCATAGGGCTTAGAGATGCACACTGGTTTGCCTCTCTACTCCCCCCCTCCCCCCCTTATCTATTATTCTGTTCTTAGTTTTTATTGTTTTTCTTTCTTCTTGTGTAAAGTGGGAGTGATTGTGCGACGAGTTGTGGTGATCATATGGCACACAGAAGCGGGACGGCTAACAGGACACCCTTGTAGGAGTCTATAGCTTGACTGTTCTCACTTCTTAGCGTTAGTATATACTCAACGCCTTACACCACCTCTTACACACACTGAAGTTACACGGAAGTCGTTTATCGGATGGGCGGGTTAGGTCAAGTGACTGGGAACACACTAGTTGTGTTATGGGGTGTATACCCGGGGTGGGCGATGGAGAGCTGTTCAGAAGCTACAGTTAAAGTTCATGCAGCAGAAATTGCATATCACATTTTGTGGGGGTTGCAAGGGAATGGGTGGGATAGCCATACCGGGAGTCACTCTAGGAATGACTTATTTAGTGTGCATGCTCACATGGAATGTGAGGGGGTTGAATTATTTCGTCAAACGTTACAGGACCCACACATATCTTAGAAGGACCGGGGTATGAATTGCGTTCTTCCAGGAAACCCACCTATTGAAGGCAGAAGCTCAGAAACTCCATAAAAAATGGCAGGGGCAATTATATTCCTCCATCTATTCTTTCTATGCCAGAGGGGTGTCTACATGGGTGGCCCGTTCCAAATGCTGGGACCGGTGGCAGATGTGGAATTGAGGTTTGTACTACTACATGGCATATTAGATGGGCAGGAGCTTTGTATGCTTAATGTATATGCCCCAAACACCGATGATGAAGAGATCTTTGGGGCACTAGAAACAGAATTACTACCATACGTTGTAATACCTATTATTTGGGTGGGAGATTTTAAGTGTGTGTTAGACCACCACCCACCCTGGATGGGAACGAAACCCCAAATGGTGGCAGGGTTGCGCAAAACCATGTCTAGACTCCAATTTGTTTATGTGTGGAGGGAATTCCACCATGCGGTAAAGTAATATTCTTGTTTTTCACCCACTCATGATGCACACAGCAGCTTGGATCAGTTCCTCCTTACCAATGAGGGTGTCCCTAATGAAGTGACAGTTATCAGGTGAGGTTCCTCTCCGACCACGCCCCCTTGGTATTGGAGTGCAGCGTGAGGGGCCGCAGGCCCAGGATCCCTTTATGGAGGTTCGGAGCCGAGGTGCTGGGAGACACGGAATATACTATAGATGTGGTGGAAGCCCTCCAGGGCTTCTTAGCTATGAATTGGAACACCGCCCGCACACGTAGCATGGAGTAGGGTGCTCTAAAGGTGGTTATCAGAGGTGTAAGTCTTGGCAAAACCTATGGCATCAGAAGAAAGTTGGAGCGGGATTTGGGAGAAGGGGAGGAACGCCTCATGGGACTGCAGCAGCAGGCCTTGGGAGGGGAGGGAGGTGATGGGTCGCTAGTAAAGGTGCACAGGAGAGAGTGGCGAACATTTGAGATGGACTGTGTTGGCATGTACGGTGGGACTATAGGCAGCGCCTTCATAGGGAGGGAGATTGATCGGCCCGCATGTTGACCTGGCTGCTCAAAGGAGAACGTCCCCCTCTGCTTATTGATGCTCTACATAGACTGGATGGCTTGGAAGTTATGGGACAAGCTGCGATTACCCAAATATTGTGTGATCACCTCGCTGGGGTGTATATTGCTCGAACACATATGGAAGTGTCCAGAGTAGAAGAGTTCTTAGCACAGATAGAAATGCCCCAGTTGACGGAAGCTCAGGCAGAGGGGCTCA
Organism: Calotriton arnoldi; assembly: GCA_963921515.1. Lineage (NCBI taxonomy): Eukaryota > Metazoa > Chordata > Amphibia > Caudata > Salamandridae > Calotriton > Calotriton arnoldi. Next base: position 2,219,653 of record CAWUFW010000805.1, read on the forward strand.
GAGAGGGCATTACACTGGAGGAGCTGGGCAAGGCTCTCAGGGATATGGCCAGAGGGAAGTCTCCAGGACCGGATGGTCTTCCGGTTGAATATTATCAAGCAAACTCAGCCACCCTTCTCCTGGCACTACTTGAGACCTTATTTGAGGCACACAAGGCTGGTGAACTCCCTCCACATATGCGGGAACCAATTATAATTATGCTCCCCAAAACAGAGTTGGGACCCTACTGATCCAGAAGCGTACAGATTGCTATTAATGTTGAATGTGGATGTTAAACTGCTTGCCAGGGTCCTGACACTATGCCTGGGTCAGGTTATTACACACTTAGTTCTAGATGATCGATGTGGCTTTATAGCTGGAAGGGGGACACATGAATTTAAGACGACTGCCACATGCGATACATGAAACACAGGCCTGCGCCAATTCACACAGCCTTGATAGCCTTAGACATAGGTAAGGTGTTCGATACCTTGTCCTGGACGTATCTCTGGGAGGTTCTCCGACAGATGGGACTTGGTGATGGATTCCTGGCGTGGGTGTGATTATTGTACAAGGCGCCGATGGCCCGAGCATGCATGTGCCAATGCCTTTTGTATTGAGAGGGGTACGCGGCAGGGTTGCCCCTTGTCGCCATTTTTATTCGCTCTGGAGCTGCTCACGATGTATCTCGGGGATAGGATGAAGGATTGGGGCATACAGGTGGGGGACAAGATTCAGGTTATCTCCATGTATGTAGACGACACGCTGATCTATGCGAGGGACCCGGAGGACTTGGTGCCCCTCCTCTTACAGCTAATGGCACATTTCGGCAAAGTTTCGGGGCTCTGCATTAATCGTCACAAGACCGTGCTGTACCCCCCGGCAACGCTGGCTGACCGGGATGATTTGGATCTCCCAGCGGTGGGCCTCCTGTGGGAGTCCCGGGGTATTCGATATCTGGGTCTGTGGATAACTCATGACTGCCGCCTTCAGCATGAGTTGAATATGGGAAGAGTAATAGAGGGCTTAGAGGTCTTGGTGCGTTTCTGGACCACGCTCCCCTTGTAGGCAATGGGTAGGGTAGCTCTAAGTAAAATGGTCCTACTACCCCGTTGTCTTTACGTGATGCAGAACTCATTCTGTATACTGCCACCCACGTTGTTCCGAAAGATTCGCTTCTGGTGAACCTGGTCTGGGTGGGTAAGCAGTGTAGAGTGACTGGAGATCCTGAAACTGGATCTCAGCCGGGGGGGCCTTGGGCTTCCGGATCTCCAACTGTATTATTTAGTGGGTGTATTGTAATATGCAGTGATGTGGTGGGACTATGGACCTAATTGGGAGAAAGAATTGCTCTCAGGTTCCACTGAGGTGTCCGACCTTCCCAGGTTGCTGATGGGCAGTAGTAGGTTACCGGAGGGGACTCAGTTTATTATTCGTCAGGTGGCCCAAGCATGGGACAAGGCTGTCACAAAGGTTTTAAAATGAACACCTTATGCTGAGCGCTCCACCCGATCTGGTGGCTGCAACCCTTTAAACATATCTGGGACTCTATGGATGTTTCTAGATGTCTGGAGGGTGACTGCCAGAACACAGGCAATCCCTTTTTAAACTGTAGCTTTATGTCAGTGGAGGAGGTTGAAACTCACCATGGCATCGATTGGAAACAATTTTTGCAATATGTGAGCATATCCTGCATGGCCCGTGAAATCTGGACGTCCTTTCCCGAGGAACCAAAGCAATCCCATGTCCTGCAGGTGATCTTAGATCCCAGCTCCTTCAAAGGCATCATTTGTCGACTGAATGCAGCCTTTAAAAACGTCAGGCAGATGAATACAGCACTGAAGCGGGCCACTTGGGATAGAGAGTTGGAATCCGAGCTTACGGATGGGAATGGAATAGAGCTCAGGCACTGGTGCTGGAAGTAGCTCGCAACATCTGGTTTGAGTTGGTGCACTATTACTTTCTCTATAGGACATATTTGACTCCAAAGGGCTTGCATAGCATTTATCCGACACGTCCGGGGAGCTGTGCTAGATCCTACACTTCCTCAGACGTTTATAGCCTGGGCAAAAGAGAAAGAAATGTAGTACGGTCTCCTCAGTGCAGTAGCACCCTGGGCAGATGGTGCATTCATCTAGTTTAGATTTCCATATAGGGCAAAAGGACTGGAGTGGTAAAGTACCATGGCAAAACTTCATGTATAGAGGTCTTGCCGCAGGAGTTGTGATAAAATCAAGAAAGCATTCAAACTGACTATGCAATTTGAAACTTAAAAACTCAGTTATAAGTGATCCCTGATTTTTATTGCTCACCTCAAGACACCACATACGAGCCTAGAAAGAAGTCCTTTAAGGACTCTTTAGAGAAGTGGAGGCAACTCTCGTGATCTCGCCAGTGGTCCTCTAGGCCCAATTTGTACAGTGTATAACCTACCCACTTTATTCTACAATTCATATTTGCTTCAGCTATGTCCCTAAAGGCATTATAGTAATCTACTAGGGCCGGGAATGCTCAAGCCTAAGCCAGTATGAAAAGGGTCTTAATTGGGCCTTGCGGATAATGGGGTTAATGCCCATGTCCCACCTTAACAGAAGCAAAGGCGTGCTTTTAGGAAGACTCAACAGGGACCTTAAAAAATTATTCTCTGCTACCCCCAGCACAGCCAATCCTGAGGCGTCCCATAGTTCAGCACCATATAGGGCTCTGCCTTTGTACTATACACCTTTAATGCTGGTGAGATCCGCCTTTCTTTTGAGGTCTGATACAGCCTCAAAATTCCAGATGCATGATGACATAAGTTCATACTGCTTTTCTTAACTTGAGGAGACCATGACATGTTCTGGGTTAGCCTTATTCTGAGATAGTCAAAGGAGGTTACCCTGTCAAGGCTGGTTCCCTAAAAATTGATGGAGCCCCTAAATGACTTATGGGTGTTAATAGTCATAAATTTGGTTTTAGCATGATTAATTAGCAGCCACTGATCAACACAAAAAGTAGAGAAATGATTCACCAAGGTCTGCAGGCCAACTGGTGTCTTAGAGACCAGCAAGGTGCTGTCTGTGAATAAAAGCAAGGGAACATTTTGACCGGCAACCCTAGGTGCATCATTCTCAGTCATCGAGACAAGCTGCCACATCACTGAGGTAGAGAGAAAATAAAGTGGGGGTGAGTACGCATCCCTGTTGTACGATTTGTGAATCCCAAATACATTTTGTTAGCTCACCCAGTGGTCCTCAGCGTACCTGAGCATAAGTATCCTGATGCAGACACAAAAGGACATTCAGCAGGCCAGAAGGGACCTTGTTCAACCTCCGTACTTCCCAGAGTTTCTCATGGGTGCCAAGTCGAATGCGGACTTCAGGTCCACAAACACTAAATAAAGATGTGAATTCTGCAGAATGACCGTCTTACAGTAGATGGTAAGAAATCTGAAGACTTGGTCAATGGTGCTTACATCCCTCCTGAAACCAGCTTGGAGGTTAGATAAAACATCATGCTCTTCTATCCAGTGTTCAAGTTCATTCAGTATATGCCTGCAAAATACCTTCTGGGCCGCATTAATGTGGCTTATTGGTCTGTAGTTGAGGGGTGAGTCCATAGAACCCTTTTTGTGAACTGGAACTATCTCTGCTGCTTTCCAGCTGGCAATGCTATCCACACCCTCAAGAATTGCATTAGACAGCTTATTTATGTAAATGGCCGAATTCTCTAGGTCTGCATGAAAAAGGTCCCCAGGGATCCCATTGAGTCCGGCAGCTTTGCCAAGATGATGCTCTTAATCGCACAAGCAGTTTTATGTCTAAGGTTAAGGTTAAAGTAGCAGTAGAACCTAGTACCTCCAAAGCTGGAGGAGCACAAATAACCTCCTCAGCTCCAAGAGAAGGGAAACATAGGTCAGAGAAATGCTTGAACCAAGTCTCCGGGTGTACTGTACATGCTAAATGGAGTGTGCTACTCTCGCTCCCATTAGCTACAAGGTACCCATATCTCCTAGCATCCTTGGCTTTTGCTGCCTCATATAAATCAACTCAGAGCTGGGTATCCCAACTCCTATGTGCTTTTACCTGGACCTGCATGTACTGCTTCCTATTTTCTCATGCCATTCACATTACCCCTTTCAATAGCATGGCGTAACTCATTTTTCCCCAATCTTGCAGTTCCTATTATACCATGTACTAGCTGCTTTTACTGATTTTATTCCCTGGGTGGGCTTCCCCCTGAAACAGTGACCTATAGTGGTAAAAAGATTCCAATGAATGAATGAAACCGCAAAGTTTCTATCCTGTTGTGACATTGCACTATCTAAGTCCACTATGGTGTCTAATAGGGCCTTATTCATAGTGGCCCTGAGCTCTGGTTCACTTTTAAGTCTACGCCTATTGTTTGATGGAATCAAACCAGTAACGAATAAGAGACCCCCCGCCAGATAACTGATTTGGTCACACAATGTACAGTGGATGGCATTTGGGTCACTGTCGTTCCTAGTGACAACCATCGTATCAACTATCAATCTCCACAAGGGGAGAGCAATCAATATATAATCAATCCTACTGGCTTGACCCAGGCAATTGAAACTGGGAAGTGCTTGTAGGTCAGATTTTGTGTGACCGTTACAAGACCTTAATCCCATGGAAAACATGAGTGAGAGTAATTGGTAGGACGCCTTAGTCCATCACTTCACAGGTTTGATATCTAATACAGGGACCCCCCATTCCTCATCTTCAATATCGGTAAGACAGTGGCCATTATTGTTGAGTGGTACGAAGGTGGTATTGAAATCGCTAGTGACAATTTAAGTATCATGTATGTTAAATTTCTCCCTATGGGGCATAAATACTTTCAATGTAGGTGTCTCAGCTCCCCCTCTAATCCCACGGTTGTACACATTGTACAAGTAAAGTGAGTGACTATCCGTCCCTGTGATGGTTATACCTTGGATGTCAGGAGAGGGAACAGCGAGGGAGCACAATTTGATATTTAACGAAGTTCGTACCCAAATTGGGAGACCACCGAAAGGGTGACCTTTCCCACTATAACTTGCTGGAATCAAAACATTTACATAGCCCAGCCTGTGAACGGGATCAAGGCTCCATGTTTCTTGGAGCAAACCTATATCAAACTGATATATGAATAAGCCCCATGCAGGGTCACCAAGCTTTCACCTTACGCCCGTCACAATCCAGGACAAGATGTATATAATATTTGGGTTCATCATTAGGTTATCCAATGGTAGGACCAGGGTTTCCATTGGCATAGTGCCCCATTGGTAACAGGTGGTTCCCCTCCCCCCACAGCTAAATAATCGGTATATAAAATAAGTTCTGCAAGAGTGGCATTGCTGTGAGTTCGGTACCATTCCTAAGCCGGAGAAGTTAAATGAGGATATACTGCTTATAGCTGATATGTTTTCCTGGCTACCCAAAAATTTAATTTAATTTTGTGTAGTCGGGCAATGCTCCATTTATAGTTTGCGGATTAATGGCAGTTGTTTGGGCGTGTGTAGGTGTCTGAACTGTCCCTGTCGCCTCAGTTCCTTGCTGCTGTAGTACACAAAGCCTTAAATGCCTCTAGGTATTAACTATTTTTGGCCAAATTGCTCTACTTTCTACTACAGAAAGTCAGTACCTCCCCGGATGTGATGTATATGTGGCAAGTAAGGGCCATGGTTTCCCTCGCAGTACCAAATGATACAAGCATATATTCTGCATCATTTGTGGCAGTCTCCCATGGAAGAAGGTCATGTAGTCTAATTAAAGGCACCCCCAAAACATATGGATCAGGGCGGATTGGAGGACCTATTATTGCATTTTTTGTGAATAGTCTTACTATATCCGCTGCTTCTATTTCAACCCATGAATAAAATACCACAGTAGTATATATTGGGTATAGGAAGCTGGCTCTGTATATACTATACCAAAGTAAGGTATAGTGTGCACAGAGTCCAGTGGATCCCCAGAGGTATAGCAGAGGCTAAAGTAGATAACACCTTACTGTCTTTTGTGGTAGTGTGGTTGAGCAGTCAGGCTTATGAGGAGAGTAGTGGTAAGCATTTGTTGTCCGCACTCAGGCAAGGAATGATGTCATACACTCAAAGACTAAGTCCAGACCAACTGTTTCTATATATAAATTATTTTGTTGCTTTATTGCTAGAACCAAGATATACTTAGTAGCAGGTAAGTTAAACTCTTCATACAATGTTACTTTTCAAAATGCAGTGAACACTGGCTTTGTAGTGACATTCAAATTACTTTTACAGTTAAGAAAATGATTTGTAAACTGTTCAAAAATGCTTGTAATTACTTTTAGATTACTTTGCGATTACTTTTCTAGTTAGGCATGAATCACACTCCTAACTCAGTTTAAGAAACGCAGGACATTGGTACACAGGTTAACTCTTGTGAAGGCACTAAGTTACTCTTTGTTGCAGTACAAGACAGTTCAACACTTAGAAGAATTTTCAGAGAAAAACAACCATTCAGTCCTATGAAGTGTTAAGTTTGCAGGTAAGTAAACGGTTTTGGGGTTGGAGATTTGGAGGGTAGAACCAAGGTTCCCCAAGGTTCAGGTTGCCACTCAAGGGGCACCACCAGCGGACTAGGGCGGCCAGGTGAAGAGTGCTAATGTTAGCCAACGGGGCTACAGGGCACCTCTGTTGGAAGCTGCTCACGGGCAGGCCACTCGGTCTCAAGAGCCAAGCTCCTAGGGTTAAGGTAAGGGCAAAAAGAGTCCCAGGTTGTCACCAAGTCCACACTACTGGCTGCAGGGGCGGCAGGGTGCACAGGAGGTGTCGGGATCCCAATGCTTTTCAATGAAGGAATTCGTCGAGGAAAAGGACTGCAGGCTGGACCCAGAAGACTGGCCGAAGGGAACCAACGAGTGGAGGATGAAGTTTAAGAGTTGCTGGACACCGTCAGTCGGGCACCTCAGGATTCAGGCGCTGCGAGTGCAAGGGTGTCCTTTCGTGTTGGGTTCTTCTCACCGGTTCTGGTCGTGGTTGGGGGGGGACCCTCAAGATGAGGCTGCAGGCGTCGAGGAGAAGGTCGGTGGAGGTTGTCCAATGCTGGATCACAGGTCAGGATCACCGGGGGTACCTCGCTGGGGTGTTGGGCCACTCAAACTCAGGCCGTGGGCATCGGGAGCAGAGTAGCGAGGACTCGCAGATCCGTTTGGATCTTGAGTCCTGGCTTGGGTTGGTGTAGGACAAATCTGGTGTCCACAGAAGATCAGAGTTCTTTGGGAAGGCAGGGCAGGTCTGTGGGGTTCTTGGAACCTGCTCGCTGCAGGACATGCCGGGTTCAGGTAGCAGTGGTTTCAGAGCATGAGACAGGCCAGTAGGGCTGGGGCCAAAGCAGTTGTCGTCGTCCTCTTCTGCAGCATGGCTCTTCGGTCCTACTTGTAACATCGAATTTGAAGAGGCAAGGTTCTGGGGTGCCCAGAAATACTAGATTTAGGGGCGTTACAGTGGTGTGCAGGCTGGGACAAATGGGTCCCTTCCCTGAGGTGTATAAACCCCCTAGTATGCCACCCTCCAGGGGAAGGGAGGCATAGGCCTCTTACTGATTGGAGGGCCCCCCCATCTCTAAGATGGTGGGGACTGAGAGGTGGCCTTCACTTCCGCTCCCCCACCTGAGGGGTGGGGTTGGCAAAGGTGGGCACACCTCCATTCCTGGCTAGGGATTCCAGACGGTTCTCGCGCCCAACCTGGGGGTCAGAACCAGTGGGAGCCAGTTGTTGATAGCAGCAAAAGGCTGGGAGCAGCTAACAAAGGCGGCAGGCCTTTGAAGCTCCCTCTTCGAGAACCCTGTCCAACCTGGGGGAGGAGAAATGACACCTCTGTCCAGGATGGGCTTTGTTTCCAGACCCGAAGGGCTCTCTACCCAGGGGTTCAGGAACCTGTCTGGTGGGGGCAGATGGCTGGGAGCCCATCAGAAACCACACCAGAGTTGGTTGTGTTTCAGGGGGCATCTGTAAGATGCCCTCTGTGTACATTTTTTATTAAATCCAACACTGGCATCAGTGTGGGATTAATGTGCCTGGACGTTTGATACCAAACTTCCCGGACTACAATAAAGCCATCATGGAGCTGTGGAATCCGTGTTGACAAACTCCCAGCCCATGCATTCAAAATGGCTTCACTGCACTTACAATGTCTGTGAATGGCACAGACACTGTAGGGGCATATTGCTCTTGCAGCTATGCCCACACCTGGGTATGGTGCACCATTGCCTTTGGGGCTGTAAGACCTGCTAGAAAGGTGACAACCATGCCACAGGCAGTTTTGGTGGACATGGCACACATGGGTGTGTGCCATGCCGACTCTTCGGTTTGGTCTTCATTAAAACACCCATTCTGCAAAGGCAGGGTGGGGGTGTTAAGGTGAGGGGTCTCAGTGGGTGGCATAATACACGCTGCAGACCTCAGAGGACCTCTCTGGACACAAAGCCCTTGGTACCAGGGGTACCTTTTACAAGGGACTTGCATAAGGCGCAGAGGTGTGCCAATTATGGGTAAAAAGGTACAGTTTTAGAGAAGAACACGTGCTGGGGCCTGGTTAGCAGGATCCCAGCACATTCAGTCAAGTTGACATCAGGTATCTGGCAAAATGTTAGGGGGGTAACCATGCAAGAAGGGGCACTTTCCTACACCGGGTCTGCCCAACCACCAGTGTGACTGCGCACCTAGCCAACAGGAATTCCCTTACCATAAAATGGGCACAATGGCAGGGTGAAAATGGACTAGTATATCTCCTCCGTTTCTCAGGCCATCACGCACAAAAACTCCAAAATCAGTACTAATGATTGGGGCACATCCTTTGTAACCGTAAAGTGCTCAGCAAGCTTCTATGGAACTATAGGGATGTCTTTCTTGCTAGTGAGGAGGATCATAAAAACCTCTGGACGCCTCCAGTTAGGTATATGTGTTTGTATGGTCCCCAGCAACATGCATGTATGCCATGCAGTGTTCAACCCAATATTATTGAGGTCACATCCAGTAGATCCCCTTAATTATTGAGGTCACATCAGGTAGATCCCCTTAGCTCCAAAAGGAAATGCACCCTTTTTGGAGAAAAGGAGAACTATCAGGTGGCTCTTAATCCTTATCTAGTACATTATGATGTATTTGATGGAAAGTGTTAAGAGTCAGATAAATCTGTCAGAGAATCATTCATCTGCAGGTGGTGATAAATGGACCTTCACCCATGCACACCAAATTAGTTTGTAGACACAGTAGTTAGACTTTACTACCATAGGATTACCTATTTTGCAGCATTTGTCTACATCATGTGTATCAGAAGGCTGTATGACATTATCACGTATGCCTTCACCATGCAGGTTAAGTATATTGAGTGGTTCTGTGGATGATGTTATCAGTGATGTCACTGCCAATGTTATGAGTGTTGTAATATGTGAGGTCAAACAGTGCATTGCGGGGGAGGGGCGTAAGTTATAGTTACCTCAGGTAACTAACTGCTGAATTTCACTGGTTTTGTACGAGTGAAATCCGAGCCCAACTATAACGTCCCTCTTTTTTCAGTGAATTTTGATGGTCCCTGTAACCTTCGTTTTGTTTTTTTAGTGAATGTCTACGTTTCTTTTTTTTTTTAATGTTATTTCCTAACTATATCATCCTGTAATGTTTGTTTTTTAAGTGAATTTCTAACGTTTTTTATAATTTTATTTCCTAACTGTAACCTTTTAGAGTGGGTGAGTGGCTGTATGGAACTATGAGTGGTTTTGTAGGTGTGTGAGTGGCTGTATGGGTCTGTGAGTGGGTGTGTGAGTAGCTGTATGGGTTGGTGACCGGTGTTTGAGTGGCTGTATGGGTCTGTGATTGGCTCTATGGTTCTGTGAATGGATGTGTGAGTGACTGTATGGATCTGTGAATGGGTGTTAGTGGTTTTGTGGATGTGTGAGGGGCTGTATGTGTGTGAGTGGCTGTATGTAGTTCACTGATAGAATATCGACACCCAAAATATCCCCATACACAAATATTGAGTCAAATATCGACGGCAAAAATATCGACACCCTATATTTATAATGGTAAGTATAAAAATATCGGGGGAAAAAATCGATGTAAAAATATCTTTTTTTTATATATGTAAAAAATAATGTTAAATATATTAAATAATAAAATTAACTTTTAAAAAATTATTTGGATTTGATATACATTTGAACAAATATAAGAAATAAATTTAATTTAAAAAAATGTAAACATACATATATAAAATGTAATATAGATCTACTTTAAAACAATTAATAAACTATTAATTAATTTATTTTTAAATTATATATATATATATATATATATATATATATATATACACACCTATAACAAAATCTAATAAAAAAACATATTATAAATTAAAACATTAAAATATTTAATAGTCTTTAAACTTAAATTTTGCACTCCATGGAGTGCAACAGTAGGGAAAGTGTTGGATAGCGGATGGGTAAAAAATACTATTCCCTTTCCAGTGAGTGCAACAGTAGAGAAAATGTTGGATAGCGAAGGGGTAAAAAATACTATTCCCACTCCAGTGAGTGCAACAGTAGGGAAAGTGTTGGATAGCAGAGGGGTAAAAATTACTATTCCCGCTCCAGCGAGTGCAACAGTAGGGAAAGTGTTGGATAGCGGATGGGTAAAAATAACTATTCCCTTTCCAGTGAGTGCAACAGTAGGGAAAGTGTTGGATAGCAGAGGGGTAAAAATTACTATTCCCGCTCCAGTGAGTGCAACAGTACGGAAAGTGTTAGATAACAGAGGGGTAAAAATTAATATTCCCATTGGAGTCAGTTCAAAATTTAAAACAAACAAAATATCAACACAAAAGATTTAAAAAAACAAAAAACGAAAACATATATAAAAATATTAAAAATTTACAAAAGATAAAAACAATGTTGAAAAGATCTAAAACACCTAGAAAGATTTTTTTTTTTAATTAAAAAATAATTAACAAATAACTATTTTTAATAGAAATTATTAAATCAAAAACTTTAATTACATAAATGTAATTTTTTTATTTCCTGCCCTATAACACCACAATTCACAACACATCTAAATAAAAAAAATGTACCTCCATAATTAACATAATTATCAATTAAAGAAATATAATTAATTAAAAAACAAATTAAAACAGATAAAAATTAATTTACTCCCCAAACGTTACCCCTATAAAACCGAAACCCACACATAAAATAAAAATAAACAATTACCATAAATATTTATGAATTGATGAATATTAATGATCAACTAATTATTAAACATAAATTACTTTCCACCCTCTACCCCAATAAACACCACAACCTACACCTAAAAATCATTACACAATTTCCATAACTAATTTTACATTAATAAATTATCAATTAACAACTTATTAATTTAAAAGATTTTACTTCCCACCCTTTACCACTATTAACCCCACAACTCATCTAAAATTAATTACACAATTGGCATATTTAAATTTTAATTAATTAGCATTCACAAATAATTATTAATTAATTATAAATAAATTCCTTCCCACCCGCTCCTAAAAAACACAACTTAATTGATTACCAATTAATTAATAATAATTAACAAGCAATAAATAATTAAAAATAAATGAATTCCCACAATCAGAAAAACTAAATCAGGAGGAAGGGCCTTTAGCACGGCAGCTTCACGTCTCTGGAATAAACTTCCACTTGAGATTAGACAAGTGGATGATCTCTTGCAGTTCAGAAAAAGGATAAAGACTTGGCTCTATCCTCAAGTATGTCCTTTGCCATCCTGTTAATTTCTTCTTTTCCTGGTAACTGCGCTCCCTCTGCATCTACGCTAAGCGAGACATTCGTATCACAGCGCCAGGGTACCCATAGGGTGTTAGCTGCGCTTTACAAGTGTTGATAATAATATAAATTAAATAACTATGAATAAATAAAAAATATTAATACATTTATTATAATTAAATTACTTCCCACCTTATTCCCCTATAAACCCACAACCCGCTCCTAAAAAAATGACACAATTAACATAATTACCAATTAATTAATAATAATTAACAACCAATTAATAAATAATTAATAATACATTACTTCCCACAATTAACACTATAAATTGTAAATTAAATAATTAATAAAAAAATATTATACATTTTTTAAGAATTAAATTACTTTCCACCCTATTCCCCTATAAACCCACAACCCGCTCCTAAAAAAAAATGACAATTAACATAATTACCAATTAATTAATTATAATTAACCAATTAATAATTAATAATAAATTAATTCCCACAATTAACACTATAAAATCTAAATTAAATACATACTAATAAATAATAATTAATTTATTATAATTAAATTACTTCCCACCCTATTCCCCTATAAACCCACAACCCGCTACAGAACTAAAAAACACAAAATGTAATTAAAATAAAATTAACTACTAAAAATGTAACATATTAAAAAACAAAAGCAATACTAATACAAAAAAATAGTTCACATACTTTTAAAATACATAACACTAATTAAAACATCGATATTTTAAACAACTATATTTTTGCAAACGATATTGACCGATATTTTCAAAAACAATATTTCTTACCTCCAAATCGATATTCTTGACAACAATATTCTTGCTGTCGATATTTCTGCATCACGATATTTCCAACTCAATATTTGTGTATGTCGACATTTAAAACTCAATATTCTGTCTGTGCACCGCTGTATGTATGTGTCTGTGAGAGTGACTGAATGGGTGTGTGAGTGGGTGTCTGTGTGGGTGTGTCAGTAGCAGTGTGAATGACTGGACCAGAATGGAACCTCACCTGCCCCTTTATCCAACAAAAGTCCACAGTTTTGTCGAAAATGTCTACCCAACTGGAGTACTTTCTACTGGTTAATTAGTAAGTGCTACCTCATTGGGTAAATGTCTAGTGCATATTCTACACTACAGCTGCATAAAGAACCACAATGTAATGTCTCCAGTGACCTTGTGTGCATGTAATTTCAGCAATGTGATTGATCCTCGAGGGTCTTCATCCACAAATCTTTGATAACATGAATCCACGTCATGAGAAGAAGACAAGACTACAAAGAGGTGACTCCACCGAACAGGGGTACTTCCATATCACCTTATGTAGTTAAAGGGAGGGGGGCCGCACGCCCCCCCTTCACGGGCTGATTTAGGTTCTAGGGAGCCCATCCCCCAGCCGTTTGCAACTGGGTGCCCTGAAGCCCACCCAGAGCACCCAGTCTGCAGCGTTGGGGACTGCAGGGGAAGCCTCAATGTCCCCACGGTCGCTCCTGGTACCTCCAGCAGGAGATGGCATTGCTTCCGCACGCAGGGAGCAGCCAAAAATGCTGCTGTCTGAAGGTGGGAACAATCCTTTCATGTTTTCCTGCCGGCTTGACATCGGGCAGGAAAACAGATGAAAAGTCTGCTCCCAGAGATTGGGAGTGGACCTACTGTTTGCTCTTGTTTGGCAGAAGCAAACAGCTATGCCCCAGGGGTGGGACACCTGGGACATAGGGAGCTGGCCCTGGGACAGTGATAGTCCCCAGGGCTAATAATGGCTCAGGAGATGGGCCACGTGGCCTCCTCCCCCTTTTCCATTATTCGGCCTGGCCCTGGGGAGGTGGTGGTCCCCTAGGCCGCAAATGGCCCTGAAAGACGAGGTCCGCACGGCCCCCCTCATTCAATAATAATTGTATTGGCCTTGCCCCATGAAGGTGGTGGTCCCTGGGGCTGTGAACGGCCTACAGACCTTTTCATTTTATATCTATCCTGGCACCAGGGAGGTGGCAGTCCCCATGGGCCATATCAGCAATGGGAAGTGGCCGCATGCGCCCCCTTCCCCTGGCTCACCCTGGGGCTGTTTAAACAAGCGCAGGAGACTGCACATTTTTTTGCGAAGCTTTGTCGATTTTCCCAGCGGAAAAAAAAAAGCGTTATAACCCTGGCATGGTCCCTGGGGGACCCCACCACCAGTCCTAGGTGGTCAGGGTATTCATACCCTGCCCTCTTCTCTTTTTTGTTTTACATTTTTGTTTGGGACTCGGCTGAGTCCGAGTCCCAAGATGGCTGCCAACACTTCCTGTTTGAAGTGTTGGCAGCCAATCAGATCTCTGCACGAGATCTGTAAGATTCGCCTCTAGGTAATTTGGTTTTCTTTTAATATCTCCAAAACTACTGAATGGACTTACACCAAATACCAACAATGGCTCTTTCTGGACCAAGAGCTAGCTTTCTGCCAAAGTTGGTGTAATTCAGTCGTTCGGGCTGTAGTGATGTTCAAAATCTCTATGGGAAACACTTTTTTTGACCCCCCTCTTTTTCTCTGCCCCCGCTTGACAGATCACCCCGAAAATTTCCATGCCCAACTAGACACAGTTGGGCATTCTTTGGGAAAAGTCCATGAACATTTGTCAAACGGCACCAAAGTTATAAGCAAGTCAAAAAACGCTTTTCCTATGGAAACTAGGTCCTAAATATAACTACCTACTGGCGACACTTTTCCTATGGAAACTAGGTCCTAACTATAACTACCTACTGGCGACACTTTTCCTATGGAAACTAGGTCCTAACTATAACTACTTACTGGCGATTGCCAGTAGAGATAGTGTAAGAGATATATATATATATTCCAAACAAATGCCTCCGGGCACAGGAGCCCCAGACCCTACAGGGCGGCCTCACAAACAATGGTCCCGGAGAGACCCATCCTTTGACACCCATCAAGAACAACAGTGAGGCCCAATACTGGGGTAGAGCATTTATTCGCAGGTACAGCAGCGCAGTAAGTACTCCTTCTCCTTGCGCGTTTCAGCAACCTTTTGCCTTGTTCACAGGTGGAGTTTAAAATGCACAGTGCAAACATGCGCGCTTTTTAATTAAAAAGTCACGTGACCGTCTTTCAGAACTACAGTCCCCATGATGCATTTATGCTGGCATTGTACTGCATGGAATCTTCGTACATCCATATGCTCTTTAATAAAAGTTCTTTTTTGTACCTGCATCAACTTCATAGTGGGTTTCATTTTTCACGTTGTCAAGTGATTATTCTGCATGACCAGTGCTCACGTCTCAATGTCCCTGCTGCAATGCCTGTCCTCCGGCACGATTAGAGTGAGGAATCACCCCTCCCTGAATCCCTTCCTGCACCGTCACACTTTTGCTTGTTAGCATATCCTCCAGTGGGCTTGTGACGGCGAGTGAGTCGAGCTCCAGATTCAATATTCCAAACAAATGCCTCCGGGCACAGGAGCCCCAGACCCTACAGAGTATATATAATCTTCCAGCAGAGCTGTTTCCTCACCAAGCGGGGTCGGTGCGATGTCCGGGTGCTGGAGCCCGGTTGTAAATGAAAGAAATTTCGTGTTCCGATAAGTCCACAGAAAACTTGCACACCAGGGTCACTTTTATGTTTAAATGTATTTATTGAATTTTCACCAAAAAAAAACTCACAACATACAGAGATGGCATTAGAATATTCATAGTGCAGTATCAGGTAACTTATGGTGAAAAACATAGCCTGGAGGGTATGTCCGAAAAGAATAATGCATGCTGTATAATGCCGTGTTCCTCTCCCTTGCGAAGGCCACACCCTGAATTGGTTCATTCTGTAATAAACTAAAAACAATAACAATAACACCCACCCCCCTCCCCGTCCGGTAGTTCCTACGCCCTCGAAGGACCAATGTGATGCGAGTGCTGTTATAGCGTTAGTTAAAGGGTCTGCGAGAGCTATGGGGGTCTCCATAGATCCGACAATCGGAGCACCCGCAGGTATTTGGGTTGTGTAACCTCATTGAATTCAGACGATAACAGTTTCAAGAAGGGGGCCCACACTGTCTGGAATGAAGTAGTGGAGTTCGTCAGGGTGGCCGAAATGCGCTCCATGCCCAGGATGAACCAGAGTCTGTGTAACCAACCCGTGTGCGTGGGCAAAGTAGAGGTACCCCAGTGAGACAGTATGTTTTGCAGTGCGGCCCCCAATGCCAACCCCATTTGGCGTCCCTTCACGCTCTTAAGTGGATATGTGATTGGATTTAGAAGCCCTAAGACCACGTATACCGGGAGCCTCGGGATCTGTGTATCGAACAGCTCTGTCTACCACTTCGAGGATCTTGGTCCAGTAGGGGAGAGTAGCGGGCAGTCCCACAAGATGTGCAGTAGCGTGCCCTCCCCGCCGCAGCCCCTCCAGCAGGCAGAGCTACGCTGCGGATTGCCCCTGTGTAGGCAGACCGGAGTAAGGTACCAATAGGTAGCGATTTTCGTGGCGGTCTCTATGCTAGCCACATTACGACCTGTGTGCTTTGCCCTGGAGTAGATCCCCTCCCAGTCCTTCTGCGTGAGCTCCCCTCCTAACTCCCGCTCCCATCTTTTCTTGCTCGGTGTGGTTCGTGTTTGCGTGGTGTGCCTTAGCATGTCGTATATATTGGAGACCAAGCCCTTATCCGTAGTCTTTGTAATCAGCCATTTTTCGAAGTGGGTTAACATGCGGCCCCCCTCTGTTTTTATGTCCGGTTGAAGCACCCAGTGCCTCAATTGCATGTATCGAAACCGCTCTTCTTCTGGGATCCCATAATCTTGTTTCAGCTGAGTAAAGGGGATGATTCCTGACAGGTCGAATAGATGACCCACTGAGCGGCAGGGGGTGCCATGCCATGCTGTGTACGCTTTATCGGACCAGCCCGGCGTGAAATCGCTGTTCCCGAACAATGGAGTCAGAGGCGAAGGATATGTAGTAAACTTTCTGCGGACCGCCACCCCTCCCACACCGACATCATCGATTTAGTGATGGGGGAGCGCATGAGGCCGGATGGGCGCTGCGCCTTCCTCAGGAAGGGAACCCTCCAGAGTGGTACCCCGGCTAGGGCCCTATCCTGGAAAAGCCACCGTTTTTCCGACTCCGGTCGGACCCACTCTACTAAGTATCTCAGCTGCGCGGCTTTGTAGTAGCCAAGGAGGTCTGGAATCCCCAACCCACCCTGCTCCGGTCTTTGGTATCCCAGCGCTTTACCCATGCGTGGCCGCGCTCCCGCCCAGATGAAACGATTGATGTCGCGTTGCAATGAAGTTATTACCCCGGGAGGTGGCAGCGCTGGGAGAGTTTGGAAGAGAAATAGTGCCTTGGGCAGTAAGGACATTTTAGTCGCCGCAATTCGTCCAAGGAGGGAGAGCTGGTGCTTACTCCAGCTATTCAGGTCTTTTTTTGCCTGCTGGGCCAAACGGGCGTAGTTCAGGTGCACCGTTTGATTCACTGACGGCGCTAGTTCTAACCCCAGGTATGGGATTGAATCCACTACCTGGATGCCGCACATGTCGCCCTCTCGCCTTTTAAGCAATGCCGGTGCCGGGTGAAGATCCAGAATGAGCGATTTCCCAGCTTTAACTTTGAAGCCGGACACTTCACCGAATGTCTCCAGCTCCTCCAGAAATGCCGGAAGGGAGACCCTAGGCTGCTCGAGCACCGCTATCACATCATCTGCATAGAGACTGATTGGATGAGTTTCCCCCCCAAAGGAAACGCCCCGGATGTTGCGGTTGTCACGGACTCTTTGCGCGAGGGGTTCGATGTATAATGCAAAAAGGAGTGGTGACAACGGGCATCCCTGCCGTGTCCCCCTCCGAATCGCGAAGGGCTGCGAAGTTGAGCCATTCACTCTAATGTGGGCTGTAGGACCACTGTAGCAACAACACACCCATTCCCTAAATCTCTCACCCAAACCAAATTTAGCCATCGTGTGTCCCAAAAAGCGCCAGTCTACACGATCAAACGCCTTTTCGGCATCTATAGTCAGTAGGATCGCATCGAGTTTTGTCTGGTTGGCTTTATCAATGAGATGTAATATCCGTTTGGTATTGTCTCCGCATTGGCGGGATTGAATAAACCCAGCTTGATCGGGCTCAATTAAGCTGAGCATGCATGGGCCTAGCCGGGCCGCGAGTATTCCAGTAAATATCTTAAAATCGACATTGAGGAGCGATATTGGGCGGTATGAGCCGCATTGTTGCCGATCCTTGCCGGGCTTCGGCAGGACCACTATGGCGGCCCCCTGCATTGTATTGGAAATCGCGTCCTCCCCCTCAAAGTAATTAAACAGTCGGACCAGCAGCGGGGCCAGTAAGTGACAGAATTTCTTGTAGTAGAGGGCAGGGAACCCGTCTGGGCCGGGAGACTTGAGCAACTTAAGACGTGATATCGCAGTGATGACTTCTTCTATTCTAATGGGGGCATCTAGTTGTGCCGTCTGATCGGGCGTAAGTGTGGACATTTCAACTGAGTTAAGGTAATCTAGTGTCGCCTGGTCCGTTGATACATCGGCCGTGTATAACTTCTGATAGAAGTCTCGGAAGGCCCTCGCTATGTCCTGATCTCCCATTATCTCCTCCCCATCGCTGTCCCGCAGTGAGGATACTTGCGTTTGTTGTCTCTGAGCCCGAAGTCTAGCAGCTAGTAAGCGGCCCGTGCGGTTGCCTCCTACGTAATAAGAGTGTTTTAATCGGACCGCCGCGTATTCAGCCCTGTCCAAGTCCAGGCCTGCCAGTTGCGCTCTGGCGGCCTTAATCTGGCGCCACACGCAGGGTGCCCCAGTTCTACTGTGGACTCTTTCAAGCTCCTGCAGCTGTGCGGTCAATGTCGCGCGGATTTCCTTGCGCTCTTTGTTGTCTGCCGCCGCCATAGCTATCAATTCGCCACGGATGACCGTTTTCAACGCTTCCCAAAGAGTCGTGGGGCCTATACCTGGCGTGTCATTAAGAGCCAAGTAGTCCTGGATACGTGCGGTGAGTTGCTGCTCCACGGCCTGTTTGTGCAGCATCGTCTCTCTGAGCCGCCACTGACCCACCCGCATGGGTCCCGTGGGGAGTGACATGGTTGCCACCACTGCCTCATGGTCTGATAACGCCGCTGGCTCGATGCTCACCGATCCCATCACCCTAGCAATATCCTGTGTGCCGAGAAAATAATCAATACGAGCATAGGATTTATGTGCATGGGAAAAAAAGGTGTACTGGTGCGAGGTCGGGTGTGCCTCCCGCCATAAGTCCCCAAGGCCCATCTCCCGCAGCCACTGTTTCCCTCCCTTTGAGAGCTCCCCGCTCGGAGAATATATGGATTGGGTTCTATCTTTGCTTGCATCCATCACTAAGTTTAAGTCTCCCCCAATGAGGGTCATGCGATTCTGGGACGCCAGCGAGTCAGCTAATGCCTGTTTGAGGAAGGATTCCTGTCCTATATTGGGAGCGTATATAGAGCCTATCACTATGGTGTGTGGGCCAATCCGCAAGTTGTGAGCCAGTAGCCTCCCCTTTATTTCGGCCACCTTCTCGAGTATCGCTCCCGGGCACCGTTTAGCAACGAGTATGGCAACCCCTGCCTTTTTCCCCCCGAGGACGAGAAATATTGGTGCGGGAATGCCCTGGAGCGCATGCGATGGTGATCCCCTACCAAGAGATGAGTCTCCTGGAGAAGACATACGTCTGCTCCCGAGTGTTCCAAATATGACAGTATAGCTCGTCGTTTGATTGGGTTGTTAAGCCCTTTAACATTAAGAGTAAGGACCTTTACCTCCCTAGCCGCCATGACCTACATTGACCCAACGCGCTAGTGTGTCTTCATGTGTCGAAGCCCTGACATAGTGTTGCGCCGAGGCACTATCTGTGGTATCAAGCTCCCGAACTACCGGACAACCCACCCACCCCACCCGAACCTTCCCCCCCAACCCAACAAACCCCCACCCTAAACTGGGGTCTGTGTTTTCCACTGTGACCCCCTCCCTCGTACCCCCCCACCCCCTCCCTAACCCCAACCAGATAGTCCCCAAGTTCAGTCATTGTCCCGTGCCCGTCATCCGTAGATGGGGGCACATGGTAAGTAAGACTCGGGGTGTACGTGTGGACCAAGTAGCCCGGGCCCCCCGCCCCCGAACCTTGCCATGTCATTGCTTCATCACTTCCCCTCGCTCCATCATGAAGGAGTCATAGATGCAGTGTCCTTCAAGACCGCTTCAACAGCTGCCTGTCTTTCTTGCGCCAAAGCGTTGGGATCCGGGCGTATCTCCCCGCCAGGTGAGCGTCTGCGGCCCACACGTTGCCATCCCGCCCCGGGTAGCTTCTGTGGGCGTTGCGGTGAGCTCTCCGGGCTCTGGGTCTCCAAGCCCAGGATCTGGCATGATTCCTGGAGGGAACGAAGCTGGTGAAGTTTGCCGTTCCACCTGAAAATCAGGCGAAAGGGATGCCCCCAGGAATATGCCACTCCCTGCTCTCTCAGGTGTGTGGTCACCGCCTTGAAGGCCTTCCTCCGTTGTAAGGTGATAGCAGCCAGATCTTGATAAAGGGCTACAGGGTTACCCTGGAATGTAAGGGGCTGTTTCGAGCGGGCCGCTCGCAAAATGCGCTCCTTCAGGGGGAAGTCAGGCAGGAAGGCCAAAATGTCCGGCGGTGGAGCAGGGGCCCGCCTCTGCAGCCCCACTCGGTGTGCCCTGTCAATACGGATGTCGAAATCTGCCGACTCACCCAAAATGTCTCGGAAGAGACCCTGGAGATATTGGGTCGCATCAGCCCCTTCTGCCTTCGACGGGACCCCTCTGACGCGGATGTTATTGCGTCGTGAGCGGTTTTCGAGGTCCTCCGCTTGTACCTGTAGGTCAAGTTGTTGGTCGCGAAGGCGGATGACCTCCTGCTGGAGCAATGCAACCTCCTCACCCTTGGCCAGCTCGGTTTCTTCGATTGCCGCAACTCTGTCCCCTATTTCATCAACGTCCCGTCGAATTTCTATTACTTCGCCCGCTACTTCATTTTTAAGCGTCTGGAAATCGTCACGTAGGACGTTGAACAGGGATTCCAGAAAGGATCGAGTGATCGGGACATCTCGGCCCTCCGCTCCCTCAGGGGTAGTTAAGGTGGGTAGCGTTCTGCTGCCTTTGTCCCCCGGCAAGGGCCCTTTGATGAGCATCTCCCTTAGGAACCTTTCCCCCTTCCTCCGAGCTGTGGCCATCGTCACGACGCGCCCCCTGTATTGGCTAGGTAAGATATACGTTTAAACAACGAAAGAGTGTGACTCTTCAAATCAGTTGAGCATCTATGTGAAAATCCCTTAGATTTTCTATGAAAGCCCTCACTCACCAACCTGGTTGGTGACATGCTTCATCATTGGGCCCACCAGGAGAGGCCGAGTGCCACCCTGGTGTGCTTCGACGCCAGAATTACTGCGGAGCAGGGAAAAATGTGGAAAAAGTGATATGTGTAAGTGATTTAAAATTGACTGGTTGAACTCAAAGATCCAGTTTAATAGTTGGCCAATCAGTCAAGGATAAAAAGAGACGTGTAGGACACTTCGACTAAATAAATTGTTCAGCCAGGTCCATTAATAACTGGTCAACATGTTTCTGCCTATGTGTTGAAACTATCTCAGGCTTTCGTCAGGACCAAAAAGGAAAAAGGTGAACCCCGGCGTATGGGCACGCTAAGGCCCACCCTAACCAGAGGTTGAAATGTTAAAATAGGTTATCCTCGTGTAGTGAGAGGAACCGAGTTTATTCTGTAATACAGAACAACCAAAAATCCAAAAAGGGGAGGGGGAGGCAAAACATACAACACACGGACATACATACACAAAAGGAAAGAATAAACAGAAAAAGTTAGCCTGTTGTTCTGGTGTGCGTTTTGCCAAAAACATACATG
The DNA here is from genome assembly GCA_963921515.1 of Calotriton arnoldi. Taxonomy (NCBI): domain Eukaryota; kingdom Metazoa; phylum Chordata; class Amphibia; order Caudata; family Salamandridae; genus Calotriton; species Calotriton arnoldi. Next base: position 2,241,295 of record CAWUFW010000805.1, read on the forward strand.
CTCACGTGCTCATCAGAGTGCGCTTGAACAGTACCAACGAGGTGCTGTGATGTTGTATCAAGTGCACTTATCTGCAATATCGTAACGTGTTGTAATTAGACACTAATCTATGCCCATCCGATAATAGCCTATAAACGATAGAGTGTATCTAGGCTATGGTACACAGTATCATACGTGTGGTTGGGCTCGACAGAATTTGAGGTTAAAGTTCTTACATGAGGCGCAATCATTAATTACACCATAGGTCTCGGGAGGGGGGTGGTGGCAAAATGGCACACCCTGAAAGATAGAAAGAAAAGTAAAAAAGATAGTGAGTGCGACAAATCGCTACTTATCTCAAGGAAAGTGCACTTTTCATTCTCGATCAACTCACGCCTTCGCTGCCAGGCACCCACTAGGTACCTACGGGACTCCCTCTCAGTGGCCGGACCCCGCTGGTAAGTGCTGATAGACCCGGAAGCAGTTTTATAATAACCGGGAGATTTTGATCTGTGCACTTCGGCACGTAGGAGGGCCCGCGCTGCTTGCGTGCACTATGAGAAGACTAGAGCGTCGAGTACGGTAGAATTACGACGTGTCTGGGGCTGCGTCCCTGATTAAAAAGGAAGACAGACTAAAAAGGAAAAAAGGGGGAGGAGGAAGGCAGACTAAAAAGGAGTACACGGTCAAAATAGCAGCCAAATCAGCCCTAACGGGGGTAAAAACATTCAGTAAGGTCTAAAGGGAAAACCAAAGGAGAGACTTAAGATAGGTGTTTTATTCTTATAGTCTGGTATTTGCCAAAAATCCTCTGAGAGTAGTGTTGAAACGAAAATGACTAGTTTATCTCAGGGAAGTGGCAGAGTGTGCAGGCAGTTTTAGCGATGTAATACAGTGCCCCAGGGAATATTATCATTCAAACCCTGTTTATGAGTGCCCAGCCGGTACACCCATCTTTGCTCCTTCTCAAAGAGGGCTTGCTGTGTATTCCGTTGGGTATTAACCTGTTCAATTATGGTCCACCTCAGGTCGTTAGTGGTGTGATTGGCCTGCAAAAAATGCTCACTTAGTTTAGTGGTGATGCGTTTGCATCTAATGTTGCTCCTGTGTTCACACACACGCAGTTTGACCTTGCGTGTGGTCATACCCACATAGCGTAGACCACAGGGACAGACGATCAAGTAAACCACATTTGTGGAGTTGCAATTGGTATGGGCCCGCTGCGTCCATATCTTCCCTGGTTCTAGGTTTAGTGTTTTTGTGCTTGAAGTGAGATGGCAAATGCTACAGTTGGAGCAGGGGAAATGGCCTGTCACTTTAGGCAGGCCAATCACACCACTAACGACCTGAGGTGGACCATAATTGAACAGGTTAATACCCAACGGAATACACAGCAAGCCCTCTTTGAGAAGGAGCAAAGATGGGTGTACCGGCTGGGCACTCATAAACAGGGTTTGAATGATAATATTCCCTGGGGCACTGTATTACATCGCTAAAACTGCCTGCACACTCTGCCACTTCCCTGAGATAAACTAGTCATTTTCGTTTCAACACTACTCTCAGAGGATTTTTGGCAAATACCAGACTATAAGAATAAAACACCTATCTTAAGTCTCTCCTTTGGTTTTCCCTTTAGACCTTACTGAATGTTTTTACCCCCGTTAGGGCTGATTTGGCTGCTATTTTGACCGTGTACTCCTTTTTAGTCTGCCTTCCTCCTCCCCTTTTTTCCTTTTTAGTCTGTCTTCCTTTTAATCAGGGACGCAGCCCCAGACACGTCGTAATTCTACCGTACTCGACGCTCTAGTCTTCTCATAGTGCACGCAAGCAGCGCGGGCCCTCCTACGTGCCGAAGTGCACAGATCAAAATCTCCCGGTTATTATAAAACTGCTTCCGGGTCTATCAGCACTTACCAGCGGGGTCCGGCCACTGAGAGGGAGTCCCGTAGGTACCTAGTGGGTGCCTGGCAGCGAAGGCGTGAGTTGATCGAGAATGAAAAGTGCACTTTCCTTGAGATAAGTAGCGATTTGTCGCACTCACTATCTTTTTACTTTTCTTTCTATCTTTCAGGGTGTGCCATTTTGCCACCACCCCTCCCGAGACCTATGGTGTAATTAATGATTGCGCCTCATGTAAGAACTTTAACCTCAAATTCTGTCGAGCCCAACCACACGTATGATACTGTGTACCATAGCCTAGATACACTCTATCGTTTATAGGCTATTATCGGATGGGCATAGATTAGTGTCTAATTACAACACGTTACGATATTGCAGATAAGTGCACTTGATACAACATCACAGCACCTCGTTGGTACTGTTCAAGCGCACTCTGATGAGCACGTGAGCATGTATGTTTTTGGCAAAACGCACACCAGAACAACAGGCTAACTTTTTCTGTTTATTCTTTCCCTTTTGTGTATGTATGTCCGTGTGTTGTATGTTTTGCCTCCCCTCCCCCTTTTTGGATTTTTGGTTGTTCTGTATTACAGAATAAACTCGGTTCCTCTCACTACACGAGGATAACCTATTTTAACATTTCAACCTCTGGTTAGGTGGGCCTTAGCGTGCCCATACCGCCGGGGTTCACCTTTTTCCTTTTTGGTCCTGACGAAAGCCTGAGATAGTTTCAACACATAGGCAGAAATATGTTGACCAGTTATTAATGGACCTGGCTGAACAATTTATTTAGTCGAAGTGTCCTACACGTCTCTTTTTTATCCTTGACTGATTGGCCAACTATTAAACTGGATCTTTGAGTTCAACCAGTCAATTTTAAATCACTTACACATATCACTTTTTCCACATTTTTCCCTGCTCCGCAGTAATTCTGGCGTCGAAGCACACCAGGGTGGCACTCGGCCTCTCCTGGTGGGCCCAATGATGAAGCATGTCACCAACCAGGTTGGTGAGTGAGGGCTTTCATAGAAAATCTAAGGGATTTTCACATAGATGCTCAACTGATTTGAAGAGTCACACTCTTTCGTTGTTTAAACATATCTGATTGGGGGATTGAGAGTGTTCCTCATCTTAATTAACTTCCCTCTCTCTCTCATTGGTAATTTGTAGGTAAGATATACGTCGTGTGTCGCAGGCAATGTCTCTGTAGAACCAGCGGCCACGGAGAGAGGATCATTTATCTGGCGATCCCCCGCCTTAGGGGCTGAAGGCCTCTCCTCGTGTGTCGCCTGTGGCTTGGGGTAGAGTGATACTCCAAGAGGCGCTATGGAAGAGTTAGGGCCCTGGTGTTCCGTCCGTCTACTGGTCCAGGGTACGACCACTCGGGGCAGGAGTCGCGCTGCGCACTATCTGCAGCTTGCCCCTCTAGTCGCTGCTGCTTCGCAGGGGCTCGGTTGGTGGGGTCTAGGCCTCCGGGCCTCCTCTCCGCCCCGCTCCACCAGTGGCGGATGGACGCCAATGCGTATGTTTCCAGGGGTCTCCTTCAGTGTCTTCCTCTCCGCCGGGGTGAGAAGTATTCCAACGTCGGTTAACTGTCCCCGAGTGCCTTGTATCCCCTAAGTGCTCGCTGCCCCCGTGTGCGTTCTCGATCAGGGCCTCGCGGTCCTGTAGGCGTAGATAGGAGGGCACTCCCCTTCGGCGGCGTAGGCCCCCGGCCCCCGCTCTGCCTACCTGGGTTCAGGCTCCTCGACCACCCAGCTCGGCGCGGGCGGCCTCTCGCCGGAGTGCTGAGTCCACAGTGACACCGAAGTCAGGGGCACAGCGTCGCTCTTCCTGCTTCTCACCGCCCTTGTCCGCCCCTCTGGCTGGAGGTGATTGCCTGCGCTCGCGCGCCGTAGGCCTGAAGCCGCGCCCTATAGTAGCTGTGGGGTGAGGGCACGGAGCTCCGCAGGTCTGCTCTACTGCGCGCTTCCACCTCTGCTGTGTGCGCCACCGCTCCGAGGGCTCACTCACGTAGGGGCTGGGAGTGTCTCCTGCTCTCCGCGCCGTCACCACCTCCGCAGGGTTGGCACCGCGAAAACCACTCGGCCGGCGTGCCCAGGCCCCGGTCCAGGCGCCATTGCTGTCCCCGACCGCCGGAACCCGCAGGCTCCCGTCCGAGAGGCACCGCGACCGACAGCTCCCGCAGTGCTGCCGCCGATCTTCTGGCAGGTTTACCCCCACGAGCTGCTCAATCCGAGGGGGATTGCGTGTAGATATGGCCGGTTTCAGGGGCCGGAGACGAGGAGCCCACGGGCTATGCGACCAGTCAGATCGCCATCTTGGCCACGCCCCCCAGGGTCACTTTTAAAGTCAAAGTGTATTTAACGGCAACGCGTTTCGACCAGGACGGTCTTCTTCACCTGAAGAAGAGCGTCCTGGTCGAAACGCGTTGCCGTTAAATACACTTTGACTTTAAAAGTGACCCGTGTGCGAGTTTTCTGTGGACTTATCGGAACACGACATTTCTTTCATATATATATATATATATATATATATATATATATATATATATATATTTATATACACACTTTGTTGCGGGGTCGTAGGAGACCGGAATACAATAAATTGGCCTTATTCCTACCTGCCATGTGTACATGCCTCTTCTTGGTTGGAGTAGGATGGATCTTGGAATATATATATATATTATTTATTCACTGAAAAAACCACAGGTTTCAGAGATGTTACAGTTAGGAATTAGCATTTTAAAAACCTTAGAAATTCATGGAAAACAACAAAGGTTAGAGGGACATTATAGTTAGTCTGACATTTCACTCGTACAAAACCAGAGAAATTCAGCCATGAGCTTAACTATAACTCGCGCCCCCACAGTTAGGACCTAGTTTCTATAGGAAAAGCATTTTTTGACTTGCTTATAACTTTATATAAATATATATTAGGGACGTTAAGGGGGGGGTAGGTGTCTTCGGTACTCACGTCCGCTTGTCCCTGCGGCACATCATCATCCTCGAGGTCGATCTCCAAGTCTGATCTGGAGTCAGACGCAGCTGAAGCCATCTCCTCCTCTGTCGCTGATATTTCTTCTTGTTCGGAGTCTTCGCCGAAGAGGTCCGGTGTGACATCCAACCGCTGCATCTCTCGACGTCGAGCCCGACGATCACGTAGAGTTTTCTTTGACCTAAAGGATCGGCACGCGTCGCAGTCTTGCTCTTTGTGCTCGGGGGACTAGCACAAATTACACACCGGATGAGAGTCCGTACGCGGGTATTTCGCGTGGCAATGGGGACAGAATTTATATGGAGTCCGTTCCATCGACGAGGAGCCAAACGGACGCGGATGGGGCGGAAGGCCGCCGCAGATGTTCCAGTCAAAATTTCTTGAAATTCGAATTGAACCGCGTAAAGAGAAAACGCGTTCGAAAACAATACCGTCGAGGTAGAGAGAGTACGCACCGAGGGGGAACCCGAGGATTGATTCCGAAGCGGAGAGCAGCAATACCCGTCCGAACCAGATGGTGGAAAAAAACAATCTAACAATGGAGTCGATGGTCATGCGCACTATCACCGAAAGGAGGAGTGACCTACCTCGTGACTGGAAAGACTTCTTCGAACAAAAACAACTTGCAAACATCCGGACCCAACACTAGATGGCAGGAGTATGCAAAGCATGTGATCTACAGCTCATATGCCTCGAACATATATATATATATTTACACACAGCAGTTAATAAATACAGCGTAAATACCAAGACGAGTGGAGTCTTTGCCGGCTTGGATTCCCAACTCGGAGAGGAATTGGGACTGGTACTATATGTGTATATGTGTATGTGTATATATATATATATATATTCACTGAAAAACCGTAGGTTTCAGGCACGTTATAGTTACAAATTAGCATTTTAAAAACCTTTGAAATTCACTGAAAAAACCATAGGTTTCAGACACGTTATAGTTAGAAATTAGCATTTAAAAACCTTTGAAATTCACTGAAAAAACCAGAGGTTTTAGGGACAGTTATAGTTAGTTGGACATTGCACTCGTACAAAACCCGTGAAATTCCCCCGTTATAGTTAGTTCAGCTAACTATAACTCGCGCCCCGCAATGCACTGCTGATGACGTCACATATTACATCACTCATGACATGGTCAGTGACATCACTGATGACATCTCAAATGACATCACTGATGACATCATCCAGTGACTGTGTGTTTCTGTAAAGTTTAAATATGTTTAATATATATAGGGAAAGGCGTATTGAAGAATGAGTGGGTGTATAAGTGTCTGAATGGATGATTTAGTACGTGCGTGACTGACTCTACAAGTGAGTGATTAAACGTATCTTACTGAATGCATGGGTTAGTGACTAAACTGTGTGAATGTCTGTATCCGTCTGTTGGTGTGTAAGTGGATGCATGGATTTGCGAATAGCTACATGAGTGTCTATATGGGTTATTTATTGGTTCTATGAGTATCTGTATGGGTGCCTGAGTGTTTGTGTGGATGGGGTGTGTGCGACTGTGCATAGATGTGTGAGTGGGTGATTCACTGGGTGGATGGTTTCAAGAGTGCATCTGTGATAGACTGTATGGGTGGGTAAGTGTGTGTAAGAGTGTGTTAGTGAGTGAATGTATGTCCCAGTGGTACATGTGTGAGTAACTAAATATGTGAAAGGCAGTATATATGTGTATTGGAGTATATAAATAGCTATATGCGAGAGTGAGTGATTGTGATAGTGGCTGTATGGATGAGTGTGTGCTTGTATCAGTGATTGTATAAGAGCGTAACAATGTGCTAGTATTTGTATGATTAAGTGAGCTGGTGTGTGTATAACTGTATAGGTGAGTAAATGGCAGTGTGTTTAATTATTTGCATGACTGACTAGGTGTGTGAGTACCTCTATGGATGAGTGGCGGTGTTTGAGTGTCTATATAGGAGTAAGAGTGCATATGATAGTCCTGTACTGAGTGACCATAAGTATGAGTGACTGTACGGGTGAGTGAGTGGATGTGTGTGTGTAGACCTAAGAATCAGTGAGTGGGTATGTAGTTATTGGTGTTGGAGTGTCTATGGTTTTGCGAATGGCACTCTGTAATTTAGATTGGGTGTATCAAAGGTTATATTAGGGTGTGAGGAGCTGCATCAGATTATCACGTGGATGATGTCATCAGTGATGTCATTTGAGATGTCATCAGTGATGTCATCAGTGATGTCTCTGACCATGTCATGAGTGATGTAATATGTGACGTCATCAGCAGTGCATTGCGGGGCGCGAGTTATAGTTAGCTGAACTAACTATAACGGGGGAATTTCACGGGTTTTGTACGAGTGCAATGTCCAACTAACTATAACTGTCCCTAAAACCTCTGGTTTTTTCAGTGAATTTTAAAGGTTTTTTAAATGCTAATTTCTAACTATAACGTGTCTGAAACCTATGGTTTTTTCAGTGAATTTCAAAGGTTTTTAAAATGCTAATTTGTAACTATAACGTGCCTGAAACCTACGGTTTTTTCAGTGAATTTCAAAGGTTTTTTAAATGACAATTTTTAAATGTATTAATTTTTATATTAATTTTTTTCATACTGATTTACTACATTTTTAGAAACAATTTCTTTTACATATTTTATTTTTTAAATTACATTGTAATTACATTATACATTACATTACAAAAAATACTTTCTCAGAATGAATTACTTTAGTTTAAATACTTTGCACATAGGCAATAGACTTTTAAGTACAGTAGTTACAGTTGTTGCAATGGGCAACACATTTTCAAACACAATGCAACATTCAGCTCAATGTGAATTTCTAGTTAAATGCAATTAGTTACTTTATGGATTACTTTTCTAACCACAGGACTGGATCCTAGATTCAGTCCTGGTACATCTCCTGTAAACAGTTGAGTAAAAGCGTTTTGGTTACAGTCGTGATTTTTAAGGAATATTATTGTATTTTAAAAGTTGACACTTAGAAACTTTTTCTCATAGAATCACCAATGTTATCCTATGGAAGGAAATTCACTTAGCAGGTAAAAACTGTTATCGTTACTTTTTCTTACTCAGTGTTGGATCCTGGATCCAGCACTGGTGCATCTCCTGTAAACAGTTGAAAGAATGCGTTTAAGTCATACAGGCGATTTTTAAGGAATATTTGTAGTTTGTGAAAATCGACACTTTGAAACTTTTCTGCTGAAAACCAGACAATGGATTCCTATGGAAGAAAATATAAGTTACTGGTAAGTACGGTTAAAATTACTTTTCAGGACCAGTACTGGGCTGAAAGATACAGCACTGAGGTCTCTCCTTATAACAGGTGAGTAAATCGGAATTCGTATTTCGGCTGATTTTAGAGGAATATTTGTATGTTTCAAAAATCAACACTTAGAAACTTTTTCAGCAAAAAGCAGGCAATGATATGCTATGGAAGGAAATTCAAGTTACTGGTAAGTACGGTTAAAATTACTTTTGAGGATCAGTACTGGGCTGAAAGATGCAGCACTGAGGTCTCTCCTGATAACAGGTGAGTAAATCGGAATTCGTATTTCGGCTGATTTTAGAGGAATATTTTAAAGTTCCAAAACTCCACACTTAGAAGAATTTCCAAGTGAAACCAGTCACTGTTAGCCTATGAAGGAAATTCAAGTTACCGGTAAGTACGGTTAAAATTACTTTTGAGGATCAGTACTGGGCTGAAAGATGCAGCACTGAGGTCTCTCCTGATAACAGGTGAGTAAATCGGAATTCGTATTTCGGCTGATTTTAGAGGAATATTTTAAAGTTCCAAAACTCCACACTTAGAAGAATTTCCAAGTGAAACCAGTCAATGTTAGCCTATGAAGGAAATTCAAGTTACCGGTAAGTACGGTTAAAATTACTTTTGAGGATCAGTACTGGGCTGAAAGATGCAGCACTGAGGTCTCTCCTGATAACAGGTGAGTAAATCGGAATTCGTATTTCGGCTGATTTTAGAGGAATATTTTAAAGTTCCAAAACTCCACACTTAGAAGAATTTCCAAGTGAAACCAGTCAATGTTAGCCTATGTAAGGAAATTCAAGTTACTGGTAAGTACGGTTAAAATTACTTTTCAGGACCAGTACTGGGCTGAAAGATGCAGCACTGAGGTCTCTCCTGATAACAGGTGAGTAAATCTGAATTCGGATTTCGGCTGATTTTAGAGGAATATTTGTATGTTTCAAAAATCAACACTTAGAAACTTTTTCAGCAAAAAGCAGTCAATGATATGCTATGGAAGGAAATTCAAGTTACTGGTAAGTACGGTTAAAATTACTTTTGAGGATCAGTACTGGGCTGAAAGATGCAGCACTGAGGTCTCTCCTGATAACAGGTGAGTAAATCTGAATTCGGATTTCGGCTGATTTTAGAGGAATATTTGCACAATGGTGAAGGGAGGGGCGCGGCCTGAGGTGACATCTGTGCAAACGCGCCCCGTGGTGCGTTTTAAGTTGGGGCATTAAGTCCCATTGAATCATGAGGGTCCCTACGGGCCAACTAGCCCACCAGGAACCTCCAGTATGCGCCAGGGGCTGCGTTGCAGAGACATGTACAGAGGCCACACCCTTTTTACACCTCTCTGCAACGCAGCTCTGTGGCGCTTTCTGGACGTACCTGTTGGGCTAGTTGGCCCCAGGGACCCTCAGGATTGAAGAGGATTTAATTCCCCATCTTAAAACGCGCCACGGGGCCTGTTTGCACACATGTCACCTGAAGCCCGCCCCTCCCTTCACCACTGTGCAAACGCGCCCCGTGGCGCGTTTTAAGTCGGGGGATTAACTCCCCTTGAATCCTGAGGGTCCCTGGGGTGCAACTAGCCCACCATATACCTCCAAAAGCGCCATAGAGCTGCGTTGCAGAGAGGTGTAAAAGGGGCGTGGCCTCTGTACACCTCTCTGCAAGGCAGCCCCTGGCGCATACTGGAGGTTCCTGGTGGGCTAGTTGGCCCCCAGGGACCCCCAGTATTCAAGGGGTTGTTCCCTCTCTGCAAAACGCGCCAGGGGGCGCGTTTGCAGAGTGGTGAAGGAAGGGGGCGGGGCCTGCGGTCCCGATCGTTTTTTTTTTTTGGGGAGGGGGCCGCGTGGCCCCCTCCCGGGCCACTACTTGCCCCGGGGACCCCATCCCCCGGGCTGGCCCTCTCGTTGGGGACTGTGGGGGTCCCCAATCCCCCACAGTCCCGCCGGCTCCCCGTGTCCTACGGGAGCCGGCATTGCTTTTACACATGGGGAGCAGCTAACATAATATTCCCACAGCTTCCGGCTGATAACAGGACACGGACACCAGTTGAGTGCTGCTTTTTTCTTTAATTAAGCTGTACATGGCAAGATGATGCGTTTCGCCCACCTCCTGGGCTTGTTCACATAACGAGAAGGATAATTGTGAAAGCCTTTATTCAAACTACACCATGTGACCGCCTAATGGCACAGTGAAAATGGAAAACAGACTCTACATATATTATAATATATATCACAGTAAAAAGACTTCTATATTGCTCGTTTTGACATAGCTCTATTGCAGATAGCATAACACTACAACAATAACTGATTAGAGGATTAAAATCGTATTTGTAAATGAATATATATATATATACACACACACACACACAACACATACTCACTCCACTGGCAGTCGTCAGTAGGTAGCTATAGTGAGGATATATATATATATATATATATATATATATATACATACATATACATATACACACACAAATACGTCCCCAAGCCAGAAGGTGGAGAAGGAAGTGGCACACAACTAAGGTATTGAAGATTCCTTTTTATTTCATTTTAGCACTGCATAATCATCAAACTATGCAAATTGGGAAAAGACAGCTTTTGCATTTCGGTGTTTCTGCCTTCAACTAGACCATGTTTATATATATAAAATTATATATTACCTACTGGCGGTCGCCAGTAGGTAGTTATAGTTAGGACCTATTTTCCATAGGAAAAGCATTTTTTGTTTTCCCAATAACTTTAGCGTCGTTTGACGAATCTTCGCGAAATTTTCAAAACTAGTGGGGCGCTCCGGTCAGCTCCTGTCTTGAAAGTTTCGGGGTGATTCGCCAAGCGGGGGCTGAGAAAAAAGGGGGGTCCCAAAACGTGTTTTCTCCATGTTAATTTCCATAGGAAACTTCAGACCCGGCTTACAGCCCGAAATGCTGAACGGAATTACACCAAATATTTCAAAAAAGTAGCCCTTGGTTCAGAAAGAGTCCTTTTTGTTAAATGGTGTAAATCCGTTCAGTAGTTCCTGAGAAATTCAAAAAATAGAGGTCGGAAAATCAATTTCCCATAGGAAACTTTAGCGAAGGCTACAGCCCGAACTGCTGAATGGAATTACACCAAATTTGGCAAAAAGGTAGTGCTTGGTTCAGAAAGCGACCTTTTTTTTTTTAAAATGGTGTAAATCCGTTCAGTAGTTGCTGAAAAATTCAAAAATAAAAGTTTCGATATCTAGGGATGCGGTGGATTCGCGAACCCTCCCGACCACGACCTTCACTATGATTGGCTGCCAACACTCCAAACCAGGAAGTGTTTGCAGAACTGAGTCACAAGAAAACAGTAAAAAACAGTAAAACAAAGTTGAAAAACAAGAAAAGGGGGCAGGGTAGAAACACCCTGACCCCCCCAGGACTGCTCAGGGCCCAAAAAAGCATTTAAAAAAAAATAATTTCGGCGGAATTCGCGTTGGGGTCGCGAATCCCGCCGAAATTTCATTTAAATGAGGCCCCCGGGTGGGCCAGGTCCCGGGGGCATTGCGCCCAAAAAATAGCGGGGACCCACGGGGGCCCCCGCAGCCCCGGGGACCACCACCTCCCCGGGGCTCATTACAAATTATGTGGGGGGCACTACGGCCCCCGCAGCCCCAGGGACCGCCACCTCCCCGGGGCTCTTTTTTGTTATTAAAAAAGATGTGTGGGGGGGGGGTTCAAGCCCCCCCACACGCCCCAGAGACCACCACCTCCCCGGGGCACTCAATTTAAAATCGGGGGTCCGTTACGGACCCCCATGCCCCGGGGACCACCACCTCCCGGGGCTTCAAACACGTTGGGAGGGGGGCCGCGCGGCCCTCCTTCTGGAGCACTCGATGGCCCTGGGGACCGCCACCCCCAGGGCCGGCTCCTGCAGTGTCCCGGGGTGCCCACCCCGGGACACTGCTGTGCTTATGGCAGGGCGGGAGCCATGTGGCTCCCGCCCTGCCATAGCAAGCACTGGTTTGGATTTTGGAAGCGAGAGCAGGTTTCTGCTCTCGCTTCCAAAATCCAAACCAGATTGCTTTTCCACAAGGGGAGCTGCATGTCAGCAGCTCCCAGTGTGGAAAGGCAATGCCGGCTCCCGCAGGAGGCGGGGAGCCGGCGGGATCGTGGGGGCATTGGGGCTCCCCCCACGGTCCCCAACGGAGTGGCCAGGCCCTGGGGGATGGGGTCCCTGGGGCTACAAGTGGCCCGGGAGGGGGGCCACGTGGCCACTCTCCCCTAACTTAAAAAAATAAATTAAAAAGGAAAGGCCGGCCCCGGGGGATGTGGTCCCCGGGGTCATAAATGGCCTGAGGAGGGGGGCCACGCGGCCCCCCTCGAAATCTATAAAAAAAATAAATGAATACTGACCATGCCTCGGGGGATGGGGTCCCCGGGGCTAGAAGTGGCCCGGGAGGGGTGCCACGCGGCCCCCCCCTCCCCAAATAAAAATAAATAAATAAAGGCCGGCCCCGGGGGATGGGGTCCCCGGGGCCAATAGATGCCTCAGGAGGGGGGCCACGCAGACCCCCTCCTTAAAAAAATAAATATATGTGGCCATGCCCCAGGGGATGGGGTCCCCGGGGCCGAAATTGGCCACGGGAGGGGGGCCCACGCGGCCCCCTTCCCGTTTACATTATTTTCTTTTTTTTTTTTTAAAAGGGTCAGGCCCTGGGGGATGGGGTCCCCAGGGCCCAAAAAACAGAAAAAGAAGGGGGGCCACACAGCCCCGCTTCTAAAAAATAAAACCGGCATTGTGCCGGAGGCCCCGCCCCCTCCCAGCAACACTCTGCAAACGCGCCCTGTGGCGCGTTTTAAGTTGGGGAATTAATTCCCCTTCAATACTGGGGGTCAACTAGCCCACCAGGTACCTCCAGTATGCGCCACAGGGCTGCCTTGCAGAGAGGTGGTCCGAGGCCACGCCCTTTTTTACACCTCTCTGCAACGCAGCTCTGTGGCGCTTACTGGAGGTACCTGGTGGGCTAGTTGGACCCCAGGGACCCTCAGGACTCAAGGGGATTTAATCCCCAATTTACAACGCACCAGGGGGCGCGTTTGCACAGTGGTGCAGGGAGGGGGCGTGGCCTGATTTGACAAGTGTGCAAACGCGCCCTGTGGCGCGTTTTAAGTTAGAGGATTAAGTCCCCTTCAATCCTAAGGGTCCCTGGGGGCCAACTAGCCCACCAGGTACCTCCAGTAAGCGCCAGGGAGCAGCGTTGCAGAGTGGTGGTCCAAGGCCACGCCTCCTTTTTACACCACTCTGCAACGCAGCTCTGTGGCGCTTACTGGAGGTAGCTGGTGGGCTAGTTGGCCCTCAGGGACCCTCAGGATTCAAGGGGACTTAAAACTTAAACTTAAAACGCGCCACAGGGCGCGTTTGCACACTTGTCACATCAGGCCCCGCCCCCTCCCTGCACCACAGTGCAAACGCGCCCGGTGGCGCGTTTTAAGTTGGGGGATTAATTCCCATTCAATCCTGAGGGTCCCTGGGGGCCAACTAGTCCACCAGGTACCTCTTGTAAACGCCACAGGGCTGCGTTGCAGGGAGGTGCTCCGAGGCCACGCCCCTTTTTACACCACTCTGCAAACGCGGCTTCTGGTGCACTGCTGGTGGGGCGATGAGGTCCTCTTGTGTCCGGAGGAACTCAAGACACAAGTTTTCCTCAGGACACAAGTGGACTTCATCCTCTGAGCAGCAGTGCGCCAGAAGCCGCGTTTGCAGTGTGGTGTAAAAAAGGGGCATGCCCTCAGAACACCTCTCTGAAAAGCAGCTCTGTGGCGCTTACTGGATGTACCTGGTGGGCTACTTGGCCACCAGGGACCTTCAGGATTCAAGGGGACTTAATAGGGATGTCATAGTTAGAAATTAGCATTTAAAAAACCTTTGAAATTCACTGAAAAAAACATAGGTTTCTGGGACGTTATAGTTAGCTGGACATTTCACTCTTACAAAACTATAGAAATTCCACCGTTATAGTTAGTTCAGCTAACTATAACTCGCGCACCCGCAATACACTGCTCATGACGTCACATATTACATCATTCATGACATGGTCAGTGACATCACTGATGACATCTCAAATGACATCACTGATGACATCATCCAGTGAATGTGTGTTTCTGTAAAGTTTAAATATGTTTTATATATATTCCAATGTGTATTGAAGAAGTGAGTGATTAAATATGTCTTACTGAATGCATGGGTTAGTGACTAAACTGTGTGAATGTCTGTATCAGTCTGTCTGTTGTTGTGTAAGGTGCTGCATGGGTTGGTCAGTAGCTACATGAGTGTCTATATAGGTGAAATGTCCAGCTAACTATAACGTCCCTAAAACCTATGGTTTTTTCAGTGAATTTCTAAGGTTTTTTAAATGCTAATTTTTAAGTATAACGTACCTGAAACCTATGGGTTTTTCAGTGAATATATATATATATATACATACATACATATATTTATATATATATATAAATAAATAATTAAAATAAATTTTAATTGTATGGTTTTCTTTTTTGGCGGGAACCTTCCTAAACCTCCCCTTTTTGTTAAATAACACTGCCCATCCTTTACCACTATCCACCCATAACCCTAAAATTACCCTTACCACCATCCACTCCATACCCTAAAATTACTCTTACCACCCTTTTCCCACTACCCACCCTAAACCCTATAATAACCCTTACCACCCTATACCACTACCCACTCCTAAACCCTAAAATGACACTTACCACACTTTACTACTACCCACCCCATAACCCTAAAATTATCCTAAATATACACTTATCTTATATACTTACCATGCGAGGTAAAGGCAGGAGTGGTAGAGGCAACTGTGTGATAAAGGATGCTTGGTAAAGGCGGTTTCTTGTATCAATGGTCATTATTATTATAAACAACTCGGGAGATAATATGCAGATCAGGGAAAAAGGTATTTCATCCCACAACCCCACCAGTATCATCTAGATATTGCCAACCATCTAATTCATGTCTGTATTCATTTTATAAGCCTAAATTATGGCAAGCCATGTAGAGTTTCCCCTGCATAAATTATGATGGTCATAAGTTCACCAAGACAGCAGTCATAATTCAGCCCTTTAGCATCTCCCCTCAGCAATCATTCCATGTGCCTAACTCTACCCCAGCACCAGTAGCTTGTATAGCTTATGGAGCAAGTAGGGGTTATTTGCTCTCACCTCCTACATTGCTATAAAAGAGAGCAAGCAATGCCCCTTTTCTGAAGCATGCAGAATCTAATTCCTTTCTTTCTTCAAAGGCAGACTTCTGCAAGGCCATCTTCCCTTATAGACAGATACCACATGTGCAGCAGAGAAATGTAAAGTTTTATTCTATGTTACTTAACTATTCTCGGTTTAGTCCGAAAGGAGTACCTAACCTGAAAAACATGGTGATCGAGTACACATTTGTTAACATTACCATTCAAACAGTCCGCAAACGTAGGCCCTACACCTTTTACACACATTCTATAATATTAAATGCGGCCATGTTTACATGCAATGAGGCATATCTTGCATGTAACGTGCATTATCAGCACACGCAAGCCTTGTAGTGCAAGCATGTTCCAATGGCAGGAGCCATCCTGCTGTCCTTAAGCAGCAATTTAATACTATAAATTGACTTTCTCCAGTTGTATATCTGACAAATGCTCTACACACCTTTGAAATTATCAGAGGTTTTTCAAGCACTTAATTCTCTCCTGAATTATATTAAGCAGCACTTTTTCATTTAGAGTGCTTCAATTCTTTTAAAAACGTGTGTTACTGTTCGCCTTTTTAGTACTGTTGATATTGCCTTGTCTATTTTTTATCTCAACTGTTCTTCAGTTTTTGTGAACTGCCACTCCCACTCCATCCACTTCTGAAAACACATCTTTCAGCACAGCCAGCTACCAAAGGCCTGAGCCAAGCACACCTCAGAAGGCCCAGTTTGAGCTTTATGAAACACTAGCCGAAGACTGATTTGGCATGAGTGTGGGTGCAACCTTACCTAATCCTCCTTTACCAGATGGCCCACAAAATTCCTTAACCCTTATCACACATTCCTCAGTATTCATTCAAATCACTACAAAGAATGCCCTCTCTTCAGCACCTTTGGCCATCTATTCATGACTTCATAAAACCGGCGAGGCTTTAGGGCTATGCATTTACATTAGAGACATTGGATACTGGTAACAGAGGGCCTTTATACTTTATTATAAAAATAAATATTACATTATGCTGTAATTGAAAGATGTATGGCACTAGAGTACACAGAGCTATGCTACAGCAACGTGAGAAATGCCTCAGACAGCTGAATAGAAGCTAATGAAAGCAGGACAAGTTTGAAAAATCAGTATTAACAATCACTATTGAGAAACAACCTTTGTACACATCCCACAGGGTCTACTAAGAAGAAGAACAATGCTTTAAATTACTTGATTCTCATCAGCAGTGTGCTTTTCAGATCAAAGAACACAAATCAAGACTGCTACATTACGGAGCTTTGTGCTCATGAACAATACATTAAACATCCATCACAAGTTACAACCCCATCATTGAAGCCACACACAGGTCAGTTCATCAAAAGTGGCAATCAATAAACAGCCATAGTACACTTAGGATGAGATGGTATGTCTCCATTGATTACACACAATGTAGACTTGAATAACAATTTGCAGTAAAACACCATGACAATTTGGACCAGAGTACAGCAAGGTTTCTCATCAAGTTGAACTCTAATGTATGAAGAATGATGGACTGGGATATGATCCCGAGTAATTACCTGTGGCTGGGATTAATTCAAGTATTCCTTCCATCACTCTTTTGTAGTCTTTAATGTGTCACTTTAAGTGAGAAGGGTATGCCCTGACGTGGGTCCCATACACACTGTCACTGGAACCTGGCTGATGAACACTAACTAAAGTGGAATCGGTCCTAGGTTGCTTGTGTTCCTGAATTATATCAGAATGGGCTACAACCATTCAAATTAGTCCTTTGCGAAACAATCTGCTTCTGCACTCTACGTAAGAGGCATATCTTAGGTCTGCAATGTCTTCAGAGAGGGATGGAGGTCATGATTTCACCTGCTGGAATCTAGAGCTACAGAAGTCAGTCAAGAAATGCCATCCAGCAGAATGCCTTGTGGTCCTCTCAGTTTAGATGCAGTGTTAGTAGAAAACTGCCCTGGGATAAGGTGGTTGGAGAGATCACATATTTTTGTACTCTCTGTATGCATTTGCGTACTCCCTCCACCACTCTCCACCAGGGCTTATTTCAGTATGCTCACAGATGCCTTTGTGTAATATGGTGTTATTGTGGTACAAGGATATAACTTTTTGTTCACTGGTTCTGCTGGTTAGTGGTCATCAAACAGCATACATTGGTAGAGGAAGGAAGATCCATACACCAATCAAGAGGTCGCTGAAAAGTGAAAGGGAGAGACAAAAAGGGGGCCCATACTGAACATGAGCACAGAGAGCTGAAAGGGATGTAAACCGCTTCTGTTTAAAAAGTCCAAATTCTATAATATAAAACCTTCAACTATCAGCTCTGCCTCCCCTTATGTCTGCTTTCCCTGGAGGCTTTCAGCAAAAGCCTATATGTATGTATATGCTATTTTTATAGCGAAAACCTAGCCAAAAGGCAGTGGAGCACTGTACATAGTTAAAGACAAGCATAAAGTCAACGAGTAAGAGGAGTGGAGTCTGGATTCTAGATGGTTAATGCACTGCGATGTAGTGTTCTTTAAAAAGGTGAGTCTTCAACTCTTTCCTAAATTGGAGCAGTGTTAGGATAGTCCTGCTGGATACGTGGCTGTTGTTTCAGATCCTGCATGCATAGATGGAAAAGGCCTGCTGTCTTGTTGCTAAATACAACAGGGGATCCCCTACTGCTACCAATAAAAGGGCCTGCCCACGTTGATATCAAATGAGGCAATAAGTGAATTGAGCAGTGTTTTCCAATGATGACATCCCAGTGTGATAGAATTCACATACAAGATGATGGCATACATGCAGCAAGCCAACCTCATAAAACATGATCATACGCTAGACTAGGTGCTTAGCCACCAAGCTGCCAGATTTAATGCTGGCATTGTCCAATCGGTGAGAAAGAAGATTATTTGGTTAAAGCCAAGGCCAAGAAAATAGAGGGCTAGTAATGATCATATTCCCTAGAGAAAGTCGCCCCAGCCATGTGTCAGCAGAGCCTTGGTGCAGTAGCCTGATGGAAAGCACAGCCAGCATATTGTACACTCACAAGAACATCGTCTAATAGCCAGTGCATGTCCCTTGCTATGACAGCATTTTCTGTTACAGGTACAGTTGCCTGAGAAGAGCCGCTGTGAACAGCCCTGACTTGCTGGCTTTTTCCTTCCAAGGGGGGTGGGTTGCTGCTAGGTAAGAGGCTCTTGACAATTCATAGTTTGCCCATTCTGATGAGAGTAATTTTAACAGGCACACTCCTAAAAAGAGCCTTGCCCACTTATCTTGTTTGCCCACTCGATGGGAGTAATTTGACTACCAAGCACTTTCCACACTAAGAGGTTCTTCCAAAAGCCTTAGCTGTCCCATTCTATTTGAAGTAATTCCTCAACAGGCACATTGACAGATAAGAGCCTATTTCCACAGCCCCGACTTACTGATTTGAGGGGAGTAAATCCAATTACAGATGGATTCCCTGATAAAATTGTCTTTCTCTAGACTTACTCAGCTCCTTCCAATTGAGCCAAGTTCTAGATGGTCTTTCTCGCTTTAGGAAACACAGCTTTTGCATGAACATCGGTTGGGTACAAAACCCTCTCCACAACACAATTTTGGATTTCCCTATGAGTAAAAGTTCTTGTATAGATTCATCCTATAATGATATCCATCCACAAAATCACTTTCCATACGAGGTCTTCTTGTTATATGGAAGTTCCTCCAGCCAGACCGTCACTATTCCATCCTGATGATCGAGTATATGATGATTGAATATGGTAGGGTTTACACATGATTTTATTCAGTTTAATTCTACTGGAAAGTGTATTGTCTCACTTGCCACGTCCTCTTTAAAAAAACAAAAGGAAGCGGTCACACAGAGAGGAAAGGAAAATAGTCTACTGGAGGAAATCTGATGTTTCTGAACTATGCATAACAAGTAAATTCAGGTCACACAGACGAATAAGCAATAGCATGGAGGCAAGATGAGAGATTATGCACACTCCCAATCATTCAATGCCAAGAGCAAACCTTCTCATTTCTGTATCCTCCAATCCATCGTGACCGTTGTTTTACCAGACTAGGACATCAGAAAAACAAAACCCCTAATGTCAAACGTTATAGGGGTTGGATGTTGGGCAACAGGAGTCCAGGCTAGGTGTTACTGACTGGGTCCAGAAGACCCCCATCAGTTTGACATGAATCATGTTAAATGCAAAGTTTTTAATCTAGGCAAAGGAAGCAAGATAATTATAGTTGGTTTTACAAACTGAAAAATTATTCTACTGTGACAACTGATTTGAAATTCTGTATTATTCTTGCTATAGAAGCACCAGGTTCTGGGTGCAAGTGTGCACAGGCTCACATACAAACACCTGTAGTTTGTGTCTCTGGGGTGTCTCTTCCTGGATAAGCAGTACATTATGTGCAGCCTGCCAAACAAGAACACAACGCCTCATGCACAAGCCCCGGGATCATAGATCTTGTTTTTGGCACCAAGGCCTGTGAAGTAGAAATATCCAAAAACACATCTGTGACTGTAATTCTGATTCGTGACAACAGTTACAAATCATGCTGTAACAAGTGGATACTGTACATAGCCCCACTATGCTAAAGTGACCATTTTTCCATGCTCAGTTTTACATCACTTAGAAATGTCTAAGTAATATTAAGAGTGGGTTCCCTTGAACCTTGGAATAAGTTCTATATGTGGGCAATTTGTGAATGTGTAGTAGATACACACTGTAGTCATTTCATCACATCAGTGCTATCCTGTAACCATGGACTGGTAGTTTAAGGCCTGTGTTGTATAAAATGTCCGCCCTACCTTGGAAGTGCTCAGGTTGCTACCTGCAGCAGCTTAGCCATTGAAAAGCACAACCCGTTATTGCACTGTTCATTCACAAATAACTAGTGAACGTCTGACTGAAGCATCCAACTGTTGGTATCAAAACTAAGCCTGGAAACTACTTCCTTCCTGCACACTCTAGGTCAGAGATATTTCAATGCATAGGTGTAGGGTTGAAATAGTCTGCCCGAAAGGCAGCTGGGATTTGCCCAGTCACTTAATCAAGGTAGGTAATTTACATCATGAAATAAGGAATTACACGAAAGTAAGCACAAATTCCCAGAATTCACACTGCACTGTACATACTTTATTACTGGTCTTTTAAAATACAAATTTTGCATCCCTAAGTTGCGCCCAGAGCACATTTCAAGAAGTGCCTTAATCAGTGACATAACCGGCATTATTACCTCTAGGTTGATTTCAGTGATTTTGATTCCTAGCTACTACCCCAAGGGAGACGCTCTGAGCAGTACCTTAGCTAATTTAAAAAGTACCTGAGCTACCATGTCATAGCTTGTCTAGCATACTGGTAAATCATGCTCAAAAGAAATGCGTGATAAGATGGCTCACAGATGCAATTTTATATTTTGGGGAAATAGTTAAGGTAAAAACCATGCCGCACAAAAGGATTTGCAAAATAAAGTGACATAACAGGTGTATAGCCCCTCAAACATCAAACTCAAAGTAGACAACTTTCAAAATTGTGGTTATGCAGGGTTTTAAAAAAATGACTTACTGGATTTATTTTGTGTTGTTTTCACTTCCAGCTCAAGAACTTTATTGTCCAAAAGTATGCTCTCCCGAAGGAAGCTTCACCACTGTACTACGCCTTGAAATCAGTGATTAATAATATATTCCATCAACCATCTTCTTTTTGTACATTAACAATGTTTTCACACCGAGCAAACTGTATTAAGGACATACCAGTAATATATGGGGTTTGCTAATGACACCAGTCACATTTTCTACCTCCCATAGATCTGCCAAATCCGTTGATTAATTTCTCTGAATTCTGCTCCTCAAGATGATTAATGATTAACACTTAAACACGATTCATGGTTATTAATCCACACAAATCCTTCAACTCCAACTTTCTTTTTGCGAATTAGGATATCTATGAGCCTTAATTTGGTAAACTTGAAAACAAGTAATGGTCTTCTGTGCCAACATGCTAGTGCTGCATTTGGTGGCAGACTTACCTACTGATCCTGTGATCAAGGTGTTTAAACTTCAAGCACAAGGTACAGCCACTTATAAAGCTGAAATCTGGGGGCTTGCGATGGCTCCTAAACTGATCTCTGAAAAACGATTCTTAATATTTATCTGGAGACTGCCCGCTGGTACTCTACTTTGAAGGAGATTTCCAGAATCTGGAATGTTTGGCACCATTTAAAAACCTTTGTGTACTGAGGTTGAATTTGGACAATGAAACACTTTTCAGGAAGGAATGCTAGAGGGTCTTGCTTTGAAAGAAGCTTCTGAATGGCTTTGGTTTAATTTTGTCCATATATCCCTGGAATCAGGATTGATGTATTTTTGACACGAGGAGAGATCTACTAGAAAATATTAAAACCAAAAGGATCAACTATACTTACCATGATGGAGTAACTGAAAACTTCTGAGTGTCAAAAATATGACATCAAATGAAATTCATTTGGATTGGATAGAAACACAATTTGCAAAAAAAGCTGCATCTAAATTTGAGATATAGCTTCTTGGCCCTAGTTAGAATCATACATAAATGGTGATTGCTGGTAATGTACTCCATAAAATGCCATTACTGCCTGTGGAAGAAGAAATCTAAACTTGATATTTGTTTTATTTATGCTAATCAGCCAAGGAAATGGTAGATAACTCTTTTTAAAAAACTTGGCATTTAAGATATTTGTTTTGCCTTCCACATCTGCAAAAGTGATACCCCCACTCAGCTTGGTATGTGCGTAAGAGACAGCTCCGTTTAGCTATGTGATGGAAAACCTTTACAGTCCAAGGATAAGATTGTAACTATTGTATTCTAATATCGAGCTTTAAAATGCAAACTAAAAATACAAACTACAAATCTTGGAGTAGGCAAGCCCTGCCTTTGCTGCAATTTGTTCGGCAGGTGGATAAAGATAATCTGATACAGATAAAATGATGATACGTATTTATTGGTTCACCACATACTTATTTCTAATTATTTCTTTCTTTTTAAATTGTGTGTACTGCTCCTTGGATTTTTGAACTAACACAATGGAAGAACCTGCATTAAGACATTAATATGAATTTGCGATTTGTACTGTAATTGCAGATGGTGCAATGATTTTAGGGGTGTACTACACTTACTAAACTTTTAATAGTAATACTCAAAGTTCCAGGATGAAAACCCCCGTCTTCTATGAAGGCAAACACCTAAAGATGAGAACAGGAGCGTTTGAGTTTAATAATTTAAAACATGAAGATGAGTGTTTTACAAGGAGGGCTGGTCAAACATTTTGCAATGCAATATCTTGTTGCCCCAATCCTAAGGCAATATAACCGCAATTGTTAAGTAGAGGCAATAGGGTGGTCCATGGTTGGGGGCGCCGGAGATGGCCACCTAGCACTGAATGCTGGCAACAAGATACTGTATGTGAAGTCCAAGAATTCTCTTATAATAGGGGATGTGGAGAGCGGACTTACAACAGGGTTACTCTTTTTTATATCATGGAGTGAATAATGAGTTACTCCTATGGTCACTATCATACCCAAAGGCTCGGTCCAATATACGCGAATATACACGGGGAAAGGCAGCACGGTGGCATATATATTCATAGTGTGAGATCTACTATCCCCTTAATCATGAAGGTGGTCCCAATAAACTCTGATCAAGGACCAGTCTCCATGCATTACATTAAGGCCACTACGTGGCTTGGTTAAGGCACAGTTCATGGAAAAGAAGCTAAGAACAAATGGGCAGGAGGTTGATCACCAGCACCGCCAGTCTTCGATGAATCTAGGTAAAGTCAATGTCACAGATGAATTGGTTTGGCTTTTTGGCCCTTTGTGGTTTGTTGCTGCTGAACCTGAATGGTCCTTCTAACTCCAAGGCAGGCGGCTGGTTTGGCAGATACAACCACTTAGCTCTTCTCCACACTGGCCCAGTTCTGACAGGAGGGCAGCAAGCCTTGCCTCTGGGCATGTTCAGCGATGGCAGTGTAGCAGAAGTAGTACTGGTCAGCAGTTTGAATGCTGAAAGCTCTCTGCGTTCTCATCCGCTGTACGGTCTGGTACACGTTCAGGGTGCCAATGTCTTGCAGCTGAGATAGGCAGATATCCAGGGAGCAAAACGTACCTAAAATGGGAAGAGTGTGGCAGCATGAGCTACGGTTAGGTCACCTCCAAATGTATCACATCCCTCATTTTCCCAAAAGAGAACACTCTCTGTATCTGGAAGAATTACTGGAAAGAGAAGTCGGCCTCCAAGCAGATATGGATTTCTGAGATTGTACGGAAGAGAACCTGGAGCAAAACAGAGAGCTGCAGAGAGACTAAAGATGGGACGGGTCTTGCTTTCCTGTGGGGTGGAAAGGAAAGATCGCAAATGCCCCACTCTAATGTTATATGGCTTTGCTTTTCTTTGATTATAATGGAGAACTTCAGAGCATGGTGGAGAAGAACCAGGGAAAAGCACCTCTTGCACTGTGTACGAGTTGGGAGGTGCCTTAGTGAGGAGGAAGTGTTCACCTAGTAAGAGGGGCGGGGCACAGTGGGGGCACAATGGCATTTATATGGATGGAGACAAAAGTCTCCCATTGTGCAACGGAAGTAGTAATGTTCGCGGAGGACCACCCCTCCCTGAAAGTAGGTCCAGTGGGGCTCCAAGATTGGAGAATAGGAAAATGTCTGCTGAAGAGGGGAAATGAGTCCCATATCCACAGGGGGCGGGGGAGTGGAATTTTAAATGATCCTTGTATGGGTGGGTACAGGGTGTGTGCATACAGTTCACTTTAACGAGGAAGGGTCTACACAGTAATATAAAGTGTAACACGTCAACTTTTATACTAGCTGGCCCAACTACAGAGCACATAATCCAGTCCAGGCAGCTCACCTGTCCTGCCAATTCCGGCACTGCAGTGCACCACCATGGGAGGCCCACCCGGATGACCTTTCCAGCGCATTCCCAAGGCTCTCACGGACAGTCGTTGCTGGTGTTTCACGGCCCCTAGGAAATCAATAAGTGCTGCTGCGGAGGAAGGCACACCATAATCTGGCCAGCTCAGGTACTGGAAGTGGAAAACCGGACGTCGCTCACGGCTCTGTGGGACAGTCAAACAATTTAGTCACATACAAAATATGCCAAAATAGCAACGGCCCTGTATAGCAGCTCCCTGCAGTTCACTTCGAAACTTACATTGCAAAAATGGCATATCATTATTTCACTATCCATGGAGCTCGGATAAACAAATGAAATTCCCCACATAAGGCATTCACAGTAAGCATTCCAAATACACTGTGTCTTCTGATGTTTACACTTCTTTGAAAGAGAACAAATGATGACATACTAGGATGTCCATTCCTTCATATCGGTCTATTCTCAATACCCTATATATCCTTCTTGGGTTTTCGATTTAGTTTTTCCAGGTACATTGGTTTCCTTTAGCCTCTTCCAGGCCATTTTGTAGTTGTTAATATTTTTTGCCCCAATGTCCTCTGCTTCCAGACCGTTTCATGATATTGGATAAGAGCTGCTTTCATCGGAGAGCGATGGAGAACCAGGTACAAGTGCTGATAGTTGCATCTCCAAGGGAGTGTAGGGGGGAGAAAGGAAGCTATATAAGGCTGCATAGGCTCTGCAGGAGGAGAGCTGGCATGTGGTTGAAACACTTTGTGCACATGATATATGAAGGCAATTGGAAGATTCACACAGGTACAATGCCCAGAGGCAACATAGTTTCTGGGGAAATGGCACTACACACTGAAGGCTACTTTCCCCACTCCAAGCAGGGATTACCTGCTGTGCAACTCACTGTCCAGTGTGTGGGGGCGGGGATATTTTCCATTACCCACGAGGAGAGAGCAAGGTTTGTAAAGGGGCGAAAAAGATGATTAAGGGAACAGAAAAATGATGGCATAGAGGGCAAGACAACAGTAAAGCAGAATGCATTTGAGGTCCTGACACTAAGCTGAAGGAAATGAAAGGAAAATTCTACTTACCCTGTACGCATCAGTT
The DNA here is from genome assembly GCA_963921515.1 of Calotriton arnoldi. Classification (NCBI taxonomy): domain Eukaryota; kingdom Metazoa; phylum Chordata; class Amphibia; order Caudata; family Salamandridae; genus Calotriton; species Calotriton arnoldi. The sequence goes on from CAWUFW010000805.1 coordinate 2,266,649, forward strand.
CGTGGAATTTAGCGCTGTAGATTCGTATGCTCTGCATACTCCTGCCATCTAGAGTTGGACTTGGACGTATACATCTTGTTTGTGTTTTATGGAATAGGTTTGTCCTTTCAACGTCTTTACATCTAGCATGTGAAGCACTCTCTCTGCTTCTGAGTCTGGGTGTGGGAACACCACTGGGAGTACAATTGTCTGGTTGAGGTGGAAAGGAGAGATCAGTTTGGGCAGAAACTTTGGGTTAGTTCTAAGGACTATCCTAGTGAGGATCACATTGAGGTTCCAGGATGGGACCCGGAGTACCTTGGGAGGGCTAACCCTCTTAAGTCCGTCCATGAAAGCTTTAATAACAGGGACTCTAAACAGTGAGGAGTGCTCCCTTTTCTGTATGTATGCTGCCACTGCAGCGAACTGTAAACAAATGGATGTTTAAGCTAAGCCTGAGCGTTGCAAGTGAAACAGGTAGCAAACAATGTCTTAGTATAACAGAACATAACACGTTTATTTGTAAAGCGCACGTTTACAGCGACGGGTATCTTGGCGCTGAATAACTGATGTTTATTGTTACCCAACTCAAGTGGGACGGCGAGCCTCTCTGAGAATGACCATACACTCAGGGGGCAAATAGAGGTAACCAAATTCTAGGACCTCAGGGCCAAATTGCCAGGATGAGCTGCCTGTGGTTGGGATGCTGGAGAAAGCCCCTGCTGTTGCGTGAGAAGGTCCGGCCTGTTGGGAAGCTTCTTGTGAGGGACTATAGACAACTCGAGGAGAGTTGTGAACCACAGTTGCCTGGCCCACGTGGGGGCCACTAAGATGAGAATGAGGGAGGTTTGCTGAAGCTTCCGAATCACATATGGAAGGAGTGGGAGAGGCGGAAATGTGTAGGCAAATATCTCAACTAGTTCATCCATAGTGCATTGCCCATAGGCTGTGGAAACCTGGGGGCGAAGTTTGGGCATTTGGCATTTTTGGCAGTTGCAAACAGATCTATGTCAGGAAACCTCCAAGTTGAAAATAGGGGAGCAGGACTTCGGGGTGGAGTTCCCACTCGTGGACTTGTTTCTGCATCCTGCTGAGCAGGTATGAAAAGTTGTCCGTTCACAGAGGGTATTCAGCTAGGAGGTGAACCTTGTGGTGGATCGCCAAACACCAAATGCCCTGCACTAACGCCGACAGTTGGGAGGAGTGCATGCCCCCCTGTTTCTGCAGGTAGTAAATAGCAGTCATGTTGTACGTCTTGATCAGGACTGTCTTGTGCTGAATGTGGTAGAAAAAGGCCCTCAGAGAAAATTGAACTGCCAGCAACTCCAGATAGTTTATGTGAAAGGTCTGTTGGAGGGGAGACAACAATCCATGAACAATCATGTTCTGTAGATGTGCCCCCAGCCCGTGAAAGAGTCGTCCGTATTGATGGTCACTTGGGGTACTGCGTCTAGAAAGGGCTTGCCACGCAACAGATTGTTGCTGTTCCACCACTGCAGGTAGCAATGGGTGCTGGCCCTTATCAACACTAGAACTTCCCACAGGCCATCCGCTTGTGACCACTATGCTGCAAGGCACTCCTGGAGCGGGCACATATCCAATCTGGTGTGGGGAACGATGGTAATGCAGGCAACCATCATGCAGAATAGGCGCATTATTGTACGTACTGTTAGCTGATGATCTGGCTGAAAAAGAGGCAGCAGGGGCCGAAACTATGGAATCGATGCCCATGCGCATTACCAGTCAAGGAAGGAGTCACTATACCTTGTTACTTGGATTTCTTCAAAGAAAAACCAAGTTAATGTCACTCTCTACCATAAGGTAGGGCCGATAGGGAGCTTGATGGAACCAATGTTTAGTATAATGTGCTTGGGCTTTACAGTGGTCTGGTTAAAAATCTGGCACTAAGAAACCATCTTTATTTTAAGACAGGGTCAAAGTAGCACAGCAGATACGACGCTGCCTACCCACCCAAAACAGTCTAAGCATCAGAGACTGCAAGTTCCTGAAAAATATCTATGTGAGAATGAAATGGTTGGAAAGTTTAAGAATAGGTACAGCATAAGCAAGATTTTATCCCAATATTCACAGAGACCTAGATATCGATCCATCAAACTCTGTTATTAAAAGGAATATCTCATATGTGCGGTATGCTGTTGGGAAAAATAGAGATTGTTCCCAATCCACATTGAGGCTAGAGGAACCACTAAAATGACAAATCAGGCGTACTATTGGAGAGAGGTTGATGTTCAGTTCTTGGCTGTAAAATATAATAGCACCAGCATGTGATAGTAATTTTTTTTCGCTCCACTGGATTCTAGTAGAGCAATTGCAAAAATCCAAGGGGTATGTGTCCAACATTAAGATGTGTTCCTTTATGTTGCAACAGGGCTCGAGATGGTACCGCTAATCCTAATACGGGCTACAGGGTCTGCATACAGAAACGTTTTCCAATCCAGTATCCTCGGATGCAAACCACTTCTGAGCCTAGTAGTTAAAGTCCCATTCAAGAAAGTTAAACACAATTTCCACTTTCAGAAAGACAGCAGAAGCTTCCAACACTAATGCAGGAGATAAACCCAAGAGAAAAGAGTGCTGAGATTATATAATGTAGAGCACCTGAGAATGAAGCCAGTCTTTACAACAAAATATGTGTTGTTAAGGCATGTATGGCAAAGACATATGCGTAGTTAAGACTTTTCAGATAAGTGCTACCCCCCCGACCCCTACCCCCGCCCTGAGACCTAAAACTACCCCCTCCGTCCCGAAACCCAACTCCCTCGAGCCCTAAAAACTTCCCTGGTCCCCCTAGGCCCTAAAAATGACCCCGCCCTCCCTTAAGCCCTACAAACGACCCTGCCCCCAGCCTTAAAAAGTATCCCAATCCCTTCCCCCCATCCTGAGCCCTAAAACGACCCTCCAAACCCCCCTGAGACCTAAAACTACCCCCTTCCCTCCTGAAAACCAACCCCCTCTCCCCAGCCCTAAAATCTTCCCTGCCCCATCCCTAAAAACTACCCCACCCTCTTCTAAGCCCAACAAACGACCCCAACCCCCCTGAGCCCTAAAAACTTCTCCGATCCCCCCAGTCCTGAAAACTACCCCAACCCATAAAAACTACTCCCCCCCCCCCCCAAACCCAGCCCCACTTATCTCACCGCGTCCTGCCTCCTCTCCCGAACCTTCCTGCTTCCGCCCATTCCAGGCAGCTGCTATACTGTGCACTGCCTTAACCACGCATATGCGTGGTTAAGGCATATGCGTGGTTAAGGCAAGCGTGATAGCGCTTGCAATGTTGGAACACGCGTGGCTCTGCCTGCGTTGTTCTAGTCGTTTCCCATTCTAGGTTAACAGCCTAAACTCTAAGGTGTTTATCAGAATCAACACTCATCCCTATCCATCCGAGTGAAGCTCCCGGCTACCTCTGTTGGGTCTAACATGTCTAGTCATCTAAAATGGAGCTTTGCATTGAACGAAGTGTCACAAAATCAACAAAGGGCAAAAAGAACAATTAGCCCACCCCTTCCCACACTGACAATCTCATATGTGAATGAAGTTACCTACTCTACATAACATTTGAAAACATCCGACAGCAGCATTAATGGAATCATGGCAAAAAACACAAGACCACAGAATGGCGATGAAAGATAGAGGCAATTAGTCCCAGCCACCAGACTCAACCAGTTATGCAGTGGTGGCCATGCTTCCATAGAAAGTGTTTGCTTCACCTAATCTATACCTCAAGCTACATCCATAACCAGCAGGTCTAAAGTGGTGTGGTAGAGTAGAACTGACACTAGGCCTCTTACAATTAATGTTCCTCCAGTGTTCCTCTTTAACTGTCCCATATTCAAAATTGTCCTAGAGCTACACCACTTACAAGTTCTTCTCCTCCTTTACGTACAAATTTAGTATTAAAGAAATCCGATACAATGCAATAGTATAAGAAGCATTATAATACATTGGATTCTGCAATCCCAAATTTCTTTATAATCGTCGACTTGTGATGAACCCAGTTGCCGATAATAAAGAAATGACGTTACAACTCAATTGCAATAACTAATTATAGTCGAGTTCTCAGGTCACAATGCCTGCTGTCAGAGCCAGCAGACAAGGGGAAAGGCAGGTCAGGTCATGGAGCATATTTGTAGCAGCTATTTAAAGAGTGAAAACAAATGTTTCTTTACTTTCTTCTGCTGTTCTTCTAGCTGTACTGTAACCAGCAGAAAGCAAATATTTATAGCAACATGTTTATTTTTCGCTTTTCTTGAGCAATTATAGAAAAGTAAGAATCTTTCTGTATGTTTCTACAATGCCTTAAAAAAAAAAAAAAACGTAACTTGTGTTAAACTGCTTCATATATCTTTTTGCAACAAATATATAACCGCTTTCTTTGTGTATTTAATTTTGCACTAGAGATTCTATTTTTATTCTTCATGTTTGCAAACATGGTCTCTCTTTCATATGAAAGAGCTACCCACAAAGGATTTAAGTGGTCTGTGGAAAAGATAATGGTGTGATCATGTATTATAAGGAAGAAATTACACCCTACCGTACATAAGAATATTGGAAGTCACCTCAGAGTATCATAACTTTATAAAGGATCTCTGCCTCATTAAATTGCATGGCCATGGTACTCCTCTGTGACCTGCAATATCCTTATATACGGCAGAGGGTGCTTTATGGCATATATAACCACGTAGAATGAATGATTATATAAAATCCTCCAGCGTCTCAAACTTGAGAGAAATCTATACAACACAAATTTTTAGACGTCCAAGTAAGCAATTCCTCTAAATGGCATGTTTTCATTGTAATACATTTTCCTAAATAAATTGGTCCTTATCTATATCACTTGAGCTTCAAAATCAAATTCTTTGATTCTGTAAAGTCTTATTTTGCAGTATGATTTAACTGCTGAAAACACATTTCAAGGTGATCCACTAATGGTAGCCATTTTCATTTCACGGAGCTAACGTCCAGTGGAGAGGATTTTTTTCGTTCAATATTTTGGGGTGTCCTACATTGGAGAACCATCATGCTTGGGCCTCTTTTATTGTGTTCATCCATCCTTTATCATGACCAAAAGACCTCAAGTATTTTCTTTCTGTATTGTACAATTTTTTATGGCATACCCAATTTTGTAGTGCCAATTTATCATGCCTTCTGCCCCTCATTTTTTGTCAATCTGTGGCCATCAATTTCCATCCAAACACACTAAATCGCCATGAGGGAGTATATTTTTAGTTATTTTGTGTCTCTGTAGTGGGTGTCCCTTCCCAGATCAACGCCTCACTGGCTAAAGCAGCCGGAACAATAATTTTCTCTTCTGGGACATCTCCATCTATATATAGTGTTTATACATAATTCCATGGGATAACAGGGTATCATTATACCTCACACTGGTTTACTAAACCTTAAGTCTGTAAACCTGATAACATGCCTAAGCTGAAGCACATAATTGGTCTGATATGCAGATTTTTCTCAAATTACTACACTAAGTTGGCTAACAAGTAAGGTAATGTATGTCAGTGGAGAACACTGTTAATATGTGCTAGGCATAAGCATTTTTGCTAGACATTATACAGTGATGCATTTCAAGTGTGTTGGATGCAAGATGTCTGCCTGTGAATTGAATAGTTCCGACAACAGGACATGACATTTGCAATCATCACGGTTTCCCTGAAAAAGGCATTACGCTCAAAATGATAAGACATCATGGTTCATCTCTGCTATCTTGTGGCGAGTGGCAGAAGTTTTACTTGTAGACCAGGGCCTGTATTACATATAGGGGGCACTCCTCGGTCTGTGCCAGGCTAACCTTTAGCGCCAAATGCGCTGTTCCCAGAGCAGATGTGAACTTGTTCCTCCACCAGGAGTAGCACATTAGTGAAAGGCAGACTGGCTCTTTTAAGCCACCAGTTTGCCTTTCACCGCAGGTAGTACTATGGTCTTCATTATAAATGGGGACATAGATCCCCCTGCAGGCGGGTGCAGTGAGTGGCTTCAACCACCTGCAGGGGGATTACTGGGGTGTCCCTGGGACACCCTTTCCTCCTTTCAAGTGCTACCCTCAGAGGCCGCACTGACTGTGCGCCACTGCTATGTGGCACACAGTTAGAATGACTCCTGATGTTCATTTTGTCTGAGTCTGTAGTATTGCGTGGTCATAATTATGCAAAGAAATTCCTCATATGCATGCAGCTATGCCTCCACGCAAAAAGAGAGAATGTGCTGCCATAAAATTTGGCCACAAAAGCATTTGTGGCTTCTTCTACAATACTAAAGTGCCCGAGGGGTGCAAGAAGCAGGTGCAAACGCTCAGTAAATCTCTAGGCACTTACTGTAATACAACAGTGGCATGATCTCAAGGAATCATTCCCTTATTTGCATGCTGGCTCGGCCCTATGCAAATGGGGAAGCCCTTTGTCTCTGCGCTAGTGCAACATTACAGTTGGGGGACTCGGAGGCAAAGGAGCTGTCAGGGACACACTGACTGTGCACCAAAATGAGGTTGCATTTAGTCCTTGTGCCCCCCTAGACAGCACACCATGAAATGGGAGAAGAGGGAACCTGCAGGAAGGTGCAGTCACTCGCTACTTCAAGTGCAGGCCATTTACCACCTACACAGTGAAAGGCAGACCGGCGGGCTTCAAATAGGCCTTTCATTAATGTGCTGTTGTAAGAAGCGAACTTTTTATGCGGTAGTGCCAATGTAAGGGCACACCATGCAAAAAGTACAGACGACCCTTATTGGTGTACAGGGCTTAAATAATAATTTGCTCTGTGTGTGGCAGTGTGGCCGAGCAGCTTAGGCTTATCAGAGGGTAGTGTTAAGCATTTGTTGTACACCGAGTCAGAGAATGAGACACAATCAAGAAGCCTAAGCTACTCGACCACACTACCACAAATAGAGCACCTGAGATTATTAATTTATGCCCTGTAAACCTATAAGGGTCGTCTGTACTTTTTGCATGGTGTGCCCTTACATTAGCACTACCACATAAAAAGCCAGCTACCTACATTGGTGGATCAGCGGGGGGTACACGACTTTGCATCTGCTGATACCACTTGGTCAATAGGTGATTCCACCAAGTAACCCACAATTGACTTTAGTCAAAAATATTTTTGCAAAATGTTCTATTTTTCATTTCCCCCCAAAAATTTTAATCTGAACTGTTAGGGCCTTGTGTTAAATCCCCCGGTACTTCTGTATCAGACATTTAAAAAGTGTACAAATCAGTTAGGCCTTAAAAGTCTGTTCAGAATTCTTTTTGCTAGTCTAAAAAGGCCCCAACTGTACTAAAATAATGTCTTACTCAGAGGATAGAGTTTAGGAGCTTGACCCGACCCGTTATCTGCAACTTAAGGTGAGGCAGTTAAAGCTTCTCTGTAAGGATTATAACATCAAGACTGGCTCTAAGCCTACCAAGACAAAGCTCCAGAAGCTCCTTGCAGAGTTTGAAGCAGCTAATGTAATAAAGGATCCTGATACCCCTCTAGCGGAGGAGGTGGACAGTGACCATGACTGTGTGGATAGTACTACAGAGACTGTCCCCCCAAACTCACTAGAGAAGGTGATGTGGTACCCCCTCACATCTACCCTAAAACTGTACCTAGAGTGCCTTCCCCTTAAAGGGGATAGGTCAGGCAGCTCCAGGCTCAGAGAAGAGCTAGATGATGAAGCAATTCTTGAGAGACTAGTCAGAGGAGCAGCCCTTGAAGCCAAAATCCTGGCTATAGAAAAAGACGGCTGAGATGGGTCTAGCACCAATAAATGGTGGCAGCAACAAACAAAATAGGGAGAGAGAAGAAACGTTTGATCCCAAAATCCCCAAAGGGATTGTCCCCAAATATGTTGAGGGTGATGACATCACAAAGTGGAATACAGCCTTTGAGATGGCTTGTAAAATGAGGAAGTTACACCAGACACACTGGGGCTCTACTCTGGGAGCTATTCTCTGGAAAGTTCTGGGATAGTCACCTGATACTGGATTAGATAGATGCTGAGTCTTCTGACCTCATGAAGGATACCCTGATTGAGGGCTTTGAACTCACCACTAAGGAGTACAGGATTAAGTTCAGGAAAACTCACAAAACCTCGAGGCTGTCCTGGGTTGATTGTGATGAGCTTTCATCCAAAACACTAGGTGGCTGGTTAAAAGACAGTAAGGTGCAAGACTATGATGGGCTCTATAATTTGGTTATGAAGGAGCACTTGTTAATTAATTGTACTTCATAAAAACTGCATCAGGACTTAGTGGACTTAGGGTTGGTCTCTCCTCAGGAAGAAGGCTAGCCACTGGGTCAAAACAAGGGTGTCCAGAAAGACCCAGGATGGGGTGGATCAGAAGAAAGGGGTTACCAATCCTCTCCATGGGAAAGATGTGGGACACAAAGAGGGAAAACCCAAAGGGTCTTCTAAAGGCCTCAAAAATCTGTGCGGGACTGTGGGCCCAGAGACACTTTCCCATCAAAGGGTGGGTACCAGAGTAAAAACTGGGATCCCAAAAAGGCTTGGTGTTTCAACTGTAGGCAGAATGGGCACCAAACTAGGGTCTCTTCATGCCCCAAAAAGGATCCCACTAGTGAAGCCCCCACAGGGTTTGCGAGGCTCCAGATGGGATCCTTGGAGTGCCCTGACCGGGTCAGAGAGCACACTGAAGCTACTTTAGTCTCTGAAGAAGGGTGGGTATAGCTTCCGTGGCTGTCTGGCTCAGTAAACTGCAGAAGTACAGACAAAAGTCACATATCAATGGAGCGGAGGTAGAAGCACTGAGGGATACAGGTGCAAGTTTTTGGAGTGTCACTGCCAGTTAATTTCAATAACGAGTTTATTGAAGAGCAACAGCCATGCATGTCTAAACAGTGCAATCCCAACATTCTAGAATCCTCCCCAACATAGTCATCCCTCCCCACCATAGAGATAGCTCATTACAGAATGTCCAATGCCAGAGTGCACTATACAATACATACCTCTTTCTTAACACAAACAAAACTACAAACTCAAGATTATATAGATAAAAATAAATGAAACACCATAAGTCATAGTGCTTAAAAATGATTACACAGACGTAAACAAAAGCATGTAACATTCTTGTACCTCACATCCGTGAATGAAGGAGATACGGCACAGATTAAAAACAACCGACAAATAATCACACACGAAATCACACATGAGCTTCCTCCTCATCTGAACCTCCCTCTCCTGAAAAGGAACCTTCAGCGCCTCCTCAACCACTGTCTTTTCTATAATAGCTCTGTCCTTCTTGCTCCATAAATCTGGTTCTGTGACATGATATTTTGTCAGCTTCCTTGTATTCCACCATTTTCCATTTTCTAAATGAACCACACCGCTTTTACTTTCACACACTCTCTGGGGATTGGACCATTTGGAATAACCTTTCTTGACATGCCCCTGTTTGCGCTCACCCATTCACCATCCGAGAACACTTTTTTCTAAACCATCATTGTAACGATGGGCATACTGACTTCGATACTCTTCCATTGTTTCTCTGAGTGCCCTTCTGTCAAGCCTCTTTCCTGTGGTTCTTTCCATCCACGCAAGCACAGCAGCGCTGCATGGCACCCTTCCCTTCAACAAGAAAAATGTTGTTTCCCCAGTTCTGGAATGAGGTGTAGTTTGATAGCTCCACAACATGTTCCTCACTTTTTTTTCCAATTTAAACCCTTATCTAGGGTCAAATTAATGTTTTCGCCCCAATATCCTACTGAAGCGCTCAACTAGCCCATTCTCATGGGGATTATAATTAGTGGTCTTAAAGTGTTTAATTCCTTCTTTCTTAAGAAATGTAATAAACTCTTCTCCCACAAATTGTGGACCACTGTCCGAGACAATCATTCCTGGACATCCCTCACACATGAATATTTCTTCACAAAATGAGATCACATTAGCTGTTTTCATTTCTCTCATGAACGCGACCTCAGGCCATTTGAAAAAATATTAATAAACAAAGTGGACGAACCCACTAATAAAGACGACTCAGTTTCGCTTTTCGAGTGCCAGAAACCCACTAGGTTTGTAAAAAGAACCCTCACCCACCAACCTAGTTGGTGGCATGCTTCATCATAGGGTTCCCAACCGGGTAGCCGAATACCACCCGGTTGTGCTTCAACGCGGAGCGGGATTGGTGTTGTGTGTGAAGGAAGTGCTAATAAAGTGGTGCAAGTTAAAAATGTCTCTGGGAATCCTTACTGATTGATTTTTTTTATTCCCAGCGGCCCAGGACAAGGTTAAAATCAAAATGAGGATAACATCAAGATTAATTGGTCTTAGTTATCCGAGTGGTTTGAAAAATTGTCCACTAATACCAGAGCAAATGTACTCTCAGAACCCAGACACTCGAACGGGCCGCACTTTCTCAAGCTCTACTGGGAAATGCCACCGGTTCAATCGGTTTTTCAGAAATCTTGTGCGTTTTGTCACTACATGTGCAAGACACACAATCCTTCACAAGTCACTCACATGATTGTCCATGCCCGGCCACCAAAAATCATTGAGTGCTTTCCTTTTCATGGCCGTTACGCCATCATGTCCTTCATGCAATAAGGTTAACATTCTCGGATCTACCTTATCGTAAAGCCCCAGACCAAATCCGAGGTGGTCTCACCTGAATCTCTCTCTCTCTGGAGATAGACTCAAGCAGTGAAAATGGTTATCCTACCCTGAATTATGTATGTGTTGGGCATGCTTCCCCAACTAAAACCCTCTTGACCCTCTATCAGATAGACAAGACGATTAAGGCCTTCATCTGGGGTTCAGCGAGACCTCGCCTGGCCATCCGGAAGCTTATCGTCCATAGATCAGCAGGTGGATTGGACCTACCCTCTGTGGAGCATTATTGTCTAGCCTTACACTAGGCACAAATGGCGTACAGGCACCCTTGGGTCCAAGACCCCCCGTTATCATCCTTGCCTAGCCGCTGGATCCAATGCTGAAAGCCATGTATGCCACCTGGATACAGGCTCCTAGGCTATTTTCAGTTTCATCTCCATGACAAGGCTCCCCTCTGAAAAAATACTGGCATTTGAATGGGGGGTCATGCTTGACTGGGGCCCCTGGTTTGGAGCTGGGATTCTAACCCTCACGCACCTGATTTCTGGTGGCGAACACACGTCCTTTGAGATGCTACAGGATGAATTTATTATAGAATATAACCAGGACATCACACTGTATTCTATGACATTGGTGTTCTCAATGTCATAGAATACAGTTCTTGGCAGCAGCAAGGGCATTGACTATCAGACGACAGGCATGTGTCAGTTTAAAGATGTGTACACCAGGTTGTCTGACCAGAGGCCAAAGAAAAGAGCTCAGCATGAGAGGTCACCTACCTGGTTGACCTAAGCAGTTGCAGAAGCCTCCATAGGGTCATCCATGTCAACCGCCTAAAATCTTTTCATGACAGGGTGGATGTGACCATGCTGATGGTCACTGATGAGGATCAGGAGGGAGAGTGAACCTCTCACTGACCTCCTCTCCAACAACCCTAAAGATGGGTCTGTTAAGGGAGCTGTCTTTTCAGATACCCTCACTGCCCAACATCAGACTGACTGCAGGCAAGTCCTGGGGCAGTATGCTGAGCTCTATTCTTTGACCCCTGGTCAGACAACCTGGTGTACACATGATGTGGAAACTGGGGACAACCTACCTATCAAAAACAGTCTGATCAAGTCAAAGAAAGCATCAGAGCTGAAGTCAGCAAGATGCTGGAGTTAGGGGAGACTGAACCCTTTGATAGTCCCTGGGCCAGCTCAGTGGTCTTAGTCCCCAAACCTCATTCCAAGGGAAGTAAACCAGAGCTAAGGTTTTCTGTGGACTACAGAGGTCTTAATGCTGTCACTAAGACAGATGCCCACCCTATTCCAAGGGCAGATGAACTCATTGACACATTAGGGCAGCCAAATTTCTTAGTACTTTTGATTTAACATCAGGGTACTGGCAGATAGGTCTGACCCCAGGAGCAAACGAAAATGTCAGTATTCTCGACCCTAGATGGACATCACCAGTTTACTGTGATGCCCTTCGGTTTAAAGAATGCACCTGCCACCTTCCAAAGGCTGGTGAACAAAGTCCTAGCAGGGTTGGAGTCTTTAAGTGCAGCATATCTTGATGATATTGCTGTAAATAGCTCCACTTGGCAGGGTCACCTGATCCACCTTGGGAACATGCTGGAGTCTCAGCAGAAAGCAGGACTCACTATCAAGGCAAGCAAGTGCCAGATAGGGCAGGGCTCAGTTGTATACTTGGGCCACCTGGTAGGTGGCAGCCAAGTTCAACCCTTTCAGCCAAAGATCCAGACTATTTTGGACTGGGAAGCTCCAACCACTCAGACTCAATTTAGGGCATTCCTTGGCTTGACTGGGTACTACAGGAGGTTTGTGAAGGGGTATGTGCAGGAAGCTGGCTCTGTATATACTATACCAAAATGAGGTATAGTGTGCACAGAGTCCAGTGGAACCCAAAGGTAGGCAGAGGTAAAAGTAGATAGCACCTTACTCTCTATTTGTGGTAGTGCGGGCGAGCAGTAAGGCATTATCAGAGGGTATTGTTAAGCATTTGTTGAATACACTCATCAGCAAATGATGTCACCCACTCAAAGACTGAACTCAGACCAATTTGATTTGTATGAAAATATTATTTAGTTGTATTTATTTTCTAGAACCAAGCAAGCCTGGCACAGGTAAGTGCATATGGTACTTTTCAAGGCAGGTTGATCAATACAAGCAAGCTGAATGAAAATGTCTTTGTTACAGGTTTGTAAATCTTTTCAATACAGTGGAAATTACTGTTAGATTACTTTTGATTACTTTTCAAATTACTTTAAGGATTGCTTTTTCTACTCAGTGTAATATACCTAGATATCACACTGGGACATTTTCTAGAGAAAAGGTAACTAAGCAGTTTTTAGTTATTTGCAGTTTTTCAAGTTCTCATACAAAACCAACTCCACACAAAACAATTTAAGGAAAAACAGTCAATGTATTCCTATGGGTAAAATATGGTTAACAGGTAAGTACTTGGTTGTGGGAGTTGGTATTCTGGGGTTAGAACCAGGGTTCCCCCAGGGTCAAGGATGCACTCTCAAAGAACCCTCAGCAGCACTAGGGCGGCTGGGTGCAGAGTGCCGAGGCCCAATGTTATCCAGTGGGGGCTAGGGGGGCTCCGGTTGGTGGCTGCACATGAGCAGGCCACAAGGTTGTGGGAGCAAAGCTCCTGGTGTTAGGCTCAGGGCAAAGGGGGGTCCGAGTTAGCACCCAAAGTACACCCGCAGCGGCGGCTGGGTACAGGTTGCTGTTTTGGCGTTGGGTGCCCTGTTCTTTTCAATGGGGATTCTCTGGTTGCAACAAAGACTGCAGGCTCGGGGATGAAGATCTTGTGGAGGTGACCACTGGTATGAGAGGTAAGTTGGGATGCCTGGGAATGCAGGGACATCGTCTGTTGGGCCACCCAAGGCCGTGGGACGTCCGGTGCAGGGGTGTCTTTAGGAGTCAGGTTTTCTTACCAGCTCGGGTCGCAGTCGGGGGGGTATCCTCCAGAAAGAGGCTGCAGGCTTCGCTTGGAGATTTGAGGCAGGTCAGAGATCACCAGATCTCAGGTCAGGATCGCTGGGGAGACCTCCTCGTGGTGTTGGGCCACTTGAACTCGGGCCGTGGGTGTCGAGTGCAGAGTGGTGCAGACTCGTGGATTTGGCTGGAGTGTCTGTGGGTGAGCAAATCCGGTGCTCATGGGAGACAGTCTTTCTTGTAGAAGGCAGGGCAGGTCCTTTGGGTTCTTGAGGCTGCTGGCTGCAGGACACACCAGGATTTTGCTGGAGCAGGTTCGAGGTGGGGAGAGGCCGGTAGGGCTGGGGGCAAGTCAGTGGGCATCCTCCTCCTCTTAGTTTCAGCATGGCTCTTCGGTCCTTCTTCTCTTCTTCTTGGTCGGTTCTTGTCTGAGTAGGCAAGGTTCAGGGTTGCCCATAAATACTAGATTTAGGGGCGTTACAGGTAGGTAAAGGTTGGGACTAATGGGTCCCATCCTTGGAAAGGGTACACGCCCTATTATGCCACCCTCCAGTGGGAAGGGGGCATATGCCTCACTCTGGTTGGCTGGGTCCCCCCATCTGCAAGAAGGCAGGGACAGAGTTGTGCTTCATCTCGCTTCGCCCACCTGAGGGCTGGGGTTGGCAAAGGTGGGCACACCTCCCTTGGTTTTCCTGCCGATTCTCCGGCCCAAAGTGGGGGTCAGAACCGGTGGGGGCCAGTTGCTGGAAGCAGCAAAGGCCTGGGGAAGCTCACAAAGGCGGCAAGCCTTTGTAACTTCCCCTTCTTGGACCCTTCCCATCCTGGGGGAGGAGGCTTGGCACCTCGTTCCAGGATGTGCATTGTTTCAGACTCCCGAGAGCAGCAGTCTCTCGACCCAGGGGTCCAGAAACATGTCTGGTGGTGGCAGCTGGCGAGCAGCCACTCAGCCTGGACACTAGTGTTAGGTCGTTTTACAAGGGGTATCTCTAAGATGCCCTCTGAGTGCATTTTTTTATTAAATCCCACACTGGCATCAGTGTGGGTTTAATGTGCTGAGAAGTTTGATACCAAACTTCCCAGTTTTCAGTAAAGCCATTATGGTACTGTGGAGTTCGTAATGACAAACTCCCAGCACCATATACTCTTAATGGCATTACTGCACTTACAATGTCTAAGAATTGGCTTAGACACTGTAGGGGTGCAGGGCTCATGCACCTGTACCCTCACCACTGGTATAGTGCACCCAGCTAGAGGGGTGGCTGACCTATGCCAGGGCAGTGGGTTGTAGGCATGGCACACAGGGATGTGTGCCATGTCGACTCTTTACTTTGCTCTGCACCATAACACGCAGCTTGCATGTGTGTGTAAAGGTACAGGGCCTGTAAGGGTGGCACAATAAGTGCTGCAGCCCTTAGAGGCCTTCCCTGGCCACAGTGCACTTGATACCTGTGGTACCATTTACAAGGGACTGGCCTGTGGCCAAAGAGTGCCAATTGGGTTTTGTCTTAATGCAGTTTTAGGGAAAGAACATAGGCCGTGGGTACCTGTTTGGCAGGAACACAGGGCACACTCAGTTATAGTACATCAGCAGTTTAGCAAAAAGTGGGGGCAACCATTTAAAAAGAGGGCACTTTCTTCCAGTATGGCACCACTCTGACCCTCCTCACCGAGCTAACCTCAAAGAGGCAACCAAAGAAAGTAAACTGGACAGTGAGCTGTCAAAAGGCTTTTGACACTCTGGGGGCGTGGCTTGACGCTGACGGGGTAGGGAGCTCTGAACTGCACTCCCGGCGGCAAGCCCCCATCCAGTGACATTCTTAATACCTTGGCGGACCCCGAGGGCCACGGCAGGAGAAATTCGCTTCTGGGAGCGGAGGGCGCTCCGTTTGTTGGTGTGGCGTGATTCTAGAAGATGCTGGAGCCGAGCACCGGGGCTGACATGAGCGGCCGGATAATTGAGTAAGATGGCGCCCGTGACCGTCAATTAGGCAACTCCGCGAGTAGCTGAGACCACGAACCCACTGCAGTAAAGCACTGGTCAGGGGCCCTTATCAGTATGAGAGGCGCGAAGCCGCGGGCGGCTGAGAAAATGGCGCCAGCGGCTTAAGTCTAGGCCGCAGCCGGCGCGCTCCTGCGGAGCTGGGGAGGACTGGAGACTTCTGCTGGGCCCCGTTGGCTTGCGGCCAGATCCGGAGAGAGCCTGCTCCCACAAGAGTTGGGGAAGAGCAGACTGGGGGCCGGAGCTAAACACGAACGGCCACTTTGAACCGCTGAGGAAACCTGGCCTGCGGAGGCGGGGCGTGCGGCCACGACGACAGGAGGACCCAGAACAAAGGGGAGCAGTGGCCTCCAAGGATGGGAGCCCTCACAAAGGTGACACGCGGGGCAGGAGGCGCCCCACGCAACTGGAGAAGGCCAAATACCCCAGGAGAGCAAACTCGATAGAGGGCTCGCCCTGACAACTGGGCCAAGGGGGTGGGCCTATGATCTAACCCCCCCAACATGCAGAGGGGCCTGGAGTAAAGATCTCCACAGGAGAGAAATGCGATGGGACAGAGCCCCCTGGGAGTGACCATCCGCCAGAGCACTGAGAAGGCAGCACCCCACAGAAACGAGATGCGGAGTGCCTGAAAAGAGATAAGAGGCCTGGCCTCACACTATCCCTGACAAAGGAATCAATATACTCCGGGTGCTGGGGCTGCACGAGTGGGATAACAAAGCAAGTCCCACTTGCCCCATCCACATCGGCAGCGCCTGGAGACCTTATCCTCAGTAAGAAGCCCCCATGGCCCCAGACTGCGAGAGATGAGACAGTGACACAAGGTGCAGACCCCACTCAGAATACTGGCTGGCCCTGAGAGCCAGAGGAGTAGGGCCACGAAATAAGGGCGCAGATGCTTGTAAAGGGACGAAGCGGGCATAGAGAGAAGCGACCGCTTGTGGAGGGGCTCCAACATTGGGAAAACCACTAGGAAAAGAGACCCTGAACCGCAGGACCAGGTGCCCGACGACATGGAGGGCCTGGAGGCACGAGGCAAAGGGCACACAGTTCAACGGGAGCCCCCCGCTTTCCCGATACTCCAGGACATCTTACACGCTATAAAGACTTCAAAAACGGCTGTGGAAACTAAAACACACACCCTTAGAAGATTTGGGACTCCTCAGGGCGGACCACCAACAACTGGTGAAATGAGGCCAACGTTGACCACCACAGCAGACAAACTAGCAGAGATGGAAACGCGGGTGCACACCCTCAAGCTCAGAGCGGAAGACGCCGAAAATAGACCGCGCCGTAACAATCTGAGGATCGTGGGCTTCCCCAAAAAAGTTGAAGGTAATGACATGGTGGGGTACCTAGAGAGGTGGATCCGAGAAAGTGTAGCTGAGGAGGGCCTCTCTCCCTACTTTGCTCTGGAACAAGCCCACAGAATGCCAGTGAGGCCCCCTCAGCCGGGGGGACCCCCACGACTGGTAGTGGCACGACTCTTGTTCTATAAAGACCGGGATCACGTGCTCCGCCAGGCCCGACTGAGAGACCACCTCGTGGTGGACAACAGCACATTCAGAATCTTTCCGGACTTTTCAAAAGAGGTACAAAAACAACGAGCATCTTTTCTGGCGGTGAAAAGAAAATTACGTCAGATGGGGACCCAATACTCGATGATATTCCTGGCTAAGTTGAGAGCGGCTACCACAGCGGGGGTGCGGTTCTTCACTACACCACAGGAAGTATGGGACTGGATTGATCAGCAGGCGCATCCTAGGCAAGACCGGATTCCACAGGAAAGGTGGGAGAAGAAAATGGGCCGACAGAGGAAGGCAGGGGGAGGGGAGGGACCCTGGCAGCCTCTACCGAGGCAGAAACACAGCGGGAAAGGGACAGAGCGGTGGTAGCAATCGCATCGCTCAGTGCCTCCGCGGCTGGAGATACATCCTCACTGACGGGGAAGGAGTCCAGGGACTAGGACAATAGCACCAGCACGATGGGGGGCCTCAGTCAGGAACTCCCGGAAGTGTCCCATGGAATGGTAGACGACATAATTTGAGCTGTATCCTGCACGCAAGTATCAGAGGGGGGAGAGGGCGATGGCGGGGCTACTAGCGAGATTGTGATCAATAGGCCTCTAGGACCGACACGCAACACGCTCATGTAGACTGCTGGATGGGGGTGAAGCCCCGGGGGGGTCAGGAGAGAATTGTTTGCTCTCCCCTACGTGTCTTACACAGTCCCTCTAGTGTTACTTCTTTTGTTTTATTGCACAGGGTTTGGATGAGGGAGAACCACTCACTCGTACTGGGGTGTGGGATTTCGGGGGTTATAAAGTTATTAGTTGGGGAAACTGCAGGGAACATATGCCAGGCACTTAGATGCTGGGAGCTAATAAGGGTCACACAGATTTCTGGTAGAGGGGTACCTACAAACAGGGGGGCGGGGGAGCCCAGACATGAACTACACCAATGGATAATAGCACAACATATAAAAGTATGACCTGGAACGTTAGAGAAATGCACACAATGAGTAAGCGACAAAGTTTTCTCCTATTTGAACAGGAGGGGGGCCATATTGCCCTTCTCCAAGGGACTCATAACCTGGCTCCTGAGGGTGCTGCGTTACATCGTAGATGGTGGGGACAGGCATATTACACCTCATTCTCAGCATTCACCAGAGGAATGCTGATTTGGATAAGGGCGGGGGTCCCCTTCCAACACACGGGACACTGGGCCGACTAGGAGGGTCAGTATCTAGTAGTCACTGGCAAGTTGGATGGCTAGGATGTGACGATAATTAATCTACATGGCCCTAACTCGGACCAAAGCACATTCCTGGCAAAGCATGTCTGGCACACTGGCGCCCTACCTGCTGCATTCCACTATCCTGGGGGGAGACTTCAATTGCGTAGTGGATCAGACGCTAGACCGCTCCCATCCCCCGCTCAGAGATGCTCCGGCCAACAGGACAGTGAGGGCCTTCACAGAGTGGCAAACCAGGTGGGGGTTATTAGACACATAGAGACGCATGCACCCGTCGACTAGGGACTATTCTTATTTCTCACAAGTGCATGACCTTCACGTTCGGTTGGATGCCTTTTTGTGCACCACTGATATCTATGCCTCAGTACAAAGGGTGGAATATCTGACGCGTACGATATCAGACCACAACCCAGTCCTGATGCGACTAAGACGGGGGACAAGCCGACAGCCCATCCCTACCTGGCGGCTTAAATTGGAAGCGCTGTAGGGCCAGGTCTTCCTGTAGGACACAAAAGGCCACATAATACACTACTTCTCCAAAAACAGAGACACAGCTTCGTCCAGACTGACGGAATAGGAAGCCTTTATAGCAGTAGTCTGGGGCCGGTGCATGGCAACTTCCATCGGTGTGTGCCGCACACTGATGACAAACGTGGAGAACGCAGACTTTGCCTTACGTGAATTAGAGAAACGGAGGCCTGGGCATCCGGAGATCTGACAGGAGCTCCTGGATGCGAAAGATAGAGTAGCCGCCCAAGAGGAAAAACTGAGATGCATGGATTATAAAAAATACATGGAATGAACCCATGTGGAGAGGGACAGGACGGGATCCCTACTGGCCTGGCTGGCCAACCTGACCCATAGAGGTAGCTATTTAGTGGAAATAACCGACCACGCAGGGCACCACCTGTATAGACAGGAAGAGATAAATGGCAGATTTGTGCAGTTTTATGTGACTCTCTCTTTACAAGAGCACGGAGAGACGTGAGGAGATTGAGATGATGGACTTTCTTGCTCCGCTCCCTCTCCCCACCCTGACAGAAGAAAGCACAGCGACATTGGGGGCAGACATTACTGAACATGAAGTAAGGACGGACATTAAATACCTTGCCAGGGGCAAAACCCCAGGAAGAGACGGGCTCCCTGCCGAATTCTATGCTGCTAGTGAAGCTCTATGAGGCGGCGAGGGAGGAGGGAGTTCTTCAAAGCACTACGGGAGAGGCGCTAGTAATACCACTGCTTAAACCAGGTAAATCACCTCTAGACTGCACGGCCTACAGGCCATTATCTATGCTTAATCTGGATTTTAAAATTTTGAGTAAGCTCCTAGCGACGAGACTGCTCCCATTTAGGACTACTCTTGTCCACCCGGACCAAGCAGGGTTTATCTCAGGTAGAACTATGGCCCTCAACATTAGACAATTATCTATAATGGAGGCAAGCGACCGGGGAGAAGGAGAGGGAGCAGTCTTCGCAATTGATATTGATAAGGTCTTTGATAGCCTCGAACAGGGATATTTATACGCAGTTTTGGAGCGAATGCGATGGGTACAGTTGCTATATACGGAGCCCCTGGCGAGGGTGCGAACGGGCCGCACGATCTCGGAGCACTGCTGGGTGGAGAGGCGGACGCGACATGGATGCCCCCTTTCCCCTTACTGTCCGCCTTGGCCATGAAGCCTCTGGCTTACCTTGCTCAGACAGGCGATAGATACCAAGGCCTGGGGATAGGAGGGCATATCCATCAAATTGCACTATATGCGGATGACCTGCTCCTGTTTTTGAACGATCTGGGAGGAGAACTGCGAGGGGCCTGAGAAATGATGACTGAATTTTGGGTGCTGCCAGGGCTCAAAGTAAATTGACAGAAGTCCCAAGACTTCCCCTTAGTGGAGGGGAGGGACCCGCCGGAGGGACTGGGAAACCTCGTGTGAGAGCCCCGCTGCCTAAGATATTTGATTGTCAAGATCTACCACTCCCAATCAGATCTCCAGGAAGGGAACATAGGTGGGATCGTGCGGTCCTTGAAAGACAGCATGACCTTCTGGGGACACTCCCTTTATCTGTTGTCGGCAGGGTGGCACTTTTAAAAATGGTAGCCCTTATGTGATTATTGTACTTTTTCACCACACTACCAGTATGGATACCGAGAGTGCGATTCACCGAGTTGGACTCATACATGACATTGTTCATCTGGGGGACAGGCCATTGGAGGGTGGCTTTGGTGACACGGAAACGATTGATGGAAGAGGGGGGACTGGCAGTCCCTAACTTTTAATCGTACTACCTAGCAGGGCAACTGCAATGGTTTACGCAATGGATAGTGGGGAGACAGACACAGGGAAGAGAAATAGGGCCTTTTATCCCTGAGCGAGATGTGCTCTTACAGACACTACTGAGCGTCAGTGGCGGAGGGGGGTGTGCGGGGCACCATGTGATTGTACAAATGAATTGCAAGTGATACGACGCTGTCGGGGGGATGCCTCCAGAAGAGAAACTCGAGTGCCCTACTCACCAGACCTACCAATGACGGTGATACAAGCGCTGCCACACGGGGGTAAATGGTGGAGCTTGGAGGACTGGGTACAGGAGGGGAGCCACTAAACTGGGAGACCTGTATGGAGAAGGGGAGCTCCGGCTGTTCGAAGCATTCCAGGCAGATTGGGGCATCCCCCAAGGCCAGTTCCTGCTCTACAGAGTGGTAACGGCAGCAATTAGGAGACATTGGGGGATGGGTACTGTGGTTCCCAAAAACCATACTACAAGTGGTTATATAGGAACGGCGGGGGGCAAGATCAAGGCCGTAACATGCCTATATGGAGCGACTGGCAAGGACTCTCTCCAACCCTTGACAGCACTGAGGTACCAATGGGCGACAGACTTGGGCATCCCTATGGACGATAAGGATTGGGTGAATGCACTGGACAGAACCCCTATGATCTTGAGGAAAGCCATATTCAAACTGATTAATTTTTATGTCCTTAATCGGGCCTACCTCACCCCGGAATGCATTAACCGATTCTTCCGCAGGGAGGAAGTGGGATGCCCACGATGTGGGGAAACAGGGGCGGATATGCTGCACATGTTCTGGAGCTGCCCACCCTTATACACATACTGGCAGGAGGTCACTGCTGAAGTGGCTAAAATAATTGAACGAGTGGTTCCCTGTGCGCCAGCGCACTGCCTCCTTAGCCTATTTCCCTCCACATCTAAATCGAGGGTCACGGATAGATTCCAAAACCTTGCTTTCATACTGGCCAAGCGTGACTGGCTGTAACGAATGCATATGAAACTAAATGTTTAAAATGAAAAGGAAATAAATTCTGTTTAAAAAAAAAAAAAGGCTTTTGACACTATTAAGGAAGCAATGTGCTCAGCACCCATCTAAAAGCTCTGGATTATACAGATCACTTAATTGTGCAGACAGATGCCTCTGAGCATGGATAAGGAGCAGTCCTATCACAGACCAACGATGATGGGCAGGACCAGCCTGTTGCTTTTATTAGAAGGAGGTTACTTCCCAGAGAACAGGGCTGGAGTGCCATTGAAAGCCTTTGCTGTGGTTTGGTCCCTGAAGAAGCAGAGACCACACCTGTTCGGTACTCACTTCCTTGAGCAAACTGACCACAGGCCTCTCAGACAGCTGATGCAAATGAAGGGGGAAAATCTTAAACTATTGAGGTGGTCTATCTCCCTTCATGGAAAGGATTTTACAGTGGAACACCGGCCTGGGACCGACCATGCCAATGCAGAGGGTCTTTCCAGGTTCTTCCACTTAGACAATGAAGACGCTCTTGAGAAAGGTTAGTCTCATCCCCTTTTGTTTCGGGGGTAGAGGGGTTTGTAGGAAAGCACCCCTTTTTGACTTGGTCATCCCCACTTTTTGACCTAGTACAGATGCTTTCAACTGAAAGTGCACTGCCTCCCTGCTAACCAGGCCCCCCAGTGCCAGTGTCTTTTCCCTTAAACAGGTAAATGTCTATTTGTAACCTAATTGGCAAGGACTTTAGCACCCTTGTAAGTCCCTAGTAAATGGTACCTCTGGTACCCAGAGCATGGGTACTAAAGAACGTCCCTATGGGCAGCAGCATGTATTGTGCCTCCCAAGGTGACCCACACAAAAATTGGATGCAGCCTTGTAGGGTAGTGCCGTTTTTGACATGGTCACCCCCACTTTTTGCCTGGTACATGATGAGATTTCGACTGATAGTGCTCTGAGTTCCTGCTAACCAGGCACCCAGTATAAGAGCTTTTTACCAAAACTGTACACTTGTTCCCCCAATTGGCAAAACCTTTAGCACCCTCTGTAATTCTCTAGTAAATGGTACCCTGGTATCTAGGGCATGAGGTGCTTAAGAGAGTCCCTAAGTCCTGAGCATGAATTGTGCTATCTTAAGGGACCCCACCCACCAAGCACATGCAAGACTGCTATTGCAGGCTGCGTGTCTTGGTGCAGACAAAAGTGAAAACACGACGTCACCCATCCTGTGTGCCATGTCCCCTACCACTGCATATGCTATTTGTAAGTCACCCCTACAGCAGACCTGTCGGCCCTAAGGCAGAGTGCTTAATGAACGAGTTACTAACCTTTGGTAACGATGTATCTGGTAGACACACAGTCTAGCCGCAGATTCCTTAACTTAGAATATCCTCCAGGCATCAGTCTGGATCCGGAAAATCTTCAACAGCACCTCTGCGTGCCGGGAGACGGCACCACATGGCTCCGCCCTGACGTCGTCCACGGATGTGACGTCAGTGGAGCCATATAAGTCCCTCCCGGCGCGCTATCAGTTTTCTACTGTGAAACTTTTCCGCGCCACAACGCGGAGCCAGCACGAAAATTATGAGAGTGTGGGAACAGTGTGCGAAAAAAGAGTGAAATTCTTTGAAACAACGACAATAAGGAGAAGAATGACGGGGGGCGTGGCTAACCAGCCATCATGGCGGACGCGAGTTCGTAAAGCTCCGACTGCAACCCCTAGTTATCCGGCATATTTCCCCTTTAGTAGCGCCATCATTGCCGGCAATGAGCGAGCCCGAGGCGGTGAGGGGTCGCTGCCGCTGCTGAAACTAACGGAAGGCAGAGGCAGAAGCTGGGGCCGCCATCGATGTTGAGCGCGGCACTGCGGCCTACCTGTGTGGCGGCGGCGATCAGGCCTGACTGCCCCTGAAGCGAGAAGTGCACCCAGTGAGGCCCACGAGGCGAGTCTACGGAGGCGGTTCTCCGGCCTGGCTGGCCCCTTGCTGCGGGGGCCCGCGATCGCCCTTCGCTGTGGGGAGCGCTGCGGCCTGCCTGAGAGACCGCTGCGCAAAGTCGGAGGTAAGGACCGGCTGCGCCTAAGAGAGGGAGCGCGCCCGGTGGGGCCTGCGGGGTGAGCCCGCTACGGACGGAGTGGTTCCCCAGCCGAGCCGGGCCCCCCTGCTGCTGGAATCAGTGAGCGCCGAGACGATTGCCTGAGGTGGAGGAGGGGCGGACGACTGCGGCTGCCGCCTGACGGTCCCGGGGCCCAGCGCGCCAGGAGTAGTGTCGAGGGAGCAAAGCGGGCACTGATCCCCCGGTGGCCACGAGAGCCGAACTGTTTGAGGGGCTGCAGACAACAGGAGCATCAGCGGTGTGCGCGAGGCCGCCTGGATGGGAGCTGCGGCGCCCTGTGACTCGTCGAGACGACGCAAAGGTGCGGGGCCCTGGGCGGGAAGCTGCAGTGCCTCCATGTAGCTCACGTCCTGCAAAGGCACGCCACACCGCGGACCAGCAGTGATAGGAGGCGGTGAACGACAGCGTGTGATGCCCGGCGTGACTCCCTGAGGCCCTGACCCCCTGGAGCGAGTCCCCCGGTTGGACACCCTAGACCGGATTGTTACACCTCAGCCCCGGAGCACAGGCGGCGGGGGGGAGGCCTTGAGCGCTCGGGGCGACGGACAGACTGGAGCCCCGGGCCGTGGCGGTGAAACGGAGTGGCCTGTAACTGGTGCGGAACGAGCACGCAGTGGATTAGCGCTGCTGTGGTGACCCACTGAAGTGGTGGCATCGCCGTGGGGGCAGTGAGTGAAGGCGCTGGGGCAGTGAATTGCTAAGGAGGGCCCCCAGCCTAATAACTCGCCGTGAGTTGGCACTGCGGGACGACCACAGACCTGGCCCCCGAGCCGCTGAGAGAATGCTTTGAAAGAGGCAGTGCAGAACCAAAACATCCACACGGTGGAGGTGGCCCGTGGAGGTGAGGAGGCGGACACCAAACAACCAAGAAGTAACGGTCACACGTGGAGAGATACTGCACCGCCTGGTGAAGTTGTAGGTCACTGCCCCGCGAGAAGTAAAAAGGAGGCGCATTGCTGGGGGCCTGTGAAGTGGTGGCGCTAGTGCGGAGGAGATCTCACCCCGCTGCCCCGTAGGCGAATGCTGACAGCGCAACAGCTTGTGATGGGCCGAATGCGGGCGAAAATACAACAGGGACCACTGCGTGCGGGGGGGTCGGACCCTGTCCGCATACGAGAGGAGGGAGAGATGGAGCTGGCATCCGCGGCGGTGGCCGCCAAGCTCGACTCGGTGCTAGCCGTGGTGGAGAAACTTGGGACTGCACTAGATAACACCAGGACCTCTTGGAAGCCCGAATCGATAAGGTAACGTCGGACACGTCGGACTTCACACTTTTACATGCTGACCATCGGAAACTGGCCGAGAAGGTGACCGCTCACGATCAGACACTCAAAGAACTCCAGCCCGTCACCCAAAGTCATGCGGCGGCGCTGCAGGACATGATCGACCGTGTGCATGCCTTGGAGGATAGAGTCGAAGACGCGGAGGGGCGCTCCCGCCGCAACAATGTACGCGTAGTGGGACTACCGGAGGGAGAAGAAGGGAGAAACCCGGAACAGTATACCGAACACTGGCTAAAGGAACTGATGCCTCCGGGAACGCTGTCGCCCCAGTTCGTGGTGGAGAGGGCGCACCGCGTACCGGCACAGAAACCACAGCCGGGCGCCAGGCCCCGCCCGTTCCTCTTAAGACTTCTCAACTACCGGGACGCGTTGCTACGCGAAACCCGGAAACTGGGCGACCTCAAAGTGAGCGGCAGCCAAGTGATGATGTTCCCTGACTACACTGCCCTTGTGCAGCGCCGCAGAAGCAACTACATGGCGGTAAAGCGCCAACTCCGGGAACTGGAGTTGCCCTACTCCCTCCTGTTCCCAGCTCGACTGCGGGTGGTTGCAAAAGGAGAGACCCGCTTCTTTGACTCCCCGGCAGAGACGTGGGACTGGCTAGAGGAGACGGGCCTCTGGACAGGAAAACGACCCTCTGGCCAAGATGAGGGCAGACCCGCAGGCAGAAGACCGAGACGACGGAGCAAGCGCGGGATGACGCGCTATGCCAGGACAGGGACGGCAGCCCAGAGTCCGGAAAAAAGCAGAATGGAACGGCGAGGAGTCCTGGATGCGGTTGCGACCCTTGGAGCCCCACACAGCAAGGAGCGCCGAGGAACAGGGAGACGCGACTCTTCGGCAGCCAGTGGCGCATCGTCTCCATCTACGGTGATGTCGGAAGATCTCTGCATGCCGGCAGTGACCCCACAGACTGCTGATGGTACCATCTGATGAGGGGCTGAGACACTGGACTTTGTCGTAGGGTGCCCACGCAAGTACACTGTTGTTTATGGGTCATAATGCCTTTATGGGGCAATAATGATGGTGAGGGGCATGGGCGGGGCAGTGGACACCGTACATGCACTGGGGGCTAACCAGACGGCCATACACTACATACTTGGCTGTGATACATACTCGCCCACAAAGATACGACAGAGACGTGGTGGTGGTCGATCCCCGCCTATGATGGGCTCGATTTGCTGCCCTGGACAATTATTCAGATGGCGCTCTCTCTGCATGCGACAAGGGGGTAGCTACTGAGGAGCGATGCTTAGGTACACGACCCCACCAGGCAGTATACTGAACTAGTTCATACTTGCAGGCTATTGCAAAGTTTGGACGGACATCCTCGCGGAGTCCGCCCTACCTGTTATGATGTTTAAAGTTGACCTACGGGTTTTGTTGCAGCAGACCGTCACACCCTTGCACACCCCTGGCCGGGACACACTGACAGCTATAATGCGCCTGTTGCTGCAGCGATACACTCACTCCAACGATGACGACAGTTAATGTAATCACATGGAACATACGAGGACTGCACACACCCTCACGGCGCTATTCCATATTTGCATACCTTCAGCGACACTCGACCAGCATCGCCCTCTTGCAGGAAACACACATGACACAGACAGAGCTCGAAAAGCTGCGTAGGCGCTGGAGAGGGCAGATATATGGCACCACATACTCTGCGCATGCGAGGGGCACGTTGGTCTGGGTGAGGGCGGGGGTCCCGTTCATCTGTGAATAGACCAGGAGGGCAGGTACACTCTGGTTCGTGGGAAGCTTAATGGTCAACCAATACTGATGGGATCAATATATGCCCCAAATGTAGATCAGATACCCTTCCTGACAAGACTGTCAATGGCCCGGACTCCCTATGTAGGGCTCCCTTGGTTCCTAGGTGGGGATTTCAATTCGGTACTCAACGTACAATTGGATAGATCCTTCCCCCCCCTCCACAAGACGCCTGCTACATCAAACGCGCGAGCGCTGGAGGATTGGCTTTCACACTGGGCAATGTCGGACATCTGGCGCGTCTTAAATCCTAGTGCGCGTATTTACTCTCATTACTCAGCAGTACACGGCCTGCATGTAAGGTTGGATAGGGTGGTAACATCCCAATCCCTACTACCACTGGTCATGAAGTCAGAGTACATGGGGCGGACACATTCGGATCACAATCCATTGTGGATACAACTGGGCTGGGCGGCAGGCCGCCCGCCCATACCCACATGGCGGCTCCAGGTGACCGCACTGGAAGACCCGGAGTTTCGCGAGTCGCTGGGGACGGCTATTCTCACATATCTTGAACTCAACGAAGATAGGGCCAGTAACGCCCTAGTGGAATGGGACGCCCTTAAGGTAGCGGTTCGGGGACACTGTCTGGGGGCCACATGGAATATACGCAGGCAACTATCACTTTCCCTCGCCCGCCTAGAATCCCGACTGTTACAGCACGAGGGTGGGAGGGAGGAGGCGGGTGGATGCTCGACCCAACTGGCCAAATTACGCGCCCAACACGCGGAACTCTTAGAGCGGCTGCGGTGTCATAACTACGCGGCACACACGGCACGCACCCACGCCTCAGCTGACCGGGCAGGCCGCCTACTGGCCTGGCTGCTAGCACAAGAAGATAAGCGGGCCCCGATTGGCGCCATACGAATACCGGACGGCACACTAGTGCACACACAAAGCGAAATACACAGGGCAATGACAGATCATTATACACAACTGTACCGCTCCCGAGGACGCTGCTCTGACAGTGACCTAGCAAGATTCCTAGACCCGGTCCAATTACCCACGGCCTCAGCCACCCAGCAGGCCGCACTCAATGGCCCTCTTACATTGGAAGAGATTGGGGATGCAATCGGCGCTATGGCATCAGGGAAAACGCCGGGCCCGGATGGGCTGCCGGCCGAATATTATAAGGCCTACAGAGAGTCCTTAGTGCAGCCCCTCCACAAGCTATACACGACAGCACTGGCGGAACACACATTGCCCCCCTCGATGAGAGAAGCCTACTTGGTGTCCTTACTGAAACCGGGCAAGGATCCCACGTCCCTTGGTTCCTACAGACCCTTGGCGTTATTGAACGTGGACTGCAAACTCCTTGCCAAGATCCTGGCGGACCGATTGGCGCTAGTGGTCCCGGGGTTAATACACACGGACCAGAACGGATTTGTCCCCAAGCGGAGCACGTCATTGAACCTGCGACGATTTTTCAGGGTGGCAACGGACAGCGTACACGCCTGGCCTAAGGCGGGGTGCCTCAAGTTAGACTTAGAGAAGGCATTTGACTGCCTGGAATGGGGCTTTCTGGCGGGAGTGCTATTGAAATACGAACTAGGCCCTGACTTTCTTCAGATGGTTGGCCTACTCTACAGAGCCCCCACAGTCCGCGTGCGACTGGGACCGTATATCTCTGACGCCATACCGGTGTGCAGGGGCACCAGACAGGGGTGCCCCTTGTCACCCTTGTTATTTGCGCTGGCCATAGAGCCGCTGGCGGCCAGATTGCGAGATGTGGCAGGAGGGGGCATACCGCTGGGAGACGCGGTGCACCATGTGTCCCTGTACGCGGACGACCTGCTGGTTTACGTGCGAGACGTAAATAATATACCACCGCAGCTGGCAACCATCCTTCAGGATTTCGCTGTCCTCTCGGGGCTCCGGGTCAACGTGGGTAAATCCTGTCTCTATGCGTTTCGGGAGGGACTTCAGGACCCAGGGTATACGCTCAATGATACACAGGTACAGTGGCAAGAATGTACTTTTTGGTACCTGGGGATTCAAATATATCGCCAACCCAAAGATCTGATGGATGGCAATCTGGGGAGGGCAGTGACGGCCATTCGGTCGCAAATGGGCTTCTGGGGCGCGCTCCCATTGACGGTCACAGGTAGAGTGGTGCTGACCAAGATGGTGATTCTCCCTAGGCTCCTGTACTACTTTGTGAATTTACCTCTCTATGTTCCGGCCGCCTTCTTCACCACATTTACTAAACTGCTCTGGGATTTTATAGGAGGGGCTGCACGGCACAGGGTGGCGCTGACGAAACTGTACCTGCCAACTGACCAGGGGGGCTAGCGCTACCTTGCTTTGAGCATTATCTGGCAGCCCAGATACAATGGATAGCCAGATGGCTCGCGGACAGAGACAGGGATGATACCGCAACCACACTACCACCGTATTCGGTAGCACACATAACCAGCCTCTTCCACCCAGCTGCTAGGACTGCGCGGCCGGCACCGCTGCTGCTGGCAGTGGCGTACCGGTGCTACCGTAGATGTCTATACCTCACAAGAGACGTCGTCCCTTATGCACCCGCGATACCATTGGAGGGCTCCCCTAGTGGACCGGGGGTACTATCAGCAGTGTCCCTCACGGACTGGCGGGCAGCGGAGGTACAAACCCTGGGAGATTTATACAGGGACAGTGCGCTTATGTCATATGAATCCTTGGTGGCTGAAGAGGGATTACCGCCAGGGCAGTTTTTAATGTATCGTTCACTGTTGGCAACGCTAACGGACAGATGGGGAGACATGCACACGGAGCCGACCCAACACCTCACTATTCAGTATCTCCATGTTATGGGAAGGGGCAGACACCTGGTTCGCGTCGTCACTCCGAACACATGTAGCGGTCAAACTGGATCCACTCCGCCAAAAATGGGAACTGGACTTGGGGCGACAACTAGCGGATAAGGAGTGGGAAAAGATTCTTAGAAGCCCGGTGTGCATACCCAGGAACATGCGATTTCGACAAATACAACTATTTATTCTACACAGAGCGTATCTCACACCTGAACTAATAAATAGGTACTTTCACTGTACTGACGCAGTGTGCCCCAGATGTGATGAACCTGGAGCCGGGTTGATTCATATGCTCTGGAGCTGTCCCAGTATACTCACCTATTGGGTGTGATGGAGCAGAGAAAATAAAATTTTTTTAACCCCTAACAAATTTATAAATAATTAATAAAATGTTCGTTTAAATGTATTAATCAACACTGTACGTGTGGGAAGGGTAATACGCAAATGTGTGTGCTAAATAATCTATTAATGGATGTCCGTGTGTCTAATTATAACGTAAAAGTAAATGCGTACTAATTTAAAATAAATGCATGTTTTTGTGCTTCATAGAAATAAAACGTGTCGTTGCAAAAACAATAGTGATGGTAAGTAAGAAACAGCTTAAATGTTGCTTTCTGCTAGGTAATAACTAATTGGGGTACGTAGATGACGGGAGGGAAACGAAAAGGCTATTTTTCTCTATTTTAATTATGTTTTGTTTATTTCAAATTAGTGCTTCTAAAGTATAACCGAGTGGCGATATAAAATGGCTGCCAGTGGGTGATGTGCGCAAGCGCAAGGGAGACATGTGACACGGGAGAGAAGTCGGAGAAAAACTAACCTTGTGATGTTGCTGAGAGGCTAGGATGCGAGAAATGGTCAAGGCTGATGTGACCTAATTGAACTGATAGTGTGCCGTGGTGATCAGCAGAGACCCGTGGGAAACCAGTTTAAGAGAAAGGACAATGACTGCAGAGTTCTCGAATGTATCGAAAGAAGTTACAAATGTACTGATCGAAGCGGATGGAAACATGTCTTGAACTGTGAGAAAGGAAATGATCCAAGGACCATTGGATCCAAGAGAACTTGATTAAAAGAATGAATAAGATGACATGCATGGACCAATGAAAAAAAAGCGTGTTATTAATGTTGCAACAATTAGTTAGCAAAGTTAGAATTAGGGTATAAGAGGGCCTACTCTTAGTGGGAGGGGGTCAGTCGCAGTCACAGTCAGGAGCGGAGTTGGAGAGTCGTGTTGGTGGCTTCCAGTGCTGGGTGGTCCTGATCGATCCCTTACTGAGCGGGAGATGCTGAAAGACTGTTAGATGAGACGGGTTGCAGGTAGCTGATGCTGACGAGCTGAAGTTTCTGTTGCTGTCTTAATTTTCCAGTTGAGTATGAGAATCAGGTTATTTCTAATTCCTAAACTTAGGTTAGAAATCATTAGGCTAAATTAGGAAGGTAGGCAGGTAATTAGGGTTTTGCTTCATGAAGAAAAATTTCCTTTCTGCAATAAATTGATTATGCTTAATAAATATTTGAATTAATAATGAATGAATAATTGAATAAAAAGTTTAAATTCTTTCTCATGCTTTTAAAATTATATAAAATTTAAGATTCTTTAAATCAAATGACTCAGTGGTTATTTTCCTAAATGATTGTGACATCAGTAATTGGTTATTGTGATTTAGCTGGTCTTAATCACTATGAACTAATTTCTTACATGAATGATTCATCGACAAAACAATGAGCAGGAATATCTTAGGAAATAACTAAAAGAAAGCGATAAGTTAAGGTAATAAGATATCCCGGCTCCTTCCAGCGGTACATAAATGGTGTTTTCCATTTAGTTCTCATGCTTCTCCTAGGAGAACAGAATTTCATAAAGTTGTAAAGGAAATCCAGGTGTGTGCGTGTGTGTTAGGCGATGTTTATGGGCCCCATCGTCATGTGGATGTGAGAAAATATAGTTTGCCCCTGGATGACCTATAAGTGACCTAGGAGGAGAATAGTTTTTATTGTACGCGCTGCATCAGGTGCGAAATCCGTGAGCTCTTGCAACAGTGCACGGGCCGCGACCTGCCCTTTGAATGGACGGTAGGCCTACTCCATCATTTCAGGCGAACCCCAGCCACAAAGGTTACCTCACGGTTCCTGGACTTGGGATTAGTGGTAGCTAAGCGGCTCCTGACCAAACGCTGGAAAGCGAGAGACCCCCCACATACACAGGCATGGCGGTACTCACTATTAGCATGGGCTAAGGCAGAAGGCATCGCCCTCCGGCGGGAGGAAACACTGGGGCTACGGCAGGAGCCCATAGCAGCCAGCTGGGAGGGATTATATTGTCGTCTGCAAAATGGGGAGGAAGACCTTACAGGGAGCCCATCCACGTAGAAAGGGAGTGAATGATGGCCAGCACCCTGGCAGTACCCTGCTGTATTGTTCCTTACACAACTGTGATATGCAGATAGTCTGGGGTGAGGGCTGGCGAGGAGAGGCGCAGAGAGTGTGATGGCTGCGGTCGTGTAGTCCCGGGAGGGAAGCATTAGGGAGGAACATTGCAAATGGGTCGGTCAATGTTGCTGCTGTTGTTGTTATCACTATTATTCTTACGTTGTCTCAACTTTGCTATCTGTTTAACCAGCCGCATTATATGAACTGAAAGGACTTTAAACAACGACATGTCGACAAAATGCCTGAACTGATCCAATAACCTCTGCCTGGACACGTTGGGCCGCACATGTTGGACCGACTTATTAGTAGCTAAGAGGCCCTGCAGATATCATTAACATGTAATGTAATACTCCACGCCTATAACAGAGATCTGTATATTGAGGTATAGCAGAGGGATAGATATGTACAATTGTATACCGACTGTCTGTTGCCTTTCATGCCTATGTTCATATTTACAAATACAATAAAAACAGATTCAAACAAAAAAAATGAGAAGAATGACATGAACAACAGAATACATGTCAAAGAAAAAACAATTCAAAGTGTAAGGAACTGAAGGGAGAGTGCAGAGCACGCGCCCCTAGAATCAGAACTGCATAAGCGAAGAACAATACCCTCCCATGAGGTAAGCAGCAAGTGAAATGAATGTTATGATAAATAACAAGCAGTCCGCAACAATAGGATTGTTATGGTAAGGGACCATAGGGCTGTAACAACATGTCTGCCATGTCAACAGACCACACTTCTGCAACAGAAAAACGTGCAACCGCACGTCCTAAGCATGATCACTTGTCTGCCGCATAGTCAAGAAGACCACCACTCATGGAAAAAGGCAGCGGGGAAGGAGGAGGGGGCGGGGGGAGGGTGGGGGGCAGAAACATGACCAAGCACCAACTTGGAAGGGACCAGGGTGCAGGAGCGTGGATAGAAAAGGGGGACCACCACCCCATGGCAGGACTGGGTGGAGAAGCCACAGACAATACAGAATAGGACATCCGGACCTGGAACGGATGTGAAGAAGGGTAACACATGAGAAGACAGAGACCACTGGCAGACAACCCAATTGGTTCGAACCTAACCTGAAAGGTCCTCGCAGAGCGGGGAGGATGGGTGGGCGTTAAGGAATCTGCGGCTAGACTGTGTCTCCATCAGATACGTCGTTACCGAAGGCAAGTAACTCGTTCATCTGATAGAGACATCTAGCCACAGATTCCTTAACTTAGAATAGATACCAAAGCTATACCCCATTGGAGGAGGGTCTGCGACTGAAACCTACATAGTTCCAAAAAAGAACGAATCCATCAAAAATATTGACAAAAACAGGTGGGGGCAGCAAACGCCAGCTGGCTGACACTAGACCCATTAAGCTCTGTAAAAGGAGCAGTAACAAGGGGAGGTAATGGCACTATAGTCCGTCAGAGGACGGTACAAGACTTCCCTCGTCCAGGAAGGGATGAAAGGAAGTCACTGAAACCAGAATGGCAAGTGCACAATGGAAGAAAGTCCACAAACTTCTGTAATAAGACGCAGAAGTCAAACTGAGCGCAGGGTCTCATGGATCTGCAAAAGATAAAGTCCCAGACGGACAAAACAGCATGACATAGTCAGAGCGAACAAACTGAGCATGCACAACAGTGGATGCTAAGGATGACATGTAGAGGGACAGATGTCACCATGTATAGATATACAGGAACATGACTACCCAGAGAGACATGTATGTAGATGCCAGGGATACACATAAGCAGACAGTATGGACCGCGGGTTCCACACCACACATATGCAAAGGCCCAATGAAATATTGCAACAAAAGCACATATGCGCCGGCAGAAAGACACGGACGCAGCACCAGGTAGTCAACTGGACAATCGTACCCAGAGGTACAAGGGCACCAGCAGAAGCCGTGCACACACAGAAGGCCCAGAGAGAGAGAGGGAGAGGGAGAGGGAGAGAGGGAGAGAGGGAGAGAGCGAGGGAGAGGGAGAGAGAGAGAGAGGGAGAGGGAAAGGGGGAGAGGGAGAGAGAGAGAGGGAGAGAGAGAGAGGGAGAGAGAGAGAGGGAGAGAGAGGGAGAGAGAGGGAGAGAGAGAGAGAGAGAGAGCGAGAGAGAGAGAGAGAGAGAGAGAGAGAGAGAGAGACTCCGTATGTGTGCCCTCTCGCTATGTGTATATCTCAGGACATAGAGATATATATATTTTTGTGAAAAAATGAAAGACAAGGCGAACTCGAAGAGCATGTCCGAGACAAATATAGGAGCCAGCACAATTGGTACCAACGGCACCGATGTGAATCATAGCAGGACATAACATATGTCAAAACATAGAAATTCACATACGCAGATAAACAGAAATATGTATATATAATCATATACAGATACTGTATAAATGACAATGAGTATCCTGAACAAGAATACTCCTAATGAGAACATCAGCAGAGGCCAGGAGCAGAGGAACCGGAGCTCCTGCTGGGGAAGTGCGTAGGGAAAAGAGGGGCTCAGACAACGTGCAGCAGCAACGCGCCTGGCGTTAACTCCACTGCTGACGGCGAAAAACCCCGACAGGGTCGGAGCTGTGAGAGAGGTCACAAGCACTTCCTAACACTAGAGACTGAAGAGTAGACAATACCACAAAGAAGAGAGCGCAACCCACTCTTGTGGGGCAAGAAGGACCCTCAGGTACTCCGTGACTGTGAACATACCCAGTGTGTACTCACATACCGAGGCTAGCACGGAACACGAAATAGAAACTGGTCTGGAAGCGGAGCAGAACAACGTGCCAACAAGGGGCACTTCCGTATGTCTAAGACAGCCAACGTAGGCAAGAAAGAAGATTTGAACACACCGGGATGAGGCAGTCGTGGCAGAAGCCCAACAATACTCTGGAGAAGACTGCATCCACAGAGGCAGGAGAGTGTTACGGACCAACCGTAAAACACAAACAAATACGCTCCAAAGAGAGCCACGCCAATCCTGTGGGCGTCACCAGAGGAGAAGTCCCACAACAGTAGGTAGATTGTGCCGAAGCGAGAAGCCTATAGTATGATCCATAGGAAAAGTCCCCAGAGGGACAGAAGATAACCATCCTAAGAGGACCCTGAAGGAGCCTCCAAAAGGAACAACACCATCCAGGAAGACAGTACCTGGAACATGGAAGAAAAGTCCTGTGGTAAAGAAGAGTGGCTATACAATAACCAACGAATACCCCACATAGGGCATGTCACATCCCTATAAGAAATAAGGGATCCCTCTTGAGACTAGCTCTTAGACAGAGAACTCAAAACAAGGGCAGAAACAGCGGACTAGCTCTACCAAATAAGGACAGAAACAGCTGACTAGCTGTACCAAATAAGGATAGAAACAGCTAACTAGCTGTATAGTCCGTCTGAAAAACAACAGCTTAAACCTATAGACGGGGACCAGTAAAAGCAGTGACAACACTGCAACCAATGTAAATGAGAGCAGAAATCCGCAACAAGAACCAGAAACATACGGAAATCATGGGAACCCAGAAATGAAACGCTGGACCGCTGAGTCAGCATGACTGTCAAAAAGGGCGGCCCCATCAAAGGGCAAATCCCGAAGATGCTCCTGAACATTGTCAGAGAAACTGCTATCGCACAGCCAGGCATGGCGACGCAGAGCAACTGACCTGGCCATAGCCCGACCCACAGTCAGTGGTGTCCATGGCCGATCGAATGGAAAACTGTGCCAGTTCCCGACCATCATGGAGTAACCGATCCAAGGCAGCCCGAGGGCCCTCCAGAAGAGAAGGAAGGAGGCGCTCAACCGAGCCCCAAAGGACAAAAAGTAGCACGGGCAAACACGCAAGATGTGTTCAAGGACCGAAGTCCCGAGCTCATGGACGCTAAGATATGTCGGCCACACGACTCCAAGCACCGAGACTCCATAGCGGGAGGAAGTAACGGAGGAGGGGAGGAAGGCAGCGAGATTGAGGCTGCCGGGACTACCAGCCCTTGAGCCCTAGGGTGGAGGGACAAACAGACAGGGTCATCTGGAGCCGGGCGATGACGATGTTCAATATCACGACCCACCGGGTCTCCCGACGAGGACTTCGCCCAAGTCCCAAGAAGAATGTCATATAATGACCCCGCCAAAAGGCAGCAAGGGCTCCACATCCACAGCGCCCTGGTGGAGCAGATCCAACAAGGGATCAGAAGGCAGAGAGACTGATGGAGGCTGTATCTGTAGGATGTCTTCAGCTTTACGAACAGCTCTTGCAAACGCTGCACTAGCCTTTGTGGCCATTCTAGGTGGCGACAGCAGGTCATCAGTAGGGGACGGTTGCAGGCTAACACGTCCACCAAACGGCAGAGACTCTGCAGGCCGAGGGCCAAGGGCCTGGCTGCGCTCCACAGGTACACGTTCCGGGGAACATGGAAACAACCCCGGTTTCTGAGTTCTCAGGGGCCTCTACATCCACAAGTAAGGGACCAACAGAGGACTTCAACGGTGTCGAACGACGTCGAGAAATGCCGAAGGGCACTCCACCGCCCAGCGACGGCCCGGTGTCGACTCGACATCCACCGAGATGGGAGACTGCGGTGTGGAACGGCATCGACTCGGAGTCAAGCCCCCCCGCTGCAGCTGCAGCCGACGTCACTGCAGGGTGCCCCACAGGGCTGTGCGGTGACGCCGCAAGGGGACTGCGGCCTGACGTCTGACTGGGAAGTCCCTCCGCACTGTGTCCTGACGTCGCCACGACTCCAGAACCGGACTCAGGGCACTCAATAGGCGCCGAGGGCGAACCCGCCGGCGAATTCCCAATCTGAGTCCCTACCCCCTCTGTGGGGCCCGAAGCGTGCCAGGGAGAGGGGGTGACCCAAAGATGGCTGGCAAAGCCTGAAAATAGGCTTCCATCTGGGTCCTAGTCACCCCAACACCAGGAAATGGTGGGTAGGTGGGGTCCGACTTCTGCGGGCCGGTGGCCGGCGGAGACCGGGAGCAGCGGACATCGACGTCACGTCTATGCGAGGTCGGCGACCTCCGTGACTTTCTTTTGTGCTTACCTGTGCCAGGCGAGCGACGTCCACAGGAACGAGTCCGTGACTTCTCCTGAACAGGAGCCCCAGCTCGAGAGGGAGACCGGTGGCGCGCGGACTCCGAACGGGACATCCAGGCGGACAACAATTTCATCTGACGTTCCCGCAGGGGCTTCGGCTTCAGCTGTCGGCAGGCGTCGCACTCCTCGGAGTCGTGATGCTCTCCCAAGCACCACATACAGATCGCGTGCAGATCCGTCGCCGACATCTGCCGCTTATAGGTCTCGCACGACTTGAAGCCTGAAGCCCGAAGGCATCGCTCACTGTTCCCAGACGCTAAAAGGCATCCGTAAGGCCCGAAAACAAAAACAGGCCAGAGGAACCGTGGAGACGTGGAAAAGAAGGATAACCGATGTCAGCGCGCCGGGAGGGATTTATACGGCTCCACTGACGTCACATCCGTGGACGACATCAGGACGGAGCCATGCGGTGCCGTCTCCCGGTGCGCAGAGGTGTTGCTGAAGATTTTCCAGATCCAGACTGACGCCTAGACGGTATTCTAAGTTAAGGAATCTGCGGCTAGATGTCTCTATCAGATATTATATGTCAGGGCATACCTGCATGAGCAGCTATGCACCTGTGCTGGTTAGTTTGATTACTGCCAGTGCAAGTGAACAGGGAAGTCATTTTAAAAGATGTGCTGGGCACTGGTAAAAACGAGTTCCCCCAGCTACATGATGGCTTCACTGAAAATAGGGATGTTTGATATCAAACATCTCGTATTGATAAACCCACACTGATTCACTGATCAATACATGCACACAGAGGGCACCTCAGAGGTGCCCCCTGAAACAGTACCAACTGCTGGTGGGCTGACTGACTGGTTTTAGCCAGCCTGACACCAGAGACAAATTCCTGACCCCCAAAGGTGAGGGCCTTCGCTCTCGGGAGGACAGAAACCAGGGCAGCTCTGGCAGGGGGTGTCTTCCACCCCCTCCCGTGAGATGACCTTTGGATTAGCCTGTCAAGGCAAGGGAGCTTTTAAAGCAGCTCCTCTACCTTTAGTATGCAACTCTGGTTTCTCTCATAGGTGAGGATGCCAAGTCCCCTGTCCTGCTCCACTTTTGGCGAGAGGACAGGCGGGAAAACTAGTTAGATTATGAGGGATGCCCACATTGAGCCAGCACCACCCCAAGGGTGGGGCAGGGTATGTGGACCCCTTCCTTCAAATTCCTCCATTTTGCCTTGGAGAGATTAACCAACCAGGATCAGGGTTATACTGCACTAAAGTCAACTCGTCCTGCAGCTGTTGACTCCAGGGAGGGCTGCCTGCCTTTAAAAAAGAGACGAGACCTCCCGTGAACAGCGGACATGTTCTGAAGAAACTCCAAAGAAAAGACTCTGAGGCCTCTAGAACCGCCAAAACCTGACACCTGAAGCAACCACTGCACCCATCGCCTCCAGCCCAGGTTGAAGTGGGCCAACGGTGCCAACAAGGTGCTCCAGCCCTCCAGCGCTACAGTCCTTCATGGTTTCACACCTACTGGACTGCCCGAAGTCGCCTGCAGCCTCTGCACACAGGCCCCCTCTACCGCGACTGCTCCAGTAAGGGAAAAAACCGACACCTAAAGACACCTCTGCACCGGTCAATCCTAGAGAAGAGGACCAAAGGTGTCCCCCATACCCAAGCATTGCAAGGCCAGAGCCCACTTGCTGGTTCAGCCAGAGACTGGCTTCCAAGCCAGAGCCTTCAGCCTGAAATGCATTGGGCACCCAATGCTGTTTTGCACCCTGCACCCGGTTGCCCTCGTGCCGCTGGTGGTGTACTGTTGGTGCTGCCTTGGACCTTGCCCACCACTCACCTTGACTCTTGGAAGCAACAGCTAATAAGGAAGGCGGGCAAGGGTCGCTTAGTGATCTAGATTAAAATTGAACATTGCCTATTGTGTTTGGGTGACCAAATTTGTCCAAAGACTGCTTCAGGCTACTTAACACTGATTGGGGAAGGGACATATGTGGTCGAGAAAGAAAGTAACCCGGCATGGAATTTAAGCATTCGGTCTTCAAATAAAGCTTTAATGCTTTTCGCACAAATCTTTAGGTGCTGGAATTGAAGGAGTACAGGCGTTAGGGTTGTAGGCCTATAAATAAATCTTGTTCTTATCTTGTCACATTTGCCATGCACTCAAAGACAGAGGTCAAATGTCAGGCTATGTCTTCCGAAGGTGCTTGGTGTTTACTTCTTATTACTCCGACTTCAAAGTGAGAGGATTTATGTGACTATCTTGCTGTACACTGGGGGTAGAGGAAAAGTTTTTTTTTCTAGCATACAACATTTAAATGAACTGCAGAGGTATTCCAGAATGTATCAGAATTCTGAAGTGTACTGGAAACAAATACTTTAATATGGTAAAAGAAAATCCATACACTAGGTGATGCAATTTCCACACATTATCATTTGTGTGCTGTATAGTTTTATTAGGAAAACTGCATGTCTGTGCAAATGTAATGGTCCATTTCAATTCAAAATGTGTTGTCTGTAATGGCAGTGTGCTACCTCACCAGGCATACTCCACTGTATGCCACTCCACTCTACTCTGCACCATTCTACTTTACAACCTGCGCCACTGCACTCTTCTCTGCACCACTCTACTGTATGCTAATGCACTCCACACCACTCTGCTCTACACCACTCCACTCTCCACAACTCCACTCCGCAACACTGCACTCTACGCCACTCAACTCTAGGCCAATAAACTCTATGCCAATGCACTCTACTCTGTATGACTACACTCTACGCCCCTGCACTCTTTGCCAATCCACTGTACACCACTCTAATCTCCTCTGTACCACTGCACTCTACACCATTATTCTACGCCACTGCACTCTACCCTGCACCACGCCACTCTACACCACTTCACTTTAACCTGCACCGCTTCACTCTACTCTGAAACAATCACCTATATGACACTGCCCTCTACATACTCCACTCTATGCCACTGCACCAAACGCTAGTCTCCTCAAAATCACTGCACTTTACGCCAATGCACTCTACTTTGCACCACTGCAGTCTATGCCACTGCTCTACACCACTCTACATCGCTGCACTCTATGCCACTGCACTCTACGCCACTCTGCTGCACTCTACACCACGCCACTATACTCTACTCTGCAGCACTCTATACCACTGCACTCAATGCCACTCTACTCTGCACCACTCTATGTCACTGCACTTTATTCCTCTCTAATCTACACCACTGCACACTATGCCACTCTATTCTGCACCACTCCACTCTACTATGCACCACTCTAATCTACGCTACTGTATTCTATAATGCTGCACTCTACGCCACTATACTCAGCAACACTCTATGCCAATGCACTCTACACCAGTCCACTCTATGCCAATGCACTCTACTCTACACCACTACGCTACTGCACTCTACTCTGCACTACTGTACTCAAAGGCACTGCACATTAAGCCACTTCACTCTATGCCACTCTAAACCACTGTACTCAACGACACTATACTGTGTAACACTGCACTCTCTGCCACTTAACTCTACTCCACTCTACTCTGCGCTACTGCATTCTATGCCACTTTACTCTGCATCGCTCCACTCTACCCCTCAGCACTCTGCAGCACTCTACTCTATGCCACTGCACTCTACAGCACTAGGCGTTGAGTGTAGTGATACAGCGTAGAGTCTGCACCACTCTACAACACTCTACTCTGCACCAATCTATGCCACTGCACTCTATGCCACTCTACTCTGTATCACTGTACCCTATGCCCCTGTATCCTACGCCACTCTACTATACTCTGCACCACTCCACTCTTCACCACTGCACTCTACTATGCACCACTCTAATCTAAGCCACTGCATTCTGCGCTGCTGATTTCTGTCGCTGCACCCTACATTACTATACTCTGCAACGCTCTACGGTAATACACTCTACACCAGTCCCCTCTACGCCACTCTACGTGACTCCACTGTATGCCATGCCAATACACTACACTCTGTGCCACTCCACTCTATGACCGACACTCTACTTCACTCTTCGTCATTCCACTCAACGACACTCCACACCACTCTCCAATACGCCACTAACTTTTAGCCATGCCGAACAACAGCCACGCTGATGTACATCATGGCTAAAACACATTGGCAAAGCCAATAGCTCTTACATAGGCGAGACCTTTTGGGTTTGCCAAGGCTTGTTTCCACTATGATTAAGGCTTCCAGCTTTCTGTGTTTACAGAAAAATACAGATCGAAAATAGTGTGTTACTTGTCTGTATTTATTTTTAAAAGTGGAACAATACAGATAGAGTTTCTTTTGAGTGACTCTCTAGGCTCTCATGTGTTTAAAGTATGACTGCATGTTTATCAGTTAAATAAATGTGGAAATATAGACTTTACGACATTTATTCACAAACAAAATAAATATGGATAAATACTGATAAGATGGACAAAAAATAAGTATGGATAAGTACAGCCGGAAATGTTACAAAATTATACATATGATAAAACTGGAAGCCCTAATTATAACTTATAAATCTCATGGAGTACACTGAAACTAACACAGTAAATCAAGAAAGCATTAGCTAAAGCAAAGCAGAGTATCAGGATTTGTATAGGGATAACTACAATGAAAAAACAATTTAAACAAGAAATTAGTTGATGGATACATAAGCAACATAGTGCAAGTGAGGAATTCCAGAAACATACAGAAGGGGAGATCACTGTTCCTTGTTTAGAGGAAAATTAAAAAGGTGCGGAAGAAATAAAGTGGTTACGTATTGAATGATAATGAAAGCATATACGGTGGAAGGCATGGAGTGCCCGAAGGATGATAAAATTCTAGAGTCGTTTGCAAGATGGAAACATTTTAAGAGGTGGACAACATTCTTTCAGGAACATATGATGTATTCTTTTTTACTTTGTTAATTTTTAAATGGAAGATTGTGTTGTGATCAGAGCTGCAAAAATGTTCCATTTCGAAAGTGATGTTGTTTGGATGGAAGTTGTGGATTGGATAGTTGTAAGTGTGGCCCAGCTGGTGCGCAATAAGTCAGCATAGAGACCTATACCCTTATACTGACTCAATCTCTTTTGTTCTAACATATCCCTTCTTGTCAAACTTTCACAAAGCAGGGTTTTTCAATCTCAACCTGTCTTGGAATGAATGCCATTCTACACAGTTCGTGCACAATGAGTCATGCTGGCATTCCCATACCTCACGCCGAGCAAAGCTCCATCCTCAGTGACCCTTACCACCAAACACAAAGATCTCCCCCAACAGCAAAGAATTTTCTACTCCAACTATCTCCTTACTTCAGCGTTGCTCAGCTCTAACGTGGTCCTCTTGTAATGCTTGAAACTCTCGATCCCCAGGTTGTTCACAGTGATGAGTCCATATTTTCCTTTCGAGTCTGGCTCCAGTGGCCAGTACTGACCACACTTTTTCCGGCCCCCTTCTTCAACCCTACATGCAGAAATAGAAAATGGAGAACAGGGTGAGTGGAAAAACCAAAGACATAAGAGGAGATAAGAGAAGAAGGTATTAGCTAGGGGGTGGTGATGGAGTTGATATCGGAGGGTTAAACCATTGGGGACAGAAGCAACTATCAGAGAACACACCTTTACATCCACAGGTGAAAACGAACTATGTTCTACTTTAAGGTAGCAAACAATATAACTATTGCCATGAACGTGAGTATATTTTGATATGGGAGTAGACTGGCCCTGATTGCCAAGTGTCAGCATTGCATCAGCCGCTGGGTGGTAAAACGCGTGTCTGAGAAAGCTGTGGACACTTGGAATCCTTTGGCAGCAAACTTTCGTAATTAACCCATAAGTGGGACTGGAAATCTGTTGTGGCCCGGCTGACCCAGCTGTTCCCAATCGTGTGAATTTCAGACATATAATACATTCAATGACAAAGCAAACTTTTTTCAAAGAGCAAAACTAAAATATCAATCACAGCTATGTGAGTATCTCCTACACAACATAGGGAGTGCATTATTTTGCAAGCACAAAATTCTATGGAGCAACTTGCAGTGATGGAGTACATAGCTAAACATTATGTGAATAAGAACTAAAGGTAATATACATGTCTAAAACTGTATTTGTAACACACTACACAGAGTTGCCATCGACACAAAATACACCTTTAAACAGCTTGGAGTTGTTGGCCAATAATTACTGCTTTCAGCATCATCTAATAGTTGTTTAACCACACAGTACAGGACAATACTGAGTATTCCTCAACTGGACAAGGGTCGGCCCTAAATGGGTAAAGTGACTTTAAAGGGGAATTAATATCCGGTCTGACTAACAGTTGCAAGCATATAATAAATTAGATGTCAGAAGTCTGATTACTACCTAATATAAGCAATTCAGATGCAGCTTTCTTGACTACATTGGGTACA
This sequence comes from Calotriton arnoldi, assembly GCA_963921515.1. Classification (NCBI taxonomy): domain Eukaryota; kingdom Metazoa; phylum Chordata; class Amphibia; order Caudata; family Salamandridae; genus Calotriton; species Calotriton arnoldi. The sequence continues at coordinate 2,310,000 of CAWUFW010000805.1, forward strand.
ACCTCGTATCGGGCATGAGCTCTTAACATATAATCCTTGCACCATATATTCTAGGGAACACAGCCCTTACAAATACCCAGCTCACTTGAGTAACAGATGGCACGAGTGCCAATGAACTTCAAGGACGGGAACAATACGTACCTTCAATGTACATCCTCAATAGGACTACACACTACCAACAGACAAGCCATTTAATTGCCAATGCTGCCAACCAGGTGTTTTGATCTGCATTCTACTGCACCAGCTAGTCAACACCCTGTGTATGTTCCACTAACTATTGGTCCACTCTGTGCTGTACTGGTCTCCTTTTGCTATTTTCATTTCACAATTCCTGGTTCAGGAACCAAGAAGTTATACCCAAATCTGTTCAGACAGTTCCATAGATGATTGGACTGATAGATGCGTTGTAAGACCAATGTTTAATATAAATGAGATATGGTCTGCTTGTCTGACTACTGAAGGCCAGTTTTTACCTTTTTCTTGGCCCTTGTTCTCCCAATACTACCTGGCTCTACCTTCGTCCTGCTACCACTCTCACTAGCTGCTCTCTGCTGGGATTGGTTCTCTTCTTGTTGTCAACTCTAACTGGCCTCAGCACCCTTAGAAGTTTCTTTATGATATTGGCTTCTAACTACAAATGAATGGCATTTCATTTTGGGAACACTTATCAGTGGATTTGGCTTTAACCTGGTAAAGTGACTATTAAAAGGGATCACCCTTACCTGGGGGTCAGTATCTCTTGGATAAAAGAGAAATTGTCATATACTGTTCTCAACAATATCCTGTTGACTGTTCAAATTGTTACAAACCTCTTGTATCAAAAGGTGGGGAGAGAACTGAGGTGGCATTTAAGGGGATAAGACAGAATAATAAGTGGTTGTATTATCAATGTATTCAAGGTCCACCAAAAGAAACCCGGAGGCTGAGGGAAGAGATACGAGAGGGATTTGGGTTGAAAGTCATTCTTGAAGGTTTGAGAGATGAGAATATAGAACTGTGAAAATATGGTGATTAAGATGAAGGATGGTGGGAAAGTGTTGGCAAATAATTCCTCCAAAGCCACAAAAGGTAAGAGTGAAGGAAATCATAGAACTTAATTAAATGTAATTACTACAAGAGAAAAATGCTATAGGTAAGCCTTAGAAAATAGATTTCCAAATATGCCTCCTCAGCAACTGACATACCACCCTTTTCAACAAAAGACACATTTAAGAGGACTAGGGTGTATTTAGGGAAGGAAAGAGACTGTCCTCTAGAAAGGATTAAAGGTGCCAAAGCAGTCACTTCATACTTTGGACTAACGTGACAGAGCGGGTGCATAGCCCTAGAGAAGACTAGACTTCATTGATTAATAAAGTGATTCACTGGCTGACAGTTGGGGAACATATAGTAAATGGTGAGAGACCCATGACCCGCAAAGCCCTGCACCACAAGACCCCCCTCTTACCTGTCCCAGAAACTGACCCTATCAGGTGTAAATAGATCCTCTAGAAGCACAAGCTCCTTACTTCTTAAGCCACAAAAAATTCAAGAAAAAGAAAACCTCCTTCCGATCCTTCTTTTTTTTTTAAACTTTGTTTATTAAGTGTTATAGAGAACAACAGTTACAGGAAAATATAATCATTACAGCATTTCGTATGCAGTATTTATAGACGTATACATATATCATAGAGGCAGGACATTCAACATTTTCTAGATCTTTACATTATCACCATTCATATTCGAGAACTATTCTGGAAAGGGCTACAGCTTGGAATGTATCTTATGTTTGTCTTGTAAACAAGCATCATCATTACAATTTTCTGCATGAGTGGGCATATCGGACCGCAGTAATGCCTGCGGGCTGTCCCGAATCGTCTTACAATTGTCTATTCATATTGCTGGGGTCACGGAGACTTCGTTACGTATGAATCCCTTCTGTCAGAGTGCAGTATTATATAACATTGTCCTCAGTATCATTACTCCGAAGTCCCAGCTGTTGTGTCTAGTGGGTGAGTGAGAAGGTATGCTTTCAAAGGTTCCCAGATATCTTTGGGGCGAGATGTCAGGGGAAGCAATACCGCATAGTTGAGCATTTGTTCTTGGCAGAAGATCAAATCCCTGACCCACTCCTTAAACTTGGGAGCCCTGCCTCGCCCCCATCGACATGCAATTCGGCGCCTGGCCATCAATAATGCAAGAGTAACATATCTACGGGAGGGTTTGTTTACAAGTTCGGTGTATCCTAATAGGGCCTGCAGTGGAGATGGTTCTAGTGTCAATGATGTCATCTGTTCCAGCGCCTCCAAAATCTGGCGCCAGTAGTCTTCTACACCCGGGTAGTTCCATGCCAGATGAAGGAAATCAGCGCCTGCCGTGCCACATCTGTCGCACATATCATTATCTCTCAATTTAAATTTATACATTTTGGCTGGTGTATAATACAGACGATGTAAAAAATTTAAAGTGAATGTTCCTCAATCTGCTGCTAGCCGACACTTGCTCTTTTTGACCAGTAGGACCATTGTGTGTCCGAAATTGTACACCCCAATTCCATTTCCCAGTGTGCCCGAGCGGGGCATTGACCCCTCTGCTGCTGAGTGTGTATTGCATGGTACAGTATTGAGACAGCGTGTTCAGGGGACATGGCCTGTAATAACGTATGAAGCAGGGCCAGAGCGGGAGGCTCTAACGGGTATGCAGGAGTATTGTCTTTGATGCCTTGCCTAAGCCGTACGTATAGAAACACGTCTAGTGGCGTGGTCGCAATATTTCCGAACATCTGTTCCAGGGTGCGGAATTTCTCATTGTGATATAGGTCGCCCCAGCACGTTATATTGGCCTTCGCCATGGTTTTTCTGAAAACAGTCTCCTGCAGCAACTGCATGCGCGGATGATACAGCAGTGGGAGCAGAGGAGAATAAAGCATGGGAGCCTGTAAAAGTTTAGTGATGCGGCACCACGCAGTTGCCGTACATGTGACTGTCGTGACATCTGTCTCGCGAGGCTGGGGTACGCTACATATCATACCTGCCAACGGTATTGGATCTGCGAGCCATTGCTCCACTGCAATTTGTGGCATGTACCTGGGTAGATGGAACCAATAATAGGCATAATGAGCCTGGGCGCATATATAATATAATTCCAAGTTTGGAACATCGAACCCCCCTTGAGAATATGGCCTGGTGATTATGTCCCACTGTAGTCTTGGTTGTTTACCTCCCCATGTCAACCTGATCAGTTCGGACCGCAAGGCTGTGAAGAAATGTCGACCTGGATAATATGGTATGTTTATAAACAAATATAGTAGCTGCGGGAGGATCACCATTTTAATAAGAGAGGTTCGCCCCGCCATTGATAGAGGCAGGGAGATCCAGCGTGTTACACAGCTAGTGATGTTCTCTAACGCCCTGCCATAATTAAGGTGCATAAGCTCCTCCCTATCCTTGGTAATGCGAATGCCCAGATATTTGACCTCCGAGTTGCACCACTCTATGGGAAAATTGAGTGGAAATTGTGTGGCCGCAGAGGTGAGCGGGAATACTTGTGACTTCCCCCAGTTAATGGGAATCCCCGAGAGCCCACCAAAGATAATAAATTCACGCAGGATGGGGTTTAGGTTCTGCTGCGGGTCTCTGATGTATAGTGTGATGTCATCTGCAAAAAGAGAGATGAGTATCTGACGCAAGGGGCACTGTAATGCTTTATCCTGGTGATGTTGTCGCAGTTTAGCCGCAAGTGGCTCTATGGCTAGAGCAAAAAGCAGTGGGGATAACGGGCACCCCTGCCGTGTACCTCTGGTAATCGGAAAGGCCGAAGATATATGTCCATTGATCAAGACCTTAGCTGTCGGGGAGTGATACAAGAGGCGTATCCAAGATAAGAACCCCACTGGCATACCCATACACTGTAATATTCCCAGTAAATAGTCCCATTCGACGGAATCGAACGCTTTTGTGGTGTCTAGAAAGACCGCCACAAGCGCCAGATCAGAGTCTACATTTTGCAATATGGAGAAAAACGTGCAGAGATTGTGGGAGGTTGCCCGCCCAGGTATGAATCCCGCTTGGTCAGGAAGGGCCAGTTTGTCCATCAACAGGGTCAGCCTATTGGCCAGCACTTTAGACAGAATTTTAGCATCGTTGTTGATGAGGGAAAGCGGCCTATAGGAGTCACACTGGTCCGCAGATTTTCCTGGCTTGATTAGGGAAGTAATGAGTGTTTCTCTCATAGAGAGCGGGAGAATGCCACTTTCTTGGGCTTCTGCGTAAATTGTCTTTAGAATGGGAGCAAGTTGATCTATATATGCCTTGTAGAAGTCTATGGGGAGCCCGTCTAATCCTGGGGCTTTACCTGATTTCATGTGCATGATGGCCTCACGGATCTCATCTACTTCAAACGGGGCTGCCAGGAACTCTCTTTGTGAGTCTCCCAGCCAGCCCAGGGCCACATCCTCCAAGTACCCGGCTAGAGATAGCGGGCCATGTCTATTGGTAGAGTACAAGGTAGTGTAGTGAGTGGTGAATGCAGTCAGAATGTCGGTATTATCCCTATATCTCTCACCATCTGTACCTTCGATTTCTAGCACATAGCTGGAGAAGCGGGGATGCCGGACCACTTTCGTAAGAGCTCTGCCAGGTCGTTCACCCTCTCCGTATCGACGGGCTACGAAGTATTTGCCCCTGAACCGAACTTCTCGTTCTGCCGTTTCTCTACACTCCGAGAGTTTCTCCCTGAAATCTCGCTGTGATTCCCAGTCTGCTCCAGTAGCAAGCGCTGCCTCTAGTCGCTTGAGTTCCCTTTCTAGTTTATGCAGGGTGCCCCGAATGTCGCGCAAGACTCCCGAACTTTTAGAAATGCAAAAGCCCCGAATTGTGACCTTAAAGGCCTCCCATACTGTCGCGACACAGTCCACTGACCCTAGGTTGCGTTGGAAGAAATCGGTAATCTCCTGCCCTAATTCGCTGCGAAATACTGTGTCCAGTAGGATGTTAGGCATTAGTCTCCAGCATCTTTAAGACCCTCCTAGTTCTGGTGGGGTCAACGTCATGTGAACAGGTGAGTGGTCGGAGTATGTTCTTGCTAAATGCTCCGCTGTGACAATTGATGGATCCAAGCTCCTAGACACCAAGTACTAGTCTAGTCTAGCCCATGATGCATACAGCGCAGTATAATGTGTGCCCTCAGCCTTGTGTGGGTGGACATGTCTCCATGTATCGATTAGCCCATAACCAGATGCTATGTCCCGCAGCAGTTTGTGTGACCTGATGTAATGATGTGAGCCAGGGTTTGACCTATCCACCTCGGGGTCCATAGTAGCATTGAAATCCCCACCCCATATTATGTGGGCAGATCCTATCTCAAGAATCTTGCCCCATAGTGTGGCAAAGAAATCAGGGTCGTCCACATTCGGCCCATAACAGCAGACCAGTGTGGTGGATGCCGAGCCCAACCTCCCCCACATCATACAGTAGCGCTCTGACTGGTCCTGAGCCATACCACTAGGGGTAAATGGGGTGTGTTTTTTCATCAGTATTGCTGTCCCCCTGGAATATGAAGAATACGAGGAGAATATCCTGTGTACTGCCCATTTGGAAGCAAAAGAGGGGGGATGCCGAGGATCCAGGTGAGTCTCCTGCAGCATCGCAATTTGGACCTAATGGCGATCTAGGTAAGCCAAGACCTGTCTGCGTTTGCGTGGATCGCTCAGCCCTCTAACATTCCATGTTAAGAAATGCAATTTCATGTTAGAATCAGAACGAGCCATAAATACAAATGCTGTCCAATACGTGGTGTTGTGTGGTCCACCTCTACAATTGCGACATAATGCATACAACAACAAAACCATACGTTCCACATTGTCCTGCGTTACTGCCATCATTAAGTAACCACCCCCCACCCACTGAAGCATCCCAAACATGCCAGAAGAAACGTTCCCTCCCCCACCCGTAGTGCCCAGAACAACAGCAACAACTTGCATTGTAATCTAAAGAGAAGGGGGACTCCTAGGCTCATGCACGACTTGCTCCCGTCCCTCCGATTTACAGGGTAGTTAGATTAAAAATTTAAAAAAACATCAGGGGGAAGGGGTGCCCGGTACAATTTAACACACAGTCCCAAGGAGGCACTTATCTGTATGTAATGTCTCAGCGGCCTTTTCTTGCCATAGGTGTGTTGCAGTATTTCAAAGGACAGGTACCAAAGTTCGCAGAGGAAATGCGTGTGCCAAGTTCTCGACACAGATGCTGATCTAGCCGAAGTTCATTGTCATTCCATGACTGGAGACGAAGATCTCGATGGAGATTCTTGCGTGTAGTATCAGGTTGCTTGACGCATTTCAGAAAGTCGTCCACCTGTTGCGCGTTAGTGAAAAAATGCTGCTTGCCTTGGTGAGTCACTCGCAGTCTGGCTGGATACATTAATGCGTAGTCTATTTGCAACAGACAAAGCTTTTGCTTAGCAGGAATGAATTTTCGCTGCGCTTCTTGAACTGCAGCCGTGAAGTCACGGTAGAGGGTGAAGGCATTACCTTCGTACGTGAGATGTTTCTTGTCCCGAGCCACTCTGAGGGCCACATTACGATCATGGTAATTGAGCAGCCGCGCGATGGTCGGGCGGGGCAGGTTCCCGGGTGGCGGTCTGGGACCAAGAGAGTGATGTGCCCGCTCAACTATGAATTGTGAGGACAAAGAATCAGCACCGATGACTTCGCGCAGTAGTTTCTCGACAAATTCTTCCATCCGTCCTGTATTGGTACTCTCCGGAATACCAATAACGCGAACGTTGTTGCGTCTGCTGCGCGTATCAAGATCTTCATTCTTGGCGGCAATTACCCTGAGCAGTTTGTCCATCTGTGCCACCTGCTTTTGCATTTTGGACGTATTATCTTCTGTGTCGGAGATGCGGCGTTCGGCTTCCTTTATACGTCCATCGTGCTGATCTATTTTGTGTACAATGGTATCCATGCGCGTTCATAGTGTCCATTTTACCTTCTATGGAGGCGAGGCTTTGTCTCACAGCCAACAAAAGCTCTTTTACATCATCTTCTTGCCCCTGCGCCGTACTTGGTGCATTGTCTCCATTTGCTTGCTCAGGATCGTCGTGTTGCGAACGAGTGCCTTTTTTTGTTTCAAAAGGCAGCCGAGTCTGCCTTGCGTCAGCTTTCCCCATTTTGTTGTTTATGCTGCTCTCCGCAGCGGTCTTGGCTGCTATTAGGCCGACAAGTCAGAGGGGTGTATAGTGAAGGCGGGGGGGATAGTCCTCTTCACCTTCCGTAGTAGTAATTACTGAATGGGGTCGCCTCAGCGCTCCATGGAAAATTCCTGATACATCAGAAGAATCCCCCAGCGAGGCCTCACCTTCACACACCGGCGATGTTCCCACCAGTTGTAGGCCTTGTAGGGCCAGTGAACCACGTGTCTCTTATCTGGTCACTGGACTGTCTTGCCATTTCAGGTGTGGGTGCGTTGTGTTCTGCTTTGGAATGAGGCAGTCTTACCCCAACTGCCCCCTCAGCGATTTCCTGCATTCAACCGCACCGGTCCCCGAGTGGCAATGTCAGGAAGACTGTACCTCTGCAGTCTCTACTTGTCCGCCCGCATACGTCCTGAAACGGAAGATCAGTGCGGTTCCCTCTCACGACGCCCGCCAGGAAGACACGGGTCACCGCAGGCAGTCCGCGCTGGTATCTGTGGGCCGCGCTTCAGCATGCGGCTCGCGGGGAATCCACACAGCAGTATTGTAGTTTCGCTCGGTCACGGGTCTGTCGGAGCAGTAAGGGTGTCAGCTCGCTCCCGACCCCAGCCCGCCACTCGCTGTCATCCGCGGCCGCAAGTGAGCGCGGGATACAGTCAAGTCGCACCCACTGTCACCATGCAGGGGTACCAAGGGTTCCGGCCGGATCGGGTGCGCGGCCTAGTCGCCACGTGGGCGCCTCGGTGGTTGCGTGGTGCACTCTGCCCGACCCGGCAACCACAGTGCTGTGTCGCGACCTCGGCTCCTGTTGACAGGCTCTCCGACGGCCCTCAGTGGCGGCTCAGGACTCCAGGATCAGCCCTGTCTCCCGACCAAGACTCACGCTCCGGCGTTATTAAATCATGCTAAAACACCTCCTGTGCAGGATAATTACACGGATGAATGACCCGGGCTGCAGGACCTCACGGCAGTGAGGCCATCTTGCCCGTGCGCCACCTAGCACCCCCCTCCAACCGATCCTTCTTCCGAATGGCCTTAAATGTTTGGAAATCTCTCCCTACTGAGATTAGATACAACCCATCCACATCCTTCTTCAGGAAAGAAGTCAAAATCTTTCTATCCAACAAATTCTTCTCTCACCGAGGACTAGGCCTAGTCCCTATCCCCCTCTTTAGAGCCCTCCCTTCATTTGTCCACTGTCTGTTCTTGCACCGAAACTCGTCTTAGACTTTGACCTATGCTACACCAGGTGCCCCTTTCCCCACGCTTACCATATTCACATGTACTATGTTTGAATATTTTATACTCTTATCTCCCCACGAACTATATTTTGTACTTTTATCCACTGTTGCATTATTCCTTCATGTCCTCTCTCGGATCCTTTGCTCAGTTTCTGTAAAGCGTGCCGTCATCCGTAAGGGGGTTATTTACGACATACCAAATTTTGAACAAATAAATAAATATCCAATCATTCCCTCATTTCTGGAAGAAACAAACTTCTGCCTCTCAATAAATACCTACCCCCCCCCCCCACGACCAAACTAAACCCTCTGTTTGGCCTGTTGCTCCTACCCCACACTCCCACGTAGGTTTGACCATGTCTACCTCGGGGAAAATTGTGCCTCTGCTCTCCGCTCCCTTCTAACTACCTACCAAAACTACCTCAGAACTTTAGCATTCACTTATCCCACTGTCTATCATATACCTCTTTTGTATACGGTTTACCATGTATTTTTACTTACGCTTATGGAACCAGGTTAATTACTGCTATTTTGTTTACATATCCCACTGTATATTTTGTGTAGATAACCCACTAAATATGGTTTATTCTTTTTATACCATTACTATGTATTTTTATTAACTCTTTATGTGCCTCGAGTTGTTACTGTTGTGCTTACTCTGTGAAGCGCTCTATTACCTTCGGGTCAAGTTCACGCTATATAAAACTTATTGAATAAATAAAGAAACTAGCCCCCAAACAAGACAGAACTAAACTGCACTTGGCAAATAGACATGTAGCAGATTGTCTATTGGCCCTTAATGTGAGGGCCTGCCAATCGTTTGTCCATGCCACTGAAAGATCCCATGGCATAGCGACAACAAAAGTGCCGATTAGGAATGAGTGCCTCACTGAGCATGACAATCGAGCTAATGGTTCTCTGCAGCGTGTTCAATAGCTTTAACAGTGAATCAAGTACCCAACAGCGGAGCAAACGCACAAGTTACTAACTTGTGTAACGATATATCTGTAAGAGACAGTAGTTAGTGACAGATTCCTTACCTTAGAATATCCCCAGGCGTCAGGCTGGATCCGGAAAGTTTTTGCGTAGCAGTACCCTTGCGCGTCGGTAGGCGGCGTCGTGCGGCTCTGCGTCCGTCGTCGGCGTCGTGATCGCCGGGATGACGTCGCGGGCAGTACTTAGGCGCCGCCCCTGCGCGCTGACGTCAGTTCTGTACACGACTTTCCGCGCCAGGAACGCAGAGCCATGCAAGAAGCTGACATAGGTGTCTGAAAAATACTAGGGCCCTGAAAGGGATGTCCTTAACCCTAGAAATCAGTTCGCAGAACGGGGAGGATGGGTGGGGCGGTAGGGAATCTGTCACTAACTACTGTCTCTTACAGATATATCGTTACACAAGTTAGTAACTTGTGCATCTGAAAGAGACACGTTAGTGACAGATTCCTTACCTTAGAATAGATACCCCAGCAATACCAACCCCGGTGGTGGGTCTGCGAACAAAGATCAGACAAGGAAGTCCCGGAGGACAGAACGGCCAAAGAAGCCATCCCTCCGGACCTGACTGTCAAGGCAGTAATGCTTGTAAGCGTGTGCAGCGAGGCCCACGTAGCTGCCTGACAGATATCCTGCAGTGGAACACCGCGGCCTAAAGCCGTGGTAGCAGCCGTTGCCCTGGTGGAATGGGCACGCAGCCCAACAGGAGGCTCCTTCTTAGCCAAAGAATAGCAGGCTTTGATACACAAGGTTACCCAGCGGGAGATGGTTCTCTTGTGCACCGCCCGACCTTTTGTGGCGCCCACGTAGCCAACAAAGAGCTGGTCATCCACCCGGAAGTGTTGTGTGCGGTTGATAGAAAAGGAAAGCGCACGTTTTGAGTCCAGACGGTGGAGCCTCTCTTCCTCTCTGGAAGGATGCGGAGGCGGAAAGAAGGCGGGCAAAGTGATGGTCTGCCCAATGTGGAAGGCAGTAACCACCTTTGGCAAGAAGGACGGGCGCGTCCTAAGAACAACCTTGTCTGGATGGACAGACAGAAAGGGAGGTTTGCATGATAGAGCCTGGAGCTCACTCACCCGCCGAGCGGAGGTGATGGCCACCAGAAAGGCTGTCTTCAGAGTCAGAAGACGAAGAGGACAGTTATGTAGAGGCTCAAAGGAGCGCACATGAGAAAGGTAAGAACCAAGTTCAAGTCCCACTGAGGCATCACAAACGGAACAGGAGGGAAGAGGTGTGTAATGCCTTTTAGGAACCTGTTAACAACAGGGGACTTGAAAAGGGGAGGGCTGATCAGGAAGCCTGAGGAAGGCCGAGATGGCACAAAGATAGCCTTTGATGGTACCCAGGGCAGAACCCGGTTGGGCCAGGGAAAGAAGGAACAGAAGAACCTCAGAAAGAGGGGCAGAGAGAGGGTTCACAGCCTTTGCTGTGCACCCTGCCACAAACTTGTTCCACCTGCAGGCGAATACCACCTTAGTGGAGGGACGCCTGGCTGCCAGAATCACATCACAAACTTCGGGAGGCAAGTCGAAAGGAATCAACTGCCGCCGCTCGATCTCCACGCAAGCAGGTGGAGGCTGGACAGGTTCGGGTGGAGGACCGTCCCCTGCTGCTGCGACAGAAGATCCTCCCGAAGAGGCAGACGGATCGGGGGATCGACGCTCATACTGAGTAGCTCGGGATACCAAACTCTTCGAGCCCAGTCCGGAGCCACAAGAATGACTTGGGCCCGGTCGCGCCGAATCTTCTTCAACACTCTGGGTAGAAGTGGTATAGGCGGAAAGGCGTACAACAGACCGCAACTCCACTCGCGACGAAAAGCGTCGCCGAGCGAGTGCCGCCTTGGAAATTCCAACGCGCAGAACTGATGACATTGCGCGTTCTCTTCGGTGGCGAATAGATCTAACCAAGGCTCTCCCCACTGCAGAAAGAGTCCTTGCGCCACTTCCGAGTGAAGACGCCATTCGTGATCCATCATGCACCTGCGGCTGAGTTCGTCCGCCCTGGCGTTCAGGGAACCTGCCAGGTGTTAAACCATCAGGAACATGCCCTGATGTTCCAGCCATGTCCAGAGGCGCAGAGCCTCCTGACAGAGGGTCCACGACCCCACCCCGCCTTGTTTGTTGCAGTACCACATGGCGGTGGTGTTGTCTGTGAACCCCTGCACTACCTTCCCTTTGACAGAGGGAAGGAATGCCTTGAGTGCAAGTCGGATCGCCCGGAGCTCCAGAAGGTTGATATGGAGTCGGGACTCCGCCGGAGACCAGAGGCCTCTGATCCCCGCCTCTCCCATGTGACCGCCCCATCCCAGAAGGGACGCGTCCGTCACAACTGTGTGCTCTGGCTGGGGAAGGGAGAGGGATCTGCCCATGACCCATTGCCGGTTCGAGAGCCACCACTGCAACTGTTTTGCAGACCCCTCCGAGATCTGGACGTGATCGGACAGGTTGCCCTGGTGCTGCGCCCACTGGAACTTCAGGTCCCACTGCAGAGCCCGCATATGCCATCTGGCATGATCGACCAGCACAGGAGGCCATGAGGCCCAGCAGCCTCAGGGTCATCCGTACCGAAACCCAGGATAAAGGCTGAAAGATCGGAATCATAGCCTGAATATCCCGGACTCGCCGTTCGGGAGGATAGGCCCGAAACTGCGTCGTGTCCAGAACTGCTCCGATGAAAAGGAGCTGTGGAGAAGGACTCAGATGCGACTTCGGCACATTGATGGAGAACCCCAGCGAGTGCAGGAGTTCGGCCGTAGTTTGGAGGTGGGAGACGACTGCCTGGGTCGAGCCCGCCTTCAGCAGCCAGTCGTCGAGGTAGGGGAAGACTGGAACCCCTGCCCAGCGCAGATGAGCTGCGACCACCGCCATCACTTTCGTGAACACCCGAGGGCACTTGTAAGGCCAAAGGGAGCACGGTGAACTGAAAATGCTCGAGGCCTACCGTGAACCGCAGGTAACGCCGGTGGGCCGGCAGGACGGGGATGTGAAAATAAGCGTCCTGCAAGTCCAACGCTACCAACCAGTCTCCAGGGTCGAGGGCAGTCAAGACCTGAGCTAGGGTGAGCATCTTGAACTTCTCCTTCCGGAGGAAGCGATTGACGTTCCGGCTGTCCAAGATAGGACGCATGTCCTCCTTGTCCTTTTGGGCACCAGAAAGTAGTGGGAGTAGCAACCACGTCCTACTTCTGGGGTCGGAACATGCTCGATCGCCCTCTTGGCCAAGAGGGCCGTGACTTCTTTCTGCAGAAGCACCAAGTGATCCCCTGACATGCGGTGGAATTGAGGTGGCATGGCTGGGAGGGTGGTCTCGAAGGGGAGGGAGTAGCCCCTTCGGACAATGTCCAAGACCCACCTGACCGAGGTGATGGCACGCCAGTGGTGAAGGTGATGGCGGACCCTGCCCCCTACTGGCGTGCTGTGCACCTGAAAGGAAGGACTAGGAGGGCTTGGAGGTCGTGGACGGGGCGGAGTTGGTGGCCTGACCCGCACGCTGGTTGCCCGAACCGCCACGGCGGTAGCCACGTCCTCGGCCACGCGAAGGCGCTTGCTGCGCGGGCCGGTGGCTGGGCAGCGGACGTGACTGGGCGCCCCTTCCGTGGCCACGAAAGGGGCGAAAAGCAGAGGTTAGCGGAGGGCGCACAACAGAAAGGCCCAGGGACTTGGCAGTAGCCCGTGAGTCCTTAAAACGCTCCAGCGCATGGTCTGCTTTGGAACCAAAAGACCGACTCCATCAAAGGGCATGTCCATGAGTGTATTCTGGACATCACCCGAGAAACCAGTTGTTCTCAGCCAGGCGTGGCGACGCAGCGCCACTGTCGTTGCAAGCGATCTGCCCAGCGAGTCGGCGGTATCAAGGCCACAACGTATGGTGTACTTTGCCACATCCCTACCTTCCGCAATGGTGCGGGTAAGCAGTGTCTGGACCTCCTCAGAACACTGGGGCAAAACGGCCGCCACCTAATCCCACAGAGAGTGGGAATATCGGCCCAAAAGGCAAGCGGTGTTGACGGACCGCAAGCCAGCACTGGAGGAAGAAAAGGCCTTCTTCCCAAATTGGTCCAGGCGTTTGGATTCCCTATCCGGAGGGCGGTAGGGAAGGCGGTTTGGGAGGCAGAGGCTTGGACAACCAAGCTCTCGGGGTGGGATGTTGAGAGAGAAACAAGGGGTCGCCCGGAGCAGGGCGATGGCGTCGGGCCACGTTCCTATCCACAGGAGCCCCTGTGGTGGGCTTGGACCAGGTGCCCAAAAGAACGTCAGACAGTGCATCATTAAACGGCAGCAATGGCTCCGAGGAGGTAGCTGCCGGCTGAAGCACTTCCGTCAGGAGATTAGTCCTGACAGCCACAGTAGGCAATTTTAGGTGCAAGGCTCCAGCTGCTCTACGCAACACCGTTGCGAAATTTGCTCCCTCCTCCGTAGCCACGGAAGGAGGAGACAGCATGCCAGAGTCAGGAGAAGTGTCCAGACCACTGGCATCCCCAAGTTCCTCTGCCCAGTCCTGATCATACTCACACTGCTGTGTGAGAGGGTCTTCCGACCCCTCCCAGCTCTCCTGGTCCTCCTCTGGCTCAAAACATGGAGGAGGAGGGACATCTGGGACCCAAGGTCTCATCGGCGCCGGAGCCGGCGTCGAGCGGCGTCCGGTCCGGCTCCATGTCCGGAACCAGAGAAACCGGGACGACGCCGCGCCCGGAGCCCCGGGCGGCGTCAGGAACGGCACCGGGGACATCGGGCGCCGGCGGAGGCGTGGTTAGGTCAACCGGCGTCGATCGGGTTGCGTGTACCACCGGAGCCGGGATCGAGGCCGGAGCCGAGGCCGGGATCAAGGCTGGCGGGACGGGCGGGACCGGAGTCGTCGGCGACGCGGGAGCAACCCCATCAGGGCCCGCGGGGCCCGAAGGTGCACCGGAGGGACCTTGAGGCCCGAAGAGGCGGGCCATGGCCGACAGGAATTCCTGTATTTGGGCCGGAGTCGCCCCCGAACCCGGAAAGGACGGGTAATGCGGGGGCGGCTCCACAGGCACGTCCGGGGCCGCGGGGACGGGGCCGACAGGGGCCTCAGCCGAGTCGCGAGACCGGCGAGGCGAAGTCTTAGAGCGATGATGCTTCTTAGACTTTTTGTGCTTTGACTTACCCGAGGAGTGCGAAGACTTGGACTCCGACGACCGGCGGGGGCTCCGCGACCGGCCCCTCGACCTCTCACGGGACCGGGGCTTGGTGCGGCGCGGAGCCGACTGCCGGACCTCGAAGAGCTTTCGAGACCGCTCTCGCAAAGCCTTCGGGTGTAAGGCCCGGCAGTCAGGGCACGACTTCGTGTCGTGGTCTCGGCCGAGACAGTAGAGACACTCTAAGTGCGGGTCTGTGATCGACATCATTCGACCAGACGTCGCATGGCTTGAAGCCGGGCATCCCTACCGACACCTAGGAGTCGAGCTGACTCGAAAAGAAACAGTGAAAAAATCACCAAAAATTTAGTCAAAAATTGACTAGGGCACTGCTCTTCCCGGATCTGCGCTTACTGGCGCGGAAAAGAAGAACTGACGTCAGCGCGCAGGGGCGGCGTCTAAGTACTGCCCGCGACGTCATCCCGGCGATCACGACGCCGGCAGACGGAGCCGCACGACGCCGCCTACCGACGCGCAAGGGTACTGCTACGCAAAAACTTTCCGGATCCAGCCTGACGCCTGGGGATATTCTAAGGTAAGGAATCTGTCACTAACGTGTCTCTTTCAGATAAACAGATACTAACACCGAACCCTCACATTTTGACCAGGTGCACAGACTTAATTTCCTGAAATTTCTAAGAATACAATAATGCCACGCCATTTAGTGGGAAGCAGTCCCAAAAAAGGGTAGGTAGATTAAAAGTATTATCCTTAGATATTGCTGTTGTAGGAACAAAGTTAGATGGCAAGGGATAGAGTTTATTTCTAAGCATGACATTTTTTATCTGCAGAGAAAGTGGTACTAACCAAAACAATTTAAAATCGGTTTAAGTGTAAGATACACCAACCCTGCATAATAGTATAAAAGACTATCATATGTCTGTTTTATTGGATGCTAAAGTCAAGGTACTTTTGATACAGAAGCCAGACATGCAGTAGTTGGAGATGAAGATGGTAGGTGGTTCAGGCTAGGTCGGCATATGACTTTCCCAGTAGGAGATGTAGAGTCTGTATGTGAAGAGATGCACGGAAGGAGACTCGTATGTACTGCCCCGAGTCTCCTTCTAAACCTGCGCTGTGTGTGCCTGCTTGTTTTAGAATGTACCATACGCAAAATTGTTTTTGGGAGCAACTGTGAGTGTAAAAGTGAACTGCCTGGTCAGTATCGTTTTATATTTTTGGTTCAGTTTCACAGTTGGCATTAGTGTGATGTATTTAGTTAGAGCTATTGTGTTTGTAGTTTTGTATCTACTTGCAATTAATTTGTGTTTTCTTTTTTGTAAAAAAAAAAATATGGCGGCAGTGTGCGGACTGGTGCTTGGCTGGCGGTGTGCGTGGACTGGTGCTTGATTAGCGGTGTGCGTGGACTAGCACTTGGCTGGCATTGTGCGTGGACTGGTGCTTGGCTGGCGGTGTGTGTGGACTGGGGCTTGGCTGGCAGGGTACGTGGACTGGGGCTTGGCTGGCGGGGTACGTGGACTGGGGCTTGGCTGGCGGGGTACGTGGACTGGGGCTTGGCTGGCGGGGTACGTGGACTGGGGCTTGGCTGGCGGGGTACGTGGACTGGGGCTTGGCTGGCAGGGTACGTGGACTGGTACTTGGCTGGCGGTGTGCGTGGACTGGTGCTTAGCTGGCGGTCTGCGTGGACTGGTGCTTGGCTGGCAGTGTGAGTAGTGACTTGCTGATGGTCACCACACACACTGTTAGCCAAACGCCAGTCCACACACTCCATCAGCCGGTGTGGTTGATGTGTCTGACATGTGGGCGTATGAAAGTAATGGGCACTTGAATGGCACTGTCTGTTGATGCCAGTGTTGTAATGTGCTGGGCCTGCAGCTAGAGGCGTGAATGGTCTTGTGTGTGTCACACATGAACAGTGTGAGAATAGACTGTAAAGTGGTTGGGGCCTTGAAGCGGCTTTACAGCTCACGAGCTCTGAGTCACTGGTTCAGTTTTTTGACCTTTCTATTATTAAGAGTGCATTTCATTTTTGTGAAATCTCTTAATAAAATTATATATATTGAACCATCACTCACCCTCATGCCAAATCCAATCAGTGCGTGTGTGTACTTGATGAATATATGATTGTGCAGTAAGGAAAATGTTACTTACCCAGTAAGCATCTGTTCTTGGCATGTAGAGCTGTAGATTCACATGCTTTGCATACTCCTGCCATCTAGTGTTGGGTCCGAATGTTTGCGCTTTGTTTTTCTTCGAAGAAGTCTTTCCATTCACGAGGTAGGTGACTCCTCCTTTCGGTGATAGTGCGCATGGGCATCGACTCCATTGTTAGATTGTTTTTCCACAGATGCTGAGAACGGAGTTAGTAAGAGCAGAATAGAGATGTCCATGCGTATGTATATAAAGTAAGAGAGAACTGCAACAGGTATAGGAAACCCAGGGAGGCGGGTGGGCGCATGTGAATCTACAGCTCTACATGCCAAGAATAGATGCTTACTGGGTAACATTTTCCGTTCGAGGCATGTGAGCTGTAGATCACATGCTTTGCATAGACTATACAGCAGTATTCTTCCAAAGCGATGGCTAACCTATAGCTGTTGCAGTTGTCTGAAAGAGAGTTCTAAGTACTGCCTGGCCTACATTAGCTTGTTGTCTCGCTAACACATCTACACAATAGTGTAGGAAGCTGGCTCTGTATATACTATACCAAAGTGAGGTATAGTGTGCACAGAGTCCAGTGGATCCCCAAAGGTAGGCAGAGTTAAAGTTAGATAGCACCTCACTCTCTATTTGTGATAGTGTGGTCGAGCAGTAAGTCAGTATCAGAGGACAGTGTTAAGTATTTTTTGTACCCACTCAATCAGCAAATGATTTCACACACTCAAAGACTGAACTTCAGACCAATTGGTTTTGTATAAAAATATTCTTTTAGTTATTTTATTTCCTAGAACCAAGCAAGCCTGGCACAGGTAAGTTGATAAATACTTTGCAGTAAATATACAGTTTGAAATGCAGTTGTAAATGTACTTTGAAATGGTTACAGTTTGAATTACTGGTAATGCAATACTGTGAAATGCTGTACATATACTTTGTATCGATTTTGCAATAAGAATTACAGGTAAGTTACTTTTATGTTACTTTTGAGATTACTTTTTCTACTCAGTGTGATATGCCTAAATATCACACTGGGACATTTCCTAGTGAAAAGTTAAGTAAAATCAGTTTTGCACAATTGTTATTTTTCAGGTTTCCATACAAATCAACTCCACACCAAAGGTGCACCCTCAGCTGCACTAGGGCGGCCGGGTGCAGGGTGCTGTTTCGACATCGGGCGTCCTGTTGGTTTCAATGGGGAACCTCTGGTTTGCAAAGGCACTGCAGGCTCGGGGACGAAGG
The DNA here is from genome assembly GCA_963921515.1 of Calotriton arnoldi. Classification (NCBI taxonomy): domain Eukaryota; kingdom Metazoa; phylum Chordata; class Amphibia; order Caudata; family Salamandridae; genus Calotriton; species Calotriton arnoldi. The sequence goes on from CAWUFW010000805.1 coordinate 2,327,931, forward strand.
TCTTCTGGGTGCGACCACCACTTCGAGAGGTACGTTGGGAAGTTAGGGGTTGGTTAGGCACCATCGGTTTGGGCACAGAAGGCCGTGGAGCATCGGGTACAGGGGTGCCTTTTGGGGTCGGATCTTCTTACCAGCTCCTGGTCGCGGTTGGGGGGACCTTCTGGATTGAGGCTGCAGGCGTCGGCTGGAGGCTTGAGGCAGTTCAGGGGTCGCCAGATCTCGGGTCAGGATCGCCGGGGTAACCTCCTTGTGGTGTTTGCCAACTCAAGCTCGGGTCGTGGACGGCGGGTGCAGAGTGGGGCCGATCCGCGGTGTCCGGCCGGAGCCAGAGGTTGCAGATGAACAAATCCGGTGTTCATGGGAGACAAAGTCTTTGTGCTTAAAGGCAGGCAGGTCCTCCGGGGTTTTCGAGGTTGCTGGCTGCAGGACACACCGGGATTTCGCAGGAGCAGGTTCGAGGGGGAGACAGGCCGGTAGGGCCAAGTCAGTGGGCGTCTTCCTCTTGTTAGCTGCAGCATGGCTGTTCGGTCCTTCTTCTTCTTGCAGTTTCTTCTTGTCTGATTAAGCAAGGTTCAGGGGCGCCCCTAAATACTAGATTTAGGGGCGTTACAGGTAGGTAAAAGGCAGGGACCAATGGATCCCTTCCCTGGGGTGGGTACACCCCCTATTATGCCACCCACCAGTGGGAGGGGGGCATGAGCCTGTTCCTGGTTGGCTGAGTCCCCCCATCTGCAAGATGGCGGGGACTGGGAGTTGTGCTTCACCTCGCCTCCCCCACCTGTGGGCACACCTCTCTTCCTCACTTGTTTTTCCCGCCGGTTCACCCGCCCAAAGTGGGGGTCAGAACCAGTGGGGACCAGTTGCTGAAAGCAGCAAGTGGCCTGGGGAAGCTCACAAAGGCGGCAAGCCTTTGAAGCTTCCCCATCGTGAACCCTGCCCATCCTGGGGGAGGAGGCTTGGCACCTCGTCCCAGGATGTGCATTGTTTCAGGCCCCAGAGAGCAGCAGGCTTTCGACCCAGGGGTCCAGAAACATGTCTGGTGGTGGCAGCTGAAAGCAGTCACTCAGCCTGGACACTAGTGGTGGGTTCGTTTTCAGGGGGCATCTCTAAGGTGCCCTCCGTGTGCATTTTTCATTAAATCCCACACTGGCATCAGTGTGGGTTTAATGTGCTGAGATGTTTGATACCAAACTTCTCAGTTTTCAGTGTAGCCATTAGGGTGCTGTGGAGTTCGTACTGACAAACTCCCAGCACCATATACTCTTAATGGCAGCACTGCACTTCCAATGTCTAAGAATGGCCTTAGACACTGTAGGGGTACGGGGCTCATGCACCTGTACCCTCACCACTGGTATAGTGCACCCAGCTAGAGGGGGGACTGATCTATGCTAGGGCAGTGGGTTGTAGGCATGGCACACAGGGATGTGTGCCATGTTGACTCTTCACTTTGTTCTGCACCAAAACATGCAGCCTGCAAAGGCAGTGTGTGTGTGTGTGTAAAGGTACAAGGCCTCTAAGGGTGGCACAATAAGTGCTGCAGCCCTTAGAGGTATTCCCTGGTCACAGTGCCCTGGATACCTGTGGTACCATTTACCAGGGGCTGACCTGTGGCCAGAGATGCCAATTGGGTTAGTTTTGGGGAAAGAACACAGGCCTTGGGAACCTGATTGGCAGGGACCCAGGGCACATCAAGTAAAAGTGCATCAGTAGTCTGGCAAAAAGTGGGGGGGGTTACTGCAACAGAAACCCACTTTTCTACAAATAGTGCTTGGTGAATGTGTGCGGTGTAGACCATGTTGAAGCTTTACAGATGCCAGCTATGAGGATGTTTCCTAAGAAAGCCATAGCAGCCCCTAGTTTGCGGCTGGAATGCGCTCTAGGGGGTGTTGTTAAAGTCCTCTTTGCTTTTGCATAGCATGTTTGAATACATTTAACTATCCACCGAGCAATACCGGATTTAGAAATAGGATTGCCTTTGTGTGGTGGAGCAAAAGCCACAAAGTTTAGTTTTACGAAATGGTTTTGTTCTATCTAAGTAATACAATAATGCTCGTTTAACATCTAATGTGTGTAGCACTCGTTCTACCACTGAATCTGGTTGAGGAAAGAACACAGGCAACTCAACAGATCGATTGATGTGAAAGGCAGATACCACTTTGGGTAGGAGTTTGGGATTAGTGCGAAGGACCACTTTGTTGTGGTGGACTTGACAATATGGTTCCTTTATGGTTAGTGCCTGAAGCTCAGCCACTCTCCTCAGTGATGTAATAGCAATGAAGAAAGCAACTTTCCAAGTGAGAAATTGCAGTTCACATTTGTGCAATGGCTCAAAAGGTGGACCCATTAGTCTGGTAAGAATAATGTTAAGATTCCACACTGGAGCAGGGGGAAGTCTTGGTGGAATAACTCTTTTGAGTCCTTCCATAAAAGCCTTAATAACGGGTTCTCTGAAAAGAGACAGATGTTGTTTACTTTAAAGGTATGCATCTATTGCAGCGAGATGTAAGCGTATGGATGTGTAAGCCAATCCTGACTGCTGCAAGTGTAGTAAGTAACAAATGATATTTTGAATGGAAGCATCTAACGGGTTGATATGGTTATTACAATATATAACAAACCGCTTCCACTTAGCTGCGTAGCAATCTCTTGTAGTTGGTCTTCTGGCCTCTTTAATGATATTCATACGGTCTGGTGGAAGTTTGAGATAGCCAAACTCTATGATTTCAGGTGCCAGATCGCTAGGTTGAGATCCCGTGGATCTGGATGTCTTATCTCTCCATGGCTCTGTGTGAGGAGACTAGGTGTGAGATGTAGTATTTGATGAGGAACTACTGAGAGTTCCAACAGGGTAGTAAACTAGGGTTGAGGGGCCCATGTGGGAGCTACTAGGATCAGTTTGAGGGATGTTTGTCTGAGCTTCCAAACCACTAGTGGAATGAGTGGGAGAGGCAGAAAAGCGTAGGCAAATATCCCGGACCAGCTCATCCATAGTGCATTGCCTTTGGACAATGGGTGTGGATACCTGGAGGCGAAGTTTGGGCATTTTGCGTTTTCGTGAGTTGGGAACAGATCTATCTGTGGAAAACCCCACATTTGAAAGAATGGGAGGAGAACTTGAGGGTGAAGTTCCCACTCGTGAATCTGTTGTTTCTGCCTGCTGAGAAGATCTGCGATCTAATTGTCTACTCCTAGGAGGTTTTCTGCCAGGAGATACATTTTGTGATGTATGGCCCACCTCCAAATGGCTTGTGCAAGGCTTGACAGCTGGAGAGAGTGTCTCCCCCCTGTTTCTGTATGTAATACATGGCTGTCATGTTGTCGGTGAGTATCAGGACAGTTTTGCCTGCAAGGTGAATTTGGAAGGCTTTGAGCGCTAGAAATACTGGTAGCAGCTCTAGATGATTTATATGAAGTTGCTTTTGGCTTTGACTCCACAAACCTTGAATTGTGTGAGTCTGGAGATGAGCTCCCCAACCAGTGAGCGATGCGTCTGCTGTTAGCACTGTCTGTGGAACTGGGTCGATGAAGGGCCGCCCTCTGGACAAGTTTTGTGGATTCCAGCACTGCAGAGAGCGATGGGTGTGGCCATCTACCAACACTAGATCTGTTAATTGACCCCGAGACTGATTCCACTGACGTGCTAAGCATTCTTGAAGGGGACGCATATGAAGTCTTGCATGGGGAACTATCATGATGCAAGACACCATCATTCCTAGCAGCTGCATGTATACCCGAGCTGGTAGTGAGTGGTTGGGCTGAAACTGGGAGATTAGAGCCTGAATATTGCAGATCCTGGCTGCATTGGGACAGGCTAAAGCTTTTTGAGTATCCAGAGTGGCTCCCAAATAAGTTTGTATGTTGGAGGGTTGGAGATGGGATTTTAACACATTCACTGTGAACCCGAGCTTTTGCAGCAATTGCAGTGTTATTTGAGTGTCCTGAAGACACCGTGGGTAAGTACTGGCTTTGATGAGCCAGTCGTCCAAGTACGGGAAGACATGAATATGCTGTCTTCGCAGGTGAGCAGCGACTACTGCTAGGCATTTGGTGAATACTCTGGGAGCAGTGTTGACTCCGAATGGAAGCACTCTGAACTGGTAGTGTTGTCCCGCTACACAAACCTGAGATATTTGCGATGAGCGGGATGTATTGGAATATGGAAGTATGAGTCTTTTAAGTGTAGAGTAGACAAAGTCGCCTTGCTGTAGGAGTGGGAGCACTTGTTGAAGAGTGACCATATGAAAGTGATCTGAGTGAATATATTGATTTAGTTCTATGAGGTCTAATATAGGCCTTAGAGAGCTGTCCTTTTTGGGTATGAGAAAATATAGGGAGTACACGCAAAAGCCTTGATATTGTAATGGTACGGGCTCTATAGCTCCCTTTTGCAAAAGAGACTGACCCTCTTATTTCAGGAGGTGTAGATGGTCTGGTGACATTTTGTGTGAACGTGGAGGGATGGTTGGGGGATTGTCTGTAAGCTCCAGGCAATAACCAGATTGGATAATTCCTAGGACCCATCTGTCTGAGGTTATTGTACGCCAGACGGGGAGGAATTGAGAGAGACGTCCCCCGACAGGTGTGGAATGATCGGGGGAAGGAGAGGCAAGTCACTGTTTGTTGAGGGGGAGGTGCGGGGTGTGGAACCTTTACCTCTTTCCTTGCCCTTATTGCCTCTAAATCCGCCTAGAAGGTAACCTCTTGAAGAGGATGACTGCGTGTTACCTTTAAATGATGTAGAGGTGTTGTCTGTGGATATGTTTTTTAAGCCCCCCCAGAAGAAGTAGCGACGAAAAAAACCCCTATTAGATGGGGACTGCATGGCTCCCATGGATTTTGCCAAGTCTGTGTCCTTTTTCATCTTTGTAAAGAAGTGTCAACAACAAGACCAAAGAGATGTTCTTTATCAAAGGGTGTGTTTAAAATAGAAGCCTGTACTTCGGGTTTAAACCCTGAAATCCTAAGCCAGGCGTGTCCTCTTAGCAAGACACTGGTGTCAATTGCACAAGCTGCAGTGTCAGCTGCATCTTAAGCGCATCTAATAGATGTGTTGGAAATTAGCTTTCCTTCCTGAACTAGGTCGTGTGTCTTAGATTTATGTTCATCAGGTAGAAATTGGAGCAAGCGTTCCAATTCGTCGTAGTGCGCTCTGTCGTACCTGGCTAAGAGAGCCTGGGAATTGGCAATACGCGAGTGATTGGCTGCCTGCGCAGCTACTCTTTTCCCTGAGGCATCTATTAATTTATATTCCTTGTCTGGAGGAGGGGCATCCCCTGATGTTTGTGAGTTTGCCCGTTTATGACCTTTGATGTAAACTGGATCCGATGGTGCAGCTTTATACTTTTTATCTACCCTTGGTGTAAGGATTCGTGTGCGAACCGGATCTTTAAAGATGTTGTCCGCGTGCCTAAGCATACCCTTAAGCATAGGCAATGTGTGACTGGATCTTTGGGAAGAACTCCGTGTTTCAAAGAGAAAATCCTCCTCTAGTGAGTCTTTATGAAGCTGAACTCCATGATATTCAGCATCCCTATTTATTAGTTCTATATACCCTACATTATCATCTGGTGGAGAGGACTTTGTAGGGTATATGTAGGCTTTCCTGTTTTCAGTTTCTATTTTTGGTAAATTCTGGTGGGTTTTTTTCAGCGTTTTCAAGTGATTTCAATACCTTAAAAAAACAGTGGTTATCAGTGGTTACATATTATCGCGCCATTAAAAACAACATAAACAGTGTTTTTCCAGTGTTTATGGAACTTTTTGCTTTTATTATTGCTTGCTTTCTGCACTGATAGTACATGGTATATAGACAGTGTACGTACAATGTAAATGAGGTCCAAATACATTTTTACAAATCAAACTTATCGTAGTACACCATACAATACTTATTCAGGGAGTCTTTGGTCATGCACGCTTGCTCTTTCCTTCCCATGTAAACTTTTATCTGTGAAAAGGCCCTCTCAACATTGGCACTTGAGACAGGCAACACCAAAATAGCCAGTACATAAATTGCTAACTCTGGCCACTGACATAGCTTTCCATGCCAATACTGGTGCACCTGAAGATTGTGATTCTCTGCGACAGGTTCTGCAACATATGCGTTGAACTGGGCACATATGCCCTCAGTTATTGAAGCACAAGCTGCAGCACTTTTGAAACTCCGGAGAAAATTTCCCTTTACGGAAGCGATCTATAACTTGTGTAGAGTACCACAGTGAGGCTTCATTGATTTCAAATGCCATGGTTGGTGAAGGGCTATTTCTCATACATTGTAAAATAAAAGTTGCTGAATTGCTCCTCAACATTTCTTTGCTTACCATGTGGCAAGCACTCTAACATGGAATATGTTGCAGTGCCAACGTCACTAAAAGTGTCGCCCAGCCTACTCTCAAGGAGATGTTTCACATCTACACCAATTATGCTGAACACTTGGTAGACAAGGGTGTTTTCAGACTCTAGTTTTTTTATTATGTCCACTACAGCCGTCATGCTTTCCTGTAAAAATCTAAGAATGCAGTAGAGTGTACTTTTTTTCAAATCACTATCAATATGTGATCAAATATCCTCACATTTCTTACCTTTGGCATCATGACTCAGCAAAAGTTCTGGAAACGGTTGCCACGTGGATAATATAGCATTCATGGCCTCTAGGACTGAGAACCACCAGCTAAGTGACACAGTTGGGAGGACTCTTTCTTTGATGCCACACAAAGCACAAAATGAGAATTATTTGCGTTTTAGTTTCCGTGCATAACTTCAGCAAAATGGAGGTCCTCATTTTCGGAAATAATGCCAACTTTTGGACCCCAGATTGGTGGCCAGAAGAACTAGGGACTCTCCCTGAACCAACTAGGAAAGCAAAAAACCTGGGGCTCGTAGTTGACAATAAACTTACCTTTGGGGACCAGGTAAATGCGGTTGCCTCCGCTAGTTTCCATCTCCTCAGAATGATTAGGAAAATGATGTCATTCTTACCGATAGACAGTCAACGGATAGTGATAACATCCCTAATCCTGTCACGGGTGGACTACTGTAACAGCCTCTATTTAAATATCCAAAGGAAATATTTAAACAAACTCCAACTCGTGCAAAACGTGGCAGCTAGACTGCTGACCAGGATACCAAAGTTTGTTTCGGTCACAAAAGAATTAAAAAGGCTACTCTGGCTCCCAGTCAAACAACAGATTCAATTTAAATCCCTGTGCACGGTTTTCAAAGCCCTTCAAGGAATAGGCCCGGACCACCTGAAACGGTGTTTTCAATGGTACATCCCCAGGAGAGCTCTTCGTTCCTCTGGAGCCATAGGGGTGGTTATACCCCCGTTAAAAAAGTCAACTGGGGTGGAAGAAGCTTAATCACATGTGCCGCAAGGGCGTGGAATGAGCTTTCTTTCCATCCTAGGAATGCCACTGAGCTGATGACATTCAGGAAAGGACTGAAAACCTGGCTTTTCACTACATAGGCCATCACATACCTCGCTGATCGAAAGGCAGTAGCTAGCGCCAGGACACCTTCGGGTAACCATTGCGCTTAAGAAATTAAAGTAACATAACATAACAAAACAGTGCACCAGAATGGACTAACAAGTCAATAGCATTCTTCATTAACTCTGAAGATTGTAAAGATGTTTTCAGCATACCATCTAACAAGTGGCAAGGATCTCTTACAGGGAAACACTTCAGCTCAGGTATCGATTTTGACAGGTCATCACGCAACTTTTTCATATACGTAGCTGAATCAGTGCAAATACAAACAAAATCACTCCAATCTTTGTTGAACTTGGTAAGAACTTTTTGCAGCAGCATTCCAAGTGGCACTGCGTTCCATGTTTTCCAAAAGTCTGGTGTCATCTTTTCACCAGTATCCAAGATGCTGTGTCACTCCACTCTTATCACATATACCTGTCACTATACCTTGCATTGAATATTTAATGCCTTGGGTGTTTGGCAATTCACCTACTATCAATACTGACTCACTAGAAAAGGGGGCTGATGTATCAAGGGTTTTTACCCATTCTCTGTGGGTAAATGTGATGGTACATATTGGGAAAGATTCTTATGAAATCTACATTTTTCCTATCAGTGAAAGACTCAAATGTAGTCAAAAAACAAATATGATTTTGATATTTCCCGATTCTCTACAGTTTATAAAATAAATAAACACCTAAAACATGCTTCTAACCCCTTTATCTTTAGACCAAAGACCACAAAACTGAAAAAAGGAAGAAGAAACAATATTTTAGTGACATCCCTAAACAACAAAACTGAAGCAGAATAATGTTAGCCCAGTCTTTCTTACTGCTACCTTAAATAATAAAGTTACATTGTATTGGCCCCTTGAGGAAGAAATAAAAATGACTCTCTCACTCTCCTTTTCCTTTCTTTGAATGGCGTTTAGTTTGTGCTTGTGCAGGGGTTTTTTCAGTGTTTATATGTTTACACTGGTGAGGGCTATTTCCCTTCCGGTGGGGTTTTATAGGTTTAAACCTAAAACCGGACAGCCTAGGTATAGGTCTGGATCATTATCAGTGTTTGGATCCGTGTTACAATCAGTCCATGGATCAGGACTATCATCATCTACTTATCAGGTGTTATCAGGTGTTTGTGGTGGTGAATTTGTGGGTGTTATTAACAAATTCGCGTTTAGTGGGGAAGGAGGTGATAGAGGAGGAGGAGAAGGGTTAGTGGCAACGTTCTTCCTCTTAAGAGGAATGTTGTAAATGTCCTCGGTTTCCGGTTTGCGTTTTGATGGCAATTTGGCGTGGATATGTCCAGTTTTGGGATTGATCACCAGTTCTTTCTGTTTCGGGTCTGGGTTTGAAGGCGGGCCGTCAAAACGAGGCTCCTTTGATGGAGTAGGAGCAGTTTTATCTTTCCGTGCCAATATTTTTGGAGCCGAGATTTTCAGTGCCGAAGTCCTCGGATCGGAAGATTGTTTTGGTTCCGAAGGAGTTGGCTCCGAAACGTGTTTCAGTTTGGAAGCCGATTGTTTCGGCTCGGTGCCCGAATGTGGCTGACTCGATCCAGAGCCGGAAGGCTTTGATATTTGTTTCGGTGCCGGCCCCGAAGGCGGGGCGTTCGAAACGTGATCTTGGTGCCGACCTTTGCCCGAAGGCAGAGGAGGGACCGGAGCCTTTTTCTTGGGCAGCGGTGCAGTTTGAGGCAGGGGAGGTTCAGTACTCATGGTACACTGACCCTGCGGAAGCTCCTTGTCCATGTTGGAGTCTGCCTCTGACATGGAAATCAGCTCCTCTTCTTCCTCGTCTCTTTGCGCGTCGTCGACGTCTGGTTCGGAGTCTTCTCCGAAGAGATCCGGAATGGAGCCGCTGTGTTGTTGCATCTCGTGGCGTCAAGCCCGACGGCCACGGAGCGTTTTCTTGGATTGGAAGGATTTGCACGCGTTACAGTCCTGTTCTGTGTGTTCCGGGGAGAGGCACAAGTTGCAGACTTCGTGCGAGTCGGTGCGCGGGTACTTGGCGTGGCACCGAGGGCAGAATTTAAATGGAGTCTGTTCAATCGACTGCGAGGTGGCTTGACGCGGCTAGGCCCGACAGCCTTCCATGAAGTTTCCGATCGAAAGAGTTTTTTCTGAACCGATACGATACACAGATAATGGGAAACGCGATCGAATAACAATACCGTCGAGGGTAAGTGGATTGCGTGCCGAGGGGAACCCGAGAACGGTGTCGAACCGGAGCGCAGCAATTCACGTCCGAACCCGATGACGGAAAAAGCAATCTAAGAATGGAGTCGATGCCCATGCGCACTATCACCAAAAGGAGGAGTCACCTACCCTCATGACTGGAAAGACTTCTTCGAAGAAAAACAAAGTGCAAACATCCGGACCCAACACTAGATGGCAGGAGTATGCAAAACATGTGGTCTACAGCTCATATGCCTCAAACTAATTGTCTTTCTGTCTTTCTCTGCTCTCAGGGTAGGATGCGGTTGGTGGCCAATGGGCTAACAGGTTCCCTCCCTTTTGATGACCACATTTTGCAAAGTGTGGCATCTGGCTATCCCAGGATTCGCCCTTCTGCCCACTCCCAACATGGCAGAACCCCTCTCTTGGCATCCAGAGCTCCCTAGCCCAACCCAGAGATGTGGCTATCAAGTGGGCTATATGCCCCAGGAAAATCGGTTTGGCAACAGGTTTCTCCTTTCTGACTGCCATCCTGTCTACCTAAACAATAGGGCAGCCCCTCTCCCAAGTGTTCCCCATTTGCACTTCAAAGTTGTCTTCACCTTTGAAGCTCGCTTTTTGGGCCACATAGCTTCCTGCCAGGGACTGGTAACACCTCTCTCCCGCATAGGCTGCTATTGTCTAATTTCAATGTTTCCCCAGAAGGGCAGAAAGCTGTCTCAGGGACAGACCCCTTGTTTAACCGTGTATGGGCATAGGGGATTTAGAGCAACAAAGTGGTAATTAGCACACTGAAACAAGTTATATTAATTTCAACTTATAGTCTGGGTTAACGTAATGAGTTGTTTGATACCTTACAGTATCAACTTTAATAGTCCCAGTCAGAAGTTAGCAGGGTTGCTGTGGCAACCTGCCATTCTGCACTCGCCAATGGGGCTACTAGCATCTAACACAGTAAAAAACAACAATGGCAAGTTTTTATTGTTGGAACATGTAAAACACATATTCCACTTTATAATGTACAGCACCCTGCCTTGGGGCTCATTAGAAAGGGGGGACTTGGCTTTTGCATTATTTTAAATGGCAAGGTCGAGTTAGCAGTTTAAATTCGCCCTTCCAGTCAGCAGTGCCAGACTAGAAGGCTTGTTTTACCTTCATCACACCCAGAGGGGCACAACCAGTGCTGCAGTCCCAGTGGTGACCCTCTAACTTACTGGGCCTGGGTTCCTGAGTTCCATATACTAGGGACTTACAGATAAGTTGGCATATGACAATTGGGTTTAAACCAATCTATCATACCCAGTTTAAAGTCAGGGTACAGGCCCTGAGGTCTGGTTATTAGACCTCAGTGCACTCTGAGTTGAAAAACCTGCAGCATCAGTCCAAAGCTTTGGGGGTCACCATAAAAAAGAGGCATTTCCTTACAATACCCCTTATCCTAGGTTGGTCAACATGTTTCAGCCAGCAAAGAACCCAGCTGGTATCTGTGGTTTTCTTCCGGACCAGGATTCCTAAGTGCCTGCCCACTACTCATCCATCTCTGTGAAGTTGAGCCCTGCCTTGTGGTGCCAAGGTAGCATGCAAAATAAGGAAAGGAAAATGCTACTTACCAGTATGCATCTGTTCTTGGCATGTAGAGCTGTAGATCCGCATACTTTTGCATAGATCGCCATCTGGTGTTGGGCTTGGATGTTTGCACTTTGTTATTGTAGAAGTCTTTGTTGTCACGAGATAGGCGACTCCTCCTTTGGTTAGTAGCGCGCATGGGCATCGACTCCATCTCCAGATTGTTTTCGCCATAAAGGGTGAAGATGGAGTTAGTTAGAACTAGAAAAGAGGTCCATGTGTAATGTATCTAAGTAAGATAGTACTGCAACACATATAGGTATCCGGGGAGGCGGGTGGGCGTATGCGGATCTACAGCTCTACATGCCAAGAACAGATGCATACTGGTAAGTAGCATTTTCCGTTCCAGGCATATGAGCTGTAGATCGCATACTTTTGCATAGACTATATAGCAGTTACCCCGTTAGCGGTGGCTACCTGTATGTGTTGCAGTAGTTTGAAAAAGTGTTCTTAGTACAGCCTGGCCCACACTAGCTTGTTGTTTTGCATGCACATCTACACAGTAGTGTTTTGTGAAAGTGTGCGGTGAAAGACCATGTTGCGGCTTTGCAAATGTCATCCATGGGGATGTTTCCTAAGAATGCCATGGATGCCCCTAGCTTGCGTGTGGAATGCGCTCTAGGTGGAATGGATAATGTACGCTTTGCTTTTTGGTAGCATATTTGGATGCATTTAACTATCCACCTGGCAATTCCAGCTTTTGATATAGGATTGCCCTTATGTGGTGGTGAGAAAGCTACAAACAGTTGTTTAGTTTTCCTGAAAGTTTTTGTCCTTTCAATGTAGTAAAGAATAGCTCTTTTGACGTCAAGCGTATGAAGAGCGCGTTCTGCTACTGAGTCTGGTTGAGGAAAAAGACTGGGAGCTCAACAGACTGGTTAAGGTGAAAAGCCGAAACTACTTTAGGTAAGAATTTAGGGTTTGTCCTAAGAACCACTTTGTTGTGATGTATTTGCAAAAATGGTTCTTGTATGGTTAATGCCTGGAGTTCACTTACTCTTCTGAGAGATGTGATGGCCACAAGGAAAGCTACTTTCCATGTGAGGAACTGTAACTCACATTTATGTAAAGGTTCAAATGGGGGACCCATGAGCCTAGTAAGGACAATGTTTAGATTCCATACTGGAGAGGGTGGAACTCTGGGAGGAATTATCCTTTTAAGGCCTTCCATGAATGCTTTGATGGGAGGTAACGTAAACAATGACAAGTGTTGTCTGTTTTGTAAGTAAGCTGCTATAGCAGCAAGATGTAATCGTATGGATGTGTATGCAGATTACATCTGTGTAGATGCTGGAGATAACAGATAATGTTTTGAGTTGAAGCATCTAGTGGATTGATTGTGTTGTTATTGCAGTAAACAACGAATCTTTTCCATTTAGCTGCATAGCATGCTCTAGTGGTAGGACGTCTAGCTTCTTTAATGACGTTCATGCAGTCTGGTGGGAGATTGAGGTAACCAAACTCTAAGACTTCAGGAGCCAGATCGCTAGGTTCAGTTGAGCTGGTTCTGGATGTCTTATCTCTCCATGGTTCTGTGTGAGAAGCTTTGGGGAAAGGTGCAACTTTTGGTGTGGAACTACTGAGAGTTCCAGCAGTGTTGTGAACCATGGTTGTCGGGCCCATGTTGGAGCAACCAGGATCATTGTGAGAGACTGTGGTTTGAGCTTGCGCACCAGTAACGGAATGAGCGGGAGAGGCGGAAAAGCGTACGCAAATCTGCCTGACCAGTTCATCCATATCGCATTGCCTTTGGACAATGGGTGTGGATACCTGGAGGCGAAGCTTGGGCATTTTGTGTTTAAATGTGTGGCAAACAGATCTATGTCTGGGTGGCCCCACATTCGAAAAAATGGATGAGGAACTTGCGGATGTAGTTCCCATTCGTGAATCTGCTGTTGTTGACGACTGAGCAGATCCGCAATCTGATTGTGTATCCCAGGTAGATGCTCTGATAAGAGGTATATTTTTTGAGGAATGGCCCATCTCCATATGCTTTGTGCTAGGCGTGAAAGCTGCAGATAGTGTGTCCCCCCCTGTTTTTGTATATAGTACATTGCTGTCATGTTGTCCGTCCGGACGAGGACAGCTTTGCCTACGAGGTGTTTCTGAAATGATTTTAGAGCGAGAAATATGGCATGTAACTCCAAGTGATTGATGTGGAGGAGTTTTTGTTGAGGGGTCCACATACCCTGAATGGTATGGTTTAAGAGATGAGCTCCCCAGCTGGCGAGCGATGCGTCCGCTGTTAGCACTATTTGTGGAACCGGGTCTAAGACGGCCGCCCTTTGGAAAGATTTTGTGTGTTCCACCATTGCAGAGAGCGATATGTGTGGCTGTCCACCAACACCAGATCCGTAATTTGACCTTGAGCTTGGTTCCACTGATGTGCTAGACATTCCTGTAATGGACGCATTTGGAGTCTTGCGTAAGGGACAATTAAGATGCAAGAGGCCATCATCCCTATTAGTTGCATGAACACTCGAGCTGGTAGTGAGTGTTGTGGTTAAAATTTTGTTGTGAGAGCTTGCATACTGGCGATCCTGGCTGGATTGGGGTATGCAAGGGCTTTGGAAGTATCTATTGTTGCATCTAGATACTGTTGGGTGTGGGATGGTTGGAGATGCGACTTGGTGAGGTTTATTGTGAATCCTAAGTTGTGTAGCAGCTGGATTGTGTTGTGTGTTTGTTGTACACAATCTCTGCGTGACTTGGCTTTCATGAGCCAGTCGTCAAGGTAAGGAAACACATGAATGTGTTGTCTTCTTAAGTGGGCTGCTACCACCGCGAGACATTTTGTGAAGACTCTGGAAGGACTTTGAACTGGTAATGTTGGCCGTCCACTATGAACCGTAGGTATTTCCTGTGAGCAGGGTGAATGGGAATGTGGAAGTAGGCGTCCTTGAGATCTAGAGTGGCAAGGAAGTCGCCTTGTTGGAGCAGTGGGAGAACCAGTTGTAGAGTGACCATGTGGAAGTGGTCGGATTGTATGTACAGGTTTAACGGTCTGAGGTCCAATATTGGCCTGAGAGTGCCGTCCTTTTTTGGAATGAGGAAATAAAGGGAGTAAACCCCTGTACGTTGTTGATGTAGGGGAACTGGTTCTATTGCATGCTTTTGCAAGAGAGAGAGAACCTCCTGCTTGAGCAGCGTGAGATGATCTTTGGACATTGCACGTTGTCTGGGAGGTATGTGGGAGGGGGGTAGAAGTGAGTTCCAAGCAGTAACCATACTGGATAATTTGTTTCACCTACCTATCTGAGGTGATGGAATTCCAGACGGGTAGGAACTGTGATAGTCTTCCCCCGACCGGAGTGGAGTGGTCTGGGGGTAGTGGAGGGAAGTCACTGTTTTGTGGTGGGGGAGTTGCGGGTGTTAGAACCACGTCCTCTCCCTCTATTGTTATTGCCTCTGTAAGTCCCTCTAAAATATCCTTTGTTAGGGGAAGTTTGAGTGGGGCTTTTATACGTGAAAGAGGTGTTTTCTGTGCCAATGGCTTTGGAGGCGCCCCTATAAGAGGAGCGACAAAAGGAACCTCTACTAGTTGCCTGTAGAGCCCCCATAGATGTGGCTGTTTCTGTGTCCTTTTTCATCTTTTCTAAAGATGTGTCCACAGTAGGTCCGAACAAGTGTTGCTGATCCAAAGGTTGATTAAGGATGGTAGACTGCACCTCTTGCTTAAAACTAGATATGCGTAACCATGCATGTCTGAGTAGTAACACACTTGTACTAATTGTGCGAGATGCTGTATCTGCTGCATCCAGGGCACATTTAATAGAGGTATTTGTGATTAACTTTCCCTCTTGTATGAGATCATTTGCCTTGGTCTTATATTGGTCTGGGAGATGTTGCATGAGCTTTTCAAGCTCATCATAGTGAGCCCTGTCATACCTTGCTAGTAAAGCTTGTGAGTTAGCGATACGCCCAAAATTTGCCGCTTGTGACGCAACCCTTTTACCAGATGCGTCCAATAGTTTAGACTCTGTCTGGCGGAGGGGCATCACCTGTGGTTTGGGAATTTGCTCGTTTACGGGCATTTGCCACTACTAGTGAATCCAGAGGGAGTTGACCCTTAATGTAAGCTGGATCGCTTGGAGCTCGTTTGTATTTCTTTTCAATTCTAGGATTGAGCACTCTAGCCCCGACAGGATCTTTAAAAACCTCAGGGGCATGTTTAATTATCCCTTTTAGCATAGGGAGCGTATTTGTTGATTTTTGAGGCTGCGAGAAGGTCTCTAATAAAAAATCGTCCTTCAGAGGGTCTGAGTGGAGTTGAACCCCATGGTATTGTGCAGCTCTATTTATTAGTTGCGCAAACCCTACATTGTCATCTGGAGGGGATGGCCTAGAGGGATATACATCTGGCTCAGGTACATCTGGGACATTATAATCATCCCAAGAGTCATGAGGTGGGATACTGTGGGTGTCATCGTCAGTATCATCATTATCATGTGGTGGGTCTATGTCATCATCCCCACCCCCTATATCCTCATCATCATCTTGTGGTGTAGGTGAAAGAGGAGGCACTGGAGAGAGTATTATGTTTGGAAGCTGTGGAGGTGGAGAGAAAGGCCTCATAGGTGAAGTGGCTGAGTCTTTTTTCTTTAAGGGTATCTCAGGTGTTTCTGAGGTGTCCAATTTCCTCTTTTTAGGTGGTATAGAGGTGACCTGACCGGTAATGGGGTCGATATGGAGTGTTTTTTGCTTAGGATCAGGTGGATCTGGATGAAACAGTTCTTTTGATCCACTGTCTTTTTTCGGCGCCGAGGACTTAGGCTCAGAGTGGTGCTTTGGTTTGTCGTCTTTAGCTTTAGGAGAGGTTTTAGTCTCCTTCTGCTTAGGTGGAGTTTTCGACTCCGAAGCTTTGGAATGTTTTTCGGATCCGGAGCCTTGGTCGGTGCCGAAGAGTTCGGTGTCGATGGTACCTTGGGTTTGTGTTTCGGTGACGAAGATGATTTCTCGGTACCGTGGTGTGGCTGGCTCGATCCTGGCTTGGCAGTTCGGGCTGGACTGTTCCCATGAGGCACAGGGTCAAGACTGATTTGCATATAGCTGAGTCCGAACTGAGGTGGCGAAGTGAGCTAGAGAATGATGCTGGATTTAACCCAGATCTGTGACTGGGGGTGAGTGTCTGAAAAGTTTCAGCACTCCATCCATCATCTCCTTGTGCTTGCTTCGATCCCGAGCTGCCTGAAGGCTTTGAGGACTTTGGAGCCGGGCCCGGAGGCGGGGCTTCTGAAGTAGTGTCACGGTGTCGACCCAGACCCGAAGGTGAGGGTGTTACTGGAGCCTTGTGTTTTTTCGGGGCAGGGGCGTCGATCTCAGTACTCACGCTCCGTTGATCTGGAGTAATCATGTGGTCTTCGGAGTCCGATTCCTCGGCTTCGGAGACGCTGGCTTGTTCATCTCCTGTCTCTGGTTCTGGATCGTCGGGGCCTGCATTGAAGATGTTGTCTGGCGCCGAAACTGTTGATCTAGACATTCCGTGACGTCGAGCCCGGCGATCACGTATAGTTTTCTTGGACCTGAAAGAATCACAGGCCTGGCAGTGTCGACTCTCGTGTTCTGGAGAGAGAAAAGGTTGCAGACCTCGTGGAGATCTGTGTGTGGGAATTTAGCCCCACACTTGCATTTTTTGACTGGAGTCCTTTCCATATGCTGGTTGATGGCGTCGATCGGACGAACGGCCCGCGTCAACGACCGGACTCGAAGATTTTGTTGGTTTTTGGATACGCGTCGAGGGAGATCGCGATCG
This sequence comes from Calotriton arnoldi, assembly GCA_963921515.1. Taxonomy (NCBI): domain Eukaryota; kingdom Metazoa; phylum Chordata; class Amphibia; order Caudata; family Salamandridae; genus Calotriton; species Calotriton arnoldi. The sequence continues at coordinate 2,344,951 of CAWUFW010000805.1, forward strand.
AAACAATACCGTCGAACGGTGAGAGCTTTGCGCGTCGAAGGGGAATCGAAAACGACAACGACCCGGAGCGCAGCAAATCACATCCGAACCCGATGGCGGAAAAAAACAATCTGGAGATGGAGTCGATGCCCATGCGCACTACTAACCAAAGGAGGAGTCACCTATCTCGTGACTACAAAGACTTCTACAATAACAAAGTGCAAACATCCGAGCCCAACACCAGATGGCGATCTATGCAAAAGTATGCGATCTACAGCTCATATGCCTCGAACACATATTTTACTATACTAGACTAGTCCTCGATCAAAGCACGACTGCTGACTAAAGGACTGGTCTTGAATGTAACAACTGTCCCAAACCAAGTTAAAAAAAAGTGCCTATTTCAGTAGTACATCGAAAACATATAGACTTAGATAGAGTCCCTCCCCATTTTAATCATTAATCTCTACTGTAATAAGCACTATGTAAATATCGGAGTTGAATCTTGTCGAGTTGCCCCCTCCCTACAAGACATAAGGCCATCACTCCAGTTTTCATCTGTCCTTTTTTCCACTTCTCTCTCCCAAGCTACTCTTCTCTTAGAGTGGTCTGGTGTGATCGTTGGAGTTCATAAGTAGAGATTTGCATAATTTAGAAATATTTTTATCTCCCAAAGCCCCCATCGTAACCTTTGCTTCTAGATGGTTAAATTCCACAACATTCTCTAAAATTGTCAACTAAGGTGATAAGGTGACCGGTAAGGAAAATGCTACTTACCAGTATGCATCTGTTCTTGGCATGTAGAGGTGTAGATTCATATACTTGTGCATAGATCACCATCTGGTGTTGGGCTTGGATGTTTGCACTTTGTTTTTGTCTTGGAAGAAGTTTTTGTAGTCACGAGGTAGGTGACTCCTCCTTAGGGTGATAGTGCACATGGGCATCGACTCCATCTCCAGATTGTTTTCGCCATGAAGGGTTATGATGGAGTTAGTAAGAAGTAGAAAGAGCTGTCCATGTGTAATGTATCTAAGTAAGATGGTACTGCAACAGATAGAGGTATCCGGGGAGGCGGGTGGGCATATATGAATCTACAGCTCTACATGCCAAGAACAGATGCATACTGGTAAGTAGCATTTTACGTTCGAGGCATATGAGCTGTAGATCATATACTTGTGCATAGACTATAGAGCAGTTATCTCCTTAGCGGTGGCTACCTGTATCTGTTGCAGTGGTCTGAAAAAGTGTTCTTAATACAGCCTGGCCCACACTAGCTTGTTGTTTTGCTTGCACATCTACACAATAGTGTTTTGTGAAAGTGTGTGGTGTAGACCAAGTTGCTGCTTTGCAGATGTCATCTAAGGGAATGTTCCCTAAGAATGCCATAGAAGCCCCTAGTTTACGTGTGGAATAAGCTCTAGGGGGAATGGTTAATGTGCGTTTGGCCTTAAGATAGCATATTTGGATGCATTTAACAATCCACCTTGCAATCCCCGCTTTTGAAATGGGATTGCCCTTATGAGGTGGGGAGAAAGCCACAAAGAGTTGTTTAGTCTTTCTAAAGGATTTTGTCCTTTCAATGTAGTAAAGTATTGCTCTTTTAACGTCTAGCGTGTGAAGAGCCCGTTCTGCCACCGAGTCTGGTAGAGGGAAAAAAACTGGGAGTTCAACAGACTGGTTCAGGTGGAAGGCAGAAACGACTTTAGGTAAAAATTTTGGGTTAGTCCTAAGAACCACTTTGTTATGATGGATTTGCAAAAATGGTTCTTGTATGGTTAATGCCTGGAGTTCACTAACTCTAAGAGATGTGATGGAAAGTAGCCTTCCTCGTTGCTAAGTGAGGAACTGTAGTTCGCATTTGTGCAGAGGTTCAAAGGGGGGACCCATGAGTCTGGTAAGGACAATATTTAAATTCCATACTGGAGAGGGTGGAACTCTGGGTGGAATTATTCTTTTAAGTCCTTCCATAAATACTTTGATAGCGGGTACTCTAAACAAAGACAAGTGTTGTCTGTTTTGGAGATAAGCTGCTATTGCAGCGAGATGTAGTCTTATGGAAGTATATGCTAGGTTACATTGTTGTAGGTGCAAGAGATAACCGATAATGTTTTGAATAGAAGCATCTAGTGGATTGATTTTGTTATTTGTACAGTAAATTACAAATCGTTTCCACTTTGCTGCGTAGCATGCTCTGGTGGTAGGACGTCTAGCCTCTTTAATGATGTTCATGCAGTCTGGCGGGAGATTGAGGTAGCCAAACTCTAAGACTTCAGGTGCCAGATCGTAAGGTTGAGTTGACTGGGATGTGGATGTCTTATCTCTCCATGGTTCTGAGTGAGAAGCTTGGGTGAGAGGCGTAGCTTTTGATGAGGAACTACTGATAGTTCCAAGAGGGTTGTGAACCATGGTTGTCGGGCCCATGTTGGAGCAACCAGGATCATTGTGAGGGAATGCTGTGTGAGCTTCCGAACCACTAACGGAATTAGCGGGAGAGGCGGAAAAGCGCAAGCAAATTTTCCTGACCAGTTCATCCATAGCGCATTGCCCTTGGACAACGGGTGTGGATACCTGGACGCGAAGGTTGGGCATTTTGCGTTGTGGTGTGTGGCGAACAGATCTATTTCTGGGTGGCCCCACGTGTGAAAGAATGGAAGAAGAACTTGAGGATGAATTCCCATTCGTGGATCTACTGTGTTTGACGACTGAGCAGATCTGCAATCTGATTGTGTACCCCTGGGAGGTGTTCTGCAAGGAGATATATGTTTTGCGGAATTGCCCATCTCCATATGCTTTGAGCTAGGTGTGAAAGCTGTAGAGAGTGTGTGTCCCCGTTTCTGTATGTAGTACATTGCTGTTATGTTGTCTGTACGGACCAGGACAGATTTGCCTACCAGATGGAGTTGAAAGGATTTTAATGCCAGAAAAATTGCCAGTAATTCCAGGTAATTTATGTGGCGTTGTTTTTGCTGAGGGGTCCATATGCCCTGAATGGTATGGTTTTGAAGATGAGCTCCCCAGCCGGTGAGCGATGAGTCTGCTGTTAGCACCATCTGTGGAACCGGGTCGAGGAACGGCCGCCCTCTGGAAAGGTTTTGTGTGTTCCACCACTGCAGAGAGCGATGGGTGCAGCTGTCCACCAACACCAGATCTGTTAACTGACCTTGAGCCTGGTTCCACTGACGTGCCAAACACTCCTGCAAGGGGCGCATTTGGAGTCTTGCATAAGGGACTATGAGAATGCAAGAGGCCATCATCCCGATTAACTGCATGACCACTCAAGCTGGTAATGAGTGTTGAGGCTGAAATTGTGATATTAGAGCTTGAATGTTGCATATCCTGACTAGGTTGGGGTATGCTAGAGCTTTTGAAGCGTTTATTGTAGCTCCTAGATATTGTTGTGTGTTGGACGGTTGGAGGTGGGACTTGGTGAGGTTCACTGTGAATCCCAATTGGTGAAGCAACTGGATTGTTTTCTGTGTGTGTTGCACACAGCTGTTGTGTGACTTGGCTTTTATGAGCCAGTCGTCCAGATAAGGGAACACGTGAATATGTGGTCTTCGTAAGTGAGCTGCTACTACTGCGAGGCACTTTGTGAAGACTCTGGGTGCTGTGGTAACCCCGAACGGGAGGACTTTGAACTGATAGTGTTGACCGTCTACCACAAACCTGAGATATTTCCTGTGAGCGGGGTGAATGGGAATATGGAAGTAGGCATCCTTTAAATCCAGAGTGGAGACAAAGTCACCTTGTTGAATCAGGGGGAGCACCTGTTGGAGAGTGACCATGTGAAAGTGGTCTGACTGAATGTAAAGGTTTAACGGTCTGAGGTCCAATATTGGCCTGAGAGAGCCATCCTTTTTTGGAATTAGAAAATATAGGGAGTAAACCCCTGTGCCTTGATGAGGCGAGGGGACTGGTTCTATTGCATGTTTTTGTAAGAGAGAGAGAACCTCTTGTTTTAGAAGCGTCAGATGTTCCGAGGACATTGGACGTTGTCTGGAAGGAATGTTTGGGGGAGTGGAGGGGAGTTCCAGGCAATAACCATACTGGATAATTTGTCTTACCCATCTGTCTGTTGTGATGGAGTTCCAGGCAGGTAGGAACTGTGAGAGACGTCCCCCGACAGGAGTGGAATGATCGGGGGGAAGTGGAGGGAAGTCACTGCTTGGTGGTAGGGGAGCTGCGTGTATTGTTACCGCGGCCTCTTCCCTTATTGCGGTTACCCCTGTAACCTCCTCGAAAATATCCTCTGGAGGAGGTAGTTTGATTGGGACTTTTATATGATGAAGAGGGATGTTCTGAGCCAGTGGTTTTGGAGTCAGCCCTGTAAAAGGAGCGACGAAAAGAGCCTCTAGGGGAAGACAATTGCAAGGCCCCCATGGACTTGGCAGTCTCAGTATCTTTTTTCATCTTTTCTAAAGATGTGTCGACTGTGGGCCCAAAAAGATGCTCTTGGTCGAAAGGCTGATTAAGAATAGTGGACTGCACCTCCTGCTTGAATCCGGATATGCGGAGCCAAGCGTGCCTGTGTAGTAAAACGCTGGTATTAATAGCACGAGATGCTGTATCAGCCGCATCGAGGGCACATTTTATAGATGTGTTGGTTATTAATTTACCCTCCTGTATAAGGTCATTAGCTTTGTTCTTATATTGGTCAGGCAGATGTTGCATAAGCTTTTCAAGCTCATCATAGTGAGCACTATCATATCTGGCTAACAAAGCTTGGGCGTTGGCAATCCGCTAGTGATTTGCAGCCTGTGACGCAATTCGTTTGACAGATGCGTCTATAAGTTTTGACTCCTTATCAGGAGGGGCGTCGCCTGTGCTCTGTGAATTAGCCCTCTTGCGTGCATTAGACACCACAAGAGAATCTAAAGGGACCTGACCTCTAATGTACCCTGGGTCATTGGGAGCTGTCTTATATTTTTTGTCCACCCTGGTGATGAGGATCCTGGCTCTGACAAGGTCTTTAAACACTTCTGGTGCATGTTTTAGCATGCCTTTTAGCATTGGTTGGGTGTGTGTGGACTTTTGTGAGGGTGCAAAAGTTTCCAATAAAAAGTCTTCCTTTAAGGGATCAGAGTGTAATTGTACCCCGTGGTATTGAGCAGCCCTATTAATTAGTTGTGCAAACCCAATATTATCATCTGGTGGTGATGGCCTAGAGGGATAGAGGTCTGGGTCATTGTGTGGATCGGGATCTGTATTGTAATCATCCACAATGATCTACATCGTGTGGGATGGTATGTGCGTCATCATCCCTATCTGGATCTCCGTTGCCATCCCCATCATTATAATCATCTTCCTCATCCTGTGGTTGAGGTGAAAATGTATGTTGTGGGGAGTGTGCTGGAGAAATTAACAAATTAGGATCAGCTGGAGAAGGAGAGGAAGGTTGAGAAGTATTAGTGCCCATTTCTCTCTGTTTAATGGGTATTTGAGAGTCTGGTGGAGTCTCCAGTTTCCTCTTTTTAGGAGGCTTGGCGACAACTAACCGGTTTCTGGGTCAATGTGCAATGTTTTTTGCTTTGGATCTGAAAAATCTGGCACAGACTGTTGTTTGGGTACAATGTCCTTTTTCGGTGCCGACGGTTTAGGGTCAGAATGTTCTTTTGCCTTAGTTTCTGAAGCTTTCTGCGGGGTCTTGGACTCTTTAGTTTTCGGTATGGGAGTTTGTGGCTCTGAGACCTTTTTCGGCTCCGAAGGTTTTTTCGGGTCCGAAGGTCTTTTCGGCTCTGAATGTTTGTCCTTTGTTTGTTTCGACGCCGAAGGCTTCGGCGTCGAGGCTGTTTTCGGTGCCGAGGAGGAAGGGTGTGGCACATCTTTGGTTTTGGGCTTCGGTGCCGAAGGTGACTTGTCGGCACCGGACGGGGTTGGCTCGAGCCCGAGCTGGAAGGCTTTTCTTTCGGTTTCATAGCCGGGCCCCGAGGGCGGGGCGTCTGAAATGTGTTGCCGGTGTCGACCTGAACCAGATGGCAAGGTGTTACCGGAGCCTTTTGTTTGGGGTTGGGCAGGAGAGGGGTGTCGGTACTCACGGACCGCTGAGCTGGTGTGATTGCCTAGTCTTCGATGTCGGAGTCGTCGGCTTCGGAGACGGAGATCTCTCCTTCATCAGCTTGTTGTTCTGGCTGGATTTCGGGATCTGCTCCGAAGATGTCCGGAACCGAGCTGCTTTCGCGGGACATTTCGTGACGTCGAGCCCGACGGTCACGGATGGTTTTCTTCGACCTGAAAGATGCACAGGCCTCGCAGTTCTTGTCCTCGTGCTCCGGGGAGAGGCAAAGATTACAAACTTGGTGTAAGTCCGTGTGTGGGAACTTAGCACCACACCCGGGGCATTTTTTAAAAGGAGTTCTTTCCATTGACTGCTGGCGTGATCGGCGCGGATAGGCCCAACGGCCCACGTCGAAGATCTAGGTCGATGATTTTATATTTTCCGAAGATGCCCGTCGAAAGGGAAACGCGATCGAGACAATACCGTCGACTGGTGAGGGATTGAGCGTCGAAGGGGGTTCGAGAACGACACCGACCCGGAACGCAGCGAATCACATACGAACCCGATGGCGTAAAAAAACAATCTGGAGATGGAGTCGATGCCCATGCGCACTATCACCCTAAGGAGGAGTCACCTACCTCGTGACTACAAAAACTTCTTCCAAGACAAAAACAAAGTGCAAACATCCGAGCCCAACACCAGATGGCGATCTATGCACAAGTATATGATCTACAGCTCATATGCCTCGAACCTGTATTTATTGGAAGAACCATGATCTATGCATGTCAAATTCCTGTAGTAGATTCGTGAAAACCCAAAGCGGAGACTGCGATAATACATGTTTTAGGAGGGACATTCTTATTCAACTCCATTTTCATAATCATTGGAAGGTGTGGACCTGGGGATGAAGCATTCCAACCCAAAGGAGTGCTTCATACGTGAGCCAGCCCTGCCACTGACATCCACAAAAGTATGCCCACCAGACCTCAAGGACATCCCTAGTAGCAGGGAGACCTTTGGCAGTAATCGGCAGATGCATATGCAGTTTATAGGCGATTCGTCACTGTAGCCAGGAGACTGCCCCGGCCGAGAAGTCCAAGATGGGCGACGCTACTAACCCCGAGGAGTGGAGTAGCAATGCTCTAGGTGTTGTAAACTGTAGCAGATTCAGAAAGCCACACAGGAACGACGAGTTCAACAGACAGGAAGAGCCGGGAAAGGCGTGCATGAGGAGATGAGACGAGACGGCAGAGTGATGGCAGGCGGAGTACGCACGGGAGAGACGATGCTGGAGGACCACCACGTACCAACGGAGGCTACGGACCAGGGGAAACCAGCCGACGACATGTGGGAGACAGCCCGCCTATAAAAAGAGGACATAAACCTGTTTCCTGAGGGAGAGGACTCCACGACAGACGCCGAGCTGCTTACAATGCGTTTAAACACAGTGGCCATGAAGGATGCTGTGGTTACTGACGCCACAACCCCAAGGAAGGCCAGTGGCCTAAGGCAAGTGCCTTTTTTACATTATTGGTCTCTACGGAGGTGGTGGTGGTCAGGGGAACGCCCCCTGGTTCGTGGGGATGCTCGGGTTTCGGTGAAAGGGACACACCTGGGGTGAGAGCACTTCACACTGCACGATAACGGCGGCTGGGAGAGGTGACGGGGAGAACCTAAAACAGAAGCTCATACTATCGTATGGTTTTCTTTTGAGGATATCACCTCCTCGATTGTCCTTTAAGGCTGGTAGAAGAAGAGACGGTGACTCTTGGGGTAGAAGAGAACCCTGGAAGGTGTTCGAAGGAGATATAACCTCGTACAAAATCCTGGGTATGAGAGACCCTACCTTGGAAGATGAACTTAGAGCTTAAATAAACGCCTGAAACCTACTCGGTTGTATGCCTATTTGTCCTGGGAATACCACAGTCACCTATCACCCAACATTCTTTAGCATATGAAGGGTCATACTGCAAACCATAAAGCCTTAGTTTACAATCAATTTGAGGCATGGCTATAGGACAAGATGTTGACCATGCCAGCACCGCCATCAAAGGGAAGGTTGACATTTTTGCCCATTGCAATGCGAGAGGTAGTGTTTCCCTACACAAGTTCCTAAAAAATTAGTCGACCTTCCCAAAGGAAGAGGATGGGATGCAAAAAGGGTAGTTCTAAAGGTCATAAAGCACCTTTATTAAAGTAATCATTTGTGTGATTCCTACACATCCTAAATGGAACAATGAAAGGAGGCAGCAATGCACTAGCTCCTGCTTTAGCGAACTCATACATGAAAATTACCAATCTAGCATTGTGCCAGGGAGTTTGAAACAAACGCCAAAATATTTAAAGCCTGCTGACTCTGAACTAAAAACTACATTAACCTGTTTTTTAAACACTATTGTGATTGCAGGTGCCATTTTAAATAGCCATTTTAACTTATATTATTGTACAACACTGTATTATGTGCAAAGTCTTCCAAAGTTTCGTTCCAGTGTTGGCAGTAGTAAGTGTGAATCCTGAAGATGCCTACTCACTATCAATTTTTTTTTATTCCTGTACCATTTTGAAAGCCAATGGTTGTTTTAAAGTGTAGCACGTAATGTTTTTTAGACGCTTTTGTTAGAGATACTATAAATTAAGTGCATGAATTAAGGAAGGGATAATTACTAATGATCATAGGGGAAAGGTGATCAGCCATCACTCAGGGGACTCGCTACTTCTACATCCTGCTTTAAGTACCAGACCAGGACGCCCTGTTTGCATCAAGTAGCTTATCGTCTAAGAGTTTGGAGAAACTTTCACTGCCATTCGTCTGTTATACAGGCCTAAAAAAAGAATTCATCTTCCGCTCCCATGAAAGGGAAAATGCCATCCACCCTGGGATGTACTCACCTGAAGAATTGTACAGAACTCTACTTATCTGGAGGGTTCAGTGCATCTGGATCATTAAGGCTTCACATTTTTTGCCCAGTTCCCATCAGTAACTGGAAGATGGGATGTGGTCTTTCGCCAGAGTAAGAGCAAAGGCCAGGCTGTTCAACCCTTTGTTCATCACGCTTAATCCTCCTTGCAGCAAGCTCACTCACTGTTGGGTCGACTGCAAATAACACCTGCAAACACTGTAAAGTCCTCTCATTAGCCTAATTTCTTCAAACCCTGCTGCACTGTTCTCCAACACCTTTAGCCTCCTAAACACTCCTTAATTATGAACCCCAGTTTTTTCCCCAACAGACCAAACTGTCATAGGAAGGAGAGGGCTGCTAAGTTGCAGTGGCATAGAGAATACAGACTATGCTTGGTCCTACAACAAGATGTATGATTGTTGTTTACTCTTTAATCAGTTCCTCCCAGGAATATGCAGTCTCCCTAAATGTCTTTGTTCGGGATTGTTAATGTTAAAACATGCTGTTCATGACTATTGTTTGTAAAAATGTGTGTCCTTGACTTCATCTTTACAACGTCTGGTCAAGTTTATTGAACTACATTCATTCACACATTAAGTTGGGGACCAAAGTACAAACTCAACTGGTGGCACTTAAAGCAGCACATTCGCTGCAAGTTTAACCCAGGTCAGCTAGCCCTCTCTTGGTTAGCTACACTCACCAAGGATGGCAAGCAGGAAAATTCCATTTGGCACCCTTTTCCAGATAGCACCAGTTTTCTGCTACACCTATGATCTGAATCAGTCTATTTTCAGTTAGGGTTGTTAGAGTGAAAGGAGCAGATAATTTCCATAGGGTCCTGAGAGTAAAGGGAGAGGTGTTCTGAGCTCAATAACAGAGCGCACCATAGACTGGATTCACTCAACTGAACACTAAAATTGGACAAGTCTGAGAGAGGAGATGATCATTGAGCTCAGTTTTAAAGTTCAAACTTCGGAAAGCAGAAGTGGACAGGATAAGTTTCTGCCAGGTAGCTCAGTATGTACCATACTAACTCTACACTTACCTTGTTGTCATAACTATGACCAGCACATTCTGCTCCCAGACCATGCGCCAAAAGTCAGAGTATGTGTTCTCCAGGGGCCCTATAACGTGAAAATGAAACATGTCATTGTTACAACTCTACAATCATGCACACATATACTCTACCACGCACACAAAAGTCTAATCAAAGCAGAACTAGGTGCATCACACCCTACCCTTGCGCACCATTAATTGTGCAAATGTGACATTCAACTCTCAGGTTGGAGCTGGTCTTCTTGTGAAGGTCTTCTAAAATGTCTTTAGTTGCAAAAGCAGCAACACAGTAATGTTAGAGATCAAATAAGGGGTTTTTCTGCATGCAATAACAATTGAGAAATAGAATCTAAGGGCTTAAAGGAAAGAAAGTTGAAGAACTGATCTTGTTAAATGAGGAAGATAAGGAAAAACTGTTCTTTTCAAGAAGGAACCCTTTACAAATGCATAAGCCTTTTGCCTTAGGGGGGGAAGGACAGTTTTCTCATTCATCTGATTTTGCTTCCTTCATAATTTCCATGCAGTGTAAAGCCAAAAAACCTCGGAAGTCACTGCGAAAAACACATTAGGTTGCTATTGAATATTTTCCTTTGAACTCAGATTGAAAATCTTGTATTAATAGCAGCCTATGATGTAGTTGTTCAGAGAGAGTGAGATGTAGAAGGGTAGTGTACCACATCTAGTGCCGCAGTGGCTTTTTGAAACCTAGACCATAGGACGATCCTGGGGATGAGAGTAGGAAGAAAAGCATAAACAAGTTTTCATGAATATACACCTGGGCCGTATACAATGTTTCTGAAGACCCATGCTTGTCAAAAAAATGGCTTGACCACACCAGAGTTTAGAATTTACTGGTGCTCTTTCCTGACCACTATGCCTAGAGAACTGGTCGTAGTGCACTGCTCTTAGGTGCACTGAAGTAAGGTATAGCCAGTACTTCGGTGTGTAGTGGGCAGTGGGTTTCTGTCAACAGAGTTCACAGTCTGATACCTCCTTGCTTTTTAAATACAGTACTATTTGCCTTGTCAGAACTGATAATCATGAGAACACTGTTTACAGCAATGTAGTCTACCTGGAGATCCATGATTAATTTGTAACATCTTCATGGCCGGAGACCACGACCACTGGACTGGACTGCGGTTGACAGATGCAACTGAAGAAAGATGAGGCAGCATGAGGTCCATGGACTACCATGGACAACAATAAGAAAGACTCCAAAGTAAAGAAAAAAGTCTTTAAGTTAATTAAAAGAAAGGTATGTCTTGAAAAGGAAACTTTACTAACGCTGCACAAACTTGGTTCCCATTGAGAATGCGACATTCACTCGAAATGCATTTTCACTTTTTGCCCAAATGCTGCTGACTAATCGGTACAGGTCTCACATGGAACACTTATTCAACTTCAAACGTTTTTGACATGGTCACCCCCCATTTCTTGCCTGGTATGTGATGTGATTTCGACTGGAAGTGCACTGGGTTCCTGCTAACCTGGTACCTAGGGCCTGAGGCACTTAAGAGGGTCCCCCAGGGGCTGCAGCATGAATTGTGTCACCCTAAGGGACCCCTCACCAAACTCATGCACGGCTACCATAGCAGGCTGCTTGTGTTGGTGCAGCCAAAAGTGAAAAACAACATGACACAAATATCTGTGTGCTATGTCCCCTAACACTGCATTTAGTATTTGTAAGTCACCCTTACAGCAGGCCTTCCTGCTCTAAGACAGGGTGCTTAAAATTACATGTGGGAGCATACCTACAGAAGAGGATATGTTCCTGTACTGGTCAGTTCCATTACTGCCAGTACAAGTGAACAGGAAAGCCATTTTAGAACATGTGCTGGACACTGGTGAAAACGAGTTCCTAAGCTACAAGTGCTTCACTGAAAATAGGGATGTTTGGTATCAAAAATCTCGTATTCACAAGCCCACCCTGATTCCAGTGGTGGATTTGTGAATATATGAACACAGAGGGCACCTTAGAGGTGCCCCCTGAAAACCTACAAGCCTCTGGTGTGTTGGTCTCTGCCTGCCAGCCACCCGAAACAGATTTTTGACCTCCCAGGGCCTTTGCTCTCAGGAGGTCAGAAACAAAGCCTGCAGGGGAAGAGGGTGTTCACGCTCCCTCCCTCAGGATGACCTACTGATTAGCACTCCTAGGCCGGCGAGCTTCAAAGAAGCTCCTGCCTCTGAAATGTGAATCTGGCTCCACTCACAGGAGAGGAGGCCAACTCCCTTTGTCCAAAGCCCTTTGGCACCTGGACAGGTGGGAAAATTAGCTAGTCAGGTAGGCGTGCCAACCCCAGGCTTGTACCACCCCCTAAGGTGGCCTACCCTGGTGTGGGTACGACTTAGGAACTCTGCTACAAGGTTATGCCCAATTCCAACAGGAAGTGGCCATATAGGGGACTTAGTGACCACAAGGGACAGTAGCCCATTGGCTACCATCCTACACTACTCTATCCTCACTATTTAGGGGAGTCCCAGGCAACAGGAGATCAGATCCTGCTGACCTGAAAGACGAAGAAGGACTTGAAGAGTCGCATCCTGTAAGACCTGCAGACCTAGCAACTGACCTGATGCCAACCCTGCCGGCCTGCCTGCTGACTTCGATAACTGTGCCAAAATTTGACTTGTCCTGCAGCTGCTGAGTTCCCAAAGCCCGGGCGACCTGCCAGCACTTCACCCAGGAACCAAGACCTCCCGAGAAATAGTGGACCTGCTTCCCTGCAACCTGCAGGCATCCAAAGACTCCTGTGGGGACTTCGTGACCCCAGACACCCGACTCCTGAAGACACCAATGCACCTGTCGCTCCAAGCCCGAGTGGAAGTGGGCCAACTGTGTCATCGTGGATCTCCAGAGACAGAGTCCACCGTGGTGTCGCCCCCAGTGAACTCTATGACATTGTTTGAAGCCTCTGCAAGCAAGCCACCTATACAGCAACTGCTCCCGGTAAGAAAACCCCGACACAAAGAAATCTCTGCACCCGTCGCCTCTGGGCCATGAAGAAATGGACCAAAGGTGTCCCTACTTCCACTAGCATCGTGAGACCTAAGCACCCCTGTTGGTTCTGCCCAACTGGCCTTCCAGTCCGAGCCTGCAGCCTCCTTACTCCGAAGACCGATCCCCATGGAGTAACATTGGGCACCAAACGCTGTTTCACCCGGCCCCCTAGTGCTGCTGCTGGTGTTCTGCTGGTGCTGCCTTGGACCTTGCCCACCACTCACCCTAACTCCTGGAGATTGGTCTCATAAGTCCCTGCACTGTACCCGAATGCCGCATTGACTTTTCATCCCATAGGATAACATTGCAGCGTCTAAAAATTGCACTGTGTTGACTTTTTGAACGGAAAATAATTCCTAATTCAAAACATACTTACCTGAACAAATTGCTTCTGGTGCCTAAACATATATAAAGATATGTGCTAATTTTATAAATTGGTGTGGCTCTCGTTATGGAGTCGTGTGTCTCATTTATTGACCAGATCGTGAATTTTCAGATGTCTTGCACTCCTCTGTGGTAAGCCTAAGGCTGCTCGACCACCCTACACCCTAGAAAAGCAACTTGGGACTGCCACAGCAAGCCCCCTATCCACTTATAAGGTGGTATCACCTTTTTTAATCCTTCCATGAAGGCTTTAATCACTGGTACTTTGAACAGAGATAAGTGTTGTCTATTTTGCAAGTATGCAGCTACGGCTGCTAGATGTAAACAAATGGATGTATAAGCTAGTCCACATTGATGTAAATGCAACAGATAACAAACGATGTTCTGTACAGAAGCATCAAGTGAATTGATATTGTTGTTGTTACAATAGACAAAAAAACGTTTCCATTTTGCTGCATAACATGCTCTAGTAGTAGGTCTTCTAGCCTCTTTGAGAATATTCATACAGTCTGGTGGCAGTTGTAAATAACCAAACTCTATGACTTCAGGAGCCAAATCTTTAGGTTGAGTTCTCTGGGATTTGGATGTCTGATTTCTCCATGGCTCTGAGTGAGGAGACAGGGTGTGAGATGTAGCTTTTGATGTGGAACCACTGAGAGTTCTAACAGTGTGGTGTACCAAGGTTGACAAGCCCATGTGGGGGCTACTAAGATTAGTGTGAGGGACGTTTGTCTGAGCTTACGAACCAGTAATGGAATTAGTGGGAGAGGCGGAAAAGCGTAAGCAAATATCCCTGACCAATTCATCCATAGATGCGAAGCTTGGGCATTTTGCGTTGTGTACTGTGGCAAACAGATCTATCTGTGTAAAACGCCATTTTTGAAAGTAGGGAAGAACTTGGGGGTGAAGTTCCCACTCGTGTACTTGCTTCCTGTGTCTGCTGAGCAGGTCTGCAATCTGATTGTCTACTCCTGGAAGGTGTTCTGCTAGGAGATAGATTTTGTGGTGGATCGCCCAATTCCAAAAGCTTTGTGCAAGGCGCGACAGTTGGAGAGAGTGAGTCCCCTCCCTGTTTCTGTAGGTAGTACATTGCTGTCATGTTGTCTGTGCGAACTAAGACAGTCTTGCCTACAAGTTGGGTAAGAAAAGCTTTGAGTGCTAGGAACATAGAAGTTCCAGGTAGTTGATGGGGAGACGTTTGTGACTGTCTGACCACAATCCCTGTACTGTGTAATGTTGAAGATGGGCACCCTAACCTGTTAACGATGCGTCTGTTGTCAGTATAGTCTGTGGAATCGGGTCTATGAAAGGCCGCCCTTTTGCTAAGTTTTGAGGGTTCCACTACTGCAGAGAGCGATGAGTGCGGCTGTCTACCAACACTAGATCGGTTAATAGACCCTGTGACTGATTCCACTGACTCGCTAGACATTCTTGCAGAGGACGCATGTGAAGCCTTGCATGAGGTACGATTGCAATGCAGGATGCCATCATTCCCAGCAGTTGCACGAAGACTCTGGCTGGTAATGATTGGTTGGGCTGGAATTGTAATAGTGTGGCCTGAATATTGTGAATTCTGGCTACATTGGGAGTGGCTAGAGCTTTGAGGGTGTTGAGGGAAGCTCCCAGATAAGATTGCACTTGTGGGTGACGCCAAATGGAAGTACCTTGAACTGGTAATGTTTGCCTGCTATCACAAACCTGAGGTATTTGCGATGAGCGGGATGAATTGGAATATGAAAGTAGGCGTCCTTTAGATCTAGAGTAGACATAAAGTCACCCTGCTGCAAGAGAGGAAGTACTTGTTGAAGAGTTACCATGTGAAAGTGCTCAGACTATGTATTTGTTTAACTCTCTGAGATCTAGAATAGGTCTCAAGGAGCCATCCTTTTTGGGAATTAGAAAGTAAAGGGAATAAACCCCTGACCCTTGGTACTGAAGTTGGACTGGTTCTATAGCCCCTTTGAGTAATAAAGATTGCACTTCTTGTTGAAGCAAGTGCTGGTGGTCTGGTGATATTTTGTGAGATCGAGGAGGAATGTTTGGAGTATTGTTGATAAGCTCCAGGCAATAACCATGTTGGATAATTCCAAGCACCTATTTGTCTGTTGTTATTGATTTCCAAATGGGGAGAAAGTCTTGAAATCATCCTCCGACAGGTGTGGAATAGTCGAAGGAAAGTGTTGGGAAGTCATTGTTTGCTTAAGGAAGCGAAGTGCGAGGTGTGATGTTTTCACCTCTACCCCTGGGACTGTTTCCCCTATAACCTCCTCTGAAAAATCCTCTTGTAAAAGAGGATTGGGAATTGCCTTTGTAGGAGGAAGTGTTCTGGTCAGTGCCTGTGGCTTTGGACCCTCCCCTATAAAAAGAGCGCCAAAAGGAACCTCTATTGGAGGGAGATTGAAGCACTCCCATTGATTTTGCTACATCGGTGTCCTTTTTCATTTTTTCGAGCGCTAGATCGACTTCAGGGCCAAAAAGATGTTTTTTTATCAAAGGGTATAGCCAGGATGGATTGTTGGACTTCAGGTTTGAACCCTGATAACCCCAACCATGCGTGTCGTCGCAGTAAGGTGCTAGTATTTACTTCTCTAGCTGCGGTGTCAGCTGCATCTAGAGCACATCTGATAGAGACATTAGAAATTAGTTTGACTTCCTGGACTAAATCCTGAGCCTTTGCCCTATGCTCCTCTGGGAGAAACTGAAGTAATTGTTCCATTTCGTCCCAGTGGGCTCTATTGTATCTTGCTAGTAAGCCCAGCGTATTAGCGATACGCCGTTGGTTAGCTGCTTGTGCAGCCACCCGTTTACCCGAAGCATCGATAAGCTTCGATTCTTTATCTGGGGGAGAGGCATCCCCAGATGCTTGAGAGTTAGCCCTCTTTCTAGTATTTGATACCACTAAAGAATCAAGGGGTAACTGACCCTTAATAAAAATAGGATCTGTGAGGGAACATTTATATTTTTTATCTATTATAGTAGTAAGGATTCTGGCACAGACAGGATCTTTAAAAATATTGTCTGTGTGCCTTAACATACCCTTGAGCATAGGCAGTGTCTGACTGGACTTATGGGATCCTAGCGTGTCAAAGAGAAAATCTTCCACAAAAGATTCTTTATTTAGCTCCACCCCGTGGTATTCTGCTACTCTAGCAATAAGCTGTTGGTAAGACAGATTGTCATCAGGTGGAGATGGCCTGCCAGGATAAAGATCCGGGTCTGTGTCCTGTGGAGGATCAGTTGTGTAGTCCGTCCAAGGATCTGGTAATTGCGCATCGTCAGTGTCACCTGTGTGAAAATGAGGTAGAGGAGACTGACTCGGTGTAATCTGTAATGGATCAAGCTGTGGTGGAGAGGGAGGAGGAGGAGGAGATGAAGTGTATGGAAAGGACTAGTGCCTACACTTTTTTTCTTGAGAGGAATTTTGCATGGGCTATCATCCTCAAAAGCGTGTGCTTGGATGGAGTTTTAGCATGGATATGCCCTGTGTCAGTGTGAATGTACAGCTTTTTCTGTTTTGGATCCAGTTTAGGAGGTACAGTGTCTATGTTTGGATCCTGTTGTGTTGTAGGCAAGTCTTTGCTTTTCGGCACCGAAGCTTTCGGAGTCAAGCCGGAATGTCCTTTCGTGCCGAGAGTTTCGACTCCGAGGGATGTTTTCTTAATTTTCAGTGTCGAAGGTTTCGGTTCGGAACCCATCTAGGATATCAAGCTGGAAGATTTCATCTCAAAGTGGGCTTTGGCCGACTCGGTTCCGAGCCGGAAGGCTTTTCAGAGAGTTTCGGTGCCGAGCCATGAGACGGAGCGTTGGAAACCTCTTCTCGGTGCCGATCTTGGCCTTGAGGCAGAGGTGGTGCAGAAGCCTTAGATTTCTTAGGCACGGTGGGAGGGGGGGAGAAGGTGTCTTCGGTACTCACGTCCCCTTGTCCCTGCAGCACATCATCATCCTCGACATCGATCTGTAAGTCTGATCCGGAGTCAGACGCAGCTGAAGCCATCTCCTCCTCTGCCGCTGATACCTCTTCTTGTTCGGAGTCTTCGCCGAAGAGGTCCAGTGTGACATCCAACCACTGCCGCTGCATCTCTCGACGTCGAGCCCGGCGATCCGGGGGAGTATTCTTTGACCTGAAGGATCGGCATGTGTCACAGTCTTGCTCTTTGTGCTCAGGGGACAAGCAAAATTACACACCGGATGAGAGTCCGTACACGGATATTTCACCTGGCAAAGGGGACAGAATTTAAATGGAGTCCGTTCCATCGACGAGGAGCTGAACGGATGCGGATGGGCCGGAAGGGCCACCCGCAGATCTTCCGGTCGAAATTTCTTGAAATTAGATTCAAACCGCGGAAAGAGAAAACGCGTTCGAAAACAATACCGTCGAGGTAGAGAGAGTACGCACCGAGGGGGAACCCGAGGATCGATTCCGAAGCAGAGCGCAGCAATACCTGTCCGAACCCGATGGGGGAAAAAAACAATCTAACAATGGAGTCGGTGCCCATGCGCACGATCACCGAAAGGAGGAGTCACCTACCTCGTGACTGGAAAGACTTCTTCGAACAAAAACAACTTGCAAATATCCGGACTCAACACTAGATGGCAGGAGTATGCAAAATATGTGATCTACAGCTCACATGCCTCGAACATTATGTCACACAATCTAAGACGGAATCCAGTCCAATTGTTTGTATAAAACGTGCCTTTGTTATTTTTATTACTAGAACCAAGATTTACTCAGTAGCAGGTAAGGATAATGTGACTTACCCAGTAAGCATCTGTTCTTGGCATGTAGAGGTGTAGATTCACATGCTTATAGTGCGCATGCAATACATAAAAAGGGTAAACCCACAGATACTGGGATCTGGGTAACAGGCAGTACAATAGGAGGTGATCCCAGTATACAATAAAATAACCAGAAAAAGATTACATAAACATATATTGACAATATCGTATAAAGAATCAAAATACCAAAATGAAATGAAACGGTGTTATTTAATCACACTGCTCTTATTGCATTATATAAACATCATCAAATGAGGACAAATTTGTATACACGTGCCCAGAGGGGAGGGGGGTGTGTACGGTGAAAAAAGTGAGGGTAATGTGACAAAGAAGAGTGAAGTTATACAACCAAAACACATCCGTTTTTCAAAAACAAAATAATAACTCATTTTTCACGCCCAAATTCGTGAATATCTACATCTATTTCTTTAGCCATGCATACAGAAGGAAAAAACACAGTAGAATAATTTCTGTTGTTTTTGATGCTGGCACAAACAAACAGTGTCGACGTTTCGACCCCAAGGTTCTGTAGGTAATTTAACACCTTACGAAGGGGTCTTCTTCAGGACTGGGAGGAGGGAATAGGCACCATATACGCCCTTGCGGAGACGGATCAGTCTAAGTAACATATAGGGCACAGGGCTCCAATATCGTGAGAACGGAATGCCTGCACATAGGCAAAACTTTAACTCATCCGATAGAATCGTACTTATCCCATCAATTGAAACGCTGGTCATAGACCGTATCAGTCCGCTATGACCACAAGAATGAAAATCTGCAGTTACATTGCATCAGGGGGCCTTTTTACGCACAATTGTTACGATGCATCCAACGGCCTCAAAATGCTCCTGACCCCGGCACAAATGTCTCGGCCCGCAGCGTCACTCCACATCGAGTCGTATCCATTCCGACTCGATGTGGAGATGGCGCTGTGGCCAGCGTATGTGCCGAGGTCAGAGCATCTGAGGCCGTTGGATGCATCGTAGCTAATTAATGCGTAAAGCCCCTGATGCAATGTAACTGCAGATTTTCATTCTTGTGGTCATAGCGGACTGATACGGTCTATGACCAGCGTTTCAATTGATAGGATAAGTACGATTCTATCGGATGAGTTAAAGTTTTGCCTATGTGCAGGCATTCTGTTCTCACGATATTGGAGCCCTGTGCCCTACATGTTACTTAGACTGATCCGTCTCCGCAAGGGCGTATATGGTGCCTATTCCCTCCTCCCAGTCCTGAAGAGACCCTTGTAAGGTGTTAAATTACCTACAGAACCTTGGGGTCGAAACGTCGACACTGTTTGTTTGTGCCAGCATCAAAAACAACAGAAATTATTCTACTGTGTTTTTTCCTTCTGTATGCATGGCTAAAAAATAGATGTAGATATTCAGCGAATTTGGGCGTGAAAATGAGTTATTATTTTGTTTTTGAAAAACGGATGTGTTTTGTTGTATAACTTCACTCTTCTTTATGTCACATTACCCTCACTTTTTCACCGTACACACCCCTCCCCTCTGGGCACGTGTATATAAATTTGTCCTCATTTTATGATGTTTATATAATGCAATAAAGCAGTGTGATTAAATAACACTGTTTCATTTCATTTTGGTATTTTGATTCTTTATACGATATTGTCAATATATGTTTATGTAATCTTTTTTCTGGTTATTTTATTGTATACTGGGATCACCTCCTATTGTACTATAGTGCGCATGGGCATCGACTCCATTGTTAGATTGTTTTCCTGCAGAGGGTGAGAATGGAGTTAGTAATTGTAGAAGAGAGATGTCCATGTGTATGTATGTAAATTGAGAACAGCAACAACTTTAGGTGACCGGGGAGGCGGGTGGGCGCATGTGAATCTACAGCTCTACTTGCCAAGTACAGATGCTTACTGGGTAAGTAACATTGTCCGTTCGAGGCATGTGAGCTGTAGATCACATGCTTTGCATAGACTATAAAGCAATATGCTCCCAGAGCGGTGGCTAACCTGTAGTTGTTGTAGTTGTCTGAAACAGTGTTTGGAGTACAGCCTGGCCTAAATTAGCTTGTTGCCTCGCTAACACATCTACACAATAATGTTTGGTGAATGTGCGCGGTGTAGCCCATATTGCTGCCTTACAGATGTCAGCTAGGGGAAAATTCCCCAAGAAGGCCATAGTAGCCCCTATTTTGCGAGTGGAATGCGCTCTAAGAGGTATTGTCAAAGTTCTCTTTGCTTTCGTATAACATGTCTGGATACATTTTACAATCCATCTTGCAATGTCTGATTTAGATATGGGATTGCCTTTGTGTGGTGGAGCAAAAGTAACAAAGAGTTGCTTTGTCTTCCGAAATTCTTTTGTTCTTACATTGTAATATAGTAGAGCTCTTCTAACATCAAGAGTGTGTAGAGCTCGTTCTGCTACAGAATCAGGTTGAGGAAAGAACACAGGTAACTCAACGGATTGGTTGATATGAAAGGCAGAAGCTACTGTAGGGAGAAATTTAGGATTGGTCCGAAGAGCCACTCTGTCTCTGTGAAGCTGAAAGAAGGGCTCTTGTATAGTTAATGCCTGGAGTTCACCAACTCTCCTCAGTAAACTTATTGCGATGAGGAAAGCAACCTTCCATAAGAGGAATTTTAATTGGCACCTATGCATTGGTTCGAAAGGCGGACTCATTAGCCTTGTAAGGACTATGTTTAGGTTCCACACTGGTGCAGGTGGGACTCTTAGTGGTATCACTCTTTTTAACCTTTCCATAAAGGCTTTAATCACTGGTACTCTGAATAGAGACAAGTATTGTCTGTTTTGTAAGTATGCAGCTACTGCTGCCAGATGTAAGCGAATGGATGTACAGGCTAGTTCAGATTGCTGTAAATGTAACAGGTAACAGATGATGTTCTGTATGGAAGCAACGAGTGGATTGATATTGTTACAATAGATAACAAATTGCTTCCATTTTGCTGCATAACATGCCCTGGTAGTAGGCTTTCTAGCCTCTTTTAGAATATTCATAGAGTCTGGTGGTAGGTGTAAATAACCAAACTCTATGACTTCAGGAGCCAGATCGCTAGGTTGAGTTCTTCGGGATTTTGATGCCTGATTTCTCCATGGCGCTGAATGAGGAGACTGGAGGTGAGATGCAGCTTTTGGTGTGGAACTTTTGACAGCTCCAGTAGAGTGGTGAACCAGGGTTGGCGGGTCCATGAGGGAGCTATGAGAATTAGTGCAAGGGATGTTTGCTTGAGCTTCCGAACTACCAGTGGAATGAGTGAGGCGTTAAAGCGTAGGCAAATATCCATGACCAGTTGATCCATTGCCTTTAGAGAGCGGGTGCTGGAACCTGGAGGCGAAGCTTGGACATTTTGCGTTTTTCGCTGTGGCGAACAGGTCTATCTGAGTAAATCCCAATTGCTGAAAGTAGGGGAGAAGAACCTGAGGATGAAGTTCCCATTCGTGGATTTGCTGCCTCTGTCTGCTGAGAAGGTCGGCAATCTGATTGTTTACTCCCAGAGGGTGTTCTGCCAGGAGATACATTCTGTGGTGTATGGCCCATTTCCAAATTACTTGTGCTAGGCGTGACAGTTGGAGAGAGAGAGTGTGTCCCCCTGTTTTTGTATATAGTACATAGCTGTCATGTTTTCCGAGCGGACTAGGACAGATTTGCCTACAAGGTGAGTTTGAAAGGCTTTGAGCACTAGAAGCACTGCTAGCAGCTCTAGGTGGTTTATATGGAGATTTTTGTGCTTTTGACTCCACAAGCCTTGTATTGTGTGATCCTGTAAGTGAGCACCCCAACCAGTGTGCGATGCGTCTGCCGTTAGCACTGTCTGTGGAACAGGGTCGATGAAGAGCCGCCCTTTGGATAACTTTTGTGGATTCCACCACTGCAGAGAGCGATGGGTGCGGTTCTCTACCAACACCAGATCGGTTAAATCGACCCTGAGACAGGTTCCACTGACTTGCTAAGCATTCCTGAAGGGGATGCATGTGAAGTCTTGCATGGGGTACGATTATGATGCAAGACGCCATCATTCCCAGCAGTTGCATGAAGACTCTGGCTGGTAATGAGTGGTTGGGCTGAAACTGAGTAAGAAGAGACTGAATACTGTGAATTCTGGCTGTATTGGGTGAGGCTAGAGCTTTTTGAGTGTCTATGGTGGATCCCAGATAAGGCTGTGTGTTTGAGGACTGCAGATGGGACTTCAAAGCATTCACTGTAAACACCAGTTGATGTAGTAGGTGAATTGTTGATTGAGTGTGTTGGAAACACTTCTGGTAAGTGCCGGCTTTGATGAGCCAGTCGTCCAGGTAGGGGAAGATGTGGATGTGCTGTCTTCTCAGATGAGCTGCGACTACTGCCAGGCATTTGGTAAACACACTGGGAGCAGTGGGGACTCCAAATGGTAGTACTTTGAATTGGTAATGTTGACCCGCTATCACAAATCTGAGATATTTGCAATGAGCGGGATGAATTGGAATGTGGAAATATGCGTCCTTTAAGTCTAGAGTAGACATGAAGTCGCCCTGTTCTAAAAGTAGGAGCACTTGTTGAAGTGTCACCATGTGGAAATGTTCTGACAGTATGTAATAGTTCAGTTCTCTGAGGTCCAGAATATGTCTTAATGAGCCGTTCTTTTTGGGAATTAGAAAATACAGGGAGTAAACGCCTGACCCTTGATGTTGTAATGGTACTGGCTCTATGGTCCTTTTAGCAAGAGAGACTGGGCTTCCTGTTTGAGGAGGTGCAAATGTTCTGGTGACAGCTTGTGAGAACGAGGTGGAATGTTTGGTGGTAAGCTCCAGGCAATAACCATGTTGGACAATTCCTAGCACCCATTTGTCTGTTGTTATGGATTGCCAAATGGGGAGGAATTGTAGAAGACGTCCCCCGACAGGTGTTAAATCGTCGGGGGAATGGTAGGTAAGTCACTGCTTGTTAGGGGAAGGGGAGTTACGGGGTGTGTAACCCCTGCCCCTACCTTTGCTGTTGTTTCCTCTGTATCCTCCTCTAAAGAAGCCTCTTGTGGAGGAAGATTGATTGTTGCCTTTATACAAGGAAATATTGGTGTCTGAGGATGTGGTCTTGGACCCCACCACGGTAAAAGGAGCTACGAAAGGAGCCCCGGTTTGAAGGAGACTGTAGGGCTCCCATGGATTTAGCTACCTCAGTGTCTTTTTTCATTTTCTCTAAAGCCTGATCAACTTCAGGCCCGAAGAGATGTTCTTTATCAAACGGAGTGTTTAAGATGAGTTGCTGGACTTCAGGTTTGAAAACGGAAATCCTCAACCAGGTGTGTCTCCTAAGTAACACACAAGTGTTAATTTCTCGGGCTGCGGTATCAGCAGCATCTAAGGCACATCTAATACAGGAATTAGAGATTAGCTTTCCTTCCTGTATTAAATCCTGTGCTTTAGCTTTGTGCTCATCTGGGAAATATCGGAGCAATTGCTCCATTTCGTCCCAATGCGCTCTATCATACCTGGCTAAGAGGGCCTGGGTTTTGGCAATGCGGCAATGATTCGCCGCCTGGGCAGCTATTCGTTTGCCAGAGGCGTCTATTAATTTTGACTCTCTGTTAGGAGGGGGAGCATCCCCAGAGAGTCAGAATACGAACAGGGTCCTTGAAGATGTCATCAGCATGTCTCATCATGCCTTTGAGCATAGGGAGAGTCTGGCTAGACCTGTGTGTACTACTCAAAGTTTCAAACAAGAAATCTTCTTCTAGGGATTCTTTTTGTAGCTGTACCCCGTGATATTATGCAGCTCTAGCAAGTAGTTCTAAATAACCTACTTTGTCATCAGGAGGGGAAGGCTTTGCAGGGTAAAGGTCTGGGTCATTAACTGTAGGTGGATCAATAGTATAGTCTATCCTTTGATCTACAGGTAATTGAATACCCCATCATCATCATCAGGCTGCGAGGGTGGAGAGTTTTGTGGTGTGATAGGTAATGGTTCTAATGTTGGAGAAGGTGTAGGGGAACGTGGTGGAAGAGGAGTAGGAGAAGGGTTAGTACCGACATTCTTCTTCTTTAAGGGAATTTTATACTGTATGTCCTCTGACTCGGGTTTGCGAGGCGGTTTGGTAAGAAGATGTCCTGTATCAGGATTAACCGCGGCGGTTTGATTGAGTGGGCGGGGCCGCGTCGGCCAACGGACGTGCGCAGCACTACGGAGGTAGTGCTCGCGATGGCCGTTGGCCGACGGACGCATGGAAAGGGTTAATGTAAGGTTCCTTTTGTTTAGGATCCGATTTGGAAAATCGGATCCTACGGCTTAGAAGGAGCATCTTTCGGTTTCGGCACAGACGACTTCGGTACCGGGATGGAATGACCTTTCGGTGCGGGAGGTTTCAGCTCCAAAGCTGTTTTCAATTTTGGTGTCGAGGGTTTCGGCTCCGAAGCAGTCTTTGTCTTCAAGCTCGAAAGTTTCGGCTCCGGGGCGGACTTTGGCTGACTTGATCCCCGAGCCGGAAGGCTTGACGATGTGTTTTGGTGCCGAGCCAAGAGGTGGGGAATCAGAAACATCATTTCGGTGCCGACCTTGGCCCGGAGGAGGAACCGAAGCCGTATGATTAGTTTGAGTTGGATTTTGGGGCAAGCGGTGTTCGGTACTCACGGGACCTTGACCTTGCGGTATGTCCTCTTCCATCTCAGAGTTCGATTCCGGCACGGATATGGCCTGCTCTTCCTGTTCCTCTTTGGCCCCTGTGCATCGAATTCTTCATGCTCAGATCCTTCACCGAAGATGTCTGGCGTGTATTCGATGTTCTGGCTTTGCATTTCACGATGTCGAGCCCGACGATCGCAGAGAGTTTTCTTGGATTGAAACGATCTGCATGCGTCACAGCCCTGTTCGCTGTGCTCCTGAGATAAGCACAAGTTGCACACTTTGTGCGAGTCGGTGCGCAGATACTCTGCGTGGCACCGAGGACTGAATTTAAATGGAGTCTGTTCCATCGACTGCGAGGTGGACCGACACGGTTAGGTCCGAAGGCCTTCCACGAGTTTTCCGATGTAAATTGAAATGTTCTTCGACCGACACGATGCGCAGAGAAGTGGGATACGGGTACGAAACAATACCGACGCGGGTAGAGTGGATTGCGCACCGAGGGGAACCAGAAGAACGGTTTCGGAGCGCAGCAATACACACCCGAACCTGATGGCGGAAAAAAACAATCTAAGAATGGAGTCGATGCCCATGCGCACTATCACCGAAAGGAGGGGTCACCTTACCTCGTGATTGGAAAGAAAAAAAACTTGCAAACATCCGGACCAAACACTAGATGGCAGGAGTATGCAAAGCATGTGATCTACAGCTCACATGCCTCGAACATGATGATTCTCATACAATGTTACTTTTCAAAATACAAAGTGCACTGGTTTTGTAGGAACATTCAAATTACTTTTGCAGTCGAGAAAATGGGTTATAAAATGTTCAGAACACTTGAAATTTACTTTTGGATTACTTTGTAGTTACTTTTCTAGTTTGACATGAGACAAACTTCTAACACAGTTTAAGCAACACAGGACATCAGTAAACAGGTTAACTCTTCTAAAAGCACTAAGTTACTTTTGTTGCAGTACAAGACAGTTCAACATTTAGAACCCACCATACAATCCTATGGAGAAAAACGAAGTGTTAGGTTTCAGGTAAGTAAACAGTTTTAGGAAGTGAGTTTTGGGGGAGGTAGAACCAAGGTTCCCCAAGGTTCAGGTTGGCATTCAAGTAGCACCAGCAGCGGCACTAGGGCGGCCGGGTGCAGCGTGCCAATGTTAACCAATAGGGCTAGCGTGCACCTCGGTTGGGGGCTGCTCACGGGCAGGCCCTTCGATCTTGGAAGGCAAGCTCCTGGAGTTAAGGTGAGGGCAAAGGGGGTCCCAAGTTAGCACCAAGTCCGCACCACCAGCGGTGCAGGGGCGGCCGGGTGCAGGGTGCTTAGGCGGTGTCAGGAGCCCAATGCAATCCTATAAGGATTGTCATTTTTAGGTCTCGCGTGGCGTGGCAGCGCATGCGCTGTTCGCCTCGCGAGATTTATTGTTAACAAGGACTTTCAGAAGAGGGCTTTAATCCCCGCCCCTCATTTCCATTGGCTGGCCTCACCGTTTATGCTAAACGGTGGCCTGCCATTGGAAATGAGGGTTTTCTGTAGACGCCCTTTCGCCTCCGAGCCGGACTCGGTGGCCTGCTTTGCGTCTGTCGCAAAGCACTTTCTTATCTTTATGGGGCCATGTGTTTCTAATTTGAAACACATGGCCCCATAAAGACCAGAGATCTCCTGCCTGCTGTCGGACATGCACTCCCTCAGAGCACGCCAAGCTTGATATTCATGGTGGCGCGCATTTCTCCCCGATGACTTGAACTTTAGTAATGGAAGCCGCGCCATTTACATAGCGCGGCTCAACTAAATCCTTTCTTGATTTTTTTGTTAATTACATGTTTTTGCAAAGTGCATATGGCGGACGCGCAACTTTCTTATAGAGCGCGCCGCCAAAATCCTTTTCTTTAAAAATGAATATTTTTTATTAAGTGCGACTTTTAAGCTTCATATATATGGCGGTCGCACACCTTTCTCCCACTGCGGCCTTAGCCACAGCTTTTCCCTTCTGCCCAGCTCGGCTGCCCAAACAGCGTCTCCTTCACTTCTGCCCCGTCCTCGGCTGAGACAAAGGTGGGGATATCGAGAAAGTGAAGCCGCCGAGAGATAAAAACATAACCAGCCTGGAACGCTGCCTGTTCAGCCAGAAAAAAAACATTAGCAACGGGTCCCCTAGCGAGCCATGATGCCCTCCCAGCAACCATGTGATCATTGTTGTTTACAATGTTGCTGGGAGGGATGCCGCTGACATCGGGTGAAATCATGGAGGGCAGCAGCAGGCATGAGCAGCGGCAAAGTGGGCTGTTGGGGGTAGCTGCGGGGCAGGGACAGTGCACGGGCGCAGCAGCAGACCGGCGGCAGCCAGGCTAGCTCTGGGGCTCTTCTTGCAGCGGTGTTGCTTTGCTCAACTGACTCCATTAGCAGCAGCTGAGAGCCTGCTGGCCTGGCTTTGTGAACTTTGAGCCTGACTTATCTAGCCGGCCTGCAAAAGTCCACGGAGACGAGAAAGCGCAGTTATCTGGGGTTGGCACGCGAGTGTTGCTGAATTGTGGCAACTTAAACTGGTGCCATCCCCAGTCAGTGACCTGTTTCCTTTTGAGCCCTGAGGCTCTCACAGATCGCCCCCGGGTCGCGACTGTGGTTGCATTATCTAATCACAATTGCTGCTGTAAGATTCAGCCCAGGCCCGCCTCATTGGCATCCCGTGACGTCCCCAACAATAATCACACAGCAATAATCACACAGTAGGGTCCATGTGATTTGCATACAGAAGTAGTCACTGTTTGAGTGAGGCAGCGAGCATCAGTTGTTTCTTTGCGCGCTGCTGTATGTGCTGCCAGTTTGGTGCCTCACCGTGCCATTCTGCAAGAGTCATCGGCCGCTCACCGGTCTGAGAGTATTATTCATGGCTGACATGCAGTTCTTCTTGATTTATGTATTAATAACGTTAATTTTATTGGGCAGCTGTGTGTGCAATTTTTTCTATATTCTCCGGCGCCAGAATGGGGTTGCTGGTGCCTCTAAAGTCGGTCGTCTGGACATACTGAGTGTCAACAATTTATCAATGATACCAGTGAGACCGGACTAAGCCCATACAGGCGCAGGATGTGGCAAGATGATTTCAATTTCCTGCATGCCCAGGCCCCCAGCAATTGTTACTGCCGCCGCGCACCAAAGTTAAATTAGGACAACATTTATCTGACCTCGACAAGTGCTGCTGCCCTGCCGTGGGGTCCGGTGGGGTTCTGTCCTGTCATGGTGAGTCCGCGAGCAGGCGCTGTCAGTGTCTTTTAGCGGCACACGGCACAGCTCTCAAAACGGCAGTGCCATCCCTGACTCGACTCCTCCTATAAGCAGCTCTTCTCACCGTCCCATATGTGATACAGACTTAAATCTCAACTTCACTACAGCAGCTCTGTCTGCAGCAAGTGAGTATGACAGTGACTCACAGAGGCACTTCAGTAACAACACATCAGCAGCAGTAGAATTGTTGTGACTCAGAGACATAGGTAAGTCAAAAACTAAGGCTGCTATAATTAATTGTTCTTGTTCAAAAGTCGGAGATTTGTCTACTGGCAGTTCACTCTGCATGTTCTATCGCAGAGGGTTAATATCCCTGTTGCGAAGAACGTCACTACTATGCAAATTGGAAAACCGTTTGAGGATCGCTGAGAGTTACTGGATGCTTTGTTAGTGCCCTTTCATTTCTAGTGCTCTGGAGCAGTTTCAAGATCTTAGAGTTTCTTGTTGCTCAAATGGGTGTAATTTCTGATACTTATGTGTTTCCCTCGTCTTCATTTTGATCGGGAGAAAGTGTCACTCAGTCATTAAAATGTCACTCATAATTACACTGAATTTTTTTAAATGTCACACATATCAACCTAAAACTTTGCCAGCTATGCATAACTATAATTTTATTTTCTCCTAACTTTCACTGGTTCCATAGTCGTGACAACATTGCAGCCTGCAGGCTGCATGGGGGGCGCAGATCCAGCATGTGCAATGCAACAGGTCTCGCATTCACAAGAGTTTAAGCTACTGGCATTGTACATAGCAACACCTTTAATTTATCTGTTTAAAAAATCAACACATAAAAAAGGCATTGCCATTTACAATGCCAATAGCTGAAACCCTTGCAAATGCGAGACCTATTGCATTGCAAATGCTTGTTATTTTATGTAGCTTGATTAATGGGTTCCTTCTTTTGACAAACAGATCCTTTTCTTGCTTGCAGTTCATAAATTGCAACCCTTCTAATAGAGATTAGTGAACTATGAACCGGCATCAAGGACCTGCATGCAAACTGCAAGCCATGGGTTAAGAACATCGTTTTTTTCACAATCTGCTAAAAAGGGTTTGTTTTTAGTAGTAATAGATTTATGAGTACAGACAACCCCAGACACTGCGTTACATTTTAAATCCTGCCTTTTTGTTTCTCCCGGCCGTGCACTTACATTTTTAAAACAAATATGTTTATTAGGTTTTACATAAGGTCAATGATACACACATTGCAGTAGCACATCTGAAATCCCAGTCCACCATGTCTATAAAGAGGTACATATGTACATCAACCTCCAGAACAGGATATCCCCATGTATCAACTCAATACCGATACAATAGCGCTGTGAGGCACCCCTTCCCACGTTTGACATGGCATCGGGCCATTCATGTCCAGTGTCAATAGTTGATGAAATTCAGAATAGACCTACAAGTCTTAACAGTAACAAAACAATTTTGGGCCTAGCCTCATCATCATGGGTCCATTTCGGCATTCATGTGTTTTGGAGGCCGGATGCTTGAGGCCACACCCCCATGATCAGGTGAGAACCTTCAGGGAATAGATCATGCCAAGCTCCCGTCCCTCCATAACGCATCCATCTGTCCCTTACAGGGGCCTCACATCCTAACCTGGAAGCCCTGATAGCAATGTAGGTAGTATGATGGGGTCTAGACTACAGCGTTGCTACTCTCCTCCTCAGACTCAGAGTCATTGGCTGAGGACACTGTACCGCCCTCTGGATTCTCAAAGGCTTCCAGCACCTCTGACCAAAGAGGCGCTATGGGTCGCCCCCCCCACCCACACACACCCACCGGCTTCCTCTTTCCGGAGCACTAATTCTTCTGCCCTAGCCCATTCCTTAACGGCAGTCTCTCACCTAGATACCACATGGCCTCCTGCCGACTTCCATTCAAAGGCAAGTTGCCTCTTTGCCAGTACGAGGGTCAAATCGACAAACTTGTTCCCCACTTTCTTCAATTTCAGCCTGGGAAAGGACCCCAGAAAGCACATTTCCAGAGTACTAGGCATAGTACTGTGGAGCATTCCATATACACTCTTAACATATAATCCCTAACTGTTAAGACGATGTGCGACTCCTCCACCTTGAAACCCTCATTGTCTTATGCAACATCCTGTACACTGATTTGCACACTTGTATGATTTATTGTAAATATTTAACATGTGTATGTGATGTACAGCACCTTGCTTTGGGTTGAGTAGAGCAATAGATGAATTACATTAAAAAAAGGTGTAAGTGCTATTTAACTTGTTGTTCATGTAAATACTCGTTCAGACGGAAACATCTGACATTCTTACAGTGCATGCAAATCTGATATATATATATATATATATATAGGGTCTGAACAAAGTCAAAAGCCTGCTGCCAAATTGTAGTTTCTCTTAAGTACTTGTTAAATGATAACAAACGGAGTGCTTTGATTCCCCTCCATTGCATGTTTGTCTAGGCGTTAGGCTCCGCTTGTCTCCCAAACAGGATCATACCCTAACGAAGGGAGGGCTGCATTTTTGATTTTGGCTATCATTATGTATTGTCCTATTACTGAGATCGTTTATGGCAATGGCTTTTTGCATTTAAATGATATTTGCTCGCATCTGCACTTTACTATTTCTGTATTGTACCCTTTGGATTTTTGTATTAAGCCTTCATACTTTTTACAGTTCCGCACTAGAACTCACTTATTGAGCAAGTCTTTAATTATTTGACTGCATTTTGATATTATTTGTACCTTGCCCCTGGGACACATTGCCTCAAAATTGACACCGTTCCTGATCCACCCAACCAGTGGGTGTGCTTTTGAAGTTTAACATTTATAGGCCCACATATGTTAGGCCTGATTAATGTTTATGACAGTTCATGTATTGATTTTTTTGTTTCACTACCTAATATTCTTCTCCATTAACAACAATCTTAGTGTTGCTGGAGTCCCTGTTCATGAAACCTTTCAGCACCAAGATCAGCACTTGTGATCCTGGGCTGATAGTAAGAGCTCTGTTGATATTACATCACTTTGTCGTCTTTTCCATGATCTTGGAGTACTGTGTGGATGTTGTTGCTGTCCATCATTGCTGCTTTTGTCACACATCAGCTTTGTAAAGAGACTTATTCCTCTACTGATAGTCATTCACCATCAGCAGTACCCTGTCCTCTGTAATGCTGTTCATATAAATTCGTGTTGGGCTGCCCGTTGGAATGGCAATGGTATACCTGAGCAATGTTTGTTTTCATTTATCCTCACTGGACATCATTTCATCAGTCTTCTTTTTCTATGCTGTGACCCTCTCTTTTTACAGGAGTTCTTTGAGCCTCAATCGTGTTGCCATTGTTGCAGTGCAAGAAGCTTTGTAGTAATACACAGACACAAAGCTTTGTTAGGAGAGGGTTTTGTACGTAAAATAGATAGATGAGTAACCCCACCAGGAGCTGTTGTAACTTCAAGCTCCGCCGTAGTGACACTAACTACCTGTCAAGGAACCCCAATCACTTTTGCATTCTTAATGATAGGCAGGACACCACAGGATCTGTTTGAGGTAATTTGAGGGTTTTCTAGGATGGCGACCTCACTCTAGCCTAATTACGACCTTTGGCGGAGTGGTGGTGCCAACCGCTGCGACACCACCTGCATATTACATAGCTCCTGACCGCTGCGCAACCCGTCATTCCCTGGCGAAGGCAGCGGTCTGATTTACGGCCCGACCGCCCAAGTTGTAATAAGGGGGGTTCGATCGGCAGTGGCGAGTCTGGCTGCCCTTGGACCGCCAGGCTCTTAATTAGACCCTCATTGCCTTCACAGACACGGTTTGCTAGTTTACTCACTCAAGTGACAACTTACTGCATTCTTGGTGTGTGGTCTTGGTTTGCTTCAAATTAATAATTAGAATACCACACCTGATTGCAAGCTTGGAAAGAGAAACTTTTTATGGTTGGGGACTATGCTGGAAAAAGTTCTAAAATTAGGTGGGTTTATGGAATTGGGCGTGTCTGGGATTGGAAACATTTTTAAAAAATTCAGACTGAATTTGGCTTGACATAGAGGGAATATTTCTGCTATGTGCAGACCAGAATGCTCTGCAAAACTGTAGATCGAGCTGGGATGGCATAAATGACCACAACCATATCGACATTAGGGTTCTGATGGAAGAACTGACGGTAGGAGCCATTGCTAAGATTTACAACACTATATACCCTTCGTTAAAATGACACCTTATTGAAACTCAGAGATTGATTGGTTGCAGACTTGAGACCATTTGCTGACAAAGCTTGAGAGGGCTTCCCTTTGCTCCCCTGAGAGGTGGCCATAAATCTAATTTCAGACTCCTTCAGTGTAAGATTCTACATAGCGTGTACTCCCACAGGTTAAAGCTGTTCACTTTGACTCTGATTACTAGCCCTACATGAGGGTGTGGGCGCTTACTACCACACAGTATTGGTCTGTAGTGCCATCCAGCTGTTTCAGGAGAATTTTCACATGTATTTGATGACTCATAACATCCAATGAGTGTGCTAGTTTGTTTTATAGTGTACATAGCGGCAGGTAACTACCATAGTACTGTTCTACCTCATTTTGTACAGCCTGGGCCCAGTTAATTGGTGAAAGTGTTTACAAAGCACATGTGCTCCTAATGCATCATAGGTGTGTAGAAGTATATAACACGTTACAAATCTTCGCATTGAAGAGTAATTTTGTGTGTGCATGACAGTTGACTATTTGCGTTCACTATGTTCTACACAATTTTTTTTGGTACTGGAGAAAAGGTTTACAGCAGGGCAGAGATTCTGCGTACTACATACTAGGCAGCAGCCTTGAGTTATTAGACAGAATCGTCTCCGCATGACAATTTCTACTTAGTGTAGAAGACTGTGTTTGCCAGATATTAAGCTATGTACATATGCTTGTTTGCTCCTGAAGATGTAAAGTTTTCACCACAGTATGAAGGCTGCAGGTAGTATAACCTTTAGCACATTCAGGTGTTGTATTTTTAAGCAAATAGTGTCTGTTTTTGGCAAGTGTTGTATAGAGTGTATACTGTTCTTAGTAGATACTTTTCAATTCTCTCTAGTGTCTTTATCATTAGAGTTTCACTGTCTGCAAACAGTGGGGTACAGGGTAAACTCTCTCCATAGAGAGAATTCTGTTTACAGTACCCACTTCTCTATTCATATCAACTTAATTTCTCAATGTAGGTTCGGTGACAGGGGTTTGATACAGATAAAATCTGTCCGTAGTAGGGCATTCCTTTTTGAACAGATGTTCAGTATTTTCAGCAACTTGGTTTTCTCTGGACAGTTGTATAAAGACTGAACACCATATGCAATGAGGGTTTCTTATATATCTATGGTTGATTGTTAATGTGAACTACGCTACCCGTGAAGTTTATGGTATAGGGTCAATGTTGCACATTACTCATGCTTTTTACATCTAAGGAGGTTGTTTCTGTGATAGGATTAATGCTGCCTCATGTTCTTAAGAGCTATTTTGTACTTAAATTGAGTCTCAAATGCTATACCCGTTTATAGAGCAATGTGTACAAAAGTAGCTTGGATGATCTCATCAATGATGCAATTTGAGATGTCATCAGTGATGCCATAGAACATGCCATGAGTGATGTAATATGTGAGGTCATAAGCAGTGCATGGCAGGGCGCATGTTATGGTTAGCTATGCTAACTATATCTGGGGAATTTCAGTTATTATTTTTAATTTTTTTAATTTTTAAGTTCAAAACGTTGATGTTGTCACGGACTTATTTACCTAACCATAAAGTTACTTTACCCTGTGGTTTTGTCAGTAAGTTTGTAAGGTTTTAAAAAAAAAAAGAAAAAACCTGATCTTTTTATCACACCTAACTAACGTCACTGTAACCTTTTGTTTTTTTCAATGAATTTCTAGGTTTTTTTTAAACGTAAAGTAATATTTAATTACCATAACAAAATGTAACCTTCCTCCGTGCACAGCCGGATGTGCACTGCGGGGGTTTGGCGGCTGCTGAGCCTGGCCTGTGCCACATGCAGACAACCCATGCTGTGCTTGGCTTTTGACCGTGCAGCTGGGGATTGGCCACAAGGCCTGGCTTGTGGCCAACCCCCTGCAAGGCAGGCGCCCCACACTGTGCAGGACCTTGGGTCGTGCAGTGCTCAAAAACATTGCATATCTAGGGACACGGAGCCTCCGCGGATCCTGACAGATCTCAAGCTGAGATCTGATTGGATGCCACCACCTCAACCAGGAAGTGGTGTCAGCCATCCTAGTACTCGTGACTCAGTCCTATAAATAAGTTAAAAAAAATAAAAAGAAGAACTTAAAGAGGCAGGGTAGGAATACTCTGATTCCTGGGGCAAAAAACGTTAAAAAAATAAATAAATTGCAGCCGCGGAGGATCAACAAATCTCCGGCAAAATGTAAGAAAAAAAACTCTGGGGTGGACCAAGGCTCAGGGGAGGAGAGAGATTTATTTTTTGGGGTGGGGGAGACGCACAGACTGATTTCGGCCCAGGGGACCCAATCCCACAGGGCCCAATGTGTTTTTAAGGAGGAAAATGGCACGCGGCCCCCCTCCCATAGCTATTAATAACTCTGGGGACTCCATCTCCGAGAGCCGGCTCACTAGCTATGTCCTGGCGTGGGTGGTGAAACCTGTGTTTGCTCCCGCTTGGCAGGAGCATTTTTAAAACTTCTGCCATGTGGGAGCAAACAAAGTCTGCTCCCAAGGCGCTTTAAAAATGCACATGCAGCCAGAACTGCTGGATGGAATTACACAAAATTTCGCAGAGGTAGTAGCCCTTGGTCTAGAAAGAGCCCATTTTGTGATTTGTGGCAAATCTATTCAGTACTTTGAGATATTAAAAGAATACCAAATTGGTATATATAGGGACTCCCATCCTCCGAGGATCCGACAGTCCCTCTGCTGATATCGGATTGGCTGCCAACACTTCAACCAGGAAGTGTTAGTAGCCATCTTGAGACTCTGACTCAACTGAGTACCAAAAAAAAAAGGTTGGAAAAAAAAAAAAAAAAGAAAGTAGGGTAGGAATACCCTGAAACCATAGCCCTGGGGTCTCCTAGGGACCATGCCAGAGCAAAAAAAGCATTTTTTTTAAAAAATGTTGCCGCAAAATTGCGACCGAGCTGTGAATCTGCGCAGAAAAAAAAAAAACAGCGAGGTCGCTTGCACTTGTTGCATGCAGCATATAAAAAACAAGCATTTGCAATGCAATAGTTCTCGCATTTGCGAGACTTTAAGCTATTGGCATTGTAAATGGCAATGCCTTTTATTTATGTTTTAAAAACCAACACGTAAATAAAAAGCATTGTCATTTACAATGCCAACAGCTCAAACTCTCGCAAATGCGAGACCTATTGCATTGCAAATGCTTGTTGGATTTTGGCTGCAGGCTCGGTCCAGGAAGTCTTCCGGGAGAAACCAACAGCTGGGCAGGTAAGTAGAGATGTCCCTCAACGTCAGGAGACTCTGGGTTCGGGTCCCCAGGACGCAGGGCCGGAGACTGCAGGGGTGCCTTTCGACGTCAGGAATATGCTTATCGGTCCGGTTGCGGGGAGTGGGGTCGTTGTGAAGAGGCTACAAGAGTCAACACAGATCCTTGGAGGTGACATCCCTTGATGGTTTGGAGGTCAGAATCGCTGGGGGACCACTTCAGGAAGGATGGACCCTCCGGATACGGGTCGTGGGCGAAGGGTGCAGAGGTAAGTCCAGGAGCAGGGTTTCTTGGTCCCACAAGAGCTGGATCTTCTTCTGTGGACAGGGCCGCTGTCCTCGGGAGTCTTAAGTCTTCAATGAAGTGATGGATCAGTCCTCACCAAATCTGGAGGTTGCTGATCCTTTTTTGAGCCGTCGTCTTCTTCGGAGCTGCAGGCAGGCCGGTAGGGCTGGGGCCAAGTCAGTTGGGCCTAGAGTCTTCACGGCTGCTACGTCTTCGGGGTTCCAATCTTCTTGGGTCATCAAGAACTGACTTCTGGGTTCAGGGCTGCCCCCTAAATACTGTATTTAGGAGGCGGTTTATGTGTCTAGACTTCAGCAGCCAATGGTCTACTGACCTTAGGGTGACTACACCCTTGGTGTGCTCACCCCACGTGGGGGAGTGAGCACAATCCCTAACCCTGATTGGAGGGTGCCTGCCATCTGCAAGATGGCGGGCACTGAAGAGTGGGATTCATATCACCTCCCCCACCTGAGGAGTGGGGTTGGCAGAGGTGGGCACACCTTCTGGGCTGTTCAAATTTTTCCCGTCTATCTTCCCGCCGAAAAGGGGGTGAGACAGTAAGGGGACCTGCTCCTGATAGCAGGTGAGGCTCGGGGTCCTCTCAGGAAAGGCTTTGTTTCTGGGCCCAGGGAGCAAATGCTCCCACACCAGGGGTCCAGAAACTTGTCACGTGGTGGCAGGCTGGTCTTCACCAGTAAGGAATCCATCAGTGGTTGGCTTGGTTCAGGGTTCCCCTCTAGAAGGGACCCCAGTGTGCACGGAATAATAAATCTGACACTGGAATCAGTGCAGGTTTATTATTCTGAGATGTTTGATACCAAACGTTCCAGGATTCAGTAAAGCCAGTATGGTGCTGGGAAACTCATAATGACCAGTTTCCAGACCATATACTCAGGATGGCTTTACTGGGCACTTATAATATCTAAGAATGGCCTTAGATATTATAGGGTCCTGTCTGCTCATGCAGATAGGTCCTCACATGTGGTATAGAGCACCCTGCCTTAAGGGCGATTCAGCTAGGCCTCATGCAGGGCAGATATGGCACACAAAACACGCAGGCTGCAATGGCACTGGTGCATGTTTTTGGTGAGCGGTCTCGGAGGGTGGCATAATACATGCTGCAGCCCTCACAGGCCTTTTCCCGGCTACCATGCCCTTGGTACCATAGGTACCCCTTACAAGGAACTTACAGTTAGGCCACAGTTGTGCCAATTGTGGATACAATGGTACGGGTTTAGGGAGAGAACACAGGCCCTGGGTACCCGATTGGCAGGGACCCAGGGCACACTCAGTCAAAGTGGATCAGACATCTGGCAAAAAGTGTGTGTGTGTGTGTGGGGGGGGGGGGAGTTAGTGCAACAGAAACCCACTTTACTACAGGCAGCTTCCTACAACTTCTCTGGAATATGTTAATCTCCTAGACACAGCATGCTCTAGAGGATCGACAACCAGTGCAGTGCATTAGAGCAGCACCTAGGTGCAGGTCCCATATCTGTTTTTTTTTAAGAATACTAAACTCATAGTCCATACTGGAGCAACATAGTGTCTTCCTACAGCACCAAGTGAAAATAAATGTCCTGTTCTACAAATCCTTTCCCTTTTCTTTACCCAGATGCAAGTTCCAGGTTGACTATTCTATCTACTTATATATATGTCACGGTATGGCAAGCATTTCTTTACTTCCGTTTTACATACAATAATTGCTAAACAGTGAAAAAGGACAAGCGCATTACTAGGCACTTAAATTTCATAAGCGCCATTTTGTAATGGTTATACATACATTGGCAAGGCTGCCTCCATTTTTCCATTAAAATGTAAATGTGAATTCATTTCTTACAATGTGTATAGTTGATTATTTCTTATAATATATACATCTTAGATAGAATCCTTCGGCACAAAATGTGATATCTACATTTGTGACGAACAGGTTTCATATTTATCTGTTCAAAAAAGAGAGTTGTGTTCACATACAATATTATAACCGCTTTGCTCAATTTCAGAGTCACACATCCTGCCCTAGTGGGCCTTTGTGAGTGAGCCAGCCATTAAGCTTACAATCTCCTAATCTCGCCCCAGTGGGCTCTTCTCAATATTGCGGTATTGTTGCCAACTAAGCGATGATCCACTACATTAACAAAAACATACACCAGCCTTCCTCTACTGCTATATGGCTCCCTCCAGATTGAGCTTGTTCGTTTCGAAAGATTGACCACAGTCATTTCATTCCCCTCTTTGCTCTTGTTGTCATTGGCACGGTTTGTTGGAATCTTCCTTTCCGTCTTGCCCTTGCCTTCTTGTTCTTCCGCGAAGTCCTCGTCCTCTGCCTCTCCGAAAATACTGCTCCTCAACTTGTTGATTCTGTTTGGCTCTATTGAGTAACTGAAATTGTTTCAGGAAATTACTTCTGCCCTGATGGCTTGTAGACGCGTTTTGGCCTAACGTTTCCACGGAGACATCTGAAGCGTTACTGTCTGAAATATCACTTTCTTCCGTAAGATTGTCTTTTTCTCTGCTACTTGATGTCGTGGCTCCCACACCTTTTTGGTCTCCTCCTTCCACGAACATATGATCATATTTCTTATGGAACGTTAATGTTCTACCGGTTTGATAGTCTTTAAAGTCTCGTATAAACTTTCTTTGTTTCTTGCTAGTAATTTCTTCCTCAAGTTTAGCCAATCGTATTTGCAGTTTGTTCATAAAATCATCCAAGCTTTCTTTTGATACCAATTTCGATAATTCCGACATTAGTGTCCATCTCTTCAAAGATCTTCGACCGATCTTTTAAAGCATATTTCATCAAAATGCGCATCATTACTGTTGAGCATTCCTTGGAGTTACTGGCCCACTCATCCAGCATCTCTGGGTCCGGGTTCTCATACGTGGGAACTGTGTAAATTCGAAGTCCCCTAGGAACTCGGCCCACGTTTATATATTTTTGCAGGGACTCCGCCTCCCACCCCTTCGACATCTCTTTCCTATGAAACTTCTCCAACTTATCAAATAGCAGCTGGGCTTGCACTTCGTTATTCAGCAATGCATGTTCTTTATTCGCCTGGCCTGCTGCGGCTCCTCCTTCCCCGGTCTGGGTAAAGAATAACCTGTTAGAAATCTCCTTTCTCGGGGGCGTGGCTTAGGTGCCGCTGAGGATGGCCGCACTTCCGTGAGCTCCGTGAGGGAACGGGAGCTCTCAGCGAATTTTGGCGGCAATTTGCGGCGCTATGCAGATGCAGAGGACATTGCCATGTGTGTGAATGTGCCGCCGATGCCATGACCGAGTCAACGGGACGCTCGCGGTAAGCGTCGACATCTTTTTTCATCTTTGAGGCTGACGCGAGCGTTTCGTGACTCGCGTCCGCCATTTTGTTTTTTCTCCCGCGAGCGGTATTTTCTCCTCAGGAGAGGAGATTACACGATGCAATCTTTCAAGGATAATATAACAGACATTTACATACATTTTTGGTGAAAGGCCAGAGCTTCTATGAACTACTATATACAAGATTCCTGAACTTTCTCGCTTCAATTGCCTGGGTCTTTTCTTTTCATTTTTGTGCTCATTGCGCATCAATACTCTATCTCCTTGAGGTTTTTATTTTTTGCCTGTATACATTCTTCATGTATGGGGAGAACGAAAAACACACAACGTTCTAAAACAATGTCCTCTACTCCGGTGGCGGACTATAACCCGTTCAGCGTTCTCCAAGACAATATGGATGATTCAGATCAAGCTTCACTGAATCCCCTGCCATCTAATATTTCACTTCCTGTGTCAAAAGTGTCATCAAAAATGCCTGTTACTTCGACACAATCATCTGTGAAAAGGGTCAAACAGGACCCCCCTTCACCAACGGTATCTCCTCCTCCTAATTCAATGGAGATTCTTCTGGAAGAAATTCGAGCTCTCAGACCCTATATGGAAGAGACTAATCTACGTCTTCAACAATTAGACGATAAGTGGTCTCACGTGGAAGGAAGAGTGACTCATCTAGAAAGTAAAATGGACTCGCTCCAATCGACTGTAGCTCAGGTTCCTCCAATGCAGTCACAGATTTTACTTCTCCAAAAGCAGGTTGAAAATCTTGAAAATCGAAACAGGAGAAACAATCTACGTATTTATGGTCTGGTGGAGGGTCTGGAAGGAGCGAATCCAATATCATTCTTCCAATCCTTTCTTCCAAAGTTACTCAACATCTCCAGTTCTCCCTCCTTGAATATTCAACGCGCTCATCGCTTGGGTCGTCTCTCGCAATCGACGAGTACATCAAATAAACCGCGAGGAGTGATATTATATTTTCTGGAGTATACAGATTTATTGAAGATATTACAAGCTGCCAAGGCCAAAGGAAAGATTTCATGGCAGGGGTACAATCTCTTTTTCACACAGGACTATGCTAAAGCCACAGCGGACAGAAGGAAGCAGTTTTTGGACATGAGACCGGCGTTGCGGAATATCAATGCTAGATATGGTCTTTTTCACCCCTGCCTTCTTAAAGTTACTTATAAGAATAAAACCACAACCTATGAAGACCCCGGCTTACTTCAACGATTTTTGGAGAATTGCAGACAAGAAGACATGGATGTTTCTGGACGTATTGTTTGACACTCATGTGTTTTTCATGTTATTGTATCTTTTTCTCTTACTAAAGTGTCTCAACTATGAATTTTTATAATATGTCTTGTGGCTTCATGTCTAATTTATTTATTTTATTTTCCTCAGGTTTAACTTTCACATGTTCACTCATGTGATTATCCGTTTGTTTGGTGATTTTATGTCTCCCTCCCGTTCCTATCTTTGGAGTTCCGGTGTGATGTGCCGTCCTTCCTTGTGGCTCCACCACCCTCGACCTCCTTGTGTGTCTTTGGTATGTTAGTTTTTGTATTACATACATGGTGTTGGTTTCTCTTGGATTCCTTAATCATCTCTTCTGTCTATTTTTTCTCTTTTCTTTTTTCACTTTCTCTTTTCCTACAATGGTACATATCTTTTTTTTTTACTATGTCCATATCATCTTCTTGATTCGATACCTTTTTATTTTGGTGATTTCTATTGTGATTTCTCTTATCTTTTTCTATCTTTTACTCTTTATCTTTTTTCTTTTCTCTATTTGCAAATTTCCTTATCTTGCTCTCATTGGTTCAAAGTTATCGGTTATTCTACTTTTTCTATTGTTCTAATAATGCACCAGTTGTTGCTTTTTTCATATATGGTAACGTTTTTAAGTTCATGTTATCTGATAAATGACGTTACGAATAGTCTCATGGAATGTTAAAGGTTTAGGGTCTCCTATAAAACGTCAAAGAGTTTTGTCTTATCTTTCTTCTTTAAAAGGAGACATTGTTTTGTTGCAGGAAATACATATTACTGAGAAAGAAATTGCTAAATTGAAACGACAATGGGTGGGTCAGGTTTTTGCCTCTCCAGGCTCAGGAAAACGTAATGGGGTAGCCATTCTATGTCACAAACGTCTTAATGTACAAATGCTTACCCAAGATACTGATTGTGAGGGCAGATGGATTTCGGTTTCCTTAACTGTGGATAAAATTCCTGTAACTATTGTTAATGTGTATGCCCCTACCACTCCTGATAAAACGTTTTGGCCCGGTGTATTATCTAAGTTGATGACTTACTCTGATGAATACTTAATTGTGGGTGGGGATTGCAATATGGTTTTTGATCCTATCCTAGATAGAAAATCCAAGACTAAATTTGTACCTACTTACATGCATTCTCAATTTACATCCACTTTTTCCCCAGAGATCTATGATTGATGCTTGGAGATTATGTAATCCCACTCTCCAAGAGTATACATTCTTTTCACCCCCTCACTTTTCCCAATCTAGGTTGGATTACATTTTTGTCTCCAATAGTCTTGCCCAGAGAGTTATGGATTCTGAGATAGGTTCAATATTGATATCTGACCATGCTCCAGTAATATTAGATCTAGAACTACTTCCCCGCTTCATGGTCCTCGACGATGGAGGTTTAATAACTCTCTTCTAACAGACCCACATTTTACTCGCTCGTTTGAGCAGTTTGCCCATATATTTTTTAAGGAGAATGAAACCCCTGAGATTACACCTCAAATTGTTTGGGATACTTTTAAAGCCGCTTCTAGGGACTTTATTATTAAGTTTGTTTCTCAAAAACGTAAATCAGCTGCTAATAAACTAAAAATTCTTACTTCACAGATTAAGAAACTGGAATACTCCTATTATAACTCCCACTCTTCAATCATCTTGAAGGATCTAATAAAAGCCAAATTTGACTTTAATCGGATCTCTACTGATACTGCTAACTCTTTTCTTCTCAAAGCCAGTTCGAAATACTATGGTGGTCAAAATAAATCGGGTAAACTTCTTGCAAACTATCTAAAAATTAAAAAAGAACGTACTATTATTGATTCTATTCTTTCTCCTTCCAATCAAACGTTGCATAAAAACGAGGATATTCTTTCAGAATTTACAAAATTTTACCAAACGCTTTACTCCCCAGAGATCCAAGCGGACACACATGATGCCTCTACCTATTTATCCTCCATCTCACCACCTTTACACTCTGACTTAGACTTTTCTTTACTAGAACAGGATATTCAGGCCCATGATATTTCCACAGCCATCCAATCTATTAAAAAAGGTAAAGCTCCAGGTCCCGACGGTTTCTCTATCGAATTTTATTCATTTTTCTCCTCTTTCCTCATACCTAAATTACATCAACTTTTTCTTTATTTTATTTCAACTAAATCATCTTGTGGTTCTTTTCAAGAAGCGCTAATTTGCCTTCTTCCAAAGGAAGGAAAAGATCCTAAATTATGTAAGAATTATCGTCCAATTTCTTTGATTAATTTGGATTATAAGATTTTGGCAAAAATCTTAACTCTACGTTTGGAGAAATTTTTACCTCATTTAATTGGAAGAGAACAAAGTGGGTTCATCAAAGGTAGACTTCTTTCAGATAATATTCGTCTCTTCTTTAATGTTATTAGTAAATCCAGATCCTATAAATCATCCCTTGCAGCGATTGCCCTGGATGCAGAGAAGGCATTCGATAGGGTTAATTGGTCCTTTATTTTTGCTACTCTTTCTTGGTTCGGCTTTGGTCCCAAATTCATCCTGTTTGTGTCTTTACTTTATTCCTCTCCCAAATCTGCTATTTTTGTAATGGTCTTATATCTAACTATTTTTCTTTAGGAAGAGGGGTTCGTCAAGGTTGCCCTTTATCCCCTTATTATTTATTCTTGCCCTAGAACCTTTCTTAATAAAAATACGTTCTAATCCCCAAATCACTGGTTTCTCTTATGGGAGCTCCCAACTTAAAGTCTCAGCTTATGCTGATGATATTTTACTTTTTATGTCATATCCTCAATCATCTTTACCCGCTTTCTTATCAGAAGTCGATAACTATGCAAAGGTTTCAGGATACAAGTTAAATACTGATAAATGCGAAATTCTTCCATTGAACAGGTTATGCTTTCACGCTGATTTCAAGGTTTCTTCTTTTCATTGGAATCCGGATCACATTAAGTATCTGGGCTTGTTGTTTTCCGACTCTGTTAAAAATTCTATCACTCTGAACATGAATTCTTTAACTACAACACTACGTGACCTTACATCTCGATGGAATCCTCTTTTTCTATCCTGGTGGGGTCGTCTCGATTCCATCAAGATGATGCTTGTTCCAGTTATACTATTTTATATCTCTAATATACCTATTAATATCCCCAATTACTATTTTAAAACAATTAATTCAATTTTATCTAAATTTTTATGGAATGGGAAGAAATCTAGGATGTCCTTATGTAAACTTAAAAAACCAAAACTGCTGGGTGGTGTTAATTTTCCAGATTTTATCAAATATCATCAGGCCTTCTGTCTTAAACAATCTGCCTTTTTACTACAGGATCACGATGATATTCCCATACCCCTATGGGCCGATCTGGAGAAATCTTTTCTTAATCCCTTTTCTATGCTAGACTGTTTATCTTTTTCCTCTAAACCATCTTTCTTATCCCCTCCAATTTTCAAGAACACCTGCAGGATTCTCTCTCCTATTTTTATGTCAATCAAACCTTCTAGAGAGAAATTTTTATCCTCCTCTGTTTGGTATAATGTACTGATTAAAGTTAAAAATAGAGTCATTTTTGGGAAAAACTGGCATTCTAAAGGTTTAAAATATGTATCTCAAATACACCAGGATGGTTCTAGTCTCTCCTTTTCTGAGGCCCAATCACTCTTTTCATTTCCGCCCTCATATGAGAATAACTATAACTTAATTACTTTAGCAATACAAAAAGCTTATCATAATCTTTCTTCTGACCA
This sequence comes from Calotriton arnoldi, assembly GCA_963921515.1. Lineage (NCBI taxonomy): Eukaryota > Metazoa > Chordata > Amphibia > Caudata > Salamandridae > Calotriton > Calotriton arnoldi. The sequence continues at coordinate 2,388,952 of CAWUFW010000805.1, forward strand.
TATGTCTACCTCTTCCTCTACCCTTCTTCCAATTTATTAAATACTCTACCCTCGGCGTCTCAAATTTATAAACATATTAATCGAATACCAATAGATAGAGATAAAACTGATGTTGAAATTTGTTGGGAAATTGACTTTCAATCTGTCTTTCCTATCTCCATGTGTGATAAGATTTGGCCTAAAATAAGAAGGTCCTCTAGAGCGGCTAACACAACTCAAACATTATTTTTTATATATAATAGATTACTAATTACACCTGTCAGACTTCATAAGTTAAACCCGTCCCTCTCTCCTAAATGCTGGTCATGTTCCCACCCTTTTGCAGATCTTAAACACATGTTATTTGAATGCCCCCATATTTACACTTTTTGGTTAAAAGTTTGGAAACAAATTAATTTAATTTTTAAATCTCAATCTCCTTTTAACTTTGTTAGTATATTTCTGGGCAGTGTTTCAGATTACTGGTCATCTCAACACGACAACTTCCACATAATTGATTTGCTTCTAGCGGTAGCTTTTCAGCAGATTACTAAATCTTGGAAGGATACTTCTTTAATATCCTTTCAAGCATGGTGGTATGGTATATGTTATCACCATAGGCTTGATAGAGCTTATGTTCAACCTGTTTCACTAGCTAATAAAAGAGATTTCCTGTGGCTCCCAATCACCTCCTTTTTAGGCCAATCTGCACTTACCGCAAATTCTCATGACCCACGAATTGAAGAAGTCCCTAAACCTCCTTGATGTAATTTTTGTCGGAATGTTTCTTTCTGTCTAAATATGCTAAGTTTTATTTTATCCGAATTCTTAATGTACATTTTGGTTGTTACCTTGTCATTTACTTTTTAGTATCTCTCTGCTGATGTTTATCATATATTTTTTATTTTCCAAGTTATGTAACCCTGTATTTTCTTAATGATTTTCTGCTGACTTTTTAATTGTTATCATTGCAAATTCTTTCAATAAACTTTCGCTTTAAACTAAAAAAAAAAAGAAATCTCCTTTCTCTTTGCCTCCATTAGAGAGGCCATGTTTCTGCTGTTGTAAGACCAACGCTGAGCGTAATCATACGTTCATGCGTTTTTATTTGTTTTTACAGCACCCTGGCGCAGATCGTGAATGCGCACTGATTTGCGCTCACCTTCTGCTCCGCTTCCTTGAGTCACTGGTGCGTTGGCTGTTGTCCCAGTCCTTAATACTCTGTCACACGGCAACAATAGCTGACTCAGACCGATCCTTCGATCGCCTGGTATCCCCCCTGTTGCTGAAGTAACAGAAATTCCGTCTTCAGATATTAAACAACGCCTGCACCATACTCCATGTCTGTTCTTCGTAGTCTCCAGGAATCAGCTTACGGAGGTACTCGTGGGAAGCCCTGAACTCTCTAATGGAGGCAAAGAGAAAGGAGATTTCTAACAGGTTATGCTTTACCCAGACGGGGGAAGGAGGAGCCGCAGCAGGCCAGGCGAATAAAGAACATGCATTGCTGAATAACGAAGTGCAAGCACAGCTGCTATTTGATAAGTTGGAGAAGCTTCATGGGAAAAAGATGTCGAAGTGGTGGGAGGCGGAGTCCCTGCAAAAATATATAGACGTGGGCCGAGTTCCTAGGGGAATTCGAATTTACACAGTTCCCACGTATGAGAACCCGGACCCAGAGATGCTGGATGAGTGGGCCAGTAACTCCAAGGAATGCTCAACAGTAATGATGCGCATTTTGATAAAATATGCTTTAAAAGATCAGTCGAAGATCTTTGAAGAGATAGACACAATAATGTCGGAATTATCGAAATTGGTATCAAAAGAAAGCTTGGATGATTTTATGAACAAACTGGAAATACGATTGGCTAAACTTGAGGAAGAAATTACTAGCAAGGAACAAAGAAAGTTTATACGAGACTTTAAAGACTATCAAACCGGTACAACATTAACGTTCCATAAGAAATATGATCATATGTTCGTGGAAGGAGGAGACCAAAAAGGTGCGGGATCCACGACATCAAGTAGCAGAGAAAAAGACAATGTTACGGAAGAAAGTGATATTTCAGACAGAAACGCTTCAGATGTCTCCGTGGAAACATTAGGCCAAAACGCATCTACAAGCCATCAGGGCAGAAGTAATTTCCTGAAACAATTTCAGTTACTCAATAGAGCCAAACAGAATCAACAAGTTGAGGAGCAGGATTTTCGGAGAGGCAGAGGACGAGGACTTCGCGGAAGAACCAGAGGAACAAGAAGGCAAGGGCAAGACGGAAAGGAAGATTCCAACAAACCGGTGCCAATGACAACAAGAGCAAAGAGGGGAATGAAATGACTGTGGTCAATCTTTCTAAACGATCAAGCGCAATCTGGAGGCAGCCATATAGCAGTAGAGAAAGGTTGATGTATGTTTTTGTTAATGTAGTGGATCATCGCTTAGAGTTGGCAACAATACCGCAATATTAAGAAGAGCCCACTGGGGCGAGATTAGGAGATTGTAAACTTAATGGCTGGTCATCCCAAGAGTCATCACTTCGAGTAATCGAGACCTTACTTAGGAATGAGGAATGGGCATCCATCACACCCAAAGAGTTTGTCCTGAACTGCGCCAGATTGGCTTTAACCAAAAACTTCTTTAAATTCGAAGGGGAATATTACTTGCAGACCCAAGGAACATCGATGGGCAATACATTTGCCCCCAGCATCGCCTGCCTATATGTCCATGATTTTGAGTCTAAATACATCTATGACAACAACAACCCTTTTGGCACCAGGTTGTTGGTGTGGAAGAGGTTCATAGATGATATCTTCCTGATCTGGAGAGGTTCAGAAACAGAAGCCACAGAATTCCTAACCTGGCTCAACACCAGAGATGAATACCTCAAGTTCACTATGACAACGTGCAGGGAGTCCATCACCTTTTTGGACTTAAAAATCTGGCCAGAAAATGGAATACTTAAAACAGAGGTGTATTACAAACCAACGGACGTTAACAACCTGCTCCGTTACGATAGCTTTCACCTCAAAGCCCTTAGAGACAACCTACCGGTGGGCCAATTTTTGAGACTCCGGAGGAATTGCTCGGAAAAAGAAACATATGAAGACCACGCAAGACTACTAACAAAAAAACTTCAAGAAAAATCATACCCCAATAGATTGGTTAAAAGGGCATTCAAGAGAGCAAAAAACAACCCCAGGGAAACATTACTGGAAACGTACCCAAAACCTAGAAACACCAGGTTAGTTTGTGTTACCACATACGGCACAGAATCCAATGTAGTGAAAAGGATAATTCTGCGCCACTGGAAAACCCTGAACTCAGGACCTCTGAGGATAGAAAGACCAATGTTTGCCTTCAAAAGAGGGAAATCCCTAAGGGAATCAGTGGTTCATACCCATTTAAAAAGAACGAACGAGGAAAACCGCACAATAAACACACTGTGGAACCTCCCAGAGGTGTGGGCCACTTTCCATGTGGCAGCTGCAATGTATGCCCACTAACGAAGGCCAGCAAGGAGATTGACCTGGGCTTAAGAACTCCATGGGAACAGAAGACATTTTCCAATTGCAACAGTAGCAACGTGGTATATGTCATCACGTGCAAGTGCCAGCTGAGGTACATCGGCATGACGACACGCAAGGTAAAGGTACGAATCAATGAACACTGCAGCACATTCCGATGCGGGAAGACAATCACAAAAATGATGCGCCATTTTCAGACAGCAGGCCACAATGAAAACAATTTCACCTGGACGGTGAAAGAAAAACTACCGACTACAGTCAGTGACAAACAGCTATTAAAATTGGAACAGAGGTGGATTTACCACCTCTCAAGCTCAATACAGGGGTTGAACGAGGATATAACTTGGACAATGTTATCCTAATTAAAATTGTCATTCAACAAAGTATGACATGCAAGCATGATGTAGTAATAACAGAGTGGATGACCAAAAGGGGCCCCATGAAACCTTCGTCACGAATGCCCGGTGATTACCCCAATATCTGCATGGTAGAAATGGGACGTTAGAAGTAACACCCGAGTCAACATCTTGACCATTACGTAGTAAAATGAGAACAGTACTCTGAGAACCCATCACTATACAACAGCCTGCTTACACACTGGCACAATTCCATATGCGATCAGTGTGAACATAACACACATATCAATGTCATGAGACATTTTTAAATACCCTCAATAATGTACTCTTACAACATAGTGCAGTGGATCCACGGATGATTTCCATGCCCTCTTTCCCTTAGGTTTCTCATCCCTTTGAAGGATATATCTTTATTGATTAGCAGACAATCCTATAGAGAAATGTAACTGGGTATCCGAAATCGGATTTAGAGTATAAATGGGAACAAAGGCATGAGCATTACTGTATGATGGTTGACAGCATCTATCCAAATGTGGTTAAGAGGCGACAACATCATAAATCAAGTGATTCATGAATTAGGAATACGATGCGCGGAGAGAATGACACGCGCGCATAAAACTCAGTTTCCCAGCATGCTCTGTTCCAATGGCGCCCGCGGCGTATGATGATGTGCGACACGGACACAGTTCCGCGGGTGCTTACAAACCGGCCACACTAGTTTCGGCACCCGCCGGCGGACATAGCGAGATACGAAGGTACTCCTGTGGTGCTGGCACTTTGACGAAGCAAGTGGGGTGTGTATGGTTTGTGTGTGGCAACATTCATGAAGGGGGTGAATAAGGATATCGTCACCCCGGGAAGAGAGAGACAGTCTCACCTCACGAAGGATGATTGTGACGGGTGGTTTTAAATATTCCCGCGGTAACCTGTATGCTAATCACGAGCGAACCACAGTGAGAATCCACATGCTGATGAGTACGATTGATAACCGCATCCCGAGAGGTTATGAGCACCAGACGGGAACGGGTTGACACCGTGATCATCAAATATCAATTGATAAGATCACTTTAAGTACCGGTGGGCACTTGGACGCAAACAAACCACGAGAGTAAGAATGATTCAAACCATGCATGCATTATATAATCTGAAATGATGTGTGACAAGGCTACGAGAGCATTCCGTGCCCAATAAGCTCACACCACATTGAATCGTCAAGAAGAACAAGTTACTTACCTTCGGTAACGATGTATATGTAAGAAACATTAGTAGTGATAGATTCCTTACCTTAGAATATCCCCAGGCGTCAGTCTGGATCCGGAAAGTTTTCGTCAGCAGTACCCCTGCACGTCGGAAGGTGGCGTTGTGCGGCTCCCAAGAGGGCCACAACTTCCTGCTGGAGAAGTGCCAAGTGATCCCCCGATATGCAGTGGCATTGACGTGGCATGGCTGGAGGGGTAGTCTCGAAGGGGAGGGAGTAGCCCCTTCGGACTATCTGTAAAACCCACCTGTCCGACGTGATGGTGCGCCAGTGGGGGAGGTGATGGCGAAGCCTTCCACCTACTGGCAATTGGTGGGCCTGAAAGGTCGGACTAGGAAGGTTTGGAGGCAGTGGTTGTTGGGGTGGTGGTGGACTGACCCGCCCGCTTGCCCCCTGAACCGCCGCGGCGGTTCCCACGTCCGCGCGTGGACTTTTGCGCCGGCCTGTGGCTCTGTTGCGAACGTGGTGGGTTGCCCCTTCCGAGACCACGAAAGGAGTGAAAGGCAGAAGGCTGAGGAGGCCGTGTGGCCGAAAGGCCTAAGGACTTGGCCGTAGCCCGTGAGTCCTTAAATCTCTCCAAAGCACTGTCTGCCTTGTTGCCAAAGAGGCGAATGCCATCAAAGGGCATGTCCATCAAAGTGTTTTGGACATCCCCCAAGAAGCCAGTTGTTCTCAGCCAGGCGTGGCGGCGGAGTGCCACTGTCGTGGAAATCGCCCTGCCCAGCGAGTCGGCGGTGTCAAGGCCACAACGGATCGTGAACTTGGCTGCATCTCTCCCCTCAGCAATAGCCTGGGAGAGTAGTGTCCGAGCCTCCTCCGGACACTGAGGCAGCACCTTCGCCACCGTATCCCACAGAGAGTGAGAATAACGGCCCAAGAGGCATGCAGTGTTCACCGACCGCAGCCCTAGACTGGCGGAAGAAAAAACCTTCTTCCCAAATTGTTCCAGCCTCTTGGATTCCCTGTCCGGGGGTGCGGTAGGGAATGCGCTTGGGGAAGCGGAGGCTTGGACAACCAAGCTCTCAGGGGTGGGGTGTTGGGAGAGGAAGATGGGGTCGGCCGGGCGATGGCGTCGGGCCACGTTCCTGTCCACAGGAGCCCCTGTGTTGGGCCTGGACCAAGAGCCCAAAAGAACGTCCGAAAGTGCGTCATTAAAGGGCAGCAGTGGTTCCGCAGAGGTAACTGCTGGCTGAAGCACTTCCGTCAGGAGGTTAGTCCTGACAGCCACAGTAGGTAGCTCGAGGTGGAGAGCCCCGGCTGCCCTATGCAACACCACAGAAAAGAAGCACCCTCCTCCGTAGCCACGGTAGGAGGAGACAGCATGCCAAGGTCTGGAGAGGTGTCCAGACCACTGGCATTCCCCAACTCCTCTGCCCAGTCCGGGTCATACTCGCATTGATCAGCAAGAGGGTCCTCCAACCCCTCCCAGTCCTCTCCTTCCTCCTCATGCTGTTGTACAGGCCTAAAAGGAGGAGGATGGAGATAGGGAAACAGATACCCAAACGGCGTTGGAATCGGCACCGTTCGGCACATTCTCCACTTCGGGGCTAAAACCGGGGACGACGTCGTCCGGCGTGCCGGGCGACGCGAAACGTGGTGCCGGTGGGGTCGACGTCGGTGAAGGTGTCACGAGGTCAACTGGCGTCGACCGGGATCCACGACGGGATCCACTGGAGTCCTGCGGTGCCGAGGCCGAAGCCGATGGCGACGCCGAGGCCGGAGCCGCCGGCGTCAAAGGGCGAGAACTCCCAGTCGGGCACACGGGGCCCGAAGGAGCACCGGAGGGGTCCGTTAGCCCAAATAGGCGAGCCATAGCGGACAGGAATTCCTGCACCTGGGCCGGAGTCGCCGATGAACCCGGGAAGGGCGGGTAGGTCACCGGCGACTGCGTAGGCTCCGCCGGAGCAGCGGGGGTGGCACCACCCGCACCCTCAGCCAAGTTGCGCGACTGGCGAGGGGAAGTCGGGGAACGATGACATTACTTCGACTTCTTTTGGCACTTCGCCTTACCTGACCCAGAGTGCGAAAACTTGGATTCGGACGACTTCCGATGGTGGTGGCTCCGCGACTGGTCCCTCGACCTCCCTCTGGACAGGGACCTTTTACGGCGCAGAGCCGACTGCCAGGCTTCAAGCAGCTTTCGGGACCGCTCCCGCAAAGACTTCGGAGCCATGGGCCGGCAGTTGGGGCACGACTTGGGGTCGTGGTCGCGCCCCAGGAAGAGACACAGGCGTTGCGGGTCCGTCACTGACATCATCCGATGACAGTCCTCGCAAGACTTAAACCTGGGCATCCCTAACTGCACCAGGATTCGTATCGACTCGAAAAGGTGAGACAAAAATCTCCAAAAACTCAAAAAAGACTGGGGGTACCGCTCTCTCCGTATCTGCGCTTGCTGGCGTGGAAAAAGAAAGAACTGACATCAGCGCACGAGGGCGGCGTCTAAGTAGCTGCCGCGACGTTATCCCGGCGATCACGACACCTACGACGGACGCGGAGCCGCACGACGCCACCTTCCGACATGCAGGGGTACTGCTGACGAAAACTTTCCGGATCCAGACTGACGCCTGGGGATATTCCAAGGTAAGGAATCTAACACTACGTGTTTCTTTCAGATTGCATTTTATAAACTCCCTTTTTTTCCTCGAGTGTGTGACTATAAGGCAGCACCAACCGCCTGATCCGCATGTTGCCTAAATAAAAACATCCAGTAGGTAAGCATGAGATGTCCAACATACAGGTCAGACAGGCTTGAATATTGTTTTATGTATGAATTCAACTTACAATCACTACACCAAGGTTGGACCGCTGGACCTAGTGTAGTCTGCACAGAAAAAACAGTTATAGAAAGTACAAATTAACATCAACACAATCAGTACTGATTACCACCCATAGAAAGTTTTAAGTTGCATGGCAATCACCATTTTTAATGTAGAGTTTTGAGGGATTTTGCCCACTGGAACACATCACACAGAATAGTTGTTAAGATGACAACACGGTCCAGTATATAGGAATAGAGGAATCACAGTGGAATCAGCCTACTTTAATACTAGTTAGGTTTGACGTCCTCTTTTTTGTTTCTCTCTCCTCTACCTAGAAAATCTACTGAAGACACAGTGAAGACAGGTGAGTGCATTAGGCCTCACTTTAGTGCATGGAATGCTTGCACTTTTTAGAAGCAGGGACACTAGGCAGTAGATAATTAGCCCTGATGAAAGCCCCAGACTCACGTGGGCTCCTAGTGCGGGCCGAAACATGTTGGCACTTTGGAAGGGGTACAACTGAACAATTATATTCAGAAAACCCCGAACTTTTCACGTTTTTATTCATGCCCCAGGTACCCTCCTAATAAACATATTGTTTGGGTATACCTGAAGGTATTTTTACTATCACTCATCTGGTTCCCTGCATGACCAGTACTTGCTTTATATAAGAATTCCCATCACATCTTTGGTTGAGTCTGCCCAGGTTGTACCATCTTACCTGGGTGTGGATAGACGCCTATGATGAAGCATGTCACGATAAGTGAGTGAGGCGTCTACTCCAATATCTTTGGATACCCTATCGCCCAAAGATTAAGCAGAGGGAGACCAACATACCCCCTCGGGACCCGATCTACCTCCTTCTACTCCTCTAGGAAAGGCTTAATATCCTAACGGAAATTCAGGCAGCAGCGGTTGCTCATATGCGATACGATCATTGATAACAACACTGTGCTTGGCGGGGGCGCAAGCTATAGTTACTTCCGTTAACTATAATTTGTGAACCTAAGTGTTTTTCTCGTTTAAATTGTTACACTTAAACTGACTTTTTCACCTACTGTTACATTAACATGGATATATATCCGGTTTCAACAGTGGGGTTTGTAGCTTTACATAAAATACTCTAATATTTGTTGTAGAACCTTCTTGAGGAACGAACACATGGTACTGCAGAAAAAAACAATTGCTTACTGGGGACTGTAAGCACAATATGTTTGCTCAGAGCTAGAGTACTTGCCTGTAAAGTAAAATAGAAGCCTGCTGGCAGGATTACCTTGAGTGCCGATGTAGGCGTTCTTCTGCTTGTAGCCATCCATAAAGCTGGCGTTAATGTAATCTGTCCTCTAAGTGGGCAGAAAAAGACCAAACAAGGTTAATGAACACACAAACTCTTAGAATGGAATGAGACACGCTGGTAATGACATACGTTTGAGGGTGCAGGAAGGCGTACATTTATATGCACACTGTTTTTTTCAAAACAAATATAACTCTGACAACAATGTGATCAGTATAAGGACTTCTCAAAAATGAAGGATATAGTAGATCTTCGTAAAAACCTGCATAAGGCCAGGGTGTGGAACCTGGTTACATGTGATAATGAACTGAAAATTGAAGTAGTGTGATCACAACTATGTTGTTATTGAGTCACTAAATGAAAATGGTTGTAAGACAACAGTAGGCTAACCCAATCATCCGTTGGAAGGTAATGCAAACACAAAAAAACTCCTGAAGGAATTGTTTCAAAAAGTTTTTTAAACATACATAAGATGATTGTTCAAATAAATCCAATCAAGGGAATCGATCAAAATCAAAAACCAACCAAAAATAAATAATAGTAAATAGTAAAAGTCGTACTCAATGCTGGCATTCTAATAAAAATATTTTTATATATTAATGTAAGTGTACAAACTTTGAAAGCCAATAACATAAATCATAATCACTAGCAGTTTTTTTTCTCAATATTGTTTTTTCATTTGAAAAATCACAAGTATTATCAAACAGCTGAATACAATTTCCGTGTAGGGTCATATAGAAGTGTTACACAGGAAGATCGTAAATTATTTCCATGAGCCTTTCCGAGAACAGACCTTGCATTATTGAGAATAACCACTCAACCAAATTCCAAAAACTCTATGCCTAGAGTACATGTGGTAATTTTATCTAAATTGCAAAGGTTGATGTGGGGCAAAAGGTTGACGTTTCTGTCTCCTAGTGCAGTGGTTTCCAAACTATTGACTCCTAAGGACCCCCACTGAGTAACAACTGGAAGCTGGGGACCCCCAAGCAGTTTAAACAATTTAAATTTCAAACATTAAAACAGTAACTTGGAACAAATAAACACAAACGTGTGCACACCAAACAAATACCTGAATTTCTAAAGATTTTAGTATTTTATATTGAAAACATTTGCAAAAATTGAAAGATTTTAATGGAAAGGTTGGTGCTGCATCTCGGCAACTTCTTTGCAGCAGGCATATTAACAATCTGCGCTCCCTTAGATGAGTCAAAGCTGCCACTGGACAAAACTCCCATCTCTCTCCAGCAGGTACATTATTCATATCTTGACTCTTCTATTGTGCCTGAAAACTGCTGATTATACTAGGAAAGTTGCAGTGCTTTTAAAACTGCGGTCTGTGGACCCCCTGGGAATGTGCCATGTGCGGACCCCAGTTTGGGAACCACTGTCCTAGTTGATCAAAACCATGAGACCCTCTTCAGGACAGTAGAAGTTGAACAGGACCCTTAGGTTTGCACAAAAAAACAAAATTTTCATGGACATAAGTTATGGGTGCAGATCCAAAAATGGTTTTCGATGAACACGGTATGACTCTAAATCAAATGGAAAGGCCAGAGGCACTTCTTTTTAAAAGGCGCGTTAATATGCATTATGAATCAAAGGCGCGTTAATATGCATTATGAATCACTGAGGTGAAAGTAGCTGAACAATCGGCTAACAGCAAGGCACAATATATGAGAACTCTTGACAACGAATATATGATGTTACTTAGCATACCGTTACTTCGCAGGTATTTACTTTGAAGTTTTTACTTCGCAAATACCATTACTACGCATGATTTTAGTGTGCATGCTTTTACTTCGCAAATATATACAAATACATTAAAAATGCTTTTACTTCGCAGTTAATTCTTACGCATACCGTTACAACGCGTTATTGGTACTTTAAAACAAAAAATGAATCGTAATAGTAACCTATCCCCTGGCACCCTGAACCCTAAAAAATACCCCCTACACCCCAAAACCCTATTTCACCATAACCCCTAAAAATATCCCACCACCCCAAAACCTAAACGCACCCTGAACCCTAAAAATACCCCAGCATCCCAAAACCTTAAACGCACCCTGAACCCCAAAAATGCCCCAGCACCCCAAAACCTTAAATGCACCCTGAACCCTAAAAATACCCCCACACCCCAAACCCACCCTGACCCCTAAAAATACCCCTGTACCCCAAAACCTAAACGCACCCTGAACCCTCAAAATACCCCATGCACCCCAAAACCCTAAACGCACCCTGAACCCTAAAATTACCCCCTACACCCCAAAACCCTAACCCACACTGACCCCTAAAATGACCCCAGCACCCCAAAACCCTAACCCACACTGACCCCTAAAATTACCCCAGCACCCCAAAACCCTAACCCACACTGACCCCTAAAATTACCCTAGCACCCCAAAACCTAAACGCACCCTGAACCCCAAAAATACCCCAGCACCCCAAAACCTTAAACGCACACTGACTCCTCAAAATACCCCATGCACCCCAAAACCCTAACCCACCCTGACCCCTAAAAATACCCCAGTACCCCAAAACCTAAATGCACCCTGAACCCTAAAATTACACCCCCAAACCCTAACCAACCCTGACCCCTAAAATTACCCCATGCACCCCAAAACCCTAACCCACCCTGACACCTAAAAATATCCCAGCACCCCAAAACCTAAACGCACCCTGAACCCCAAAAATACCCCAACACCCCAAAACCTTAAACGCACCCTGAACCCATTAACAGAATTAATACTACAATGCACAGTAACTCCATTATGCGTAGTAAGTGCATGCTAAGTAATGGAACATGCGTAGTAAATGCGTGCTAAGTAAATGCATGATAAGTAATGGCATCTGCGAACTAAAATATGCGTAGTAATGGTAATACGAAGTAATGACCGCGTAGTAAAGGTAGAATACCCTTGACAACAACTTGTGGGCCGAACAAGTGTTCTCCATCAAAGAGGAGATTAAGCAAGCGTTCTTGCACCTCGGGCTTAAACCCCGAGATACGGAGCCATGTGTGTCGGCGAATGAAGATACTTGTATTCACTCCTTGTGTTGCAGTGTCTGCAGCACCTAGGATTCATCTGTGACCAATTCCTCCCCCATTTGTCTTTATTCAGGAGGCAGGTGTTTAAGTAACTCCTACATTTGGTACCAATAAGCTCTATCACATCTTGCCAGTAGGCAAACAGAATTGGCAATGGGCCAGTGGTTAGCTGTCCCCATGGCTACTCTTTTGCCTGTTACATCCAGCTTCTTACTCTCCTTGTCATGCGGCGGGGCATTCCCCTGTCCCCTGAGAGTTTGTGCGCCTACGAGCAGAGTGGATGATAAAGGAGTCCGGTTCATCAAACACACAACAGGTGATGAGCGGAATGCTTGCAATTTGCCTAACCATTAGCAATCGCTCGGGTAGCATTCCAGCCCTTCGTTCTTTTGCTCATCATGCCACCTCAGTTTGGACCTAGCCATATGCAAATCAGCCTTGACCCTCCTCCTCCTGAGAACAGTCCAGTCCTGTCATGCTAGGTCATCAGCGAAACGAAACAAGCATCCTAGGGCCGGTTTCGCCTTGATGAGGGCTCATCAGCCAAGTATAGCTTGGTTCCAGACGGGACTCACCTCTGGGCCTACCCTTACCACTTTGATGTACCGCCCTAACACACAGAAGGTGATGGGAGGAATGCCTGCAATTTTTTTATAACCACTGGCAATCGCTTGGGTTAGCATCCCAAACCATCATTGCTTTGCTCACCATGTTACCTTAATTCGTACCCATCCATATGCTAATAAGCCTCGACTCTCCTCCTCATGGGATTAGGCCAGCCTGAAACGCCAGGAGTCCAGTTCAACGTGTCCCCTGATGCACTGTGGGTCAGAAGGTGAGGACTTGTACTTACGCTCGACCGCAGGGATTACCACCCTGGCTTTGACTGAGTCCTTAAAGGGCTCTGTGGCTGATTTTAGCATGCACTTTAACATGGGTAAAAATGGGACTGTATGCTGTATCCTAGAGGATCTCCCGACTTAGAAAATGTCCTCCTCCTGAACTACATGAAAGTCCACTTTATGGTATTAGGCGACCCATTGTATTTTGTGGAATGAGGTTGTGTCGTCTTGGGGAGGGGGGGTATGGAGGGATACAGATCTGGGTCAGGGTACCCAAGAAGCTCTGCAGAATAATCATCCAAGGGGTCTCCATCCTCACCTGACGCCCCAGCTATGGCGTGTAGCTCACCCTCCTGGTAGGGGCTATGTTATTTTGCTGAGGAGGCAGGGGCGGTCGAGGAGGTGTGAAAGGGGCAAAATAGATGGGCACTGGCTCCCAAGCATCTTTTTATGCTTGGGAGCCAGTTCCGGCGCTGAAGCCAAGACCTCCTTAAAGGTCGACTTTCCCTTAGGCGGTAGGGTGTTAACCACCTTGAGCAGCGCCTTAATAGCAATCTTTCCAGTCTGAGGATGTATGTACGGCCAGGCATCGAGCTCCGCTTAGAGTCGGTTGAGGATTGGATGCTCCAATTCATTGGAGCTTTTGGAGCTGGTGGTCCTCCGTGTGGAAGGGTTGGCCCTTAGACGTGACACCTTCAAGGTGGGCAGTCTCGGGCCAAGGAAAGTCTTGGCTCATGGTGTTTCCGCGCCGAAAGTGGTGTCGGCTCTGAGAAGGCTTTTGGTGTCGGCAGCCTCTTGGGGTCAGCTGGTGTTTGACGCTATCATGGACTTTGGCGCGGAGGAGGTTAACATTTTAAGAGCCTCTGAAAGCGAGGATGCCGCGTTCTGGGCTTCTTGTGGGTTCCACCTGTACCAGGGCCATGAGGTGTCCCGGTGAGCTAGCTCACCTTCAAGGGGCTAGTGGCCGGACCCCCTCGGGTGTGGCTCACCGCCTCGTGAGACTTAGGTGGGCTTGGTAAAAGGGTCTGCCATACTCGCAGCCTGCGGCGTAGACTGGTCCTGTTGCTTTGACATCAAGGTGGGATTGTTCATGCTCTTTTTCGGGAACTGGAGGACAAAACTGCCTCTGGCGATGATTGGTGAGCCGTAATGTCCAAAGGCCCCACTTCGTCAATGTCTTCAGATCCTGGGGTTGCTTTACCGAAGATATCCGGGGTGTTTCTGTGGAGTGTCTATACATCTTATGATGTGCCCAGCACCTGTCCCTTGGGTGTCGAAGATTCTTTTGGACCTAAACAGCAGGCAGGCCTCACACTTCGTGTTATCGTGCTGAGGGGACAAAAACAAATTACACACCTGGTGGTAGTCAGACACGGGGTAGTTTGGGTTTTGGGGGCAGAGTTGAAACAAGGTCCGTCCCATCACCAGTTGTGAATTCTTGAAAGAGAAAAAAAGTCGAAAAAGAGGCTTCAGGGCTTGAGGCCCCTAGCTGGGCTTGGGACAAACAGTCTATCGATCATCATGTCGTGGAGGCCTCAGTAGCAAGTCGGCTGTAGTATGTTTTCTACTTTCATCTGTGTCGAAATTAGACTGGGAACGATGGAAGAAAGCATCGACAGGCACCTTTGCTCTTGGAGCTCTGGTCGTCACATCTCAACCCAATAATGAAAAAAAAATCTAAAACAGAATTGGTGCCCATGTGCAATGCGCACACAAGGAAGAGTCACCATATACCTCGCGACTCAAAAGACTTCTTCGTAGAAAAACAAGTTGCAAACATCCATGTCCAACACTAGATGGCAGTAGTATGCAGAACATGTGTATGTACTGCAACACATGCTACGAACACCAAATTTACAGAGAAAAGTGCAGCAAGTGTAGTGCTGTATCTTGGAGTGCGCAGCAGCAGGTTTAATGACAACTTTGTATAGTGCAGTAAATCAAGCCTATCAGGTGGTGGCAAGGGGTATGGAAGGAAAGCCGATTCAAGGACATGGGAAAGAGGATGCAGGAAAAGTAGATTTGGTTAACTAGCCAGAGAATCAGAGAAAAGCAGGTTAAGAGAGGTGATATAGTGTGTGTAGGAACAACAGATTTAGTGGCAGGGCCCAAAGGGGGAAACATATTTAGTAAAATGGCCCAGAGCGTTAAAAAAAAAAAAAATAGGTTTGTTGAGAGAAAACAGAAGCATGAACAACAAGTGCATGAAGTGATTTGTCCGAGAACGTGTAGAAAACTAGATTTAGTGACTTGTCCCAGACCGTGATAGGGTTACTGATACTTTTGGAATATGGGTGGGAAAGCATAGTTTGCGAGATGTCCATCTCATCTAAAGGAGTCTGGGGAAGCAGAGGGAGTTTAAGAAAAGAATGTTGCCCGGATCCAAGTAAAAGACACAACCTATCAATGTCACGGCTGTAATCGGGGGGTCAGAAATGAAATGGTAGAGCACAACCTCTGGCTGTTATGGTGTGAATCCGTGCTTATGTACAGAATGCTGCAATGCGGATGAAGTGAGCTAGACAAGGTCAAGACAATGTACAATACAGAAGCACTTTATGCCAATATATGGTCCAACAAACCTCGTTCCTACTGAGCTGTTTGAGCTTCACCCTTGTCTGGTCCAAGCACGGCACATCCCCATAGCGGTTTCTCTCCTGGTTCCATGGGGTTCTGCGGAAAAGGAACACCACACGAGTTGCTCTGACAGTCTTGCAGCAGCTCATGAAGCACGCTTAAACATTTATACTTTACATGAGGAAGACCTCTCTAGCAACACAGCTGACCAGATGCAGAAATACAGGGCCCGTCAACAAATAGCGCATTCATCATAAGTAAGCGGTTATTTGTGGCTATAACTGATCCTTCAGTGGAGAAGATTCATTTGGGATCCTCCAAAGCCCTTCCTTGTATACAACAGGTCCCTGGGTGCAAAGTTAAAAGAACAGCCCAAACTTCGGCAACTGAGATTTTGCTCCCTCCTCACCGTAGCTTTGGATGAGGTCAGTGGCTGAAGCAGACTGAACCCTTATGCCTAAATTTGTAAGGTACTCAAGATGGAGCAGCTGCCACCTCCCTCTTCAACCTCAGCCTATACAGCCCTCTGTCTTTCACACCAGAGAGCGCTGTCTGAACGAATCTTTACTGCACAAGTTGAGAAGTGCACATGGGTTAGCCAAGGCACGAGTCGGGGGTACACGCGGGTACACGGCGTCCACCCACTCTTTTCACAGGGTGGACGCCGCCCCCCCTGTTAAGAAGTTGGCCCCACAGAAATATGTTGAACTTGTCCCAGTGTAATTTTGAAACACTGGGTCACGTTCATCAGCTCCTGCACGTTGTCTGCTTTCGATTCCCAGCAACAACGTGCAGGCAGGGAGGGAGCTTTTTTCCACCTCCAGCTGGGCAATGATAAAGACAGAAGTTAAGGGGCCATCAGGCCTCCTTTTGATCGAGTGTGGGACTGGAGGGTCCTAGAACCTCAAATGCAAATACACCTGGGAGAAAACAAAAGCACACAGCTTGTTATCTGTTCACAGTTACTTAAGAGATGCATGCTTTTTGCTTTGTTGTATATAAGTACATGCACTGTAAGAATGTCAGATGGGTTGGTCTGTCTCAGTATTTACACAAATAATTTAAATAGCACTTTATCTCTTTTATAGCGCTAATCATCCCAATGCATAGTGTTAGAGCACTTTACATAACATTCACATTGTCCATTCCAAATAAATCATGTAAGTGTGTAAATTAATGTACAAGATGCGTTACATAAGACAGTCAGGGTTACAAGGTGTAGGAGTCAAATACACTTAAAAACTCACTGTGGTCTACTAGAAGGATTACTATTTATTAACTGCAAGCAACAAAAGGATCTCTGTGTTCATAGCAGTAATCCACTTACCCATCTACATAAAATAACAAGCATTGGAAATGCAATAGGTCTCGCATTTCCTTGAGTTAGAGCTATTGGCGTTGTAAATGACAACGTCTTTTACCTATGTGTTATGGAGTGTATGTATGTGGTGTATAGTGGAATTATGTGGTTTGATTGGAATTATGTGGCATGGTGTGCAGTGGAAATATGTGAATAGTAATTATGTGGTATTGAGTTACTTGAATTTTGTGGAGTGGGATTGTGTGTTCTGGGGTGTAATTATGTGGAAGTGCATTTTCTGTTGTGGAGTGATATGTAGTGGAGTTTAGTTATGTGGTGTGCTGTTAATGTTTGTGCCATGATGTGGAATTTTGTGGTGTGCTGTGTAATTGTGTTGTTGAGTTGAATTATGTGGTTTGGTGTTGAAGTATGTGGTGTAGATTGGAAATGTGTGGAGTTGAATTGTGTGGCATGGAACTGTGTGGATAGCATTGCCTTTCTGGTGACTAAAAGAAAAACAGATAGGTAGGAGCTAAGCTGTAGATGGTGAATTTGGGTGTTAAAAAAAAAAGAGATGGTGTGGGCGCTTGGGGCACTACGTAAGCACATACACAAATACACGCTAACAAGATAAAAAACAAGAGAACAAAGCTGGGAAGTAATTACATTAAAGCAAAGCAGCAAATTGATTTATCTGCACAATGCAGTTTGGAGTAGAGAAACAATGCAGAATTGGGCTGTTAAAGTGGACGAATGATGGTGCATGCTCGGCTTTCACAACAACCAAGGAACGATAACTTTAGAAACCTATTTTAGTTGCTGGCAAGGAATGAAACACCGCTCCCATTGTGTGGTTCAAACTTCGCACTGTCTGCCCGTGTGGAGGGGGGAAGAGCATGTCCCAACTGTTGTATGCGGGCAGTGGAACAATCCGACGCCGATACATGTAAAGTGAAAACGAGTAGACTGCTGTTAAAAACAAGATAAAATAAAGCATGTCAAATGTAAGCAGGAACAACATGGCTACCTTAACGTACTGGAACCTGGTCATAATACAATGAATGATGACATGCAAAGTGAGTGGTGGTGGAGGGAGGGCAACCCACAGGGAAATAGGGCACTCCCTGTTTATATGTGTGTTGTTAAAAGGCGCGTTCCTTGAAATAAGAGGAGGGGGGAGGAGGCAGCCGAGGAGAGAAGTGAGTGGCAGCTGAGCGTGAGGGCTGCTGGAGTGCCATTAAAAGGTGCGCAGCCTTAAAATGATGTAAAGCAAACCTATTTTAGTCTCTGTCAAGGAATAAAACACTGCTCCCATTGTGTGGTTCAAAGTTTCCACTCTCCACCAGTCTGAAGGGGGGAGAACATGTCCCAATTGTTGTGGGCCGGCAGTGCAAGAATCCAACGCCCATACATGTAAAGAGAAAGCACTGTGTGCCACGCTGATCTGCATAACCAAATTAAAGCGGGTGGCCTCCATATTCATGCAAGGATGAGGTAAGGGGTGCGGCGATAATGAGCCCAGCACTGCAGCGTGTCTGGAGCCCTCGGGGACCGCGCGGACTGTTACTAAAAACAAGATTAAGTAAAGCATCTGAAATGTAAGCAGGAACAACATGGTTACCTTAACGCACTGGAAGCTAGCCATATTACAATGAATGATGACAGACTGGTGGTGGAGGGAGGGCACCCCACGGGTAGATACACCGTCTCTTGCAGCCCGTTTCGCTTTTGCGAGCGTTTTTGATTGTTTACGTCCCTTTTCTCCTTTTGGAGGGATGGGGGGGATAAGCAGAGAACCCCGTGTCCCCAAGTTTCATGTTCCTATTTTTTAACCGCTTGCATCTGCCGCAAAGTGAAATCCCGCGGTGCGGCGCAGACACGGAAATCACCGGGGTTCCAGAGGCACTTCCAGAGGCATCGGCAGTCAAGGGAACACCGGGAAAATAAATAATCGTGGCGGGCTACACAGCGGCGCAAAACATGCCTTTGCGCCGGTCAATGACCCAGGACACACAAACCATGATGTAAAAGGGTGAAAGATAAACTAGAAAGGGGGTTGGGGACAAGGTGGAAGGGAAGACTGCGCAGTTTTAGAGCTTGGGGCACTATGTAAGCACATACACAAATACACGCTAACAAGATAAAAAACAAGAGAACAAAGCTGAGAAGTAATTACATTAAAGCAAAGCAGCAAATTGATTTATCTGCACAATGCAGTTTGGAGTAGAGAAACAATGCAGAATTGGGCTGTTAAAGTGGATGAATGATGGTGCATGCTCGGCTTTCACAACTACCGAGGAACGATAACTTTAGAAACCTATTTTAGTCGCTGGCAAGGAATGAAACACCGCTCCCATTGTGTGGTTCAAACTTCGCACTCTCTGCCCGTGTGGAGGGGGGAAGAGCATGTCCACACTGTTGTGTACGGGCAGTGGAACAATCCGACGCCGATACATGTAAAGTGAAAACGAGTAGACTGCTGTTAAAAACAAGATAAAATAAAGCATGTCAAATGTAAGCAGGAACAACATGGCTACCTTAACGTACTGGAACCTGGTCATAATACAATGAATGATGACATGCAAAGTGAGTGGTGGTGGAGGGAGGGCAACCCACGGGGAAATAGGGCACTCCCTGTTTATATGTGTGTTGTTAAAAGGCGCGTTCCTTGAAATAAGAGGAGGGGGGAGGAGGAGGCAGCCGAGGAGAGAAGTGAGTGGCAGCTGAGCGCGAGGGCTGCTGGAGTGTCATTAAAAGGTGCGCAGCCTTAAAATAATGTAAAGCAAACCTATTTTAGTCTCCGTCAAGGAATAAAACACTGCTCCCATTGTGTGGTTCAAAGTTTCCACTCTCCACCAGTCTGAAGGGGGGAGAACATGTCCCAATTGTTGTGGGCCGGCAGTGCAAGAATCCAACGCCGATACATGTAAAGAGAAAGCACTGTGTGCCACGCTGATCTGCATAACCAAATTAAAGCGGGTGGCCTCCATATTCATGCAAGGATGAGGTAAGGGGTGTGGCGATAATGAGCCCAGCACTGCAGCGTGTCTGGAGCCCTCGGGGACCGCGCGGATTGTTACTAAAAACAAGATTAAGTAAAGCATGTGAAATGTAAGCAGGAACAACATGGTTACCTTAACGCACTGGAAGCTAGCCATATTACAATGAATGATGACAGACTGGTGGTGGAGGGAGGGCACCCCACAGGGAGATACACCGTCCGGTGCAGCCCGTTTCGCTTTTGCGAGCGTTTTTGATTGTTTACGTCCCTTTTCTCCTGCTGGAGGGGTGGGGGGATAAGCAAAGAACCCTGTGTCCCCAAGTCTCATGTTCCTATTTTTTAACCGCTTGCATCTGCCGCGAAGTGAAATCCCGCGGTGCGGCGCAGACACGGAAATCACCGGGGTTCCAGAGGCACTTCCGGAGGCAAGGGAACACCGGGAAAATAAATACTCGTGGCGGGCTACACAGCGGCGCAAAACATGCCTTTGCGCCGGTCAATGACCCAGGACACATAAACCATGATGTAAAAGGGTGAAGGATAAACTAGAAAGGGGGTTGGGGACAAGGTGGAAGGGAATACAGCGCAGTTTTAGAACGTGACGTGAGCGCCGACTGTGCTGCAAAACACAGAGATCAGAGACCAAAACGTGGAACACGCACACAAGAAAAAAAAAAAGAGTGCTTACTGACATATTGGAGACCGTGGGTGTGACGCTGCAAGTAAACGATCCAGTCCGGGTGGGCGGGGCCAAAAGGAGACAGGGCGGCAAAAAGGAGGGACTAAAAAGCCTCACTTACAATCTGAGGCCAGCGTTTAGCATAGTGAATGACGGAAGCCAATGAAAAAAAGGGGCGGAGCCTACACTCCACTTCTGAAAGTAAATCGATCACAAGAAGACTCGCAGAGCGAACAGCGCATGCGCGCTGCAACGCTAGGCGAGAGCTAAAAATCTGTGATCTTCATGTTACATGATATGCATTGCAGAAGACAACATTTAAAAAAAAACCTATTATTGCATTTTCAGTTGGCATATGTTATAACATACACATATCAGAGCATCTCTTCCAGTGAGGTCACTTCCTGTGATGCCACGTGGAATGTCACCCGTCGTGACGTTATGTGCTTTGATAGCACGCGTCATGATGTTACTTGCATACTGCCTGACTTGGTCAGTCCCCCCCACTTCTTTTTTTAGGACTTGTGCCCTGGGTTAGACACAGTGTAGGCAGTGGAGTTGACAGCCCTAAGGCAGGGTAAGGCATGGCAAGGAAAGAGAGAAGATGACAGCAGGGAGAAACCGAAAGACCAACTGGGAAGGTCTGAAACAATGGGCTTGTAGATGGATACTGACAACTGGAAGCAAAACACTCACAATTCCCAGAAGCAAGGCTGAGAAAATGCAGAACCACACCAAGTCAAAGGATCTTGCCTCTTTTTTATAGTCCAAGTAGTACAAGTCAGTAAGTTTGAAAAAACGGTGTCAGGCATGAGAACATTGACGGATGTCTAAGGCACTGGGAGTGACAACAAGCCTGCGCTCTAAAGCTTCACATCAGGCATTGTTTGTTAGGAAATAAGGAGGAGAAAATAGATTCACCCTTGACTTGCCAAATGTAGAGGAAGTCTGACTGTTATGGTTACATAACAATAGTTGGAACAAATGCAGTACTCTGAACACTTCGGATTATTTCAAGGATAGATTTGAGAAGAAATCACTTCGTTTCACTTCTTATTACATACAAAATGAATTTTGCTAGTTTCATTATATTTTAAGAAAGGAGTAGAAACGGAGCAATACATCTCAATTCAAACCTATGATAATATATTCCTGGGAATCAAACACTTGCTCACAAAAATAGCATTTTCTTCCTCTGAGATTACTTTCAAATGCAGCGGAGGGCGATGCTGAGGCCACACTAAACATTTGTAGACTAACGGCTATAAATAGAATATGGAAACCATCCGAAAGTGAATTCTTACAAAGTTATCATTATCAAGTAAACCTGTATAAAACCAACATTTTAACCTACCTACCAAGAGTTTATCATTATTAATTTAGCACACAGTAATATGAATATGTTACGATCAACTTAAATAGCATTTAAAAAAAGAAAATCACCAAAACACTTGATGTTATTTTATTGTGGTCACAAAATGAATACGTCCCAACTGCTGTGTAAATCGCATCATAATACAGACAAAAAGTATGCACCAAGAGGATCTAACTATGTAATAAAATGTCTAACATAAGTAAAGCATCTTGTGACATTGCAATATAGGAACTAGTCAGTCAGTCAGTCAAATCAACTTTATTCGGCTGGTTAGAGCCATAAAAGTACAACATAAAACATCTGTAAACATAAAACATCGTATAAACATTATTTAAATCCATTAAAAATCCGTATCTTTGTGTATTTAAAATCCATTAAAACATCATACAGAGGGTAATAAAAACCAACCACAATTATGACTATCAGATAACTTTAGACTATAATCCGCATAGACATACTATCAGTCTTGTTCAGAAGGATTAACTCTACTTCATCCTATTCCTGTATCTAATTGCGCCAGTTAAAAAACTGGCTACCCCCAAGCAAATTACAGGTGAACTTAACATTTGCAAGTAGACCAAAGCTGGCCTTACTTGCACAAAATTTTGATCCCTTAGCAGCGGGAGGATGTACTTTCTGCGTAGGTGATCATAATGGGAGCAAAAGAACAATATGTGTAGAGTATCTTGCTCTGAGAAGTTGTCACATGTGCACCTATTTGATGAATTTGGTTTAAAATAACCTTTCGGAAAGGCCAGTAGCCAGGGTACCATATTTAAACGAAATCTTGTTAAAACAAAGAGATGATGAGCTTTGTTTATATAAGTCAAATATGGTTGCATCTGCTGTCCCAGGCTCAGTGTGACATACTTTCTCACCGAGGGCTTAATTAGTTCCTTTTCTTCCCTTAAACATTGACATCTGTCTAAAAACCTCAGCTTAACTGCTCTAACGGCGGACTTAGCCAGAGGGGTAGGGAGCGTAAACAATTCGGGGCAGCCTAACTTCTCCGTCTGATCTTTAATATATTTAAGCCATGGAATGTTTAGTGCCTTATCCAGCACCAAGCAGTCCTGAATTATTAATTGACTTAAATTTGGGGTTGTTTGAGCCCAAATTCTCATCCAGCGGAGAAGTGGGGCAACCGCAATCAGGTCTGAGATGTAACCCACTCCCATCTCCTCATGTACGTTAAAAATTGGTGTGGATGCAGGGACAGAAAGCAGTTTACGCATAAAATTATTTTCTGCCACTTGTATTTCTGTCGCGTCCTTATAGCCCCAAATGTCACTACCATAGGTGGTCATGGGGATGCACTTGGCGTTATAAATCTTTAAAATCGCAGGGAGCGGCTTAGAACCTATTCTTTTTGCAAAGTCTAATGTTGCCCCTGCCGCTCTAACTAAAGCAATCATTTTAAGGGTGCGTTGTGCACACCATGAGCGTTGATCATCAAAGAGCACCCCAAGATATGGGAAAGTAGACACCTTAGTTAGCTCCATCCCCTTAGAGTAAAATTTTGCTTTTGCTGCCTTCCTCGTTCCTATTGTCATTGCATGTGATTTTTTAAAATTCGTAATTAGATCCAAAGAATCCATAAAATCTATAAAACAATTTAATAACAATTGCAGCCCTCTTGCGGTTCTAGATATTAAAACCGCGTCGTCAGCATATAAAAGTGCCGGGATCATTTTTACGCCTGTTCTAGGTATATCTTTACAGCAATTTGTCAACGAGTGCCCTAATTTGTTAATATAAAGAGTAAATAACAGAGGGGCCAGTATACATCCCTGGCGCACCCCTCTTTTGACCGCCCAGGAATCAGTCAGACTGCCGTCTTCATTAAAACGGACTGCCGCCGTGGTGTTATCATGAGCAGTCACCAGAAAGCTTATCAGATCGGCGTCTAGCCCCATTTCTTGAAGGACCAGCCATAACTTGGACCTATTAACTAGATCAAAGGCCGAGGAGAGGTCCATAAAGGCCAAGTGCAAATTCCCCCCCCTGGCGACGGTATACTTTCCTATCACCAGGTGGAGGTTAAGGCACTGATCCAGAGTCCCTCTCCCCGGTCTGAACCCATACTGCAGATCCGATACGATGTTGGCACTGTCAAGCCAAGCTGTTATACGCTCCAAGACCACTTTCCCCATAATTTTTGCCGAAGAGTCAAGAAGCGAAATTGGCCTGTAACATGCTGGGTCATCCCTAGAGCCTTTTTTAAAAATAGGGTTGATCACCGCCTTTGCCCATGACAATGGGAAGCCAAACTTGCAGGCTGCATTGAATACATAGGTTAAAATCGTAGCCCAAAGTTTGGGATCTGCCTTGTAAAGGTCGGCCGGTACACCGTCGGGACCAGGTGCTTTTCCTCCTAATGTCGAGGTAATAGCTTTATGGACCTCATCTGTATTAAAAACAAGCGGGCAACCTGCTAATCCGGGAACGATGTGTCCCACGGAGTTCTCCACGTTCTCCAGGTTATCATCGCTATAAATTTTGCAGAAATGTTGAACCCATGTCTCTGCAGGTACTAAACACTCTATACCGGTACATGATGTATCATCAAAGAGGGGGCTATTAATAACAGACCAAAATTTAGCACTGTTTGCCAACACACTGGCTTGGCTGAGCTCCTCCCATGCCAACTCCCTCAGTTGTTTTTTCCTTATCTGTACTGCAGTTTTATATGCCTTTCTACTATTTTTAACTAAAGAGGCCACCCTCGGTTTTTGCTTGAGAGCCTGCATGAGCTCCTTATGGGTGGTCATGCAGGTATCATCAAACCATCTTTTCAACTTCGGGCGTACTACTCTAGTCGTAGTTGACAAGTTAGAGGCAACACATTTAATAATTGACTCAAAGGCATCCAAGATAGAGCTAGCATGAGATTCCTGATCTAGGCACACCTTAAACTCTGAGGCACAAGTAGTGTACAGATTATTCATGAAGCTTTCGGGAACAATCCTGTCCCATCTCAGTCTGCGTTCTTGATCTTTGGGATTTATGTTAGTATTAGTGAGTTGACTGACAATCATGTCTTTAAAAGCAGCACGTAGATGGAGATCCAGTGTCAGAGGGTTATGGTCACTGAACGGACTCTGGCTAACTCTTAAATTTCCTAGAGCAGATGTTAACGAGGAGGATACCAATATATGGTCAATTACACTTCCACATCCATGTCCAATATAGGTGGCTACAGGTACAAAATTATCTAACTGTTGTAGGCAATACAGATTATGGGCTGATAAAATACCTTCTAATAAGGCGCCAGATGGCGAATCTTCAAAATGGTTTAGCCCCTGCAAACCAGCCTCCTCCTCTAGTGATGCCAAACAGTTAAGGGGACAAGGGCGCGTGTTGAAATCTCCCAAAATTAATGTATTGTAATGATCAACAGAACTTTCCCCGTGGGCAGAAAGAAAGCCCTCCAAGGCCATTAGGTGCTCTGTCTCATTAACCCTTGTGAAAGAATTGTAAAAATTTACCACAAGGAGTGTTGGTAGGTTCTTTCCTGTCAGTTCTACAGTTAACATGTGAGGTGAACACACGTCAATCAATTTAATATTGAAGGAGAGTTTGAGACTGAACAACAAAAGGAGGCCCCCCCTTGCTCTACCCATACTTGACTTTATAGCGGGTTTCCAAAATGATATGTAGCCATCCAGAAAAAAATGGTTAGTGGGCTCCCACGTTTCTTGTAATGCTATAATATGGTGGGTACTCACGAAACGTAGCCAGGCAGTATCACCTTTTTTTGATCTTAGCCCAGCTATGTTCCATGACAAAACTCTCAACCCACCTAGATTGGTTATGAGGTCGGTCGGGCTATCTTTTGCTTTATGGGCCTGCATTAACTGTAATGAGTGAGATGATGTATGGGGGATATGGAAACCAGTATCAGCAGCTGTTTCCATTTCTATAGATTGCTGGGGATTTTCAGTTTGAGCTATTACTGCCGCGGGGAACGGTAGTCAATCTTGCATATCCAAACCTGAAAGGGCTTCAAACCTATTCTCAAGATGAACAAGGGGGGGGGGGGGCGGGGGCACATTAAAACCTGGCCCATTATGTGATCTATAAAAATAGCCAAGAGATAGAGGGCAGATGTTGGTATTCATGGGGGTTTCGAGCTCACAAGGTCTCAATAGATATCTCACCAGAGCCGGGCTTCGAAAGTTAATTACAATACAATCACCTTCAAGATTTTTTTTAAAAGTACCAACCCACCCAACTCTGCGCGCCATAATGATGTCCCTCCCGTCAGGGGCTTGAAGCCTCCTATGTCTTGATAACCAATCAACGCATTTATTGCGCAGTTGTTCCCACGTTTCCCGCTGATCTTGTTTTAGTGGCGGGACCCCTGTTAGGACCAGAACATAGGGACAGGCATCCGGTGGTAGGTTCAACGTGTCTCGATTTACTGTTGAGACATTACTGCTTGAGTGTGATGATACATTGCGCCTTAAGTTGCCAATTATAGAATTTTGGGCATCTGCCTCGGATCTACTGGGGCCACCTGCATTCTCCTGTCGCTGGTGAGTGCGTGTAGTTGTGGGAGGATTGCAAATGGGTTTAGCACTAGTTCCCATGGTAACTTGATTTATATTTGGGGCGGGGGGACAACGCTTTGTCTGATGTCTCACAAGGCTGACTTACATGTACGATGGCAGATGGTTGGGAGGGTTGTGTTACGGTCAAGGTATTTGGTATAGTTAAAATTGCCCCCATGTTGCCCCTCCCTCCTTTCTTTAATTCTGTGGGCATTTGTACACTCCTGGTCACATAACCCCCCTCCAACAATTGCAACCAAATTATCAACAGTAGCCTTGAGTAAATTAAATTTTTCTTCTAGGAGAACGGCCACTTGATTATTCACCAAGGCAGCAATGACGTCCCCACAGCCCCCAGAACAGAATGTTAACTCAGTCTGTGTGCCAATTGAGCAGGTCAAGTTTGAGGTGACTGTAGATGGTGCAAGGGGTTCGTTAAGGGTCCTAGTATTATCAGTAGAGTTAGTAGAATTAATAGTGGGAAGTTGCATCCAAGTAGTGAGACTATTCCGGGCAGGGATAATACGGGTGGGTTGTTTCCTTTTAGTGCAGGTGGGTTTCCCAAACTTCTCTTCCGCTTGACCGCGGATATTCCAGCAGATGGATTAGAGTTATTATTTGGGGGGACCTCAGTTATTTCAGTTATCTCCAAACTACTAGCACTCTTGTTTATAACAGATGGATTTCCAGCCTCAGGGTCAATTGGTGGCAGTAGTGGCAGTAGAGGTTGCTCCAGTGAGTTGTCTGGTGAAGCACCTCTATGAAAGATAACAGCCGCCCGTCCTTCAACATCCAGGGACAGGCGTCTTTCTGTTAGTGCAATTTCGCCTGAGACGATGTTGACAACCCTCTCGAGCATACTATTAATGCTGGATGTAATGGGGCGTGCTGGCGGTAGGGTAGTGCGTTTCCCCATGGTTTATAGTATGCCTACTCAGTCAGCTCGTGGGCAGAGAATGACAAACAAATATGCGAAATTGATGAAACACACAAGTGCAGCGTCGCAGGGGGTGCTGGGGGATGTGGTTCCCGCTGCTGCCGTACCCCTCAAGGCGTGTCTGAAACAAGGTGTGCTGTCCAGGATAAATGGCAGGATAAATGGCAGCTAATAACAACTGACCGGACCCTCAGGCGTCCAAAGTTAAATAAAGCTGTTACAAGTTCTTAGCTCCACCTCTCCGCATGGATATTAGAACTAATATCTTCACCGGCAACCACAAAAACCTCCCAGCAAAAACACACAAGGACACCTACTCCAAATCTCCAACCTCCTGTCTCCAATCTCCAGTATCCAGATAGAACAAGGTGTCTCCTCCGCTCCCATAAGAGCCTCCTCCAGCTCCAACACTAGTCACAGCAGCCTCAAGGCACTCTCTGCTCAATCCCCGATTACCTCTCATCACAGGACCACAAGTTCATGCAGCAGCTCCTCGTACATATCCTCACAGGGCCGGAGAACAACCACCAGGATACCCGAAATCTCCTTGCGGGCTTTTTTCACTGCAGGCCCTCCGTCGCTGCACTTTCTGCACTTTTCTGGGCTTTTCCGCACCTCTTGCCATTAACCTCTTTGAGCCGCTGCTGCAACCTTCATCTCCTCGTCAGTATATTTCCTGCATATGATTTTGTCAAAGCTGCACCCTCGCCCAGCTTACTTTGCCTGCCTGTGGAACTAGTCATGTCACAGGTGGTTTATCCAAGAACAGTAAGCGAATAGTGTAATATTCGATATACGGTGCACTAAATAGAATTATTGTACTGGAATGAAGTTGTTCTCATTTGGTCGCTGAGACTTTTTATTAATTTGAATAAATGATTTAAGTAATTGCATGGATGTGAATTTTCTCACTGCCTTGAGAATGTCTTGCTTGGTGAAAGGAGTTAATAGCTTTTACATGTGCCCAATTTCAAGATGAAAAAAGATGCTAAATGAACGTAACTGAAATGTTACAAACTGAGCTTTTGCAAGGTCATGAAAAGCAGATAGCCAATGTTAAATTACAGAATGTATGGTATGCGTTGGCAGGGTTCTACGGGCCAAATATTGATGATGATACGCCCTTGAAATCTTTATATTATCAGTTGTTGGAGGTTAATGCCCCAATTATTCTAGGAGGCGATTTTAATGTACTATTGAACCCTAAGCTCAACAAATCTACTAGAGGGGAGAGCTCTGGTTCTTCAAAAATTAGACTGTTCATCAAAATAATAATGGAAGATCTAGGTCTAATAAATATATGGAGGGTTAAATCTAGGGGGGTTAGTGGAAACTAAACCTTCCATAATAAAAGGCATGGGCATGCCTCTAGAATCGATTTCTTCTTGGTGGATATCAGGTTGGCCAAATGAGTGAAAAAGGTGGAACAACTCCCTGAGCACCTCTCAGATCACTCTGCAGTTAAGTTGTCTTAGATCTGCAACTAAAAAGGGGGTCCACCAATAATAGGTGGACTTTCGATAGATCTCTATTACTGGATCCAACAGTAATTACTCAGTTGAAGAGAGAGTCCCTGGACTTCTTTGAAGTTAATGACTCCTCAGCGCCAATTCATGTGATATGGGATACTTACAGGGCCTTCATCAGGGGTGGAATAAGGAAAATGCTACTTACCCAGTATGCATCTGTTCTTGGCATATAGAGCTGTAAGTCATATGCTGTGCATAGATCGCCATCTAGTGTTGGGTCCGGATGTTTGCACTTTGTTTTTCTTCGAAAAAGTCTTTCCAGTCACGAGGTAGGTGACTGCTCCTTTCGGTGATAGTGCGCATGGGCATCAACTCCATTGTTAGATTGTTTTCCCGCAGAGGGTGATAATGGAGTTAGTAAGAGTAATAAAAGGAGATGTCCATGAATGCATGTATCTAAGTAAGATGTTACTGCACCAGGTATAGGTACCCGGGGAGGCGGGTGGGCGCATATGACTCTACAGCTCTATATGCCAAGAACAGATGCATACTGGGTAAGTAGCATTTTCCGTTCGAGGCATATGAGCTGTAGATCATATGCTGTGCATAGACTATATAGCAGTTATCTCCCAAAGCGGTGGCTAACCTGTATCTGTTGCAGTGGTCTGAAATAGTGTACGTAAAACTGCCTGGCCCACTCTAGCTTGTTGTCTTGCTAACACATCTACACAATAGTGTTTTGTGAATGTGTGAGGTGTACACCATGTTGCAGCTTTGCAAATGTTATCTATGGGTATATTTCCTAAGAATGCCATAGAAGACCCTAGTTTGAGTGTAGAGTGTGCTCTAGGGAGAACTGTTAACGTTCGTTTAGCTTTTGCATAGCATATTTGAATGCACTTGACTATTCACCTTGCAATACCTGATTTTGAAATGGGATTGCCTTTGTGTGGTGGAGCAAAAGGGACAAAAAGTTGATTTGTGTTACGGAAAGGTTTTGTCCTTCCTATGTAATAAAGCAATGCTCTCTTCGCATTTAATGTGTGCAGGGCACGTTCTGCTACTGAATCTGGTTGAGTGAAGAACACAGGTAACTCAATAGATTGATTGATATGAAAAGCAGAAATGACTTTAGGAAGGAATTTAGGATTAGTCCGAAGAACCACTTTATTTTGGTGCATTTGTAAAAAGGGTTCTTCTATAGTTAATGCCTGAAGCTCACCCACTCTTCTGAGTGATGTGATAGCAACGAGGAAATCAGTTTTCCAAGTGAGAAATTGCAGTTCACATTTGTGCCATGGCTCAAAGGGTGGACCCATTAGTCTGGTGAGAACAATATTGAGATTCCATACTGGAGCAGGTGGACGTCTCAGGGGAATGACACCTTTGAGTCCCTCCATAAAGGCTTTGATAACAGGCACTCTAAAAAGAGATAGATGTTGTCTATTTTGGAGGTAAGCATCTATTGCAGCTAGATGTAAGCGTATGGAAGTGTACGCTAAATTAGAAAGTTGTAGATGTAACAAATAACTTATAATGTTTTGTATAGAAGCATCAAGCGGGTTGATGTGGTTATTACAGTATATCACAAACCGCTTCCACTTTGCTGCATAGCAGGCTCTTGTGGTAGGACGTCTAGCCTCTTTGATAATATTCATGCAGTCTGGCGATAGATTAAGTTAAACACACAAGATGATGGACGGAATGTTGCACATTGGCAAACATTCACCCCCAGTCACAGATCTGGGTTTAATCCATCGTTATTTTGCTTCACCACGCCACCCCAGTTCCGACATAGCCATATGCAAATCAGTCTTGACCCTGTGCCTCATGGGAACAGTCCAGACCGAACTGCCAAGCCATGTCTTCCCTGGACCGGAATCTAGCATCCTAGGACCGGTTTCGGGCATTCAGCCCTCATCAGCCAGGATAGCCTAACTCCAGTGGCGCAGTGAGCACGGGACCCACGTCTGGGCATACCCTTCCCACTTAGGGCGAAATGCAAAACACACAAGATGATGGACGGAATGTTGCACATTGGCAAACATTCACCCCCAGTCACAGATCTGGGTTTAATCCATCGTTATTTTGCTTCACCACGCCACCCCAGTTCCGACATAGCCATATGCAAATCAGTCTTGACCCTGTGCCTCATGGGAACAGTCCAGACCGAACTGCCAAGCCATGTCTTCCCTGGACCGGAATCTAGCATCCTAGGACCGGTTTTGGGCATTCAGCCCTCATCAGCCAGGATAGCCTAACTCCAGTGGCGCAGTGAGCACGGGACCCACGTCTGGGCATACCCTTCCCACTTAGGGCGAAATGCAAAACACACAAGATGATGGACGGAATGTTGCACATTGGCAAACATTCACCCCCAGTCACAGATCTGGGTTTAATCCATCGTTATTTTGCTTCACCACGACACCCCAGTTCCGACATAGCCATATGCAAATCAGTCTTGACCCTGTGCCTCATGGGAACAGTCCAGACCGAACTGCCAAGCCATGTCTTCCCTGGACCGGAATCTAGCATCCTAGGACCGGTTTCGGGCATTCAGCCCTCATCAGCCAGGATAGCCTAACTCCAGTGGCGCAGTGAGCACGGGACCCACGTCTGGGCATACCCTTCCCACTTAGGGCGAAATGCAAAACACACAAGATGATGGACGGAATGTTGCACATTGGCAAACATTCACCCCCGTCACAGATCTGGGTTTAATCCATCGTTATTTTGCTTCACCACGCCACCCCAGTTCCGACATAGCCATATGCAAATCAGACTTGACCCTGTGCCTCATGGGAACAGTCCAGACCGAACTGCCAAGCCATGTCTTCCCTGGACCGGAATCTAGCATCCTAGGACTGGTTTCGGGCATTCAGCCCTCATCAGCCAGGATAGCCTAACTCCAGTGGCGCAGTGAGCACGGGACCCACGTCTGGGCATACCCTTCCCACTTAGGGTGAAATGCAAAACACACAAGATGATGGACGGAATGTTGCACATTGGCAAACATTCACCCCCAGTCACAGATCTGGGTTTAATCCATCGTTATTTTGCTTCACCACGCCACCCCAGTTCCGACATAGCCATATGCAAATCAGTCTTGACCCTGTGCCTCATGGGAACAGTCCAGACCGAACTGCCAAGCCATGTCTTCCCTGGACTGGAATCTATCATCCTAGGACCGGTTTCGGGCATTCAGCCCTCATCAGCCAGGATAGCCTAACTCCAGTGGCGCAGTGAGCACGGGACCCACGTCTGGGCATACCCTTCCCACTTAGGGCGAAATGCAAAACACACAAGATGATGGACGGAATGCTGCACATTGGCAAACATTCACCCCCCAGTCACAGATCTGGGTTTAATCCATCGTTATTTTGCTTCACCACGCCACCCCAGTTATGCCCAGACGTGGGTCCCTTGCTCACTTTGCCACTGGATTCAAGCTAGCCTGGCTGATGACGGCTGAATAGCCAGAAACCGGTCCCAGGATGCTTGTTTCCGGTCCAGGGAAGACATGGCTTGGCAGTTCGGGCTGGACTGTACCCATGAGGCACAGGGTCAGACTGATTTGCATATGGCCATGTCTGAACTGGGGTGGTGGAGTGAGCTAAAGAATGATGATGGATTAAACCCAGATCAGTTGACTGGGGGTGAGTGTTTGATTAGCTCAAACGCTCCGTCCATCATCCCCTTTGGTATCGCTTTGTTCGCCCTAAGTTGGCAGGGTATGCCCAGACGTGGGTCCCTTGCTCACTTTGCCACTGGATTCAAGCTAGCCTGGCTGATGACGGCTGAATAGCCAGAAACCGGTCCCAGGATGCTTGTTTCCGGTCCAGGGAAGACATGGCTTGGCAGTTCGGGCTGGAATGTTCCCATGAGGCACAGGGTCAGACTGATTTGCATATGGCCATGTCTGAACTGGGGTGGCGGAGTGAGCTAAAGAATGATGATGGATTAAACCCAGATCAGTTGACTGGGGGTGAGTGCTTGCAATGTTCAACACTCCGTCCATCATCCCCTTTGGTTTTGATAGATTAAGTTAGCCAAACTCTAAGACTTCAGGTGCCAGATCGCCAGATTGAGTTGACTGGGGTCTGGATGTCTTATGTCTCCATGGCTCTGTGTGAGAAGATTGGGTGTAAGACGTAGTTTTTGGTGAGGAACTACTGAGAGTTCCAATAGGGTTGTGAACCAAGGTTGACGTGCCCATGTGGGAGCAATTAGGATTAGTGTCAGGGACGCTTGGTTGAGTTTCCGAACCACTAATGGAATGAGTGGGAGAGGCGGAAAAGCGTAAGCAAATATCCCTGACCAATTCATCCATAGTGCATTGCCTTTGGACAATGGGTGTGGATACCTGAACGCGAAGTTTGGGCATTTTGCGTTCTGGTATGTGGTGAACAGGTCTATGTGAGGGACTCCCCAACGTTGAAAGTATGGAAGGAGGACCTGAGGGTGGAGTTCCCATTCGTGTATTTGCTGTCTCTGGCTGCTGAGGAGATCTGCAATCTGATTGTTGACTCCTGGGAGGTGTTCCGCTAGGAGGTCAAGTTTGTGGGGAATGGCCCACATCCAGATGTCTTGGGCTAAGTGGGACAGTTGGAGAGAGTGTTTCCCCCCTGTTTTTGTATGTAATACATGGCTGTCATGTTGTCTGTCCGAATTGGGACAGCTTTGCCCTGTAGGTGAGTTTGAAACGCCTTGAGTGCTAGAAATATTGCAAGCAGCTCTACGTGATTGATGTGGAGCAACTTCTGTTGTTGGCTCCACAAGCCTTGCACTGTGTGCTGTTGTAGATGAGCTCCTCAGCCAGTGAGGGACGCGTCCGCTGTCAGTACTATCTGTGGAACCGGGTCGATGTACAGCCGTCCTTTTGATAAATTTTGTGTGTTCCACCACTGCAGAGAGCAATGAGTACGGCCGCTTACCAATACTAGATCGGTCAATAGACCTTGTGGCTGGTTCCACTGACTGGCTAAGCATTCTTGAAGTGGACGCATGTGCAGTCTGGCATGGGGAACGATCATGATGCAGGAGGACCTCATTCCCAGTAGCTGCATGTAAGTTCGAACTGGAATCCAATGGTTGGATTGAAAGCGGAGAACTAAAGCCTGAATATTTCGAATTCTGGCTGAGCTGGGAAAAGCGAGAGTTTTTTGAGTATCTATTGTGGCTCCTAGGTAGTCCTTTGTATTGGTTGGTTGGAGATGTGACTTTGGTACATTGACTGTGAACCCTAATTGATGCAGTAACCGAATTGTCCTGAAAGTGTGCTGCCAACATTGTTGGTACGTGCTGGCTTTTATGAGCCAATCGTCTAAGTATGGGAAGACGTGGATGCTTTGTCTCCTTAGGTGAGCAGCTACTACCGCCAGACACTTTGTGAAGATGCTGGGGGCGGTGGCAACACCGAATGGGAGTACCCACAAACCTGAGGAATTTGCGATGAGCAGGGTGAACTGGTATATGAAAGTAGGCGTCTTTTAGATCTACAGTAGATAGAAAGTCGCCTTTCTGTAGTAGAGGAAGTACCTGTTGAAGTGTCACCATGTGGAAATGGTCTGACTGAATGTACCGGTTGAGTTCTCCGAGATCTAAAATTGATCTGAGAGAACCGTCTTTTTTGGGAATTAGGAAGTAAAAGGAGTATACGCCCGACCCGTGATGTTGGGGCGGCACAGGCTCTATAGCCCCTTTTAGAAGTAGAGACTGAACCTCTTGTTTGAGGAGGTATAGATGGTCTGGTGATAGTTTGTGGGGCATTGGTGGAATATTTGGAGGAGTGTTGATAAATTCCAGGCAGTAACCAGAACGGATAATTTGGAGTACTCAATTGTCTGTTGTTATTGATTGCCAGATTGGTAGAAAATCTGACAGTCTTCCCCCGACAGGTGTTGAGTGGTCGGGGGGAAGTGAAGGCAAGTCACTGCTTTGTGTTGGCGGGGGAGTTGCGTGTGTTTGAACCCCGGCCCCTGCCCTTACCGTTGTTACCCCTGTAACCTCCCCTGAAATAACCTCTAGATGGAGAGGGTTGGTTATTGCCCTTATAGGTGGAGGTGTCTTCCGATGAGGTATTTTTGGAACCTCCTCGGCAAAAGGAGCAGCGAAAGGAAGCACGACCCTGTGTGGACTGAAGGGCTCCCATAGATTTGGCTACCTCAGTATCTTTCTTCATTTTCTCAAGTGAAGAATCTACCACTGGGCCAAATAGATGTTCCTTATCGAATGGGGTATTTAAAATGGAGGATTGAACCTCAGGTTTAAAACCAGATATACGGAGCCAGGAATGCCTCCTTAAAAGGACACTAGTGTTTATAGCTCTAGCAGCAGTGTCTGCAGCATCTAGAGAGCATCTTATTTGATTGTTAGCAAAAAGTTGCCCTTCATGAACCAGATCTTGTGCTTTTGATTTGTGTTCCGGGGGTAAATATTGGATCAGTTGTTCCATTTCATCCCCGTGCGCATGGTCGTATCGCGCTAACAGTGCCAGAGTGTTGGAGACACGCCAGAAATTGGCTGCTTGAGAAGCTACCCTTTTCCCAGAAGCGTCAATAAGTTTTGATTCCTTATCAGGAGGTGGAGCCTCTCCTGCTGTCTGGGAGTTGGCTCTTTTTCTTGCATTGGACACAACCAGGAAGTCTAGTGGCAATTGTTCCCTTATATATACTGGGTCCGATGGTGCTGGCTTGTCCTTTTTGTCCACTCTAGGGGTAAGAATACGAGCTCTGACTGGGTCATTAAAAATGTCATCTACATGCCTGACCATCCCTTTAAGCATGGGTAGTGTATGTGATGACTTCTGTGTGGTACTGAGGGTTTCAAAGAGGAAATCCTCTTCTAATGACTCCTTATGTAGCTGCACCCCATGGTAGTTGGCAGCTCTACCCAGTAACTCGATGTAGCCTACACTATCATCTGGTGGAGAGGGCTTGGTAGGGTACAGGTCGGGATCATTGCCCGTGGGCGAATTGGTGTTATAATCGTCCCATGGGTCTTGTAATGGCTGATCATCATCCTTATCCTGATCATCATCCCCATCATCCTGGTTGTCAGGTGTATGTGGTGGTGAATGTCAGGTGAAATTGGTTGAAGCTGAGGGGAAGGTGGTGATGAAGGAAGAATAGGTGGAGGAAGAGGAGGAAGGGAAGGGTTAGTTCCAACAGATCTCTTCTTTAAAGGGATGTGATATTCTTCTTCTGCATCAGTCCTTCTTTTTAGAGTCACTTTAGTGGTGATATGGCCAGTCTGTGGATGGATATACAAAAGCTTTTGTTTCGGATCCGGTCTTCCAATTTGGGCATCGAAACTAGGCTTTGTAGTTGTTTTCTGCACTTCTGTCTGTTTCGGCGCCAAAGTTTTCGGTGCCGGAGTCGAAACCGTTGAAGTCTTCGGATCCGAAGATTTTTTCGGGGCCGAATGGTGGGGTTCAGTGTCGGACTTGTGTTTCGACCCCGAAGGTCTGGGCTCCGAACTCGGTTTGGAGGGAGTCTTTTTGGAGTCGGAAGGCTTTTTGGTAGGGTTCGATGCAGAGCCAGAGGGCGGGGCGTCAGAAGCTTGATCTCGGTGCTGACTGGGGCCCGAGGATGCGGGTTGGACCGGAGCCTTCTTTTTAATTGAAATTATTTCTTGGGATGATGGGGGAGGTGTGCTCACGGTACGTTGACCATATGGGATGTCCTCCTCTTGGTCGGATTCAAATTCTGAGATGGCGACTGACTCCTGGTCCTCCTCTGTTCCCATGGCCTCGCCGCCCTCTTCGTCCGACTGTTGACCGAAGATGTCCGGAATGGAGCTTGTGTGCTGGCTCTGCATGTCGCAACGTCGAGCCCGATGGTCGCAAAGTGTTTACTTGGAGCAGAAAGCCTGGCACACGTCGCAGTCTTGTTCTCTGTGTTCGGGGACAAACACAGATTACACACTTCGTGAGAGTCGGTGCGTGGGTATTTCGCGTGGCACCGAGGGCAGAATTTGAAGAGAGTTCGTTCCATCGACTGCAGGTCGACCTGACGCGGGCAGGCCCGACGGCCTTCCACGAACTTTCCGTTCGAAAGATTATTTTAAGTAATTACGACGCGATCGAAAACAATACCGTCGAGGGTGAGTATCTTGCGCACCGAGGGAAACCAAAGGAACGGTGTCGAACCGGAGCGCAACGATAGACGTCCGAACCCGATGGCGGAAAAAAACAATCTAACAATGGAGTCGATGCCCATGCACACTATCACCGAAAGGAGGAGTCACCTAACTCGTGACTGGAAAGACTTCTTTGAAGAAAAACAAAGTGCAAACATCCGGACCCAATACTAGATGGCGATCTATGCACAGCATATGATCTACAGCTCAAAAAAATATAAGGAGACTAGATGTAGGATAAAAGTCTTGGAAAACAATATTTAAAGGGCTATGAGTGAGAGACGCTTGCAACTAGAAGAGCAGAGCCAGGCTGAAAAAGACAATGAAGTTAGGTTAGCAAAACAAGCCTTAGCAGATCATTTAGATGGCATTCTAAGGAAAAAATGGGAGGCAAGTAAATTAGCCCACTATGAGTATGGGGAAGGGTGTGGGAAGCTTCTTGCCTGGAAATCTTGTTCCGAATTTACAAGGAATATAATAAAAGAAATTGTACCTAAAGATTTTGCCAATGCTGAGATACAGCAAGCTTTTGTGGCTTTTTTTCCAAGACTTATACACTGACGACCTTACAGCCTCTGAGGGCCAGGTGAAAAACTATATTGATAGTATAGCACTTCCCTCGCTCTGCGAAGATTCAGTACTGTTGCTTAACCAGAGAATTACCTTAGATGAGTTTTATATTTCCTTCCTTGAGTTAATCGTGCCTGTCTTGGCCAGGTTGATGGATGGTATATTCTCTGAGAAGCTTTCAAGCCCAAAATCGTGGGACGAAGCGGGAGTTAATTTAATCCTGAAACCAAACAAGGACCCCAAGAAATGAGAGTCCTATAGACAAAACTCTTTGCTGAATTGCAATTATAAAATATATGCGCAAATTCTTGCAAAGAGGTTGGAGTCAGTGATTGGCCCCTTGGTTCAGGCCACCCAGAAGGGTTTTATTAAAGGCAGTCAGCTCCACGACTTCACACACGAGTTGATAGGTGCAATTGACATAGCTTCAGCAAACAACATGGCCCTTTCTGTTTTCACATTTGATGCTGCAAGCGCCTTTGATAGAGTTAGCTGGCCTATTCTCCGTTACACAATGCATCAATTTGATTTAGGCGAGAGGTCCGTTAACACTATTAGTGCCATACGTAAGACGCCATCTGCTAAGATCTTTGTTAATGGGTCCCTCACCAAATCAATTAACATAGAGCGTGGGACTAGACAGGGGTGCCCCCTCTCCCCTTTGCTTTTTGACTTATACATCGAACCCCTAGCATGTAAAATTAGGGCCGACCAAAATATTTTGCCATTTGAATGGAATAGATGGGTGAAAAAAGTGGCACTGTATACCGACGATCCGATGGTTTTTACAAGGGATTGTTCTCACTCTGCTTCTGTGCTAGAACAACTTTTGTCTGATTTTGGGGAGGTCTCCGGTTATCAAATTAATGCATTGAAAACCGAGGTCCTGGAATACTCAACTAAATAATCCCTTGATAAAGCAAGAGATTAGCTATCTTGGGATACAGATAACCCAAGACCTTACTAAGCTGGCCCAGGTAAACCTTGATAAAAAAATGAAATAGGCTAAGGCTCTGCTAAGGTTATGGGGGGCCTACCACTTTCAATTATAGGACATTCCAACCTGGTGAAGATATCAATCCTCCCAAAATTCATGTTTATCTTCGATGCGAACCCGCTGATGTTTAATTCTAAAGCTTTAAAATCTCTGCAAGGAGATATGGAAAATGCTACTTACCAGTATGCATCTGTTCTTGGCATGTAGAGCTGCAGATCCTCACACTGTGCATTAGATCGCCATCTGGTGTTGGGCTCGGATGCTTGCACTTTGTTGTTGTCTTCGAAGAAGTCTTTGTAGTCATGTGATAGGTGACTCCTCCTTTGGACAATAGTGCGCATGGGCATCGACTCCATCCTCAGATTGTTTTTCGCCATATTGGGGAGTGATGGAGTTAGTAGAAAAGGAAAGAGATGTCCATGTGTGTGTATCTAATTAAGATAGGACTGGAGCACATACAGGTCCCGGGGAGGTGGGTGGGCGTGTGAGGATCTGCAGCTCTACATGCCAAGAACAGATGCATACTGGTAAGTAGCATTTTCCGTTCGAGGCATGTGAGCTGCAGAGCTCACACTGTGCATAGACTGTACAGCAGTATCTCCCTAGCGGTGGTCACCTGTATGTGTTGCAGTAGTTTGAAAAAGGGTTTTAAGGACAGCTTGGCCCACGGAAGCTTGTTGCTTGGCTTGCACATCAACACAATAGTGTTTAGTGAAGGTGTGTGTTGTAGACCATGTGGCTGCCTTACATATGTCTTCTAGGGGAATGTTCCCTAAGAATGCCATGGAGGCCCCTAGTTTGCGTGTTGAGTGCGCTCTAGGGGGAACTGATAATGTGCGTTTGGCTTTTTGGTAGCAGATTTGGATACATTTAACAATCCACCTTGCAACCCCGGCTTTTGAGATGGGATTACCTTTGTGTGGTGGAGAGAAAGCTACAAACAATTGTTTGGTTTTGCGAAAGGATTTGGTTCTGTCAATGTAATACATAAGGGCTCTTTTGACATCTAGGGTGTGGAGAGCTCTTTCTGCCACGGAATCTGGGTTTTGGAAGAACACAGGTAGTTCTACTGATTGGTTAAGGTGGAAAGGCGAAATGACTTTGGGAAGGAATTTTGGGTTTGTTCTGAGAACTACCTTATTATGATGTATTTGTAAGAAAGGCTCTTGTATAGTTAGAGCTTGTAGCTCACTGACTCTCCTGAGAGAAGTGATTGCAATTAGAAACGCAACTTTCCATGTAAGGAATTGAAGTTCACATTTATGTAGGGGTTCAAAAGGTGGACCCATGAGCCTGGTAAGTACTATATTAAGATTCCACACTGGGGAAGGTGGTAATCTGGGAGGTATGATCCGCTTAAGGCCTTCCATAAAGACTTTAATGGCGGGGACTTTGAAGAGTGATAAGTGTTGTCTGTTTTGTAAGTAAGCAGCAAGGGCTGCGAGGTGCAGACGTATGGATGAGTATGCAAGATTACATCTTTGCAAATGTAGCAAGTAGCAAATGATGTTTTGCGTAGAGGCTTGTAATGGTTGGATGTTATTATTAGTGCAGTAAATAGCGAATCTTTTCCATTTAGCTGCATAGCAGGCTCTGGTAGTTGGGCGTCTAGCTTCTTTTATAACGTCCATGCAGTCTGGGGGTAGGTTAAGGTAACCGAATTCTAGGACTTCAGGAGCCAAATTGCAAGGTTCAGCTGAGATGGATCTGGGTGCATTATCTCTCCATGGCTCTGCGTTAGTATTGTTGGGGAGAGGTGTAGTCTTTGGTATGGGACTACTGATAGCTCCAGTAGTGTGGTGAACCACGGTTGGCGTGCCCATGTGGGGGCTACTAGTATCATTTTTAGAGACTGTTGTCGAAGCTTGCGTACTACAAGTGGGATGAGTGGGAGCGGTGGAAAAGCGTACACAAATCTGCCGGACCAGTTCATCCATATTGCATTGCCCTTGGACTGCGGGTGTGGAAACCTGGCGGCGAAGGTTGGGCATTTGGCGTTTTGGTGTGTGGCGAACAGATCTAAGTCTGGCTGGCCCCACATCCGGAAAAAAGGTAGAAGAACTTGTGGATGTAGTTCCCACTCGTGAATCTGTTGTGTCTGTCGACTTAACAGAATTGCAATCTGATTGTGAACCCCTGGTAGGTGTTCTGCTAGAAGGTATATGTTTTGTGGAATGGCCCACCTCCAAATGTCCTGTGCTAGTTGGGACAGTTGTGGAGAGTGTGTCCCCCCCTGTTTTTGTATATAGTACATAGCTGTGATGTTGTCTGTTCGGATCAGGACAGCTTTGTTTTGTACGTGGAGTTGTAAGGACTTGAGAGCTAGGAATATAGCTAGTAACTCTAGGTGGTTGATGTGGAGCAGCTTCTGCTGAGTGGTCCACTTGCCTTGTGTTGTATGATGTAACAGGTGTGCTCCCCATCCTGTAAGGGATGCGTCCGTGGTTAGTACTACTTGTGGAACCGGCTCTAGGAACGGCCGCCCCTTGGACAAATTGTTGGTGTTCCACCACTGCAGAGAGCGATGTGTGCGGCTGTCCACCAACACCAGATCTGTAAGATGTCCATGAGCCTGGTTCCATTGGCGCGCTAGGCAATCTTGTAGAGGACGCATTTGAAGTTTTGCATGAGGGACGATAAAAATGCAGGATGCCATCATGCCGATTAGCTGCATAAACACTCTGGCTGGAAGAGAGTGTTGCATTTGAAACCTGGGGACAAGGGTTTGTATACTGGCTATCCTGGCTGGGCTGGGGTAAGCTAGAGCAGTGGAAGTGTTTATTGTGGCTCCCAGATATTGAAGGACATGGGAGGGCTGAAGGTGGGACTTGGTATAGTTTATTGTGAACCCCAAGTTGTGTAATGTTTGTATCGTTTGGTGGGTGTGTTGGACACACTGGTTGAATGATCTGGCTTTGATAAGCCAGTCGTCCAGGTATGGGAAGACATGTATTTGTTGTCTTCGTAGATGCGCTGCTACTACTGCAAGGCATTTGGTAAACACTCTTGGAGCAGTGGTGACTCCGAATGGGAGTACTTTGAACTGGTAGTGCTGCCCATTGAGAACGAACCTTAGATACTTCCTGTGAGCAGGATGTATGGGAATGTGGAAGTAGGCGTCCTTGAGGTCTAATGTGGCAAGGAAGTCTTGTTGTTGTAGTAAGGGAAGCACTTGTTGGAGAGTGATCATGTGAAAATGATCTGAGTGTATGTATTGATTGAGAGGTCTGAGGTCTAAAATAGGCCTGAGAGTGCCGTCCTTTTTGGGAATGAGGAAGTACAGGGAGTAAACCCCTGTGCCCTGCTGTAGCAGAGGCACTGGCTCTATGGCGTGCTTTTGAAGCAGGAAAGTACCTCTTGTTGTAAAAGTGTAAGATGGTCTGTGGACATTGGACGCTGCCTGGGTGGTATGGTGGGGGTAGCTGTTAGTTCCAGGCAGTAGCCATGTTGGATAATCTGTCTCACCCACCTGTCTGTTGTAATGGAGTTCCAGACAGGCAGGAACTGTGATAGCCTTCCCCGACAGGGGTGTTGTGGTCGGGGGAAGTGGAGGAAAGTCACTGTTTGGGAGTGGTGGAGGTACGGGTGTTGTTATTATTACCTCGACCTCTGCCCTTAGAGTTGTTGCCTCTGTAACCACCCCTAAAGTATCCTCTATTGGGAGAGGTTTGGGTGTTTGTTCGATAGGAAGAGGAACTGTCTGCGGTGGTGTTCCTGGAGCCCCCTTTGTAAAAGGAGCGACGAA
Source organism: Calotriton arnoldi (assembly GCA_963921515.1). Taxonomy (NCBI): domain Eukaryota; kingdom Metazoa; phylum Chordata; class Amphibia; order Caudata; family Salamandridae; genus Calotriton; species Calotriton arnoldi. The sequence goes on from CAWUFW010000805.1 coordinate 2,431,353, forward strand.
AGGAGCCACGTTGCTGCGGGGACTGCAATGCTCCCATTGATTTGGCAGTGTCAGTATCCTTCTTCATCTTTTCTAGTGCTGTGTCGACAGCGGGACCAAATAGTTGGTTTTGGTTAAATGGCTGGTTCAGTATGGTAGTCTGGACTTCTGGCTTAAAACCTGAAATGCGAAGCCAGGCGTGTCGTCTGATAAGCACGCTAGTGTTAACTGACCTAGCGGCGGTGTCGGCTGCGTCTAAGGCGCACTTAATGGAGGCATTTGAAATAAGTTTGCCTTCCTGAATGAGGTCAGTGGCTTGTGTTTTGTATTGATCAGGTAGATGTTGGAGGAGGGTTTCTAGCTGATCGTAGTGTGCCCTGTCGTACCTAGCTAGTAGAGCTTGGGTGTTAGCGATGCGCCAGATGTTGGTGGCTTGCGCAGCTACGTGTTTGCCAGAGGAATCCAACAATTTGGATTCTTTATCAGGGGGCGGAGCATCCCCTGAAGTTTGGGAATTGGCGCGTTTTCTGGCATTAGAAACAACCAGTGAGTCAAGGGGGAGCTGACCTTTGATGTAGGTGGGGTCATCGGGGGCAGGTCTATACTTTTTATCCACTCTAGGATTAAGGATCCTGGCTCTGACTGGGTCGTTAAAAATTTCAGGTGCGTGTTTAATGACACCTTTGATCATGGGCAAAGTTTGAACAGTTTTTTGAGACCGTTCAAAGGTGTCTAGAAGAAAGTCTTCTTCTGGTTGGTCGGTGTGAATATGCATCCCATGAAAAACGGCCGCCCTATGTATGAGTTGCCCAAAACCTATGTGATCATCTGGTGGAGATGGTTTTGTGGGATAAGGTGGAGGGCTGGGGAATTCTGTAGGGTCTGTGGGGTTATTATAACCCCAGTCATCCGGTGGTGGATTATCTGGGTCCAGAAATAAATTGTGAGGGTCATCCCCGTACCCCATGTTGTCCTCATACTCATGTGGGGGAGAAGCCGCAGGTTGAGGAGGTGTGACAGGGATGTGGAGAGGAGGGGTGTTAGAGAGAGGTATAGGGGAAGAAGGAGGCATAGGGGAAGTGGAAGAGTCCTTCTTCTTTGGAGGGACAGGCTTGTGACGTGACACAGAGGAAATATGTCCTGTTTTAGGATTGATATAAAGCTTGTGTTGATTAGGATCGATGGGATCCGGTGTAAACAGTTCCTCCCCTTGAATATTAGTTTTCGGCGCTGACTTTTTCGGTTCCGAACGCGGTGATGGCTTCTTTAAATGTTCCTTTGCTTTAGAAGGCGTTGAGGCGTCCTTCGGCTTAGCTACAGGCTCGACCGGCTTTAGTTTAGGGGGTGTGTCGAGTAGCTTCGGTTTCGGTGCCGAGGGATCCGCGTGCTTGGAGGCGGATTTGGGGACCGAACTGGATTTCGGCGCCGGGTGGTCTTTTTGTTTCGGCGCCGAAGGTGCCGGTGTACCGGGCACATGTGGTTTGGTCGGTGCCGAGGAACTAGAAGGCTTTGTTTTCTTCTTCGGTGCCGAGCCCGGAGGCGGGGCGTCCGAGACACGTTTACGGTCTCGACTGGGGCCCGTAGGCGAAGTGCTGACCGGTGCCTTCGATTTTGCAGGGAGGGTTGGGGCAGGGGCAGTAGTACTCACACGCTGCCCTGGAGGGATGGAACCGTCGGAGTCCTCTGCCTCGGGGATGATAGCGAGGTCTTCGGAGTCTTCTTCCGGAACATCGGGACCCTCATCGAAGATGTTGACGGGTTCCGGAGCGGACCTTTGCGCCATGATGTGCCTTCAGGCTTGACGATCGCGGATGGTCTTTTTGGAGCGGAAGGAGGCGCAGGCCGGACAAGTGGCCTCGTTATGGTCTGGTGAGAGGCACCGATTACAGACCTGGTGGTGGTCACTGTGAGGAAACTTTGCTCCACACTGGGGGCATTTTCGGAATGGCGTCCTTTCCATGGGCAGTAGGCCTTACGGCATCGATGGGCCCAACGGCCCGCGTCGACGGCTGGAAAGGCGATCGAGGAAGGGACGTCGAGATGTCGATGTCGGTATCAGGTGTTGAAAAGTGAAAAACGTTGCAAAAAACAAGTTTCGAACCGGAGTGTCGAAGTTGCATCCGAACCCGATGGCGAAAAAAACAATCTGAGGATGGAGTCGATGCCCATGCGCACTATTGTCCAAAGGAGGAGTCACCTATCACATGACTACAAAGACTTCTTCGAAGACAAGAACAAAGTGCAAGCATCCGAGCCCAACACCAGATGGCGATCTAATGCACAGTGTGAGCTCTGCAGCTCACATGCCTCGAACATAAAGTTTTATTTGGTCCTGCAAAGGAGTGAGGATTGCCTGGAATAAACTACGAACGACGAAATTAGAAGGCGGCATTGCTGGGTCTGATTACCGCTTCTACTGTTGGGCCTTTCAGTTAAAAAATATCAGATCTCTTTTAGGTAATTCAGCTTATTTCTCCCCCTGTCTTCTAGCCATGACAAAAACCCTACCTTAAAGTGGAAAATGGTTTCCTCTTTAAATTTGGTCACCCAAAGTTTTTTAAGAAAGTTAAACTAAAGACTTTGAGAGCGGCTCGCGAGTTTTGGTACCAGATCAGAAGAATTCCGAAGATCACATACTACAGCTCTGATGCACCGATCGGGAACTTTCCAGGGACCCCAAACTGTCAACAGGATAAACTGGCTATCCCTCTGTTGGAAGCGGGAATAAATAAATGGAGACAAATATTGTGGGACAACAAATTAGTTTATTGGGAGTTTCTAGATACTATTACGAACCAAAACGTTTCTTGGTTCAAGTTCTATCAATTATCGAGCTGGGCACGTGGTCTAGGTAAAGACTGGGAAGGTAATGAAGAGTGCGAAAACAAACTCCTGAGGCCTCTTCATCAGCGTAAGGAGGTCTCTATGTGGTACTACACAATGGTAAAGGGGGATTTGTCGTCATTGCCTTTGGAGGAGTCCTGGAGGAGTGACCTGCCATCGAACGATACTACACACCTACGGCAAGTATCGATGCTCACTTTATGGTTGGTTGTTAAAGCTGCTCCACTAAGAAGGATTCATATGTTTACAGTCCACAGAGCATAGTGGACCCCAAAAAGGTTATCAAAACTGAGAGACGAAGGAACCAAATTTTGCTCAAGTGTGCCGCAATGAATGCTGCTGATATACATATGTTCTGGCAGGGTCCTCAGATCCAGGTTCTTCTGGGATGATGTTGGTACGGTTATTTCTGAAATTTTGGGTAAAGAGACCAAGCTTAGTCTCGCTTTGGTTATTTTTGGGGTCCAGCCCGGAGAGGGGTCACAAGTTAAACTTACAAAACACCTTGTACAATTATTTGTTTTAATCTTAATGGCAAGAAGAGAGATATGTCTAAAATGGGTTTCTCCCTTGCCCCCAGCACTCCTGGACAGGGTTTACTCCGTTAAAAGAGTTAACAGGCTTGATCGCAGTTGTCTTTCAGAAAAAAGAGCTGGATTTTGGGATGCTTGGGAGGAGTGGGCTGAAGAAACCACCTACATATTCCCAATCCAAAGGTCCAATGATTATGTACTCAGTAATACCACGGCAGGCAGGAGGAGGTAATCTCAGGCATCTACTCTCCTTCCTGCTCGTCTGGTATTCTTGAGGCTGGCTTTAGGGGGACCATCGAGAGGGCTGGAAAATATTAAGCTGATGAGCCCTTGTCCTGTCGGGACCACTTTCGAGCCCATACCTCACAAAGATAAATTACTTATTGGTGAATGAGGACTAAAAAAGCACTTGCCATTTTTAAAAGCAGGTGCCGAGACGGGTCCCTATCGGGCTCTCCATTTTTGCCCTCAGGGTGAAAATAAAAAACCTTAACTCTGCAATAGTACAATCCGTCACTGCCTTTGATGTAACTTCAAAGAGACTTGTTTTTTCAGTTTTATATAGCGCACACTTGGAGCGCTTTACACGAGCACCAGTTACATTACACAAGGGCATATTAATTTTTTAATCACAGGACGTCAGGCTCGAACCTGTTTTCTCAGCTCAAAGGTCGGCTGCTCTAGCCTTACCCACAACCTCGCCCACAAGAGCGAGTAGCATTTTCAATATTATATACAACGAAGTGCTAGTTGTTGCTTATTTATCTTATGCAACTTACAACCACTGACAAAGCCAAAAGTCATGGCTTGTTGTAGGTGTAATGTTACTACTTGTGTTATATATCTGGATGGACAGAAGCAGCAAAATACCAGTGGAGCAGCACACAGTGCTAAGCACAGATTTGTAGCTTAAATGTTTTAAGCCATGCCCTTAACTACAGCAGCCACGCCCCTATGAGACCCCCCAGTTTTTTCATCCCACTTAAAGCCCTGGTTACCAGTATGGAAGAGAAATGTACTATTCTGCAAGTGAACTGGAGTACCAGGTGTTTTAAAACAGAAGTGAGCTATGTAGTCATTCCCCAAAGTAACTACACAAATAGAACTCCCTCATATGCAATGTTTTAGTAGCACCACAAAATCCCAGAATCAACACATCCAAGCCTCATACTTACAGGGAGCAGCTGAAGGTTCCTGCTGGCGCCTCTCTCCGGATGTCTTCATACTCCTCATGAATTCCTAGTTTCTGCATGAGGGTTATGTGTTCCAGCAGCTCCTGTACACTCAGCGACTCCGGTCCAGGCACATGCACAGAGCTGTTATCGCGACTCGATACCTGCGGAACCAGGATCAGCTCGTCCAGAGGGTCTGGATGACCATTCTGCTGTGGCAACAGTTGATAGTTCCAGCTCAGGGGGTCTAGCTTGACAAGGCCCCCTAAATACTCAGGTAGACAGTCCCGGGGGAGGTGCTGCTTCATCTCACACATCTTCACCATTTGTACCTGAGCCGCAAGAATGTCAGATAACACACAGCATATCACATTTAATATTCGTTCATTAGGTCAGCTAAAATCAGCCAAATAATTCTACAAAACTTTAAATATTAATCTTGCCAGATCAAAGGTTTATATTTTGACAACACTTCTTAGTCTGGGAATTTTAGACTCCTGATGCCCATTTACCCTCCCTGTAAGCTCAATGCCTTCTTCAGACCGTAGCTACTCATGTACACCCCAAGTGTAGTGCGCAGGGGAGGGTCCTCTGTAATGGCAGAGGAGCATCGCCCCAGTGCCAGCAGATGATAAATAAAATGATAATAACGCTTTATCATTTTATTTATGCTGTCTGTGCCAAGCAATGAGAATTGAGCGTGGTGGGGCCGGGCATGGCAGGGAGAAAGAGTAGTGTGCGGTTATAAATGTGCATATCTGTTTGGCCCGCCGTCTTAGGCCGGCCAAACAGACATGCACACTTATGTTTCTCCAACCCAGCTGTGTTGCACAGCCGGGTTGGAGAAAAGCCACAGGCTCCAATGCACTGTCCGAGCGGCAAACGAGGCTACTCAGACTAATTCTGGCACTGCTCTTATAGCAAGAGAACAGCGTCTGGATTGGGTGGGGAGTCTGTGCCTTGACGGCCCATCCCCTTCTGGCCCGACGAGAGAAGCAGCGAGACAGTCGGCAGCCGGAGCGGCAGGTAAGTCTTTTTTATTTTTATATTATTCCTCCCCCTGCCTCCCCACCACTATAGATAGGCGGCAGCCATCCCTGGTGGTGCCATCACAATATTCCATGCAAAACTGGCCCCACTCACTCGTTCCCGGAGCTTCTCCTTCAGCAGCACACTGATGATGGAGTAGGGCACTCTGAACCATACAGGAGCACCCACAATGAAGACTTTCTTCAGGCGTGCGGGGAAAGCGCCCTGTTGAACGAACCAAATTAGTGACTCTAGAGAAGAAAAAAAAACTGGTACACAGAGAAAGCTAAAATGCAGTGTCCATCTCATTTAGCGGTGGAGAGTGAGGTGTGGAAAAGTTTAAGGCCAAGGAAGCATACGGTGCCAGGCTGCTGAGTAAACATTACCTATCGCACAGGCAGAAACACAAACACTAACAGAAGAGAAATAAAAACTGGTTCATTACGTCACGCCCTACATTTCTCTTAACACTACAACAATCTATCTTTCCCTGGCCATTTTCAGCTGCGGTATTTTATGAGGAGAATCAGTTATCTCTGATGAAAGGCACTTCTGTGCATCTAAAACCACTAATGTGAGAAAGAAACTTCATTTGGTGCCTTATCTGTCTATTGCCTTTTGCCTCCTATTATATCCCACTATAAGACAACCTGTACTTAGTGAAAACTGGTTGCCTCACCCACATTATTCAAATCTTTGAAATACTTACAATGAGGTGCACCTACATATGACGACAATAGAGCAGGAAGAGAACAGTAAGACGACATTCACCTAAACTATGTTACGAAGGGCTTTTACAACGTGAGCAAATGACATTCAACCCTTCAGAGTAGCAAGCACTTTAAACCTGCCCTAAATTTCTTCCATGTATACAACAAACAGTGGGTCCTTGCATGCCCAGGGGTAACACAAATGTTACTGCCTGCCCCAAAATAGCAACAAAAAGCAAGAAAGAAGCCTTCAAAAGCCCTTTATTAATCAAGAACATCATAACTGAACCAGAATTGCCAGTGTATAATCATCTTTACTATGTAAGGTTTTAGGAACAACTTAAATCAGCAAGATCCCATTTACCCCAGTTGTTGCTATGCATCCACTCACCACAAAGTAAACAAACAAATGCAAAATAATCCACATGAGGTTTCTCAACATGGTTACTCTATCCTTAACAGAACATTTTCCATGATAGTGGAAGTTTTGCATATATTGAAGGATGTTGTGTCTGCCAGAAGGTGAGGACCTCCTAAAATCTCTGATCCCATATCTCCTCATCTCAGCCCTGGAGACAATTTTTTCTCTTCCCTCCAGGCCTTCTGGTAGTGTAGTGTTGGTTGCGGTTGATCTCCCTGATTTTGGAACAATTTCATTGGTCTCTAAGTCTCCAGAGTTCCATTAAGGACATTAGAGGCTTAATTCAAAGAATTTAAAGCGATTCATCAGAAAATACTGGCATAGCCAATGGTTCCCGATCACCTACTCCACAGCGACCACAACAGTACGTGTCGGGCCAGATTCAAAGGTAGGGACACGGATATAGCAGAATGGCCTTCAGTTGGCAGGTTACAGTCAAGGTCATACACTGTGTGAATTGGAAGTCTTTTTCTGCTAAAGGAATGTGTCTGTGTTTCAGACAAAGTGATCATAATATCAACTGCCAGCATGACATCTGCAGACACACATTGTTGAAACAGGTTCAACAGATTTATTCCTTGGAAGAGAAATGTCCAGTTTTATAGGAAATCAATCCCCCTAGCCAGCAGAGAACCTGAGTGGATCAAGTGAGCAGGCAGTTTCCATCTGTGTAAATTCAGGGAGAAGAGTATTGTTGATCCAGCAAGAACTTGCCTTTCATCTCTTATTTGTTTACAGGGTCACTGCCTGGAAGCTCGGATAATCAATACATTATCCATTCAATGACCAATACAGTCTGGTTCAATTGCCCTCGTACCAAAGGTCTGAGAGATCAAGTGAAAAGTAATGGTTTCTCCTCCTGGTATCAATATATGTGGAACCAGGTTGTGCATGTCCTCTTCACCTGTCCCTGAATTCCCTTAATTTCAATTTCTCCATTAATGGGTCAACACCTTTACTTGTAGAGGGGGAGGGTGGGAGGAAATAACTCCCCAAGTTGGAGGAAGTAGTCCATCGCTATTCTAGCTTCTCAACTTAAGCCCTGCGCTAACAGTGAAAGAATTTTTCAAGATGAAGAACGTGTTAGACTGAAATCCATGTTTTGGTGACTGTTTCAAGATTGCCAACGTTATATGGGTTGGATTCATTAGTAGTCTGAATATGGCAACCATAAGTACTTTATGGCCAGGAATCAGAGCGTTCATAGTAGTACTGGCAAACATCTCAAAAACCTTTGCTTTATAGCACAAACATAAGCCTTTACAAATAGAGCTCCTAGACACTGGAAGCTAGTGCAGGGAGATCAAATGGAAGCTAGTGCAGAGAGATCAAATTATTAATTCTATAAGATCAATAGAATGGAGGAAGGGCTTAATAAGCTAGACAGGTACACTCTGAGGCATTTGCAGACACAAGTACACAAATCCTGGGATCCGCAGGTCCCAGGCGGACTGAGAGGTCCTCAATCAAGAGGATAGAAAGGACACGTCCTCCCTAGTTCATATAGTTATCAACACAAGAATGTCCCTTCTATAGTCGAATGGTTGCTTTCTCTCTACGTAAGACAAGCAACGAGAGAGTGATCCAAATAGGGTGGGGGGTTCCTAAATGTGTGATGGTGATCCTCTTCTGAACGAAGTTCACAGGAGAAACAACAGAATTAAGTCCAACCCGTTGCTACGGGTGGGAAGGGAAAAAGACCCTTTTCTTTAAATAGCCCTCACTCACTCTAGTAGTGACATGCTTCATCATAGGGCTCACCCCGACTGCTAAAAGTCGGGGTGGGCTCGACTCGTTTTCAGGGAGCACTTAAAGATATTGTGTATGGGGCGTACTGTTAAAGATAAAATTCCTCGCCCACTCCTAAAGGAATCTTTAATAATGGAGTGGGAGGGAAGATTAAAATATTTACAATAGGGTGTCTAAGGATGTGATGGTCCTATGACCCTTACTCTAGCACCAACATGTTTCAGCCCGAACTATCTGGCCTAAATAGGTCCTGGGCTTGTCGGGTGGGATGTAAAGAGTTACTTCCCCAAAGACGTGCATGCGTGTCAACGATTCAGTTTCAGGCACTCTTAAGTGATTAAAAACTGGAACAAGCCTAATACTTGCCACTAGGTCTTGGTGAGGAATTACCCCTGTAACTTGGAGCTCACGGACGAGTAGGTCCCTGCAGGGAGTACCTTTGACGAAAGTGTGACAATAAGGCCTCCCTCCTGCGCTCCCTCCGGGAAGCTGTTGCCCTGAGTTACAGGGGTAATTCCTCACCAAGATGAGTGGCAAGTATTAGGCTTGTTCCAGTTTTTAATCACTTAAGAGTGCCTGAAACGAATCGTTAACACGCACACACGTCTATGGGGGAAGTAACTTCTTTACATCCCACCCCGACGAAAGCCCAGGACCTATTTAGGCCAGATAGTTAGGGCTGAAACATGTTGGTGCTACAGTAAGGGTCAAAGGACCATCACATCCTTAGACACCCTATTGTAAATATTTTAACCTTCCTCCCACTCCATTATTAAAGATTCCTTTAGGAGTGGGCGAGAATTTTATCTTTAACAGTACGCCCCATACACAATATCTTTAAGCGCTCCCTGAAGAACGATCGAGCCCACCCCGACTTTTAGCAGTCGGAGTGAGCCCTATGATGAAGCATGTCACTATTAGAGTGAGTGAGGGCTATTTAAAGAAAAGGGTCTTTTTCCCTTCCCACCCGTAGCAATGGGTTGGACTTAATTCTGTTGTTTCTCATTTGCAGACACTCCATCTAATAGGCAGGAAATAAAGAGTTACAGTACTCAATTTAAGATACTATAAGGTGTTGAACTACCACATCCTACCCTAGATAAACAAAACACAACAACTATTTCAATGCACTGTAATTCCAGTCTATACGGCAACAAAAGGTGACACTTTAATAATGGAGTGTGAACATTTTACAATGAATATACCCTGGGACTTCTGTGGTTAGGTGTTGTATGCTGCTATGGACTTTGTGAGCTGTATGGCAGATCCAGATAGTACCAAGAACACCTGTTTGACGAGGAAGGCTTTCCACTGCTTCCTAGACTGGGAGCACTTTGCTGGAGCATTCAAGTTTGGCTCCTATAATTCAAGAGAAAGAGTCCTTTCTACTCTAGCGACCAACCTCCATATATACTCCAATAATTACTTAGAATGTTAAGATTTTGCTTATGTGTATTATTCTCAATGGCGGAATCACTCACTTTGGAATACCTTACCCATTCATATGAGAACATGCATACTTCTCTTCATTTTCAGACAGAAATTAAACTAAGACTTTAGCCAACTTTGCTAGACCCAGAATAACATTCTGCAAGGCATGACATGTCCTGTGATCTGTAGCATTCGCCAGAATACCTCAGTTTTAAGCTAATCTGGCCTAGTAATGTAGAACCACATTGGATTTAAGGTGGCTTTATGCTATTCAAACCCAATATAAAATTATGGCAAAGTGATCCTAACCGTATCATGATTTTTAAAACTGCAACAGCAAGTTCCTGGAAGATCCTTACCTTCAGAAGGTTCAGGATCTTCTTGCTGAGGTCTAGCTCAAAGTTGGTATACTGTGACCCTGCCATGTCATATATAAATACCAGTCCATTCCGCTGTGTCTCGAAGCTGATGATTGAAATACAAATTAATACAATGAGAAACACATGGAGCAGTGCTAAATTACTATGCATTCTGGGATGCGATGAAACATACACACACACACACACACACACACAGTTTGTGCCTTGTTCCAAATGGCAATCAAAAAATGGTAGGGAAGAGAGAGAATAAATAAATGCAGTCCAAAATAGCAAGGCATATTGGAGATCTTTTCCCACTATATATCTGACAAACCTTACATCTTAGAATTAAAAAATCAAATTCAAAATGCTAATTTATGGTCACCAGTCAAATTCACCACAAATGTATGCTTCTTATGTATTGCAGTTGGACTGTAAGTACATTATAGTTTCAGCAATGACCTACCCTAACTAGAATATTGCAGAGGTTTTTAATTCTTAGCTCTAGCCACAACATTCTTTAAAACGAATTGTGGCACTACATTTGAGGGGCTTTTTATTGGTACACATATGCTATCCCCAAAAAACAAATTATTTACCCTCTGTAATGTTCTTTCTGGTGGTTACTCTACCCATCCGCAGATTCCTCACCTTTAGAATAGTCCCAAGTAGGATCCGCACGTTTTTTCCAGCAACACTCACTGTGCGCTAGTATGTGGCACCATATGGCCCGGCAGTAACTTTGAGACCTTGTCAGAAGTGAAGAAGTGGAGCATATATGCACCATCCCTGCACTCTGTTGTCATTTTCTTAATCTTTTTCCTTCCGCGCCCTCAGACGTGGAGCAGTTCAAACAAATTATAGGTATCAGTGTGCCATAATCGAACTTAAAACCATATTGAGATGTTCAGGAGTCCACTCCACAGAATGGGAAAGTGGGAGAGTAGTGAGGGACCTGTGGTTACAGAGAGTATCTACCGGCAACAGCATTCCCAAAGATAAGTAACTTGTGCTTCTCATGGATACTTCTTTTTCCCTAATTTTTTTATTAGTAAGTAAGTAATCTCTTTATTGCATGATTAATTAAAACCTTTGCAATCAATAAAAACATATATATAAAAGCAAAACAACGTCATTTATAATACTAGAATTAGTTAAATGCATTTAAAAGTTGCAATGATTCCATAAAATTACAAGAAAAAAAATAAAAACTGGCATGCAATACAGCCAATAAGGTGCATAAGATGGCATGAAAAGTGCAACATTTTTTGGAGTATTATTTCCTGAGGGTTCCTTTGCAATGCCAGTTCCTTTCAAATTAGTGTTAGGGATTTTGGTATAAATAGAATTAAAGTCTGTAAGCGGACAACGAAGAGTTCATTGTTGACAATTCCAGTTTGCAGTTCATCGTGTCATTTGTTCGCCCAGTTTGTTGCACCCCTTACCAGGTAATTCCCATGTCTGTGATAGGCTTATTCCTTGGCCCATGTTGCTGAGCCTGGGATGACTTGATAGAATAAAGAATTTTATATCACCGTTGCTGGCCCACAGCCCAAAAGTGGCTGCTAAGGAGCACGAAGGAACCGTAGTGATAAACATAATTGCCAGGGACAATCTCTTTAAAACAGGATTGATGTACACTGCTCAGAAGACGGTGAGCCCAAATTGATGACCAGTTTGTTAAAGTACTTCCAGGGATAGCTTTGCTTTTGCTGCACTCATAAACCGAACAAGGCTACAGGCCAACCGGACATTGCTGCCCTCGAAGCATGCTTTTACCGCCTGCCTGCATGTTCGTACCTGGCTTTCGATCAGGCGCGGCTTAAATAGCTGTCTTCGTTCCGCTCCCAAGCCTTTGCAGATACATAGTAGATGTAAGACATCCTCGTTGATGTCTCCGCATAATCTGCAGTGGTTTGTTGTGTCTGTGCGTTTCCATGGTGGAAGGTGACACTTTGCGGGTAGAATTCCCAACCTCCGGTGCAAGAATCTTTCTTTGGTGATTCTCGAGAAGCCTGTTCCTAGGTATGGTTGTGGCTTAGCCCTCGCGTAGCTCTGAATTACGAACCAACCGTGGGTCCTCCTGCTAAGTGCTGCTTTGTCTTCTTCGTGGGATACAATCTTTACTGATTTATTTACCAGGTCCTTGAAACTTTTTTGGGACATGCTGGTTTCCCATAGGTCCTGTAAAGCAAGCAGCCTAATTGCCGATTGAAGGTAACCCATGGCCGGGCTGTCTTTTTTCCTTGTAATTTCCTTCCACAAATGTGAATTCAATGTATCTGGCTCGGCTCCCTTTATTTTATACCAGCACTTGGCATAAGCGCCCTTCCGTGATATTTGTTGCTTTTGGAGCCCGAACTCTAGCCTTATTTGAGCTGGCGATGTAAACTGCGGGAGATTGAATATTATTCTCACAGCCTTGGTGACCGCGTTGTCCAAGGTAACCTCGTCTCTCCCTCATTGATTCACTACCGTAAGTGATCGTAGGTAAAAGTCTTGCTCGGAGCACTTCTAGTAGAGGAAGAAGATTGGGGCCGGTTATTTTGCGCTTGATATTTTTTAGTGCAACTGCCAGTGTGGTCCCTCTGCCTTTGATGGCTGCTTTCTGTTTAATGAACGAGCCGTTCCTATCAAATATTACTCCCAAATACTTATATTCCTCGGCCGTCTCCAGCAACCTGCCCCCCCATCGTCCAACGGAGTTGGAGTTTGTTGTACCGTCGATTTAATACCATAACTTTGGATTTTTCTAGGTTTATACTTAACCCGTTCATCTCTGAAAAATCGCTTGTGGTATTTATCAAATGCTGCAAGCCAACTGGAGTACGACTGATAAGTATCAGGTCGTCAGCATACAGTAGGTTTGAAAGAGTTAAGCCCCCCAGATTCGGGGCGTGATGGTTACAGTTGTCCAGCTTAGTGGTGAGGTCGGAGATGAAGAGGTTGAACAGGGTCGGGGCCAGGACACAGCTCTGCTTCAGCCCTTTGGTAGTTGTGATTCTCCTTGACAAGCAATCCCCTGCTCCCACTTTAATTTGGACCCATGTTTCGGAGTGAAGTAAAATTAACTGGTTCAGGAGGTTTGTGGCTATTCCCCACCTCGAGAGTTTCGCCCAGAGTATCCCCTGTCTACACTATCGAAAGCGGCTTTATAGTCAATGAAGCAAACAAATAGTGGCTTATTGATATTTTTAGTAGCATCTATCAAGAGCGAAAGAGCAAGAATATTTGTTGTAGTCCCCATGCTTTTTGGAAGCCAGTTTGGTTGATGGGAATTAGGGCTTTTTCCTGTGCCCAATCCATAAGTTCGTTCAGTAGGAGGCCTGCGTAGTATTTGGCTTCGATATCTATTAATGCAATGAGCTTGTAGTTTTTGGCTCGGTCATACTGCCTTTTTATGGATCGGTGAAATAATTGACCCCTTCCAAGATTCGGGAATTCTTTCGAGTTCCATAATATTGTTGTAAAGGGTAGTAGCACTTCAGCCCAATAATTCGGATCCTGCTTGTATATGATTGGTGGTAGGCCGTTGGGCCCAGGCGCTCCATCCTTCTGGCTTTTTGAGATTCTATTCACAAGCTGTTTGTTTGAAAAGAAGGGGATGAGTTCCGGTCCTTGGAGTTTGAGGAACTGCCGGTCGCACTGATACAGCGAAGTGTCTTGTATTATTTCACCAACTTCCGAGTTGAAGTGGCGCTGCAGGTACTTTACCCAAATATCCTCCGTTCTGTGTGAATTTATTCCCGGAGCTGTTGGATTCTCTAAGCCGTTGACGGTCTGCCAAAACCTGGTGCTGTTGTTATTTTTTGCATCATATAGCAGTTTTGCCCATGTTGTGTCAGCATTTTCCTTTTTAGCAAGCCATATGATTTTATTTCTGCGTGCCTTTAGCCTCCTTAGTTCGGACTGTATGTTATCGACTGGGCCGTGTAGGCGGAGACTACGCAGAGCTCCATTAGTTTCGCTCTTTATTTGCCTTAATTCGGCGTTCTGGGGTCTTGAGAGATACATTCTTTTGTTGCTTGCCAGGTTGCATGGAGCCCCCCATTCGTTTTTTGGCCTTGCTTTTTTTTTTGTTAACTCATTTTTGGACTTAGTTGAGTCGAAGCTTTTAATAAAGTTCTCCCAAGCTGTAAAACTGCTCACGCTCAGCTGTTTGCTTTCCTCCCATCTTTTTTTCGATAGGGCCAGAAGTTTTTCTGGATTGCTCGTATTGCATTTAATTCGGCGGTGGTTCGATGTAACCTTTACATTTAAATTTTCAATTGGGTGAGTAGTTGCCGTTCCGTGAGCGTCGAGTATGAACCCTTGAGGTTGGTGGTCACTGTGAACCAGCGTTCCAATCCTAAAACCTTTTATTGAACTAAACAGCGATAAAGAAGTGAAAGTGTAGTCTATTGCAGTGTTTGTGAGTGCATTGTGAAAAGTTGCGGCTTGTGGGCGGTCGCCCGCAGATCGGCCGTTTAATGCTACCAAGGACAGGTTCTCCAGTTCATTCAAAAGGTCTTTCGAGATCTTAGATTGCTTACCCCACCTGCACTCATCCTGGCGTGGGATCCCCCATGCTACATGTCGGTCTGCTGCCGGCCTGTCCGAGTCGGCACCCCCTGTGAGGCACATATTGAAGTCGCCTCTTCAGTGACTAGCTTGGTTAGTTCGGCTACCAGAAGTTTTGCGCCTATTTTTTTATTATGGGGGTTTATGTAGGTATTAACAAGTATTAACTGTTGTTTGGCTCTGGGGCCTGATATTTCTATCTGTATTGTTTTTATTCCATTTGTTGGAGTGTTTCTGCTTGTTAGTTCCTTCACGGACGTTATAGTTTTAATTGAGGCATAAGTCGTAAGGCCACCTTTCAAATGACCAAATTTCGAACTTCGGGTTCCCGGGAGATGGTATGATTTGAAACCTTGTAGATGAAACGGATCTTCCAGCCATGTTTCTTGTAGAAGAATTAAATCGAATTGTTGGAGGTACATCAATAAGACTTTGTCAACGGTTTTAGCACCAAGCCCATTTATATTCCAGGAGCAGATTTTAGATTTGAAGTGTTTTTTGCCTTTTCTGCTCTCTGTCATTGATTCTCGGGTCTGCAATTTATGGTTTTTGCTATCCATGACCAGTCATTTGGTACGTCCTTTCCTCTTCTGTCCTGTGCATTCCGGGTGGTTGCTCCGCTGTTCTCCGTGGCCTCAATGGAGGTACTGCGTGCCCCTTTAAGCACGGAGTTAGTGGATCCAAATTTACCCTTGTTACTTGGCCTGCTGTCATTAGGCCCTTGATGTTGTCGGAGTAGGGGTTCTGGGTACCCGACTGCGTGGTGAATCTGTAGTCAGATCCCCCAGGCTTCTAATTGGTGCTCCTCTTTAAGAATTCTCTCCACTATTTCCCGATTTGCCCAGGTGGTTTTTGTTGCTTCATGCTCCGATAGGTGTTTGAACATTTTGAATTCAACGGATTCCAGGTCTTGTGAGCCGATCCCAGCCAGATTACTAATGGCGGTTAATATTCGGAGAATATTCCCTCTATTGAGGGTGTCACCCCGTCCTTTTGATTTATATTCTGGGATGAACAGAATTGACTGGGAGGTTTCCCATCGGGAATTGTTTGGAAGAGTTGCACTGCACGGGTCCTTTTCCCTTCCCCCTGTGTTTAGGGGTGTCTGTTTTTCTTTTTCCTCTCTATCCGCTGTTTCAGTGCTCGGCTCTTTATTCCTCCTCCCTGTGTCGGGGCAACTGAGTCTAACTGGGCCCGGTTTTTCTGCTATTTCCGCAATTGGTTTGAGGTCTGCTGTTTCTGTTTGCGTGATGGAAACCTTTACGGCAGCTGTTGTCGCAGGCGTGGTTCCCCCTGTAGTTGCTGGTGCCGGGTTATTTTCTGCCCGTTCAGTTATGTTGATACTCTCTGGAAGTTTGTGTTCCCTTAAGTGTGCATTTCCTGCATCTTCTGACACTGTTGAGCAAGAAGCAACGGGGGCGCTCACCTCAGACTGTAGGATTGATGGCTCCCTGCTTGCTCTTTGATCTAGCTGGGGTCCACTCAAAGTTTTTCTTGGTACTTGAAAGAAGGATTTGATAGTTGGATTTTTATTCCTCCCTTTCCTCCTTTGTTTCCGGCATTGTTTGGATGATTGCCATTTGTTCGGTGAGACTTCCCCTTCATCTGATGGCCTTGTCTGCTTGTTGCAGTTGCTGGATCTCGGCTCAGCCCTTGGTTGTTCTGGATCATCCAAGTTGCTTGTAGAGACAAAGCCCAGATGTATGCTCTCGTTGTCCCTATCATGGATTCCTGGTACCTTTTGTTGTTCCGGGTCAGTGGCCGCTTCTTCACCTGGCCGTAGTTTGATTCTGGCCACAGCTGAGGAAGAGACCGGAGCATTCTTGTTCTTGTTGATTTTGGGGTGCTCTTTATGATCCTGGGCGAGCGTTGCCTTATCGTTTATGAAGTCTCCTTTTTGTTTGTTATTGTTGGATTTTGATTTACCTGTGTTCGTTGTGCTGGTTGTGTTAGTATTTTTTAAGTCCGTTAAAAGGTCACCCATCACTGCAGGTAATGTTGCAAGTTTATCAATGATTGAATGGCAAGTACAGCTCGGAGGAATTATTGTTGTTTCAGTTTGAGCTCTTTTGATGAAGTTGTTCAGTTCCGACAACTTACTATCGATGCTTGTAACATGCAGGGCTAAACAGTTAAGGAGGGTTAGCTGTATATCCATCTTGTCCGAGTGGTATTCCATAGCTTTTGTTGTAAGTTGCATTGTGTTTAGGAGAGATGCCCATATTTTGTCCTCTGTCGACTCCCTTGTTGCTCTTCCTGATTCTTGGGCGACTGTGTCGCCTTTAACCTCGGAGGAGTATGTGGTGACCAAATTTTCCCATTCTTCGTTCGTAAGAGAGGACGCGTTACTGACTGCGCGAGCTAGTGTCTCTTCTTGTTCCCCCCGGCCTTCCCTATACTACTGCCTGATGTTATGAATACTGGTTCTGATTGTAGTTCAATAAATGCTGGAGTTAACGACTTGATATTGGTATTATTGTCGGTATTAATATCTGTGTTATTAGTTCCTGATGCCTTTCCCTGGACCCCGTTGGCCTGTGGAGTCATATTGGTTCTTTCGTTTGTATAATCAAGGGCGTTGGCATCCGGACTTAGTTGCAGGTTCTTAACTTCTACTGTTTTGGTTGGAGAGTTGTCTGAGATGGTCATTCTAGTTGAAATTATCTCGGGAGCGACTGAGTGGGCTTGTGAATCTACAGATCTTGCAGGTGCAACGATTGTGTAAGTTGTTGTGCACTGGCGGGACCGAATTTTAATGTCTGGCTCCAATGGAATTATTGGTGGTGTTTTTTTAGCCTCAGGGAAGAAGGAGGTAGACAAAATTCCTATGGGCTTAGTTCTTTCATTGTTCCGTTTGCCGGTAAGTTTATTACAGTTTTTATCATTTTGCGGGGCATCCCAATCTGTCACTTGTGGATTTTTGTTGCTTCTGAGCCAGGCATTATTGATGTTGTAACCTGAGTTCTGGTTGGTTCTTTTAAAATTGCACTTTTCCTTTTCCTGTTGTTAATGACTTTTGTAACAGACCGCCTTTCTTTTCCGGATCTCATATTTGTCTTTTGTCTTCCGTCTGTTTTGTCGTGAAAAATATGGTAGATGTATTTTGAGTTTGAATCAGATTTTATTTTGTAGATTTTTGATGTGCCTGTTGTATTTGTTATATTGATTATTGATTATTGGTTATTGTTTTAATTGATTGATTGTTGGTTTGTTTGTTTGTACTGTTGTTTGTTTGTACTGCTTATGCCGTTTTGTAGCGAAGAGCCTGTTAGAATAGCCCCCCAGATCGGTGCTCTGGCAGATTTGTATGATTGTATGGTTGGCACTCCCAACGGAGCGTTCGCTGGCGCTGCTAGCTGGAGGGTTAATGCTGCTACTATGGCGCTAAGTCCTATCTTTGTAGTGGCAATGGAGGATAATGGTTGATAGATAATAAATTTAAGGTGGAGAGGGCAGCCACTAGGCACTGATCTCTAGTTGAAGCCGTGGGACCCGTGTTCAGGGAGCTATTTTTAAGGCTGTTTTCAAGTCTGAGCACTGAAACGAAACGAAAGAAAGCCTAACTCCTAGGCTCCTAGACTGCAGCTGCAACTCCCCCCCCGAGAGTCTCTCTCCTCGCTTTCGCACAGAGCACGGAGCGGCTACTCTTGATGCAGCTCCCCGTTGCAGCTATCACCTGTAGCCAGCCTCTGCACTCTCAGCTGGTTTCTCCGCACGCATGCACGGACTCCGCTCAGCTCGGCTCCTCCCCCGCGGCCCGCAGCTCACCACCGCTTGAATATCGGCGGGTTTCGGCAGTTTTCAGTGGGTTGCGCCGGGACCTCAGTTTTCAACACACCCGGCGGACCCAGCAGACCGGTGAACCGATCCAATCCGAAGAACACCGGGAGCTGGAAACGCCGGTCCTGCTGCCGGTCCTGCTGCCGCTCAACTGCTCTGCCGGTCCTGCTGCCTACTGCCGCTGCCGCTCCTTTACCACGTAAAGTTTGGCAGTGGTGGGCAGGGCGCGGACGAACACCTAGCCGGCGCCGGGCAGCCTCTGCAACTGGAGCGGGAGAAGCAGCCAGCCGGCCAAAAGCGGAGGTCCGGTCAGGGCTGAAGGTCGAGATCGGGCTGGGCCGGGACGCTGCGGGACGCCGCCAACAACAGCCGAGCAGGCAGCTCCGGGCTTCAGTTCCCAGCAGGCACGCAGCACGCAGCTACACGGGCTCCAGCGGACCCCCAACGCACTCCTGGCTCGGCGGCCGTGACAGACCACGGAGGCACAGCAACAATGGCGAGGTCAGTGGCGAGATCCACAAATCAGTGGTTGCAACACAAAATTGAGTAGAAGATTTTTTTATTAGGTTTTATAGCAACATGATAAAAAGGTGCCAATATAATAGCGGAGTACATTGTTAAACTCTTAACATTGGCAGCAAACAAGGTAAACCCAGCAATTACAAATTGAGGAAATTGGAAAGGCGAAGAAGGGGTTAGGTGCATACAAAACCCCCTAAAAAACAACAGAGCAGGCTGTTTGGGCATGGCCATAAAGCTGGAGGTAAAGCATCCTACATCTCTACGCCTATCATTAGGAGGCAAAGACAAAATCTAAGCTGGGCATACACACAAAGCAGTGTGCATAATGGTAATGGGGAGAAAACAACCCCTACCAGCCATCAAGTGCCAATCGAAGAGCAGGAAACAGCGCGCAAGGAATGGTAGTTTGGTGGGGGTAGGGGAGCACGGACTTAGCTGTGCGAGCCACATAATGTAGCTAACAATGAAACAAACTGGTCGCAAGTAAGGAGGCGCAGCTCGGAAAAGAGGGAATCGTGCGTCTACCCATGGAACTTGAGCAAGAGGGTATCCCATTCCATAGAAATGGGGTATTTCCGGCAGCCTCTGGCCTACTCCTTTCTCAGAGCCATGCTCTCAGCCCCAGAACCAGACCAGGAGAGAGTGCCGCCATCCCGAGGGAGTACGGGAGTTGATTGTGCTTAGCCAAAAGCAAAGGCAAATCCAGAAAGCATACCTCAGTACAATTTTTCACAGTGTGTGGCCAGGGTGCATGTCTTCCAGCTGTGAAGGGAAATGGACTTGGTAAGCTGTGAAAGCTGCGTAGTAACTGCAGGCCAGTACTGAGAGAGGGACATGCATGTCCACATCATATGATATAGATCAGCGTTAGGGGCGTGACAGCAGGGACAGCTGGTATTCACCCCAGAGAAGAGCTGATGAGTCTTGGTGGGTGACAGGTAAGCCCTACATAGGATGAAAAATTTGACGAGCTTGAACCTGGCATTCCTGGAGACAGCAACCAGATTAACCATCACCATGTCCCACTCCTTGTTGGGAAGGAATGTTCCTTTTTCTGTTTCCCATCTATCGCAGAGTTCGGCGAGGGAAGTCTGGCTGTGTTCCGTGAGAGTCCTGGACAGCCTGCTGATAAACCTGTGAATGCATGGACCAGAGCATGGTATGTTAGGAATTGCCCTCTAGGGACATTACACTGTTCTACTAAATTTGTCAAAGGGCATTACAGAACCATCCTGGAAAATAATCGTCCAGTGTCATCACCCCCCTCCCCGGCGTGTGAACCCCGCAGACAATTAACCCCAAGAACGTGGAGATTCCAGTAGGGAAATGGCTGGGGCATACGTGAGGGTGGACTTCTGATGTATACTTCTAACCACAAATTCCTCACTTTGGAATACCTCCTCAAGGTGGAAGACCTCAGGCGTGGACTCAGATTAGGAAGTCTTGCAGGACTGAGCAATCCTTCAATTAGACCTGGCTGCCAAGAACAAGCATTTTGTGAACGTATTCACCTGTGGGCATGCTGCAGCCTGGACAATATCCAGAACTAGCACCCTCCTTGCTAACTCTGTCATAGAGGTTTTGGCCCTGGTAAAATGAGGGTTCTTTCTTAGCCAGCACATAGCCGATTTTAATGCAGAGGACTATCTACCTGAACAGAGTCTTTTTTTGCACCACCGTCCTTTTCTTGGTCCCAGTCAACTCCACTAGAGAGGTTCCAAAGCATTTTCCAACTGATTTAGGTATCAAAAGAAACCTTCATTTGAAGCCAATCAAAAATTGCTTAAACCAGAAGTCAGTGCAATCAAAGAAACGAGTCGTTTTGTATGTCAATTACCAGAAAACACAAAATTAAAGAATAAAAATGTATCTAATTTATAAAAACCCTACTTTGTCCTCAGTAATAACTGCTTTTTTAAGTTTCGCCTACTAGAGACTGACATATTGTCAGTTTACAGTGAGCTTAGAGCCCGACCACCATTGCTTAATTGTTACGCTCTGTTGATTGCTTTTTATTGGACAGCTTGTGTGGACTTTATTTCCTCTTCTTGCATTTGTCCCTGCCCTGGAGCATGGACGCATTACTTGCGTCTTTCAACTGCTCACTTTTGAACCACTACTTTTTTACTTTTTGGCTAGGCACTCCACAAGAATGCATGCATTTTCCAGAAGTCTCCCTCACATACTGTTCTTCCCCCTTCCACCATACTCTGTGTTGTTCTCTCTTTTCCGTGTGCTTCTCCCATGTCTGCCTCTGTGTTGCACTTGCCCTAGTGTAATTCAGCACCAGCGCTTGTTCCTCTATATCTCCCGTGTTGCTTCCCATTGCCCCCCTTTTTGCTTCCCCCAGCTGCGCCATTTGTGTTGCGCCTACCTCCCCTGTGTTACTTCACCCCCTGTATTGCTTCCTTCCCCACCCACTTCCTCTGTGTCACTTCAACCCACTCCCGCACTCCGTGTTGCTTAATGCCACCTGTGCTTCAAAAAAAGAAGAAAAATGCTTTGCCCTAATTTTTATTTACTGATTCAAGTCAGAGGTAACTGTACGCAATTAACCAACACTGAAAAGAAGGAAGGTTGAGTAGGCTCTGCTGGAATTCAAACTTGTGATCTGCAGGTAAATCTACATGTCAGGTGTTCTTGTAACTCTCTGATCCATCTTGTCATCATACTAGTGTAAGGGACTTGTTTGAAAAATGTTTTCAGTGGTTTTTATGAAGATTAAATACGCTATGCAGTAGTGTCAGCCAATTCAGTATGATATAATTTTCTATGTTCTCTCTTCGTATTGTGTTTGGCTACTTTGTTACGCATTAATAAGTAATCATTTTTGGTATATCTACACTTACTTTCATTTGTCCTCATCTTCCAAAGGGCACTATTTCCATCTTTTTGGTTTCATTCAAGCCTCTTTGCTTGGCATTCTAATCTTCAATGTAACAGCCCCTCTGAGATCTGTCTTTTCACAGCAGCCAATTCATAGCAAATCTGTCCCTTTGCACTGCCTCCCTCTACTGCCCCTTTTCTGCCCTTTTTACTCACTTACTTCTTACATATTTCTTCAGTCACCCACCTTATTTAATTGTAGATCAACCACTTAAGCTCGGATTCTTCACCTCACATTTGGAATACGGCTCCTCTATTTTTATTGTCCTCCTTACTATGCTTTTCATCACAATCTAAATTGTTTCATCCTTGCCTGTGAAGCATGCATATATTCTTCTCTTGTCTCTCCTGCATCACTGTACTTTTCTCTGAGTTCTTTTAAATAACTTGCATTCTAGTTGTCGGTTACTAATCATCACCTTTCACAAACGGTTTTGATGCAAGTACAACTTGTCATTGAACCTGCTAAAAGTATTCCTGAATTTTGGCGATACAAAGTTAGGGCGCCCAATTTATGAAGGAATTTAACTTCATTAACGGAACTTTCTTACAATTAACCCAACAACAGATATAGCTGTGCAGCAATGGGTACATTGGGCTGCCACCACAAGCTGTAGACCAAAGACTCCCACAGCTATGTGCCACTTCATGTCATGTACAATTCATAGAAGGCCTGCGTGGACTAGGGTACCCTGCTACATTTGTGGGATCATCTTCCTTGAACATATTTCACTATTAAGTGAAGTGTTAAGGTGTATTTCAGTTTCTTTCCCACTTCCGTAAGAAAGCAGTGCCCCGGGAGTCAGAAAGAGGACTACCACATAGACAGTCAGACCTGTAAGGGTGAAAGAGTGTGAGTAAGGAGCAGAGTGCAGGATTGGCAAGGTAGGACTTATGGTTAAAGAATGGAATCCTAACAATCCAATGTCTGCTAGCAGCTTTTGAGTCTGAAGGGTAACCGTACAGCTTCTGACCTGTCCCACCTGTCCAAAATCCTCCCACCGGCTCTCTGATAAAAGAATAGTGAGGCAGTGTGCTGGAGTTTCCTATTTGCACTGCTGAAAAGGCCTGTTGTGCTGTAATTATTACTTTGCTTTGTGTAGTGGTTGCGGGAGCTACTGGAGCATACAAACACAGCGCAAGGCAGTTTAACTGGACTATTTGCCTTCGTCTGAGATGAACATCCTAAACAGAAATCCGTGGGTGCAAAGTGTGAATTGCTCGTAGGGATGACAAATAGGGATTTTTCCTACATCGATGGATTCAAATTGTTTAGCTTTCATTTATCAAGCAGTAGAATCCAGCCAAGATAGAGGCATTCATATCTCAGACCAAGTATCTTAAACTAATATGCATCGGTTGTATGAGACAACCACACATGCCTAAACCACGTATGCCTAAACCACGTGGTCTATACAACAACCGCGTCTTTACCATGCATGCCTTTACCACGCATGCCTTTACAACAAATTTTGTTGTTAAGGCGTGATTTGTAAAAGTATGTGTGTGGTAAAGATTAAAAGACCGTCGCCCCCACCCCCCCCGCCCTGAGCATGAAAATTTAGCACTCCTGTATTGTAATCTACCAGCCCCAGCCCTATTAACTAAGCCGACTGTTAAAGTGACAGACACTGGATGATATTTGAAGAAGTTTATTGACTTCAAGTCGCACCACCAACTTTCTCTGCCAGCCTGTCAGTCAGTTCTCCGGTCTCCAACTGCCTCAGCCGAGACCTCACCATGGAGACCAGAATCCACAGGCACGAGTTAATGCACATGGCACAATAAGTAATTACAACACATCCACCTTACTAAATATACAGAAAACTAAGGAAGGAAAAGATGAACATGAAGAAAAAGGAAAGCAAGTAAAGAACAAAGAAGTGAAAAAAAAAGTATCATAAAGAAAGCAAAACAACATAGCTTCAATACATCACATAGTCCTTGAAATATTCTGGAGAACGGCGAGATCTGGAAGAAAAACCTATTGCATGAAGATTTGAAAAAGGATTACCCTCAAACAAACTGGGTCCAGGCAGATAAGCACCAGGACATGAGGGATGCAACAATTTATCACCTCGAAATTTCACAAGACGAGACATACTCCACATACTACAATTGTGGACCGTCACTACATTCCTTTTTATGGAGGTTATAACAAATGGGCCCATAAATTCAGTGACCCCTTTCCTATGCCACCTAGGTTTCTTTATGAGCACCCACTCTCCAACACTCCATGTCTTAGCCTTCACCGATTTCTTAGAATCAAATCTATCCTTATATTTCTTTTGATAAGATTCAATTCTGGCATCAATCTCCTCCCTATCCAAACCAACACCCTCAATCAAAGGCAACCACCCTGGATTAAGCTTGGACAGAGCAACCCTGCCCCTCAATATCTGAAACGGAGAACTTTGCAAAACTCCATTAAGTGCAGTGCGGTGTGCCCACCAGGTATCCCACAAAACTTCCTTAAGAGGAACCCTCATCTCAATGGCTCTCTGAACACAAGCTTTAACCACTCTATTCATGCGCTCCGCAAGTCCAATGGCTTGCGGCGCATAAAGGGCTGTTCTCTGATGAGTTATACCAAAATTCTTTAGAAACTCTTGATCTCTTGTGAGGTGAACTGCACCCCATTGTCAGTAACCAGGAACCTAGGAACGCCCTCACTCATGAATTCATCCTTAAGAAAATCTAGAACCACTCTGGTGCTAACAGTACTCACACACCTGGTGGAGACCCACTTTGATGAATAATCCACCAAGAGAATCACAAACCTTTCAGAGGGTCACAACAGCTCAAAAGGACCCATAAAATCTAATCCTAACTTAATCCATGGCTCACGCGGAATCTCCACTGGAGACAAAGGAGCAGTGTTGGTGACCTGAGATTTATCATTGGTGGCACATTGATAACACTCCTTGACCACCCTTTCCACCTGGCAATCCATCCAAGGCCACCAATACCTTTCACGGAGCCGAGACTTGGTAAGACTCCATCCCAAGTGCCCTTCATGAGCAAGATTTACAAGTTTTGATCTCAAATCACAGGGCGGCACCACCCTCTCACCACGCATGAGTTGATTTTGAAACAAAGTGAGTTCATTCCTAACAGACCAGAAGGGCAAAAGGTCAGTATCAACCCTTTTGCACTCAGGCCACCCCTTAATTACAAAATCAGCAACAACCGGAAGAACTACATCATCAGACAAAGCCTTTTCCCACTCATCCTCTGTGATGGCAGGTTCCTTGACCCAACATACTCCAGTGGGTTCAACATCGTGAACATCACAGCTGTTCTCAACCGGCAATCTAGACAAACAATCCGCAGCTCTATTTGCTACACCAGGAAGATACTGCACCTGAAAATTAAACTCCTCCAAACCTTCGCTCCACCATTTTAACCTAGGTGTCAACCTCTCACTCGCCATGCAAGAAAACACTTGCACCAAAGGACGATGGTCAGACCTTACCAAGAAAGGTATGCCCCATAAGTAAAACTTGAAGTGTCTAATTGCCCACGTTATGGCAAGAGCCTCTCTTTCAATGCAAGAATATTGTTGCTCAGCTTTCTTTAATGCTCTGGAGGCAAATGCAACAACTTTCTCTTCACCTCCATCCAGTTGAGAAAGAACTGCACCAAGTCCACAAAGACTGGCATCAGGGGTGAGAATAGTTTTCTTTCTTGTGTCAAAATGACCAAGAGTGGGCATCTTACCAATAGCATGCTTAACAGAGTTAAAGGCTGCATTGCATTCTTCTGACCAGGCAAATTGTATTCCTTTTTTGAGTAGAGCCCCAATGGGTTCAACAATGGTGGCAAAACCCTTGATAAACTTTGAGTAAAACTCAGCAAGGCCAAGAAAGGACCTCACTTGCTCCTTATCAGTGGGTGCAGGAGCATTGACAATACTTTCCGCCAAGTCCAGCTTGGGTTGAATGCCCTCCCCAGAGATAACATGTCCTAAATATGTAACAGAAGACACACCAATCTTGCATTTTAATTTGTTCACGGTCAATCCTTTGTCAGATAACCTCTGCAGTACACTTCTCAACACCTTATCATGTTCCATGTCATCTTTACCATAAATCAAAATATCACCTTGGAAGAACAAGATGCTAGACATATCACCAAGAATCATTTTCATGATGCGCTGGAAGCAGGCAGCCGCTGAGGCTAGCCCAAACGGCATTCTGACAAAAAGAAATGCTCCCAGTGGCGTCACAAAAGATGTTAAGTGCTTAGAGTCTAGATGCAGGGGCACTTGGCGATACGCCGAGGACAGATCTAACACACTAAAAACTTTTGCACCAACTAGCATGGTAATGGACTCCGCAATGTTAGGGAGCGGCTGTCGATCCACCCATATCCACCTGTTCAAACTTCTTAAGTCAACACACATTCTGATATTTTTCCCACCAGCCTTGGGCGCCAAAACCACCGGAGCCAACCATTCAGAGGACTCAATCTCTTCAATTACATTCAGAGCCACCAGCCAATTTAGTTCATTCTTCAAGGGTTCCAACATCATGTTGGGAACCTTCCTCACCTTATGCACACTCTGCACAGCATTTCTTTTTTTTAGAACAATCCGATGTTCAAAGTCTTTTAATAAACCAAGTTTATCACTAAAGACTTGTGGAAACTCTTCAAAGAACTTATTAGAGGTTCCACAATCATCCACTAACATGACTTTGTCAGATGGATTACGTGCATTAGGGTTAAGTATTATACCCAAATCTCTTTGGTGCCTCCAACCTAAAAGGTTGTCACCTCGCTTGGCCACATAGATTTTTCCAATAGTTTCTCTGCCCTTAAAGTGTATCTTCATAACAGCATACCCAATCACATCAATATGTGAACCACCATAACTCACTGGGTTGATATCGGGAGCGAAAAGCTGTAAATCTGGAAACGTTTTGTCCCGTAATTCATTACCCAGCATAGTAAAAGGAGAACCTGAATCAGCTAAAACAATAAACAATTTGCCACCAATTACTATTTCACACTCAGGTATGTTTATGAGATCAGCATCTACCACACCATCACTTCTCACATTCAGCATTACTGTTCTCAGGTTGTCTTTGATAGTCTCAACATTCTCTACCGTGCGCACTTTCACACCAGATCTACAAACTCTGGCATAGTGACCCTTAATCCCACACTTGCGACAGGTGGAATTTTTAGCATAGCAATTGGTATTATTGGAGGTGTGATTGAGACTCCCACAATGATAGCATTTCATTTTAGAAAAGTCAGTGGAGACCTTGCTTCTAGTTCCATGAACCACTTTGGAAACATTGTCTAGAGAGTCTTGTTGAACATCCTTGTGTGTTACTTCATGTATGCTTCTGGGAGTAGGAACATCTTCAGTTGCAGGTTTATGACTCTTCATTTCTTTAACCCAACCAGAAGTATTCTCTACACCCTCCACAATAGCGATGGCTTCCTTAAGTGAAGGATTTCTTGATAGAAGCTTCTCTTGCACTCTAGAACTGTTGGTGCATCTGACTAACTGATCACGTATTAAGGAGTCTGTCAGATCACCAAATTCGCAAGTGCGGGCAAGTGTTTTTAAAGAAGCAATATAATTCCCAACCCTTTCATTGGGTTCTTGGATCCTCAAAGAATTTATGTCGCTCTAGCACAACATTAATCCGTTGACCAAAATAAGATTCCAACATTTTTATGGACATCTCAAAAACATCTGAAGGTTCACCATCTCCCTCACCCACTGGTATTACATCAATACTTTCGTAGATGTTGCGGCCTTCAATTCCCAGATTGTGGAGGAGAATCGCTTGTCTTCTGTGTGCAGAGAATTGCTCACCTCCTATTGCTACTAGGTAGGAATCAAATAGTAGTTCCCACCTTTTCCATGGTAATAACGGTTCACCTTTCTCACATAGAAAGGCAGGAGGTTGATTCATCGACGTGGTGGACATGCTGGCAGACTTACTTGAAACAGAAATAAATACTACAAATCGGACAAAGTTGACAAGTGTTACCTTGAAAGAAAAGGAACAGTACCTGGAAATGCCTGAAAATTTCACTTCAATTGCA
Source organism: Calotriton arnoldi (assembly GCA_963921515.1). Classification (NCBI taxonomy): domain Eukaryota; kingdom Metazoa; phylum Chordata; class Amphibia; order Caudata; family Salamandridae; genus Calotriton; species Calotriton arnoldi. The sequence goes on from CAWUFW010000805.1 coordinate 2,459,394, forward strand.
ATGTCAGGAGATGTACACGGCTAAAAAGAAGAAGAATGGAGCTTCCACTTGCTCTGTAACCGATTCTGTGTGTGGCTGTTGCTATGACTACGAAAAACAACAAAGATGGCGGTACGCAACGTACGCTTACGTGACGATGTTTACTCACGCGTCAGAATGCGCATGAAGGATGCGCAAGGATTCCATAGGCACGAGCGGCTTAACGAGCGTAACGGCTTCACAAGCTCAGATAAGGTAAATAAGTTGGAAATTGCTGATTTACCCGAGTATAGTGCAGTAGAATCAATCCTTTATAAGTCCAGTAGTCAAGTTGTAGTCTTCGGTGACCGCTTAAACAAAAGTACCAACGAATAAGATATTCGTGGGTCCAAAAGGGGAATTGGTGGTGAGCTTGTCCCCCACAAGCATCACTCGTCGCCAGTGTTAAAGTGACAGACACTGGATGATATTTGAAGAAGTTTATTGACTTCAAGTCGCACCACCAACTTTCTCTGCCAGCCTGTCGGTTCTCCGGTCTCCAACTGCCTCAGCCGAGACATCACCATGGAGACCAGAATCCACAGGCACGAGCTGATGCACATGGCACAATAAGTAATTACAAAACCGACCCCCTACCCTGAGCCCTAAAACTCGGCCCCCCAGCCCTGAAAACTGCCCCCGTGCCCTGAGACCTAGGACTCAGCTCCCTGCCGTAAAAACTACCCCGACAGTAGCCTCCCGCCCTGAGCCCTAAAACCAGCCCCCACCCCTAAAACCTACACCTACCTCCCCCCGGTCCCAGCCCAACTGACCAAGCCGCGTCCCGGTCCTTCCTGGTTCCTCTCACCGCCCATCCACTCAGACAGCTAGAATGCCGACTGCCTGAACCACACATATGCATGGTTAATGCATATGCGTGGTTAAGGTAAGTGTTGTTCACCTTGCGGGGAAATGGCCCGCATGCTTAGGCCGGCGTTGTAAAGGCTGTTTCCCATATGCATCAGTTTATTAAAAGGACTCCTGCTTCATACCCCTTGCATATGTGCAAACACTAGCTAGCTATGGGAATAAAGAATGATCAAAGAGACAAATATCCATTCGAGGAGAGAAAATCCCTGCACTACCAGCAGTGTCCAACATCAATCTGTAACCTCATGCTCATATAGTAACAAGCATTTGCAATGCAATAGGTCTCGCATTTGCGAGAGTTTGAGCTATTGACATTGTAAATGACAATGCTTTTAACTATGTGTTTTGAAAACGTGCAAGCGGTGCTTATAGTCCTTGCTTACAAGAAGCAAGGCTGGCAGTAACTACACACCGTTTGCAAGCCTTGCTTCTATAAGTACACAGAAATAACAAGTTTTGAAAACACAGAAATAAAAGGCATTGTCATTTACAATGCCAATAGCTCAAACTCTCGCAAATGCGAGACCTATTGCATTGCAAATGCTTGTTAGTTGTGATTCCACAGGTTGACCTGGAATTTACCCTGCATGTAAACATGTGTCAGGTGCACTTTTGGCAGTCCTTGATTCTTGCATCCTCTGTGTTTACAGTATACGGCAAGACGGGGGTCGGGACGAGTCAATCTGGAAACTCACTTGACACGCTGCAAACAATCGCAAGGCAGACATCTGGGTTTCCCTTGGCAGACTTGGTTAGCTATTGACAAAGCAGTGACGGTGGCACTTGAAGACTGACCGAGTCCGTTCCTTCCAGCCCTAGAACAATCCCGTTTTACTCTGTATTACATCAACAAATCTTTCATATTGCCTGAACTACTTTCATTTTTTCTTGCACCAATGCTTTACGACCTTCAGAAGCCTTGCAGACTCCTAAAAGCACAGCCCACCCACCAGAGGTGAAGGTGTGCAATAAAGAACTGCTTTACGCTGGCTCAGTGGGAATAAATAAATACCAGATGTATTTGGTTCTTTGAAAGTGAGAAGAGTCAACGGTGTCATGTGTAACGTCCTTTTTTTTCCCAGTGCTCCTGTGTGTCCAATGCGCCCTGGGCTCTCTGATTTTCTGTGAGAAAAGGAGCTTACCCAGAAGACTACCCTCAGTACTTTTTGCAAATGTGGAGAAACATTTTTAAACAAAATAGGTAAACTGCACGCCGAAGGAAAGTAAAACTAGTGGGACACTTTCTTAGCATTAGCCAGCTTAACCCTCTGCGCTGCCTTAGGATGAGTTAAACTTTCCACTACAGAAACCTCCGGTCTGTTTCTAGGAAGCCGATTAATGACGGGGCTTCTCTTGACATTTTAATTGATGTCTGGAAGTTGCTGGAGGGCAGGAACGAAACTGAAAGCGCGGTGTGAGTGCACATCGGCTATCCCGGCGCAAGCTGAGGATCGCCAGAGAAGACACGCCGTCTATCCGCACTGAGGCTCCGAGTCTGAATCCGAGGCCGAAGTGTCCTTGAGCGGCCGCATGGGCAGAGAGGTACACCGAGCACCCCGTGAGCTCTGGGGACACGCTGCAAGGCATCGCACGATGTATGGCGTAACGGTAAGGAATGCGGGGAGGGAGTAGCTGTATGGAGGGGGCGTCAGGGGCTGAAAGGTTCTGCCGCGATGCCTTCGTCCTGGCGGGGGTAGGAAACTAAGTCTGTAGTCCTGGAACAATATGGTGGGGGCCGGCAGATGGCGCAGGGCTGGCTGACACTGGAGGGGGTGCAGGGACAGCTTGGGATTGGAGAGAAGCGACCTGGTGAGATACGCAGGAGGGTATGTGGCAGTAGGAGGAAGCGCTCAACTGTGTGTAGAGTGTGTTTGCGAGCAAGAGCGAGATGGAAGGGAGAGAGTGTTTGTAAAATATGAGATTTTGCATGACGTAAATTTTCCGTCACCCCTGTTCTCGTGTTTTTTGAGAGTTGTCCGCCAGCCATACCTTCACTCTAAGCACAGAAGTAGGCGCCTGCTTTGGCTTGGGGGGTGGGGGCACTACTTAGTGCACGATGATCGGGAATCACTAAAGTCAGTGCCTAATTGTGCCATGGGGTACTTCTAAGTACACACTCAATCGGAGCATACGAATGCTTTTTGAAGCATGTCAAAAATTACAATGACAATGAAGTCTAAATCCATTTTCCATGCGAATAATTATTTAAACACCACTTTAAAAAAAAAAAAAAAAAACTAAACGCTACCTTTTCCAGCCATAAAACAATAACCCCACGAATCCTGTTGTACATGAAGAGTGTGTCTGCAAGTGGCCGTTTTGAAAACAAGGGAGTTTACCATTGCTGTTTAGGAAGGCGGCATGACATAAGCAGCGCTCGTAAAGGAATTTAAAAAAACGGGTGGAAAGCAACGTTAATAAAAGGATAGGATATATTAGGCGTGGCCATTTGCAGTTTGTGAGGTGCTGAGCAACGAAGGAGGAGACGTGATCACATGGCGCCAGCGAGACGCGTGCACATCTCCTGTCTATAAGGTGTTAAGCAACGGCACAGGCAGCTAACGCCGCTGTACGCGTTCACAGCTGCTGTCTTTTAAACGCGTGCACATATCAGAGCAAGGAAGCAGGAGGCGTGTTAACGCGGCGCCAGTTATACACGTGCACATCTCCTGTCCTGCTACACGCCGCCGTATGCGTTCACAACTGGGATTGTAGATTTAATTATGCGTGCACAGCTCATGTTTTGCGGCTGGCGAGGACGGAAGGGAGACAGGAGATGTGCACATCGCGTGTCTGTACGTGCGTGTTCACGGGCGCGTTCATAATTGCAGTCCGTCCTGCACGTGCACATCTCCTGTCTCCCTTCCGAAGCAAGTCGGTAACAATAGATCTCGCTAGCGACAGCGCTTTCGCGCTGCATCGCTAGGCGAGACCTAATAAAAATGACCATATTAGGTTGCCCTCCTGTATTCAGATATATTGGTCATGAAACACTCACCCATCTCACTCAGACAAGGAGAACTAGGCGCAGTTAGGAGTTTCATACTCACCTCTCCACAGCACGATCCAGAAGGTAGAAGAGCGCCTGTAAAACCACCTGCTGGATGCTCTTGTTGGGGTGGTGCAGCTTGGCCGTGAAGAGAGCAATGGAGGCTCCTGAGGGGTCACGGACACTCTACAGGAAAGAAAAGAGAAGACAGGAGTCCCATGAAAAGACAGATAGTTCCAATGCAATCTGGTTGTCCTAAGATTAGTAATGTGGTGATTAGCAAGCTGTTTATGCGGACTTTCTAATCCAAATCATGCCACTTTGGGATTTATGGAAATCCCATGTTAACGCTATTAAAAATACAAATTCCGATCACTTATTTAAATACCACAGAGGTGAGGAGACAAAAGCAATATCACAAATGCATATAATGCTATTGCCAGGGCTCAAAAGGTGTGAATAAAGTACAGAAGGTGTCACGATACTCACCTATGGTGCAATCAGTTATGCACAGGCAAAGCTAGTCTCTCAACCCTGGTTGCAATGCCATGCAAGCTTGGGTACAAAGAGTCCCTTTCCATAGGTAATTCCATTACCACTAATGATCAGATTCTAACATGTTCTCTCCTCTAGGGTCAGGTCTTATTGTGCACTGGCAGAGATCTAACTGTCCCTGTTGTTGAATAAACATTGTTAATACACATTTTGTTTTATGTGGTACCTCTCCTGGAGTGGTAGCTTTAGCAACAGATCCACATTGTATGTTATGGGTGTACGATCAGTGATGCACAGGTAAACATGTACAGTTCCTTTAGTGGAAAGAAAGAGAATATTAGGTTGGTTGTAAACTGGGGAGTCTGATTCCTCAGGAGCAAGAGCCCTCACACACCCAGAAGGGTGTCAGGATTCAAAGGGCATGCTCCTCGTCAGGCCGGCTCTGCAATGCCCAACAGGCACACGCAAGAGGGCTCTTTGTCAGGAATCTTTTCTTCCAATGCTGTATGTGAATTTTGGGTGTGGGGCTGCTTGTGTAGACTGGTGTAGATAATGTATGTGTGTGAAAAGTGTGTATTAAAATAGACTAAGTAGTCCTCAAAAAGATTTTAAATGGGCGAATGCACTTGTCTAATTAAAATCATGGTGGCTATCAAAAGAGACAGTGATCTATGATAACTCAGTGAGTCAACATGTTTCTTGCAGTTATAAATCGCTAATGATCTTGTGGCAATTCATCAGGAACAACGTTCCCTAATCTACACAGCGGTTGGAATCTGGGGTTATGTAATTCCAAAATATTACCAATTACAAGTTACCTAGATTGGTATAGGTAGATACCTTATGTAATGTTTTCTAAAAACAGACCCAATTTAGGTAGCAGTAATGCCTCCTCAAGTGAGAGCAGAGCTAACGCTAATTTAGCGTGAGAATCGTAATGCAGAATCCGCAGGACGACCTACCCAGTCTCTGCTTCCTCTGTAAGACTGTGCCCTAGACAATGATGCTAGTGATGCACAGCTACAGAAGGTGTGAGATACTCTGCCCAGGACTTAATACAAGTGATGTATAGGGACATAAGTGTGAGGGTACTGGCCCTACGTAAAACTATAATGTTCAGGTACAGAAAGTGTAAGAGACCCTACCTCAGAAGGTATTATGAGTGCTGTACAGGAAGGAAGTTGAGTGCGTCCCTGCCCCAGATGTAAATGGATTTAGGTACAGGTAGAGAAGGTGTGAGAGTACACATCACACGAGGTGAGATCAGTAATGAAAATTTACCAAATGTCCAAGTGTCCCTTCCATTGGAGTGGATATCAGCAATCAACACACATGGAAGGGTTGAAGGTCCTTTTATCTATGACAGAGGCTAGGCCACAGGGGCATGACACTGCCCGAAGAAATATCAGTGATGTCTAGACACAGAAGGAGCGTGTGCCACTGATTTGCAGGTGCACATGATGTGAGGGTCACAGCGAGTACAGAAGGTGTAACAGCATACTCCCTGTAAGGGAATATCAAGGCACAAGCGCACATGATGAGGGGAGCACGATGTGGGGTGCAATCAGGGATGCGCATATACAGAAGGTATAATGTTTTTGCCTGGAGGCCTGTCACCAGCGATGCACAGGTGCAGCGGTCCAACAGTTTTTGCCACCTCGTGGGTGACATCAGTGCTACATGGATGCAAATATTTAAATGGTTTCTGCAGCCAGAAGGGAGGACATAAGTGAAGCATAGGTAAAGGAAACGTGACGGGCTCTGGCATGATATCCCTGGTACTCAGTTTCATACAATGCACCAGAGTCTTACACACAACTATCAGAGATTCCGAAAGAGACTTGGATGAGCAAAGTGTTTCTCTATTGGTTGCTGTGGACAGAGATTAGAATGATAGCTCTTTTTAGAGGTCACAAGTGAGGCAGTCCACATCAGACACTAAAATGGGCAATATCCAACCAGTTAGGTCCTTCATATTATGTAGAATGGATCCTTGCACGTGGGGTTTTCACACAGGACAGAGAGGTCAAAATACTGTGTGGCTAAAATATCCAGAAAATATAATCATCGTGAAGTATAAGTTTAGTATACTTCCCTTCACACATATATGCATATGTATCTTCCAGGTACATTGGGGTGGAGTCAAGAATAGTACTTGTGCGCTTACATGTATACACTTATCTTCACAGTAACTCCATTCTCGATATTTAGGTCTGGATATTTTGGCCCCACACATTTTTCCTTCAATATTTTGATATGCAAGCTGCAGGTGGCACTATTGGCCCCACAACCCTGGTGATAACTTACCAGGACAGTGAACTTTCCACTAAGAAGCTCAGAACGCAGCGGCTCCTCTTGGGGCTTCAGCTTTACAATGCCTTCCTTCAGCCGGGTTTCCTGCAGGACCAAAAAGATCAAGCACAAAAATAAGATAAAAGAAGGATCTGAGGCCATCTCATGCTTCTGCTGAGAAGCATAATCTTGACCCAGGTTTTCACATTTTTAAGCTTAAAGGTGACAGCAATACACAAGGGCATCTGTGAAAACTAAAGTTCTGTGTCCCCCCAGTTTAACTGAGGGTTGCATGCCCATCAACCACTGTCATTGACTGCTGCCGCTATACTGGGATTACATATGACCTCAGAGGTATTGGTGTACATTTGGGAGCCCACAAAACCCAGCCACAGGAACAAAGTCTGCATGGACAGATAGGTTGTCGTAGCACAGACAGTACCCATTTTCTTCACAAGAAGTACCACACAATAAAAGGCTGCAATATTAAACTAGAGAGAAGAGGGTATGAGGAGTAATTTTCGAAAAGTTTTTCATACGAGTCAGTGAAAAAACAAGTTACTTACCTGTACACTGTGGTTCTCCAGTACTGATATCTTTCATAGATTCACATGCTTGTATCTTCCCCGTCGTCATGGTGGGAGCCTCGCGGTAGATTGAAAAGAAGTACTATAAAAGTACATTAAAAACCACCAAAGGAAGAGAAAAACTTTAACATTCGTCAGCCTCTTTATGTAGGTCCAAACTTTGACCAATCAGAGACAAGCCCTAGACCTCAACTCCCCAGCAGAGCCACCAGACCTCAGATTTCGCGCACAAGTGTGCTAAGGTTAAGAGTAGCATGAGGTAAGAAGTGGCAAGCCTAGACGGGGAGGAGGGAGGGTCGCATGTGAATCTATGAAAAATATCAATACTGGAGAACCACAGTGTACAGGTAAGTAACTTGTTTTTTCTCCAGTATTGAATCTTTCATAGATTCACATGGTTGTATCAGAGTAGTTAGCAGTGTCCTTTGTTAAATCGCTGTGACTAGGCGAAGACCTTTGTATGCACAGAGCATGAAACATACCATTTAAGAAACATATATAAACATATAGATCTAGATGCATCACTTAATCCAGATACACAACTAGAAACATGTAAAACCATGAAATCAAATAAACAAAGTAAAACAGAGGTAAAAGATATAAATAAGCTAAACCTCAAGTGAACAGATGTCTCTGGACTGCTTGCCCCACTGCGGCATCCGTTTTCCATGCTGAATCCAGGCAATAATGCTTGGTGAACGTATGCACGTTAGACCATGTTGACGCTCTACATATGTCTGGAAGCAATACTCCAGCAAAGAGGGCAGTAGAGGCCGCCATCTTCCTTGTGGAGTGCCCAGACACCTTTGCAGACAGGGGTTTTCCAGCTTTATTATGGCAGAAGACAATTGCAGAAGAGATCCAACGTGCGATACTGTTTTTGGAAAGGGCTTGACCTTTCCTTCTAGAAGCAAAAGACACAAAGATATGGTCCGATTTCCTGAAAGTCTTTGTTCTATGGATGTAGAATTAGATGCATCGTTTTACATCCAAAGAATGCAACGCTCTTTCGGCAGAAGTTGAAGAATTTCCAAAGTACGTTGAGAGCACAACCGGCTCATTTAAGTGAAAAGACGTTGGAACCTTTGGTATAAAGTGAGGGTTTGTTCTCAACACTACCTTGTCCTGTTTGAATTGTAGAAAAGGTTCAGCCACCGTGAAAGCCTGAATCCCACTGATTCTTCTAGCCGAAGTGAGGGCCAGTAAGAGAGCCGTTTTCCATGAAACGTATTTTCAATCAGCTTTGTGGATCGGCTCAAATGGCGATTTCATCAAATGAGATAGGACCATGTTTAATTCCCATGGACCTGCCAGACGTTTCAGTGATGGAAAAACTCTGAAAAGGCCCTTCATAAATTCTTTAATAATTCGCGTTGACCACAGTGAGAATTCCCCTGGCTTTCTGCGAAACCTAGAAATTGCAGCTAGGTGAACCTTGATAGATGAATGAGGCACCTTTGACTTTGCTAAATGAAGTAGGTAGGGCAAAATTTGCTCCGGGGTCGAGAGTAAAGGATGTATGTCCTTTTCCCCACACCAGTGGCAAAATCTTTTCCATTTCGCAGCGTATGCCCTATTAGTGGAAGAAGCTCTGGCCCGCTGAAGGATGGACTTGCAATCTGGAGCGATGTCTAGATTTGTAAATTCATAGTCGTGAGGTTCCAAGCTGATAAACACAGAGATTTTATCTGAGGATGAACAATCTGGCCGTTGTCCATGGACAGCAGGTTTGGCCATGGTTGAAAGAGAATGTGCGGAGAGATGGAGCGCAGGAGAAGCTCTGGGAACCAAAACTGTCTCGGCCATGCCGGAGCGATGAGAATGAGATAACATGGTTCTTTCTTCATTTTGCTCAGCACCTTTGGGATGAGGGGAAATGGCGGGAAAGACTATGCGAACATTCCTGCTCACTGCATCTGCAGAGCGTTTCCCCAAGAGTTGGCCTGAGGATACCTGCTGGCGAACATTTCGCATTTCTTGTTGCTCGCTGTCGTGAAGAGATCCAGATTTGGAGTGCCCCATAGCCTGAAAACTCGCCGCAGCTGCTTCCAATCTAATTCCCATTCGTGACATTGTGCATTGGTTCTGCTCAAAGAATCCGCCCACTTGTTGTCCACGCCTGGGACATGCTCTATCTGCAACGTTATCTTGTGCTGGATTAACCATCTCCAAATTTCTTGGGCTTGGTCCAAGAACGTGAGAGACCTGGTACCCCTTTGTTTGGCTAGATAGAACATCGTTGTGGTGTTGTCCATTCTCACGAAAACAGAAGAGCCTCGGATTCTCGGAAGGAACGCCTGAAGACCTAGATTACACAGACTGATGTGTAATTGCTTTTCTTGAATGGACCATTTTCCGTGGATTTGCAACTCCTGAAGATGCGCTCCACAACTATCCATTGAGACATCCGTGGTCATTATGTAACTGGGCTGTGCCACCTGGAACGATAGGCCTGGAGAGATATTGCATTCCTTCTCCCACCATGACAGTGCCTGTTTCATTGCCTGAGAAATAAGGATGATGTCTTCGAAGGAGCCCTGCGCCTGAATCCACTGTTTGTTTAACTGCTCTTGAAGAGGCCTCATTTGGAGCCGACAATTCAGAATTAGTGGGATGCATAATGACAGCATCCCCAGTAAAGATTTGAACACTTTTACAGAAGTGGACTCTTGCGCGCAGGAGGGATGCTAAGAGCATTATCTTTTGCTGGCGTTCTGGAGTGGGAAACGCCTTCATCAATCTGGTGTCCAGTATTGCTCCGAGAAAAATGTGTTTCTGACTTGGAATCAGGCATGACTTCTTGTTGAGTAACAAGCCTAGCGATGTGAACAGCCTTTGACAAGCCCGTGTAGACTCCCTTGCAGAGTGGAACGAAGGCCCTTTCACCAGCCAGTCGTCCAGGTAGAGATAAACCTGATGGCCCTGCCTCCTCAGAAAAGCTGCCACCGGAGCAATACATTTCATGAAGACTCTGGGAGCTGAACGAAGGCCAAAGGGCAGAACCTTGAACTGGTAGTGATCCCCAGCCACCTCGAACCACAGGAATTGGCGATGTTTCGCCAGAATAGGAATGTGGAAGTATGCGTTGAGGAGATCGAGGGACGCTAAAAAATCTCCTCTGTTCACCAACAGGAGAATGTCCTGAAGGGAAAACATTCTGAATGATGGTTTCTTGTGCATTTGTTCAGCTTTCTGAGGTCCAAGACCTGTCGCCATTTCCCACACTTTTTCTTTATGAGGAAGAAATTGGAATAGAAGCCTTTCCCTCGTTGACGGAGAGGAACTTTTTCCATCGCCCCCTTTTGCAGCAAGATCGAGATTTCCTGCTTTAGTAAAGGAAGATGGTGATGTATTCTCCTTGAGGGCGGATTCTGAGGAGGCTTGGGACCAAATTCCAGGCTGTGGCCCAAACGGATGAAGTCTAGTACACATTTGTCCTTTGTAATGGCTTGCCATTGACTCAGAAAAGGAGAAAGATGATGGGACTGCAGAGGCTGTAGTCGAGATGAGGTGGCTGGCAGAAGAGAAACGTCACTGTTGTCTAGATAAGTCTTGCGATTTTCCTCATGCCGAACACTTAAGTCTAGCTGACTGTTGGCTGTATGAGACATTGGAAGCACGAAAATGCTGCTGTTGTTTCTGTCCTCCATATTGTGGTCTGTACGATTGTAGTAAATACGGCTGAAATCTGTAGGGCTGATAGGACGATCTTTGCTGGAACTGACCTCGTCCTCTTCCCCCACGAAAGGACTGATGACGTCTTTGTAGCAGTGTGTCCTTTTTGATACCCTGAAGTTCTTCGTCCACGTGTTTTCCAAACAGGTTTTCCCAGTCGAAGGGCATGTCTAACAATTTCGATTGTACTTCAGGGCGGAAAGACGTCGCCCTCAGCCAGCCCGGTCTAAAGAGAACAGCGGCTCCTGCCATTTGTCTAAAAGCAATTGAAGACAAATCCATTGCAGAGTCAATCACTTCGGACATAGCTCTAGCACCTTCCTGTAGCAGGTCTTTTGCTTCCTTCTTTTTATCTTCAGGAAGATATTCAAGAAGAGGGGCAAGGTCTAACCATAACTTGCGGTCGTATCGCCACAAAATCACTAAGGCATTAGAGGCCTTGATGGAAGTAGCGGCCGTAGTAGCGAAGCGTCTGCCTATGCTGTCAAGCCGTTTACCTTCTCTGTCCGGAGGCACAGAACAAGGAGATTGCGGATTCCTAGAGCGCCTCTGCGCAGCTTGCGGTATCATGGAATCCGGGCGGGGATGACCAATCAAACATGCCGGAGCTGAATCGGGTGCCTTGTATTTCTTCACTATCCTCGGCAAAACAGCTGGAACCGAGGCCGGATTCTTCATAATCTTTAATCCCTCGCTCCATATATAATCCACAATAGGTATGGATCGAACTGACTTCTTGGCCGGATGCTTAAAATCATAAAGGAAGCATTTGTTTTGAACTACAGGTAAAGGCAAATCAAATCTCCTAGAAGCCCTCTCCAGTAATTCGTGGAAGCTCCCAATATCTCCTGGAGGAGAACTTGCTGGAGGGGGAGGGGAAGGGGGGGGGGGGGGCGGGCGACGGCGAAGATGGAGCCACGTAATCATCCCACTCCTGACCAACTAAGTCAGGATCCTGAGTGAGCTCACATTCTTCAGGTTGATCATCTGCTTCACGCTCGATGTAATCATCCTGAATCGTAATGCACCGAGGAGCCTGTCTCTCTTTCTGCGCAGCAGGTGGTGGAGTAACCACTGGTGGTGGTGGTACTTGAATACTTGGGCCTCCAGGCGTCAGCGGAACCGGAGCGTGAGAATCCGGAAATCGCTTGTAGTAATCGTTTAGCATGTGTCTCAGGTCGGAAACCACGAAAGTTTGCACCAGCATGGAATCCCTTCTAACCTCCTGACGCTCTTCGCAAGCCTCATACGGATAGTGCTCCTGAAATGAATCATAACGCTGGGCCCGTGGACAACCTGTGAAGGAGTAGTCCCCTTCCAAATACTCAGACGTGTCCTGCCCCTGTGCCTCCTCTTCCTCATCTGTATCCTGGCATTTAACCCTGAGCTGAGAAGGGCTGTAAGCTGGGCCGATCAGACTTTCATCTCCCGATTCCTCTGTATCCAGAAGGTGAGAAGGAGGCAGAGGTGATATCTTTGACAAAGAAGACAAACCTGGAGACTTCTGGATATAGTGGAGGCTCCTTAAGTCCTGTTTTTGCTCCGTCGACGACGGAAGACGTCTGAAAGTAATAGTTGTCGAAACCGGCACCTAAGGTGATTTAAACACGGTCGTTGACGGAGTGATCGTCGACGGAGCCGTAGACGACGTCGTTGACGGTGCTTCCGTCGACGGGGCTGTAGGCGAAATCGTTGACGCAGTGGTCGTCGCCGTCGACGATGCCTCCGACGAGGAAATTGTCGTCTTCGTCGACGAGGCCGTCACCACAGCCGTCGTCGAGGCGGTCGTTGCCACAGACAGCGATGTAGATTTGGCTGGAGTTCTTGACGACGGGTCCGTCGACAGAGCTTTTTTCATCGACGAAGCCTGTTTTAGAGGTGTGACAGGCAGAGAAGCAGCAGAAGATTTCTTCAAGCCAGAATCTTTTTGCTTTAGAGCTGCTTTATCGGCAGATGAGATTTTTTCCGCCTCTAACCTTTTAGAATCAGCCTTCAATGAGGTAGAGCCCTCATTTTCACGTTTCCTCTCAGCTGAGGATGGCCCAGGGCTCTCTTCCACATCAGATCCAGAATCAGATATAGATTTTTTCTTCTGGAGCCATAACAACAATCTGGCCTCTCAATCCTTTAGTCTTGGCTGAAAAGGTTCTACAATATTTACAGTCCTTGGCAATATGCTTGGGATAAAGGCAATACAGACAGTCCTTGTGGGGGTCTTCAGAGAAAAGTCTGACCTTCCCACAGGATCTGCAGGGTCTAAAAAGCCTCTTCTTAGATCCCTCTGACATTATGAAGTAAAGAAGATGAATCAAACAGTACCTTGAGGTGAATTCAAGCAGGGTCAAAAGTTCACTAACTGACAAAAATGAGCAGAGCTCAGGGAGACTCTTACACACGACGTGCGGTTAGAAATCTGAGGTCTGGTGGCTCTGCTGGGGAGTTGAGGTCTAGGGCTAGTCTCTGATTGGTCGAAGTCTGGACCTACATAAAGAGGCTGACGAATGTTAAAGTTTTTCTCTTCCTTTGGTGGTTTTTAATGTACTTTTATAGTACTTCTTTTCTATCTACCGCGAGGCTCCCACCATGACGACGGGGAAGATACAAGCATGTGAATCTATGAAAGATTCAATACTGGAGAATCAATTGACTTCTATTTCTTGCGTAGCGGCGTATACCTACACAATTCCGCTCCTGTTTTACAGTGTGAGCCCTTTATACAATTATATCACACTACTTCAATAGTTTTTTCAGTAATAGGGAAGTGGATAAGTATTAGTTTATAACTGTTGAGCTGTCAAATTGAAGGACAGTCTGCCAAAATAGACCGTAGATTCAATATGCTATAAGGACCAGAGGTTACGATGGAAGGACACAAATTCCTTAGTGAGCCCAGTGACTGTCAGGAAAATGCAAGGTAGAGAGTTGCAAAAAAAAGGGAACCTACTGACGGTGCTTGAAGATCTCAGCAAATGTTTGTAGGCATACTATTTTAAAGGGCTGGAGTTAGTATGAAGAGGTGCAATCTCCTGTGTTGCAAACACAGTTTAGGGAAAATTTGGCTGCGGCCCAAAAGGACCAATGGTTTCAAGGCTGGAGAGCTTTTCAGATAAACAGCTTCATGGCGCTGTGCAGCTACTCACTACATGGCTATAATTACAATATCCCTGTAAAGGCCTTCAGCTGTTTCCAGAAGATAAGACATCAGCTTTCATTCTGAAGATATAGAAGCAGAGATGTTCCCGGGCCAGGTCCTCTTATATGGCCAGCTGTTGGCGATGTGCCACAGGATGTGGCGCACAGTGGACGAGAAGCCCCCCACACATGCATTCGTTCATAAACTGTGCACTATTGGCACAGGGCTCATCCGATCACATGGTTACATAAAGCAATCGGAGAACATACCGGGGTCTCCCTGATGCCCTGGAGACAAAAATGGGAGGACAATATTGAGCGACCGTTAGTCGATTCAGAATGGGCAAGGCAATTGAATCAGCCCAAGTCATTTCTCTCAACGCAGGATTTAAATGCATCCGATACTCAGTCTTACACCGGGCCTATTTTACCCCGACAAAACTAAACCGCATATTCCCCACTGCCAACCTCACATGCCCTAGATGCCACTCTGACACCGCGGACCTCCGGCACATGCCGTGTGAGTGTCTCACCCAAGCTACATATTAGCAAGAAGTCCATGACGTCCTGGCATCTGTTACGTAATTCACACACCCAAGTACGTGAGAGGCGACAGCTCTAGGGATCTATAAGTGAGAGAAAAAACACATACTTCAGGGCCGCTTTGCAAAGCTGTAACTACTGCTTGCTAAGTGAATTATCACCCTACATTGGAGGGTTTCCCAGCCACTGCTCCCGACAAAATGGCAGACACCTCTTCTCCCGATGCGGAGAAGCCGAAAGCACAAATCTACATCACGAGGAGGCTCGCCGCCTCTGCATGCGGCCCATAGCGGAAGGATGGGACACTATGCTCATGCCAGTTCCACAAGGAGATGTGGGAGGTGGACACCCACTCTGCACCCCCCCCGAGCCATCAGGCCGCGACCCCCCCCCACCACAAGTACACTACGTTTACCCACAGCGCCCATCCCTTGCTGAGTAGCCACTCTAGAATCACCCTGTGCATTACCCCCGACTCCAATTCTTACTCAGGGCCACGGCCCTACTGAACCACCCCCTGATGTTCTCCCATCTGCTACCAACCCTCCCCCTGATACTATGATCCCATAAAACTCACGCTGTTATGCAACTTCACCCCTACCCCATGTTTACTGTTCAAGAGGTACCTGTACTTGAAAATGGAACACACATTGGAACAGCATTCTCCTCCAAACACTCGGCATGGAGCGCTCAGTTAGCATACACTTTTCTCCTCCCAGAGGTAGTCCGTCTGGACTCTGCCCCTAATCTGACTCTACCCTGTACCCCACAACCGCCTTATCCTAAAACTGATACATCCATGATGACCAAATGAGGACGATGATATATACGTTATGATGTCTCTGCCCTGCTATGTTTTATTGTAACAGAAAAATACCTCAATTAAAAGTTTGGGGAAAAAAGGAGCAGAGATGTTTCAACTCCAAAGGCATGGCTTTCTGTATGTTACTTTTTAAACAGGTGGATCCTTGCCAAAATGTAGTAAGATGAAGAAAGGGCTTGGCCAAGGGCAAAACTCTGAAAATAGTTCACCAGGCCATGCACAGTGCTTTCCATTTGATGCAAATGCATACAGGCAATCATTGCAGGAATGCAATAACAGATGAGAAGGTTTGCCACCAATGTTTGCTGATGCCAATCCCTACTGATGAACTTGAAATTTGTTTTTTAAGTAGAATCCATTAGAGTTTCCAAGCCAGGAAGATAGAATATACCACACCATCAGACTACACTTGGCATCAGCCACAAAACACCTTAAAATGCTCATCTGACAGTGATAGTCTTTGTCACTTGCACCCATCTGCAGGGCCAAGAACAGATATTCCTTAATCATGGTGACTTCCTGCGAACAAGTTTAAACACAGCACCGGGATACTTCTGTTTTACTGACATATACACGGGTCTTTCCTAAATGCCTTCACTTTTACATGATTACTTCTGACACACATTTGCATCCGTGACATTCTGGATTAGTTTCTTGGAAACTATACTTGCTTACAGAATCAATTTTGCAAGAACACCATCATGCTACCTTGACACCATGTACAAGGTTTATACATACGTTGTGCAAACGTGCTTGTTGTTTTCGTACATATGGCGACATAGCTATCTATAACACACAAACAATAGCAGCCTGATCAAGATCTCGGCCCAAGGCAAGGATGCCTTTTGTTATAAATAAAAATCTATTTCCAGGTGTTGGCAGAGGAGCGCTTGCTGTCATTGACGAGGTCCCTACATGCTAATGCTTCGGCCCAGCAGCTCGCTGATATCTCTACGAGGGGTGCCCAGCTTGTGACCATGATGGGGACCTACATTTTTTCCCTTCAGGGGTAACAGGAGTTGGATCATCCAGTACGGGGATTCTTGGCAGAACACACACACGTCCTAGGCACTTAGGTTAGGTGACGCATAGTAGGAGCACGCCAGATTTCTATATTGTTTTATATGCTTGCATATATACATTGTTTCAGCACAATGGTGGAACTTTTCATTATGTTCACTGTCCTAGCACTTCTAATAACTTTCATTTGCTTCTGTCTATTGATCATTGCAGCACATATATTTTATACAAGAATCGTGTTGGTTCAATAAATATTGAAAACACCCCACTGTGTATTCCTTGTATATTTCTTTGAGAGAAAGAGAGCACGAGTGACTGAGCAAAAGGGTTCTAGATCTGTTACCACAACTCCTGGGGGGATCAGGGTTGTCATGTTCAGTGGTTGCCAGAACCATTTGCCACCGGGTTAGGGGGGGGGGGGGCTTATGGTGGCAATGCAAGCTAACTGGCCTATAGGACGACATATCTTGAGGGGGCGCATGGAATCAGTCTGGCACTAACACAAAGGTTATGCTGTGCACAAACGTGCAGTTCCTACCATAGGGTGGAAACTGCATGACATAACGCACCAGGATTTCAAGTTAGAATTGCAAGGCCCAAAGAGGTTTGTTGATGCAGAGGATACTTGTCTTACTGAATTTCAGAACAGAATATTCTGATGCATTCACTGGAGTATGGCAGTGTGAAAGGCTTTCAAAATATTTAAAGCTATGGGATTTGAGAAATTAGTCTGGAAAACTGAATTGTTGTCCGCATCATGCAGCATTGTAAACTATAACAAGAGATAGGCCTAAGCAATGGCTTGCCACTTAGGTAGGGTTGTACAGGGGAGATGTGTTCCCATTTCTCATCTGTGGAAATCAGTTCATTTTTTTGTCATAGGGCATATATGTCGGTTTTCAGTTTTACAAACCACAGAAAATAAGTTTCTCAGTCTTGGTTATGATGTTTCAAAGGAAAAGATTAGAAGTGGGAAGGAGTAGATAGCACTCTGGTGAAACTGGAAAAAAGTTAAACTTTTTCTTTAATTCAGGAATTGGTAACGTTTACACATTCCATGCAGCTTTGCCTGGGGATGAATATTTTAGCAATAAAACGTTTTACAAGGGCTTTTTCCATCAAAATTAGGCTTAACTGATATTTTTCATGCAGCACTTTTTCTAAAACGTTTCAATTTATTTTACAATATTTTGCAAACTTTACAAAGTTCACAAATTTGTAGCTTTAAATTACATCACAAAGTCATCGGAGGAGTTTCAGGTTTGCAAAATAGCAGAGAGCAGGATCTTGTTAATTTTTTAACATGCAAATGACAGGCCTAGATGGCGTCAAAAACACCTATAAGGGGCATTTCCTGACGGCTAACGACATGAATGCATTCAAAGCCACCAACAAGAAAGTGTTTGTAACCAAACATTACATGATTTCAAGGCACAGGTCATAGAGGTGAATCTATAAATTTACTTTTTTTTCTTTAGCAAAATATACATAGAGGCTGCATGCACGGTTCGCAGCAAGGGCCTTTTGTGAATTTAGTCTGTGAGATCTATCCTTAATTACATAACATAGCAGCGACCGAGGAACATCTGGTAAGGGTAAGCCTTGTATGGATGGACATTTATGATTTTTATCACTTCCTATTCATTATTTTTCACCCTTTTTCCCATTTTCAACCCAGCATTGGAAATCGACTCAGCATTTAATATTAGATGTTACAAATTAAAAGAGTTTAGAGATGAAAAGGCAGTGAACAATGGATGTTTAGGGTTATTTTAACTGAATATTTTACTTTCTTGTAATTGATTAATACAAAGATTTGACTAAAAGAACGGGGGCAAGGGAGTAATTGTGCTGAGAAAGCAATAGGAGTGATGGAGAGTAGGTAGGGCCTGAACATTAAGGGTAAGACAGAAACTACAATATGCTAATGGCATTGACTCAGCTGGAGGGGGGCTGCAGACTGGTATAAGTGCTGCAACACATTTTATGTGGAGATCGTCCACAACCGATTCTAACAATTCACAGCAAGTGGGAGGGTGATATTGGTAATCCGCTGATGGACGCTGACTGGCATTGGGTGCATGAGTACAATAAGAACATGACAGGTAACGCCAGATTACGTCTTACACAGTTTACACTTCTTCATAGGGCCTACCTGTTACATCGAAGAAGCACACACAGGAGCCACTGGAAGATACCACACTACCTTACGCCACTAGATTTATAAAAAATATATCCTGATCACCCAGATAGCTGTCCAGGATGTGAAGCTGGGAATGCAGATTTCTTTCATATGGTGTGGTAATGCCCAACCACAATGGGATACTGGAACAGAAAGCTAGGACCCATACAAACACTGCAAGGACAGAATGTGAATGGCATTCCATGGGGCAAAGTAAGAATACACTTCACATAATCAAAAATCTGCTTGTCATCTTCACAATTCATGTAAGTATGATGCCCAAGAAGGTGGTGGACTTGTAGAGAACAAATGTTAAGAGACTGAAGAGCAACTAGGCTCAGCACCTACCCTGTAGGAGTGGAAGAGTTCGATGGCCCTCAGCACATTGAATTTCCTGGCCATGAGGAACTTGACAGCCACATTCCAGGAGAGAGGAGACACATGGTGGTTGGCAGTCCATTTGTTGATCTCCTCCAGAAACCGCTTGGTAGCCTAAAGGACAAGACAGAGAGTGAGGGAGATGCAAGGCGACGGCAATGTTCAGTAGACATGGTATACTTATTGCCTGCTGCGGTTTTCTTCATCACATACCCATTCTCTGTGATATTAATCATCAAATACTGTACCTGTAAATTCTTAAATTTTCTGCCAATCAAAGATGTCCTGTCTCATTCTGTTCATCCCACAATGACCCTCCGTTCGAGTTTCACATGAGAGAGGATAGATATCATCAACAGCTGGAAAAACGCAAGGCTCCCTAAAGGCCTCTCCTGACTCAGTCAGGTTATATCAAACACATTTCTTTCATGTAGTCTCCAGGGACGGAAAGTACTCCGTGCTACCAGACTTCTGTGGAATATTTTCTCAAACCGTGCCCTCCCTCCCGGCTCCTGTTTATTCATTCAGTTTGGTTCACACACTGGAGCCAGTGTTCACGGATAGTATTAAAGAGCGGCCCCTCACTTGTGTGCGCGGTATGCCCTTCAGTGAGCTTTATATAAATAATGCCAATCTTCATTTTATTTAATTTAGATACGGTGACGGCTGGAGAACTTTAAAGGTAAGGAGGCGTAAACACTTGTATTGAAAAGGACCCAATGAACTTAAGCCCAACTTACTTGAGGGAAATCTTGGGTTGATCTTTAAGAAAATGCTGGAAAAAACAGGACGAATGGGGTATTTTACAAATTAACTTTCACAAAAAACTGGCAAAAAATCCAGTTTTCTGGAGGAGCATTAATAAAATGCTGCAATCATTTTGAATACTGCAAGAAAGTCTTAACCTGCCATGGGGTGTCAGGACTCACCATTCCTGAAGTATCTTGAAAAATGGTGACAAAACTGAGGATTTTCAGGACATTTTCACTTGAAACTGGCTAAAGAACTATACATTTACAATTAAAAAGTCTTATTATGTGGTTTCAATGACCTATATATTTTTTTTAAACGTGTATAGTATTTTTCTTTATTTCGTCTTTCAATCCTGCCCCTTCGAAGTAGCTTTACTGTGAATCTACTTGGAAGGGGCAGTGTGGAAAAAGTAAAAGTTATATAAATCTCACACTTGCAAGCTGTGGACACCAGAGTTGTACATGTTCAGACCGTAGAGCTTCCGTTCAATCCACACGCATTGCGCTTACAGAATCAAGCAGCTGACCAACATATACCAATCATATAAGCTCTGTCCTCCGAGTAGTAGAAGCGATATTATGGTAAGCTTCATCAAGACAGATGATGAAATCCCTTCAGATGATGAAATCCCTTCTCACAAGTCCGGGAGCAGCAGACATAGCAGTAAGCGCGGTATAGTGCCATGGAATCACGTTTCCTCAATGAATTGTCCATGAAATATTCACTTTAAATTTATTTTTTAAACATCAGCTTGGCTGTTTTTGAAAATACAAATATTTCACTACGAAATCGAAAGGTTGAATTTTGGATAACAAAATCTACGTTACCAAACAGAAAGAAGCTTGCACTTTTAAAAGTATAGCGGTATTTTGGTCTCAATGCGCCAGACATTCATTTTTAATAGACACGAGAGCTTAGCACTTTCAAGCACTCACACATACTAGTGTTCCACACTGCCAGAATGTGCCTTCTATATCCATTTTCCGCACATCATATGGCAGAAATCTGCATCACTTATGCATGGGATGGCCAGGATTACATAAGGAATGGCCACATAAAGTAAAGGATAAGTACCATTGTGCGGATGCCATTATTAGTAAACGGGTAACCACAATTATGTTCTCTTTAAGCCACTAGTTTGACAAGCATAGCCGGAATGTCACCAAAATGACACGAAATGTCAAGTTGTGGACACCAATCTGCCAGGGACAGCCGGAAAGTCGCCTTTAGCACCACTTGTTTGTTAAGGATCAGCCACTACGGATGGTCATAAAGGCCAGTATTATGCTAGGCATAGCTACAATGTTTCCACTATTAAGCTGGGAATTGCCAAAATGTTGCCAAGAATGTCCCTGATATATCAAGGAAAGGTCACTATTGTGCTAGAGCTAGCCAAGAAGTTGTGAAGAATGCCAAGAATAGGCCACTAGTATGCCAGGGATAGTCAGAATGTCGCCAGAAAACCCACTAAATGTCAAGGATGGGCCAACATTAATCGTTCTAATAGCTAAAATGTTGACAGCAATGTCCACAAATGTCAGGTAAGGCCACTATGATGCCATGAACAGCCTTAATGTCGCCAAGAACGTCCATTATCTAAGGTTGGGCCCCCATTACACGTGTCAAAACCAGAATGAATGGCGACTATAAGCCAAGGATGGGGCACTATTACACTAGGAAAAGCCTAAATGTTGCAGAGAATGCCCCTAATACGTCAAGTATGGGTCCCAATATGCCAGGATGGTCACTACACCAGTAAGAATGCCCCCAAAATATCATGGAAAGGCCGCTATTCTATCCAAATATTCCAGGGACCACAACATGATACACTCATCAGAGTGCTGCCAGCCAGTACTCTTGGCAGCCACCTACCCAAAGCCACTCACACTCAACACAATCAATTTCATCTTAACTTGTACAAATGAAAAAAAGCACTAATCACTGAGACTAGCATACTATTTACGGTTATTGTTGCGACAGGTGAGGAGCAAATAGGATCAGTAGAAACCCCGACTTTCATGAGTCATGGACTCTTCCACCGATCAAAAAAATGCAGTAAATGTATGTATGTATGAGATTTATAAAGCGCTGGAATCACCCCCGCAGGGGTATCTCTGCGCTACTGAAGAGAGGGTACAGGACAGGCACAGATCAGTCCTGGAATAATTCCGTCTTCAGGAGTTTCCTGAAGCGAAAAAGACTGGGGCATTTGCGCAGGGCCTCCGGCAAGGTGTTCCAATATTTCAGGGCAAGGTAGGCGACAGTTTTGCCGCCTGTTTGTATTTTCCTGTAGCGGGGGACCACTAGCAGCCCTTTACCTTCAGATCTAAGTAGACGGTTCGGGCAGTAAACTTTAAACTTGTCCACCAGGTAACTAGGACTCGTACCATAGAGTGCTTTATGGGCGAGGCAGCAAAGCTTGAATTTAATCCTCTGGCGGATGGGAAGCCAGTGGAGCGGTTTTAGCAATGGCCCCGAGGAAGTACGAGGCGGCTTTTTGAGAGCCAGGCGTGCAGCAACATTCTGTACAATCTGTAATCTGTTCAAAAGGGATTCGTTAGCAGATGCCAGGAGAGCATTGCAATAATCCAGACGACCAACGAGAGCCTGAATCAAAGCTCTACGCACAGAAAGGGGCAGCCTCTGTGCAGAAGTCTCAGGGTATGGTAACAGGTCCCTGCGGTAGTCATGATTTGATCCCTTATAGACAACAATACATCCAGACGGACCCCTAGATTTTTAGCCACAGTGGAAGGAGACGGGGCAGGGCCCAACCCAGCAGGCCACCACTTAGGGGACCAGGATGGTTGAGCCAAGCCAAACATCAGGATTTCAGTCTTGGCCGCATTCAGTTGGAGAAAGTGTTCCGTCATCCAGGCTGATATGGCAAGCATGCCCTTTGCAAAACGCTGTTCAACTAACTGTGTCCTTATCAAAGGACAGGAGTAGTTGCGTATCATCCGAGAAAGAGAATGGAGTAAAACCGTACTCCCTAATGATCTTGGCCAGGGGGGCCACATAGATATTAAACAAGGTAGGACTCAAACAAGAGCCCTGGGGCACCCCCTTGGTAAGCTTCAAGGTATGGGAGCGGAAGGGACCCAGATTAAATGTCTGGGTATGCTGATCTAGAAAGCTAAATAAGTGCCTGTCCCTGCAAACCGGCCTCTCTCAGTTGAAAAATCAATTTCTGATGAGAGACAGTATCGAAGGCTGCTGTCAGATCCAATAAGACCAGCAGCACTGCCTTGTTATTATCCAAAGCCATTTTAATATGGTCAGTGACCCCAATGAGGGTAGTCTCTGTAGAGTGATTGGGTCTATACCCAGACTGGGAAGGATCAAGGAAGCCTTGAGATTCCAGGTAGCCCATCAGCTGAGTGTTGACATAACCCTCCACCATTTTACTCATAAGCGGCAGAAGTAAAATGGAGCGATAATTAGAAAGCACTTCGGCAGGTAACTGAGCTTTCTTCTTAATTGGTAGCACTTGAGCGGCCTTCCAATCAAGTGGCATGGCTCCTTCATGTAAAGAAGTATTAAGAATAGCACAAATGGAGGGGGCCAGGAGAGGTGCAAGGAGAGCGAATATATGCGCCGGCATCACATCAAGGGGAGATCCAGATTTCGCTACTCTAAGCATGGTTTCCGCCTGAGAGACCTGAATAGCATTAAAATGTTTCAGGCCTTCATCAGAGCTTCTTAGAGTTGAGGGTCTCGAGTTAGGAAGATCCAGGTGATAACAATTTTGAGGGAATTTATTGTAAATTAAATTTATTTTATCGTCAAAATACTCAGCTATACTGTCACATAATCCCTGAGAGGGGAGAATCTGCTGGGAGCAAGCTCTAGGATTGGTGAATGAGTAGAGAATTTTATAGAGTTCCTTAGTTGAATTTCCTACCTGGTTGAGTTTTAATATAACATGATCTTTTCGTGCCTTTTTTAAGTTCTTATGGTAAGAGGTGAGGGCAGTTTTATAGGTAAGCTTCTCTGTTTCCAAACGGGATTTGCGCCAAATTTTCTCCAGGTGTTTGCATATAGATTTTTCACTGCCTAACTCACCAGTATACCAATCTGCACTTTTTTTTGAGTGTTAATTTGTTGACGTTTCATGGGAGCAAGAGTATCTATCACAGAAGTGACGGCCTCGTTAAAAACCCTAAGCTTCTTAGTACTGTCCATATGTTCATTAAAAATAGGAGGAACAAAATTTTTGCTAAAAGAGTCATACGTGACTTTATGCCTTTGTCTTCGGAGACTGTTTAGTGGACACGCGGCAGTTTGATTTCTAATGCAACTATTAATCTGAAATGGAATTAGAGAGTGATCCGACCACAACACTGGGCAAGGGGATCAGAAAATATGAAGGGTGAATTCATGAATATGATGTCCAGGGTATGCCCTGCCGAATGTGTAGGGCCAGTATTGATCTTCGCCAAACCCAGGGAGGCCATATCGGCCAAGAAATTAGCAGCCTCTGTGTTCTCACTATCTTCGCTAGGAATATTAGAGTCCCCTAGTAGCAAGAAGTGTTTGGAGGTAATAGTGTGAGGGGCAATTTTCTCCAGCATTTTTAAATTAAAATCTTTGAGTGGCCCTGGGGAGCGATAAATAAGAGCACCCTTTAGACTATCCTGGGGGGTAAGGTCACTTTTGAATATACAAATTTCCATCGTATTGGCCAAGTCAATGACTGCGACTTTCAGCGCATCTTTGTATATTATGGCAACACCACCTCCCACTTTCCCTTCTCTGTCAAGTCTAAGAATCCGGTAATTCTCAGGAAGGGCAAGGGCAATATCAGGCAGTGAGGTGGGTTTAAGCCAGGTCTCCGTTAGGAAGCCTAAATCTGGGGAATCGGAGCTCACCAGATCCCACAGTTCCGTGGCATGTTTAGGTAAAGAGCGCCCGTTTGCTAGAAACCCCTTCCAAGAACACGTCCGGTTTGAAATGACGGGTCTTACTTGACTATAAGACACTGTTAAAAGCAAAACGACAATCGTGAACATTACCTGCGCCATCTTGTCTGGTGGAATTCTATGTGCACATAAGTTGCAGTCATTTTAATCTATCACAGCCATTTTGTACTCTGTTGGTCACCTTTGTTTCACCCTGCCCTTACTAGCATCCCTCTGACCGACCTGGTACGTGTGCTGAGGGCTATAAACTCTATTTGCCGCAACAAACCTCAGCGCCACTTGCTGCCACAAACTCGTTTTTCCACTCATCTCTGTTTTCAGGCAAACCTTTGGACACTCTACCCCTCACTGCACCTAGTTACACAAACAGGTTCCAAACACCAAAAAGACTCTTGCAACATGATTTATTGCACTGCAAACAGCAAGACTTGTTGTTACCAACAATGGGACCGGTTTTTATCAACAGAACGGACTCTTAGATCTGGCCGGTCTCGCATGTTTTAGACCCTGAAGCAAGGTCCAGCTGCAAGATAAGATTGTCTGTTTGACCTGGGTGGGAAGAGAATTACTGTTGGGCTTGTGTGACAACCTGCCCTGGGCGGGGACCCCAAGCTTGTGTAACCATGTTGATGAAACCAATGCATTGTGTCAAACCTGTATAAAAGGAAGAGCCAAATGAGTTATCAGCAGAACACCTCCCTCAGACATCCCGGTGTCTGCAGTTGACGTGATCTCCTCATGAGAAATAAACCTTTTTCTTGTCTTCCAGTTTCCAGCGCTTGCCTCATTATTTTGATATCGAACCCAAAGTGAATTAGAGGTGGAACCCTGCACCGGGCAGCATTGAGGGTCTTAGAAGACTCGCTGCCTTTCACAAATTGGCGCCCAACGTGGGGCCCATCAGCGACGCGTGGATCCGATAGAGAGGTCCTAACGACGGAGTGAACGACTAAACGATTGGGGTATACCTGCCTGAGAAGACCCTTGTCTGGCTGCCGATCGACTGAACTTCACCGGTTCCGAACGGACCTCTCTCGAGTGACCTGCGGTCCTGACTGGGACCTTAGAGGAACGCTGCATTGATTGTTGGAGTGAGAGGACAACCAGGCGCTGGAAGGGGAAGACGAAGAACCGTCCATACGGTCCGGGTAAGGTCGTGAAAAAACTGACTTAAATTGATTGATTGAATAGTTTGATTGAAATACTAGTATTCCTTTTTTGATATTGAGTTATTTGCGACATTTCCCTGCTTGCAAACAACGAAGAATAGGAATATTCTCTCTCTTTGCAGGCAGCGAAGGACAGGTAGTGCAGACTTTTTGTCTAAATTGATTGATTGAGATATTCATTTTTGACCGATAAATACGTCATGCCTGTTTTCTCTAGATTGTTTGATTGTAATTGTTTTGGACCAGACCGTTCGTTAGAGGTCAGTCAGCCGGCACTGCCGGAAGGCACCCCTAACAAGGACATGTACGTAAAGTATGGATTAGCCACCGTAGCTTATAGCAAACTATGGCATAAATACACTAGGAAGGACCGGGTAAATCAGTGGCCACTGACGGGATCTTTCGATCCCGCTAAAATAGAAACGTTAGAATTAGCTCTCCACAAAAAGAAAACTAGACCAGCCATGTTTGACAGTTTTGGTT
Organism: Calotriton arnoldi; assembly: GCA_963921515.1. Classification (NCBI taxonomy): domain Eukaryota; kingdom Metazoa; phylum Chordata; class Amphibia; order Caudata; family Salamandridae; genus Calotriton; species Calotriton arnoldi. The sequence goes on from CAWUFW010000805.1 coordinate 2,485,725, forward strand.
TATGGCGAAAAGAGGCAGCTCAAAGAAAGAAAAGGGACGAAGCTAGACAAGATAAAGAAACGCGAAAATCAGCTTACCAAGCCTGTAAAAGATTAGAAGAAAAACTAAAAGAAAAGGAAATCGATAAAAAGGAACAGGAATCAAAAATATCAGGTCAATGCCCTGTTAGAACGCCCTCAACTCTTTAGCCCAAGTTACCAGCAAAACAAAGGGTAGATGATGATTTATTGTTAGGTCCCCCAATCATATACATGCCACCCCCTTACACCTCTACTCAGCCCGTAGTACAACGCCAGGAACACCAAAGTATAGCCGGAGATGGCACGATCGCCTCAGTCTCCACCGCCTCTGCTCCCACCGAGTCACCCACACCAAATGCCTCATCAAAGGATACAGTAGTAGAGGTAGTATCAAAAGAAAAAGGAGCGCCCAGGGTCCCGCGATTAAGTAAAAATGAGCGAGCAGGCATTGATAAAATAGTTAAATCCCTCATAGATCGGAAGGAGACAGAAGAGTATGTAACTGACATATGCAACTCCTATGTTGAAAACCGCAAACGATACTTTATTGTACGTCTCTGTTACCACACTCTTACTGCATATGAAGATAAGTATCAAGATGTAGGGCCCGAGCGGCTAGTGGTTCTCTATAGGAAGGTAGACACCGGAGATGAAGGCGACAACGATGTTACAGAACTCTTTTCATCCACACTGGAGGTATTCCGTCACCTCGTGGAACAAGGACGGATAGATAAGGACAGGACATCTAAGATAGCAGGACCCCGGTGGAAAAACCAGATAGCATGAAGCCGATAAAAGAAGCTGCCCCTTATTGGGTACCTCCTAGAGGACAAGGGACTCATGACGATATGAACCATCAAGACTCTAGAGGAAGGGTGGTCTACAATTGGGTGTATCAACCATGGGACAGACAGGACATTTTGACGTTCCGTAAATCTTTACCGGATTTACGAAAGAACCCCACCGCCTTTTACACCGAGCTAGGTACCGCTCTGGGATCAACAATAATGACACTTGCCGACAGACTTGTTCTTGGGGTTCTGTTTGCCAGCAGATGTGTGGAAACAGATTAGGAAAATAGACCATACCGAACTGCTTGGTCATACCTGGGAACAACTCAACACACTAGATAAACAGCGGAACCCTGGTCAAAAACCGGTTAAAGCAATATTGGACCTCCCTGACAAAATAGTGCAGAAAGTGAAAACGCTGATCCCAGAGAAAAAGATAGACTGGTCCATAGTGACCGCGTGCCGCCAGAAACACAAGAGGATGTCTCAGAGTATTTCTCCAGATTTGAAACGGTGTTCTCCGATTACAGTGGACAAGACATGTCCACCGCAACCGGACACCACTTATTTGTGCAGAACTATGTCAAAGGACTACTGCCAGATGTATCCCAGAAATTACAAGCCAGCGAAAGTAGTTGGGCAGCATCTAAACCGGCGGCCATTCTCCAAATGGCCCACTACTATGAGCATCAGAGAAACGAAAATGACAGGGCTACAGAAAGGAAAAAGAAGGACTTGAAGGAAAGGGTAATGGTAGCACAACTCCAGGGGGCGAATACAGGAAGGGAGCAATATAGGGGAGGATACCAGCAGAATACCCCTAGAGTACAGCCACCTAGAAACAATTCATCGACATCATATGTAGGACGCCAAGACCTAGGACAGGATCAATGTGCATTTTGCAAAGAATATGGACACTGGAAAACCCAATGCCCGGCTTTGTTAGGAGCTGGTAGGGGCAGAGGGGCGAGGGAAATAGCAAGTGGACAGAGAGGAAGAGGACGTGGGAGAGGGTACGCGAGTGAAGCAAGCGAGGAAAGGCCAGGAAGAGTGAACACATTTGACCATCCCAAACAGAATCAGTACCAACAGACAGATTATGACAATTCGTACGACTTTGCATAGGACAGCCAGGGGCAAGGGAGGGATCCAGTCGAGCTCTATGTTGATCAGCAAGGCCCTTATGTTACCGCTGAGGTCCTGGGTACAAAGTCGCCATTTCTGGTAGACACGGGAGCAACACGTAGTGCACGATCCAAACGACTGATTCCAAGGGCACCCTTGTCAGGCTCACGTGACCTCAATAGGATTGGACGGTACGCCCTCCACCAACCCTTTGTCCCGACCGATCCCTTTTAACCTTGACAACAATAGCGTCGAAACGACATTCCTCCTCTCTTCCAACACCCCAGACGCCATTATGGGTCTCGACCTTTGAAACACTTCCATGCGACTATCAGATGCTCACCAGACGGAGTGCGTGTCGTCCTGTATGACAACCCCCAGCGCCATAGAGAGAACCCTTCTCAGCACATGTTTCCCATCTCCGAGACTGACGCATCCCTACTGGACACTTTGCCATCACACTTATGGGCTAGGGCTGATTCAGACGTAGGACGAATGATGATTGACCCAGTACACGTAACAATACGACAGGACGCAACCCTACCGAAAGTACCGCAGTACAAAATATCGCCAGAGGGTGAGAAGGCACTGACAGAGATCATACACTCTTTGGTAGAGGAAGTAGTGAGCAACGTTTGTAACAGTCCCATACTACCGATTGTAAAGAGACAGGGAGAGGGAGACGGAAAAGCCTACCGCTTCATCATTGACCTGCGGGAGATAAACAAAATCGTAGTGCCACAATACCCAGTAGTTTCCGACATCACGACAATTTTGACTTTAATCCCCTCCACTGCCACCACCTTCACTGTAATTGACCTCAAAAACGCATTCTTTTCCATACCTATACACAAGGACAGCCGCTATCTATTTGGATTCACCCTAAACTCCCGTTCGTACAGATTTTGCAGAGCACCTCAGGGGTACACTGAGAGCCCAAGCATCTATAGCCAGGCGCTTAAAAGACAGTTGGACGCCATACAATTGCCAGATGGAGTGGCACTAATACAATATGTAGACGACATCCTTCTAGCAGCGGACACCATACCAATAGCCGTCACAGCCACCATCAAACTACTCCATTTTCTTGCTGAGAATGGTCACAAGGTCTCCGAAAGAAATTGCAGTTCTGTAAATCACAAGTGACCTATTTGGGTCACCTTTTATCCAAAGAAGGGAGGAAACTCACGCCTGACAGGATCCAGACAATTCTAGACACCCCTGTCCCCAAAGATCAGAAACAAGTCCGCTCTTTGATAGGTCTCACTTCATTTTGCCGACAGTGGTTACCGAACTTTAGCCTCATTGTCAAACCCCTTCTCTCCCTCCTAGCTAAAGACATCCCCTCACCTCTCCCTGGACCCCCGAATGCCAGTCAGCCTTTAAAGAACTACGCAATGCCCTTTGTTCAGCGCCTGTCCTAGGAACCCCGGATTACTCCAAACCATTCTTCCTCTACACGCACGAGAGGGAAGGATGTGCATTGTCTGTCCTAACACAATCAATTGGTCACAAACAACGCCCATGTGCATATTTCCCTGCCACCCTCGATCCAGTAGCCAGAGCGCTGCCAGCGTGCCTGCGCGCTGTGGCAGCTGCAGCAGTATTGATACGCCAGAGCGAAGGAATAGTACTCTCCAATCCAGTCACTGTTTTAGTACCCCATGCAGTCGACACACTACTAAACCAGACCAAAACCCAACACTTGACTAGCGCCCGACTGACAGGATATGAGTTGACCCTGCTAGCACCGCACATTACCCTAAAGCGATGCACCACCCTCAATCCAGCCACACTGTTACCCCTACCCGAAAATGATCCTAGCGTGACTCCACTACACGACTGTGTGACACTAACCGATGAACAAACAAAGAGTAGAATAGATCTCAGAGACACCGCCTTTCTAGAACCAGATGGAGAACTATGGGTGGATGGTTCGTGCATCAAACTCCCCGACGGCACCACCTCAGCTGCATACGCTGTCACCACAGCCCGAACCGTTCTGGAAACAGCCCGTATTCCCCAACGTTCAGCCCAGGCTGCAGAACTCATTGCCCTCACACGAGCATGTATCTTAGCGACTGACACGACAGTTAACATATACACCGACAGCCAATATGCCTTCGGGGTGGTTCACCATTTTGGGATCTTATGGAAAGAAAGAGGGTTCCTGACTTCACACGGTACACCCATCCTGCATGGAGATTTAGTTTCCGCCTTGACGCAAGCAGTCCTTTTCCCCAAGAAGTTAGCAGTGATAAAATGCCAAGCACATAGGAAAGTGACTGATCTCATTGGACAGGGAAATGCACTAGCAGACGTTACTGCCCGAGCCACGGCAGGAGACAGAACTACGACACGAATGTATGTGACCAGGTAACAAGCTGAACGATGGACTGACGCTAGGACCACTGTAAGGGACATACAGACTACAGGCACACAAGACGAATTGACCGAGTGGGAAAAGGTCGGACTAAAAGACGAGGAAGACTGCTGGAGAACTAAAGACGGAAATAAATGGCTGTTACCCAATCCCCATATTGACCATGGCACATTTACCAGCACACATAGGCTCCACCCCCATGATTGAACTAATCACCAGAGTATGGTATAACGTCAAGATAGCAGAATCTGCAAAACGCCTAGTACAACAATGTATAGTCTGCCTACAACACAACCCAGGGAAGGGGACAGTAGTACCACGGGGAGGGTTTGGAGTCCCTGACCACCCCTTTGAAATCCTTCAAATGGATTACATTCAACTAGAGAGATGCCTTGGTCTAAAATATGTCCTGGTGGTTGTGTGCGCTTTTAGCAAATGGGTGGAGGCATATCCCACCCGCGACAATACCGCCTTAGCCACTGCAAAAGTATTGCTGAAAGAATTCTTCCCCGATACGGCCTTTGCAGAATTTTATGGAGCGACAACGGCCCCCACTTCGTAGCCGAGGTGATACAGAACATACTGAGAGGGTTGGGGTAAAACAAAAGTTCCATGCCGTCTTCCACCCCCAATCAGCGGGCCTGGTAGAGAGACACAATGCAACGTTGAAACTAAAACTAGCCAAAATAGTTGCCACGACCGGGTTGAAATGGCCCGACGCCCTCCCATTGGCATTGTTATTGATGCGCTCCACCCCAACCAAACACCGACTGACCCCGTATGAGGTGGTCTTCGGCAGGCCTATGAGCATTTGGGCGGCACCAAGACCCACCTCCATTAACGATGTCCCGAACATATTAATGTCGGATTACTTGCATAAATTGACAAACGAGCTAACAATTATCCACCAACAGGTGCAGCAAGCCTTGCCTGACGTATCCAGGGGCCCGGGACATGAAATAAAGCCAGGCGACCATGTATTGATTCGCAACTTCCAAAGAACGAAGAATCTGGAGCCTAGGTGGACGGGCCCCTGGCAAGTCCTGATCACCACCCGAACTGCCCTCCGAGTGGAAGGAAAACGAAACTGGCTGCACGCTCATCATTGCAAACGAGTCCCTCCAACCCTGGCAACCTGTGAAGGGGTGGAGGTGCAAGAGGAAGTACTCGCGAGAGACCGACCAGCTCTGAGTTGCTACCCACAAGAAGACACCCTCGAACTATCAGAATTTCCTGACCCCACGGTGCCATCCAGGAAAGTGTACAACCTAAGATCGACGAAAGGAGGGAGCTCCAACGACCAGGCCACTAACAAAGTCAAGGTCTCAGATCAGTAGCACAGTCAAACAACGCTACCAGGAAAGCGCCAGACAAAAGTCTGTGGTCCTAACAGTTGTTGAGCTCCTCGAAGATGATTGAAGAAACTGAACACTTGCAAAACCACCGCAAAGACACCAACACTGCTAACCTGCACAGCACAAAGACAATTGCACTTGTAGCCGCATTTCTCACCTGTCTCCTGCTAATGGTCGCACTCTGGATCATTGAAGAGAATGCACCTGCATACAGAACATTGTCACCCACCATGCAACCAACCACCAAGAAAGAACACTACCTGGTATCACTACCGCCACATCTCCGAGAACGACGCAAAGAATTCTGGAATAATTCTTTCGTGCAGATGTTGCACCAGCACAATCTTGCCACCAATGCTACCAACTGTTGGGTCTGTGGGCTGTTACCAAATGCCACTGAACATTCCATCCCTTTCATCCCTTTGCCCTTTTATATTCACGGATCTTGCCTTGCCTGGATGATGCTCCTACAAGAAAGTTACAAAGACAATGCCACTTCCGACGGAACAATCGCCCAGTTCTACAACGAGTTCTGGCGAAACAAAACAGGAAGGACAGCCGCCCCTTTCTGCCCTCACACCTTCAATGCGACATTCCAGATTAATGTCCCCTCCAAAGAACGAGTGGAAATGCAAGTGTTCAATAATCCTAACAGAGCCACATTTTCCTACCTGAAGAAAAGAACTGCTGCAACACTGACTGTGGCCCTATCTGTGGTGAACGTCTCTGGCCTTGTATGCATTGAAGGCCGTGGGACTAAGAATGTGGGTCACAGCACCTGTAGCATTGTAAGGACTTTGAACACTGCCAACCCCCAGCGCTTGTTGCATCACCCAATATGTACTTTGTTTGTGGAACCAAAGCCTACACCTGGCTCCCAAGAAACTGGGGGGCACGTGCTACATCGCCTTTGTTTTTCCACCAACCTACACAGCCCCTGCAGAGCATCATCGAGAAAAGCGTTCTAAAGACATTGATCAAGCAGACTCTGCCTCATCACAGTTCCTCGACGCAGCAAAAGGGCTCGTCCCGCTATGGGGTCCGATGGCAAACAGCCGAGCCATCAGACATCTGTCCCAAGCGGTAGAGACCGCCCTGAACGTCACTGCTGGCATCCTCACCAACAACACTGCTGAGCTCCAAGCGATCCGTCTGGTTACCCTGCAAAATCGCATGGTCCTGGACGTGGTACTAGCGGACCGTGGAGGAGCATGCCGCATCATCTGTGCCAGCTGCTGTGTATACATTCCTGATAATTCACCTTCTGTCTATGAAGCAATCGAACATCTCCATAGACTATCTTCAGAAATTCATCAAGGATCAGAGACTTGGACAATTGGAAGTTGGCTTTGGGGCATCTTGAAGGAGTGGGGTTGGAAAATATCAATGATTCTCTTGGTCCCAGTATTGACAATATGTGGTTGTTGTTTGGGTATACACTGTATACCACCTTTGTGTTCTCTTTGCATAACTACCTTGCACCCTAAGACGATGGACACTCAGCTAACAAAAATGAGAGTAATGTATGATCACGAGATACAGGACATTATGGAGATCGAAATAGAATGACAAGCTGGCTAGATATGTTCAAAGGGGCCACTGTTAAAAGCAAAACGACAATCGTGAACATTACCTGCGCCATCTTGTCTGGTGGAATTCTATGTGCACATAAGTTGCAGTCATTTTAATCTATCACAGCCATTTTGTACTCTGTTGGTCACCTTTGTTTCACCCTGCCCTTACTAGCATCCCTCTGACCGACCTGGTACGTGTGTTGGGGGCTATAAACTCTATTTGCCGCAACAAACCTCAGCGCCACTTGCTGCCACAAACTCGTTTTTCCTCTCATCTCTGTTTTCAGGCAAACCTTTGGACACTCTACCCCTCACTGCACCTAGTTACACAAACAGGTTCCAAACACCAAAAGACTCTTGCAACATGATTTATTGCACTGCAAACAGCAAGACTTGTTGTTACCAACAATGGGACCTGTTTTTATCAACAGAACGGACTCTTAGATCTGGCCGGTCTCACGTTTTAGACCCTGAAGCAAGGTCCAGCTGCAAGATAAGATTGTCTGTTTGACCTGGGTGGGAAGAGAATTACTGTTGGGCTTGTGTGACAACCTGCCCGGGCGGGGACCCCAAGCTTGTGTAACCATGTTGATGAAACCAATGCATTGTGTCAAACCTGTATAAAAGGAAGAGCCAAAGGAGTTATCAGCAGAACACCTCCCTCAGACATCCCGGTGTCTGCAGTTGACGTGATCTCCTCATGAGAAATAAACCTTTTTCTTGTCTTCCAGTTTCCAGCGCTTGCCTCATTATTTTGATAGCGAACCCAAAGTGAATTAGAGGTGGAACCCTGCACCGGGCAGCATTGAGGGTCTTCGAAGACTCGCTGCCTTTCACAACACCCCACTCACCCCTGCCAGTCTATCGCAGCTAGAGTTGCCGCCCCGAGTATCTGAGGGGAAACAGATATCATCACAGCTGTGAAAGTGGCAGTACAAATAGGCAAAGGGACCTTCAAGATTAGCTAATGTAGAGGCAAGTGGCCATGGTGTCAAACCGTTTTTCACCTGAAAAAGTTGTGAGGCCGTATAAGAATGCCTAGAATCACTATCTGGGGACAAACGGGCAGGGGTCCTGGCGACGTCCTGGCGCGGACGGGCGCAGACAGGCTTGCCTTCGGCATATAGCATATTTAACTCTCTACATTTGGACATATACTAATCATGAATGGTCACTGGCACTTCACCAGTGTCCTATGTCACGACTGAGGTGCCTAGACGTACCATTAAGGGAACTGCCCGTTAAATAACGTTGAGGATGGAACACATTGAACAACCGTGTACAAAAAGAAAAGGTCCCAATAGGTGGCACTTGGGTCATGGCTACCAAATCTGTAATTTAACGAATAAGGATGCATGTCCAGTAGCAGTGTGTTCCTACAGTGAAGGTATATAGATGTACTCAGAACGTATAAATAATCCAAATTATAAATGCATCTCACACAATAAGTATGTCCATGCGATGACGATTTTTTTCAAATAATTTTAGCAATCAATGGCAGATTGGGGAGCTTATCTGTTTGTATATGTTTGAGGTGCCTGTAACTGGTAGGCAGTTACCATTCGAGGTTGATCATCTCCTTCATATGGGATACAGAATGTAACACTAAAGCCTGATTTAGCACACTTTTGATATGATTGAGCCCTGTGCCCCTTCTGCTCTTCACTGTGCTTTGAAGCATCTGAAGTCATGAGATGAACATCAGACTGAAGACTAAGAAGCGCAAAAAGAAAAAAAACAAGGCAGCAGGCCTTTTCCATTTTTGCACTCAGGATCTGGACGGACATCTCCGTATCCATCAGGACCGCCCCAATGCTGCTCAGATGTAGGAAAGAGTTAAAGACGCACTTTTTAAAGAACACTACATCACAATATTTTAACAGTCCACCAACCAGCTACATCTCCAATTACTCATTGACTTTATACTTGTGTTTGTCCTTGGTTCCACGCTATAGAAATATAATAGACATACAGGTTTTATTATTCACCATCTAAGTGGTACTGATTGTAAAGGCCTTGGAAGGTGAAAGTCGAAGCCCACTGAGCTATCCAACTGGTGTGAAATGTGGCCGCACACTAATGCCATCTGCATATGCGCTAAGGCTTGCAACCACTTTGTATGCTATATCACGTGTCACTTTTACAATTGGTAAAGCAACCTTGTCTAGTACAGAATACATAGGGCCTGATTTAGACAATTAAAAGTTTGACGGACGGATCCATCACCATGATGGTACCGTCCGTCAAACCTTTAGCATATTTTTGTATTTTACAAAACAAAATGCCAAAGTGGAATTTTGTTTTTGAAAATACAAAGCTAATGACACCCACACAGGTCTCCCATGGTGTGGCATTCATTCTGCAGTGCTCACTGCCGCTTACCACCAGGTTTTACCCAGCGGTGATGCACAGTGAAAACTGGCAAGTCAACTGCTAACTCTGAATCGGATGAACAGTCAAATGGCCAAACTTCCAATGGCCTTTACTCTGTGGGGAAGTATTTCAGCAACAGAGACGGAGTAGTCTCCGTCAATGACATACCTAAGGTCTGACTGTCTCAAAATCAGGCGAGAGAATCATTTTAGCACAATGATTTGAGGCATGAAAGGTCCCAGCCAAATCCCTCAATGTCACTTGCCTAGAGGTCCAGTCAATGGGGATTCGTTTTTTCAGGGCTGCAGTTTGATCTGGGGCTGGATTCAGAAGCAGACCAATTTATTTGTTTATGTTAAACATGGCCACAGCAAAATATGCCTCAAATTCCTCCAACAGGAGAGGCATTGACCCCAGAGATTCTAATCTCTACAACATGATGCCCTCAGCAAATATTGTTAACCTTGAGACAGCTCACCCTCTATGTATTCACCGGATATCTTCGCTGCCCCTGAAAGCGTTGGCGGATGGCTCCAAAGTGAGTGCAAAAAGAAGGAGTGAGATAAGGCAGACCTATCTAGTGCTGCATTGAATGGAGATGGTTGGAGATTTACTGCCGTTGACCCACAAGTGTGCTGTCAGTAACTGGTGGCTGCCCAGGACACAACTAATAAAACATCGGTAAAAGCCAAGGCACTGCACTGCCCTAACAATGAATGGCCAGCCAACTTGGTCAAACAACTACCCAGCATCCAAAGATAGCAGCATGGCATTATTATGCATCCTCTGGGCGTGTTCTAAGATATTGACGATTTTCTTTGAATTATCGCACTGGACCACACAATAAACCGTGATTCGTTTGGATCCACTAAATGTGTGAGCAGAGGTCCCAAGGCATTGCCCAAATACTAGTTAAAATCTTAATATCTATATTATGGAGGGAAATAGGCAAAATCGAAGGTCCACGTGGTTGGATCTTTCCCTGCTCTTGGTATCACCAATATCGCAGGGTTTTTCGTAGTACTGATGTGCCCAAGTCTCAAAATGTATTGGGCAACTTCCTGCAATTACGTTTTGAAAACAAAATGGCAGGTTAGCTATACGGTCCTGGGGCCTTCCCCACATTAAGTTTAGCAATGGCACTTATCACCTCCTCTTAAGAGACTGTGACATTTAATGACTGCCTGGTTAGCGGTTATCCCACGGCTCGTGTGGGCCTTTAAACAGTTCTCCATGTTGTGAACAGAAGCCCGCGATGCCTCATATATGTCCTGGTAAAAATCTCTCACTATTGCCATGACATCCAGCACCACTTCCCCATATTGTTTTTAACTGCCCGTACCCTGTCTGCATTGTGTGTGACCTTCACCTGGGAAGCAAATAGTTAGCCAACCTTGTAGCCTGCTGAATAGAATTGTTGTTTAGTCCTTACAGGAGTAAATTCTATGCTGTAGCGGCTGCTGATCAATTAAACTGGGGCTGCAAACATATGAGGCTAACTTAAAATAAATAAAAGATTCACTTACCTCTGCCCTCGGTGCTCGCAGCTCCTCCATCTCCTCATCAGTGGCTCTAACTCCCCTCTTCCAATCAAGGGGCAGCTCTCTTGCTGCACAGGCAGCATGACAGAAGCACCAGGATTGGCTGAAGTGGACTGGCTCCATGCTCACTGAGGGCTCTGCTTATTCTCCACCCGGCTGTCTTAGAGAGGCGGGTGTAGTGGTTTACACTGTGCATGTCAGGCTGGCCATCGTAAGACGGCCGGCCAAAGTGACCTGCGCTGTTTAAACTGGTGGAGTAAGCACCACTCCCCTGATGCCAGTCAGCAGTGGCCTGCCCCCAAATACTGCTTGGGCTGGGAAAAGGGAAAAATAACTAAAAGAAATGTATTACCATTTTATTTTTTACCTTATGCGGTGCTGACAGCAGGGGGTGATGCTCCTCTGCCCTAATAGAGGGGCCACCACTAATTCTGTGTTGTCCAAGTCGAAAGCTCGGACGTGGGACCTATGGCCAACACCTTCCTCCAAGTTTTCTTTGATAGGGAGCATTTGTGTTTGACTTCCAACGTGGCAAGCTGAAACTCCAGATCTGCCATAGTTCCAGCTGTTATGTGGTCACATTAGGCCTCGGTAAGAACACCACCATTTTACATGCTCACATTTAAAGTGACATCTTTTCTTGAATGTTGACACTTAACACACATTTGCTTACCTGCCTGTATGGGACAATATTCTCTGCAATAACTTTGCTTACATTTACATTTCTTCTTAGGGATATTATCAGAGCCTTGAACATTCTGTACGAGGGCCAAGTTCACTGCGCAAAATGATGTTGTTTGTTATTGTCCACTTGGCGACAGCTCTGTAAAGATAGAATCAATAATGGCAGCCTGACTGGGGTTTCGGCATGGTAACATGGGTGAAGTTTATTATATAAACGACATCACTCCTTTGTTGAGACAGAGGAGCATTTTGCTGACACTGTCGAGGTCACCCCATGCCGGGAATTCCAGCCCAGCTGAATCCTGTTCACCTCCTGAGAAGGATGGTGTCCAGCTCTACACCAAGACGGGCTCCCAGATGACACATACCCACAGGTAACTGGGGAGTTATATCACCCTAGGGATTCTAGCAGATTCACCCACCCTAGGCACCCTAGGATATTGAGCGCTAGGTAGGAGCATAACTATAACTGCCGCCTGATCTCTCAGTTTACTCACATGTATACAAAGTTTATGAAGGCGAGACTTTAGATCTTCGACGGTGCCAACTTCAATTTAATCTCCATTACAAATTGTATAGATATTTCTGAGAGATTCCTGTGAGGTCTGTTGTCCCCTTCTCTCATTCCTGTGAAGGCCTTGTTCAATCTGTGTCATTGTCATCCCCTATTGCCCGTTTCTTTATGTTGGGCTCTCCCCTGCACGTACACTGGGCTCATGCCAGCTCTTTGCACATGGCGGTCTGACGCTATCTTATTGCAGATGTCACCCATGCCACTTCACACCACATGTCTCTTCTGCAGACTAGCTGAAAGCTGGCTCGCCAACCATTCAGAAGCTCTGACCCCTGATGGCAGTCAGTGTCGCCCAGGTGCCCGAAAGAGTGGCTAACTAGCACATGGTATTCACAGTACTAACCTCATAAGTAGCAAGCTTTGGCAAGGCCAATCATTCTCACTTACAATTACATTCAAACAAGAACGAATGGCAATTTTCAATGTCTGTCAAGATCAATGTTGTATCTTCCACCTTTCTGCTGCAGTTTTTCTAGTGACCATTAGGAAACATTGAAATGCAGCAAAATAGGTGTTGTTTAAACATGGCTCTATTTTCTTAGATGCAATGTAGCGTTCAGAGCAGGAGAGCAGAATAAATGACAAATCTGACAGCGAAACCAAACAAGCATTTGCAATGCAATAGGTCTCACATTTGCGAGGGTTTCAGCTATTGGCATGGGGAGCGGGAGACGGGAATGATTTTAAAACACAACCGGGTGAATGAGTTTGTGTTAATTTAGGCAGCCGCACATAACAAAAGAATTAAACGGCTACCATTCTCGAACCTGAATGTGCCTCGCGCACATCTTAAAAGCCTTGCAGGAAAGTCGGGTCTGCAGTAGGACAAAATAATTAAAGAAAATAGTGCTCACTGACTAAATAACCATGCAGTGTAACCACACAAGTAAAAAGTCCAGTCCTCATGGGAGGTTGCAAATGCAGAAAAGGCGTTACTAAGGAGGGACTAACAAGCCTATTAACGAATCAGAAGCAACCATATAAAAAGGACAGCAACAGGAGCCAATTGAAAAGATGGACGGAGAGGGGGCGGACCTTCAAGTCTATACCAGAGTACAGCATGCCTTGCAGAACAGCGCATGCACTGCCCAGGTTCGACCTAAAAAGCTCCTATGGGCAGGTCAAACACAATAGGGAACAAGCATTGGCATAGCCAATAGGTCTCGCCTTTGGGACCTTATAAGTGTTTAGCTGTGCAACATTTGATGTTGTTGACGAAAGGATATTGTGCTGCAGAAGTAAATACTTATAAGGTCATAAAGGGGAGATATATTGGATATGGTAATGATTGTTTTTTTTTTTAAGGACAAGAAGTGATTTTAGGCTGCGGCTGCCACTTAGTGTACCGTATTATACGTAGACGTTGTAGCTATATTTGAGAGAGGTAGGTAGAGGTAGAGAGGTGTATAGAGAGGTAGAGAGGTGTATAGAGGTAGAGGTAGAGCTAGACAGATGTAGAGAGAGGTGGACAGAGGTAGAGAGGTGGACAGAGGTAGAGAGCTAGACAGATGTAGAGAGAGGTGGACAGAGGTAGACAGAGGTAGAGAGGTGGACAGAGGTAGAGAGAGGTGGACAGAGGTAGAGAGGTAGGTAGAGGTAGAGGTAGAGAAAGATGTAGAGAGAGAGAGGTAGAGAGGTAGGTAGAGGTAGAGGTAGAGAAAGATGTAGAGAGAGAGAGGTAGAGAGAGGTAGAGAGAGAGGTAGAGAGAGAGGTAGAGAGAGAGAGGTAGAGGTAGAGAGAGAGAGGTAGAGAGAGAGAGGTAGAGAGAGGTAGAGAGAGAGGTAGATAGAGAGGTAGATAGAGAGGTAGATAGAGAGGTAGATAGAGAGGTAGATAGAGAGGTAGATAGAGAGAGGTAGAGAGAGAGCGGGGTAGAGAGAGAGAGAGGGGTAGAGAGAGAGAGAGGGGTAGAGAGAGAGAGGGGTAGAGAGAGAGGGGGGTAGAGAGAGGGGGGGTAGAGAGAGAGGGGTAGAGAGAGAGAGGGGTAGAGAGAGAGAGGGGTAGAGAGAGAGAGGGGTGGAGAGAGAGAGAGGGGGTAGAGAGAGAGGGGTAGAGAGAGGGGTAGAGAGAGAGAGAGGGGTAGAGAAGTAGAGAGGGAGAGAGAGCGGTAGAGAGAGGTAGAGGAAGAGATGTAGAGAGAGAGAGGTAGAGAGAGGTAGAGAGAGAGGTAGAGAGGTAGAGGGAGAGGTAGAGAGGGAGAGGTAGAGAGGGAGAGGTAGAGAGGGAGAGGTAGAGAGGGAGGTAGAGAGAGATAGAGGGAGAGGTAGAGAGAGAGAGAGGTAGAGAGGTAGAAGGAGATGGTAGAGAGGGAGAGGGAGAGAGGTAGAGGGAGAGGGAGAGAGGGAGAGGGAGAGGGAGAGAGGGAGAGAGGTAGAGGGAGAGAGGTAGAGGGGGAGAGGGAGAGGTAGAGGGGGAGAGGTAGAGGGAGAGGTAGAGGGGGAGAGGTAGAGGGGGAGAGGTAGAGGGAGAGAGAGAGAGAGGGGGGTAGAGAGAGAGAGAGGGGTAGAGAGAGAGGGGTAGAGAGAGAGAGGGGTGGAGAGAGAGAGGGGGTGGAGAGAGAGAGAGGGAGAGAGAGGGAGAGAGGGGGAGAGAGAAGGAGAGAGGGGGAGAGAGAGGGAGAGAGAGGGGTAGAGAGAGGGGTAGAGAGAGATGTAGAGAGAGAGGTAGAGAGGTAGAGGGAGAGAGGTAGAGGAAGAGGGAGAGAGGTAGAGGAAGAGGTAGAGAGGGAGAGGTAGAGAGGGAGGTAGAGAGGGAGGTAGAGAGGGAGGTAGAGAGGGATAGAGGGAGAGGTAGAGAGAGAGAGAGGTAGAGAGAGAGAGGTAGAGGGAGAGAGGTAGAGAGAGAGGTAGAGGGAGAGAGGTAGAGGGAGAGAGGTAGAGGGGGAGAGGTAGAGGGAGAGGAGGGGGAGAGGTAGAGGGGGAGAGGTAGAGGGGGAGAGGTAGAGGGGGAGAGGTAGAGGGGGAGAGGTAGAGGGGGAGAGGTAGAGGGGGTAGAGAGAGGGGTGGAGCGAGAGAGAGAGGGGTGGAGAGAGAGAGAGGTAGAGAGAGAGAGGGGTAGAGAGAGAGAGAGGAGGTAGAGAGAGAGAGGGGTAGAGAGAGAGGGGTAGAGAGAGGGGTAGAGAGGTAGAGAAAGGTGTAGAGAGAGAGAGGTAGAGAGAGGTAGAGAGAGGTAGAGAGAGAGAGGTAGAGAGGAGAGAGGTAGAGAGGTGAGAGAGAGGAGGTAGAGAGGGAGGTAGAGAGAGAGGAGGGAGAGGTAGAGAGAGGTAGAGAGAGAGAGAGAGAGAGAGAGAGGTAGAGGGAGAGAGGTGAGAGGGGAGGGGGAGAGGTAGAGGGGGAGAGGTAGAGGGGAGAGGTAGAGGGGAGAGGTAGAGGGAGAGGTAGAGGGAGAGGTAGAGGGAGAGGTAGAGGGAGAGGTAGAGAGAGACAGGTAGAGAGAGACAGGTAGAGTGGTAGAGAGGTAGGTAGAGAGAGAGGTAGGTAGAGAGAGGTAGGTAGAGACAGGTAGAGAGAGACAGGTAGAGAGAGACAGGTAGAGAGAGACAGGTAGAGAGGTAGAAGGAGATGGTAGAGTGGTAGTGAGGTAGAGAGAGGTAGAGGTAGAGAGGGAGAGAGAGGTAGAGAGGTGGAGAGATGGAGAGGTAGAGAGAGGTAGAGAGTTAGAGGGGTAGAGGGAGAGGGAGAGAGTTAGAGGGGTAGAGGGAGAGGTAGAGAGAGAGGTAGAGAGAGAGGTAGAGAGAGAGAGGTAGAGAGAGAGAGGGGTAGAGAGAGAGAGGGGTAGAGGGAGAGAGGGGGGTAGAGAGAGAGGGGTAGAGGTAGAGAGGGAGAGAGAGAGGGAGAGAGAGAGGTGGAGAGGTAGAGAGAGAGAGGTAGAGAGAGAGAGAGGTAGAGAGAGAGAGAGGTAGAGAGGGGTAGAGAGAGAGAGGGGTAGAGAGAGAGAGGGTAGAGAGAGAGGGGTGAGAGAGAGAGAGAGGTAGAGGGAGAGAGGGGGTAGAGAGAGAGGGGTAGAGGTAGAGAGGGAGAGAGAGAGGGAGAGAGAGAGGTAGAGAGGTGGAGAGGTAGAGAGAGAGAGGTAGAGAGAGAGAGAGGTAGAGAGAGAGAGAGGTAGAGAGGAGTAGAGAGAGAGAGGGGTAGAGAGAGAGAGAGGGGTAGAGAGAGAGAGGGGTAGAGAGGGAGAGAGAGAGGTAGAGGTGTAGAGGTGTAGAGAGGTAGAGGTGTAGAGAGGTAGAGGTGTAGAGAGGTAGAGGTGTAGAGATGTAGAGAGGTAGAGGTGTAGAGGTGTAGAGGTAGAGGGGTAGAGGTAGAGGGGTAGAGGTAGAGAGAGGTAGACGTAGAGGTAGAGAGGTAGAGAGAGGTAGA